>JAPWDM010000005.1:1808831-3058831 GCA_035578155.1 Brachynemurus nebulosus | reverse complement strand
CACTTTTTTTTCTCTTATTAATAATTAAAAAAACATAACTATAATTCAAAACATAATCTTACGATATTTATGAATCGCCCCTGGTCAAAAAGCATCACTTTTTCAAAGCACCACGTTTGGAGACTATTTCTTCTTGACAAAACTGGTGCTCTACTGTATTTATTAAAAAAAATTAACTCAAATTTCGTCTACATCACCAACAAATTAACTCATTTCCTTTTTGTCACTTTTATATAAGAGTACCACTAATAACTTAAGGTTTCACGTCTAGATTCACGTCAATTGTTAATAACGTAAGCGAAATTAATTTCAAATATACAAACAAAACAACTGAAATCTGCGTTTAGACAAAACAACAATTGAATTATGAAAATAATAAACAAACAAATAAATGAACTTATTAATTGGAGCTGAAAAATTAATAATAATTTCACGTTTACCATTCTTTTTTCATTTTTTCCCGTGATAAATAACGTTTCAAAATTTCAACACTTTAAAGTTTTAAAATATTATTTATTATATAAAGAAATATCGTGAGGCGCCATTACGCCATGGCGCCGCAAAATAACAGTAACGGATATTAAATGAGTTGTTTATTACATTGATTTAATTCCAAAAACCAAATTTTTCACAAGAGACGAGAAATAAGTAAAACAAAGTTTAAAATGTTTCTATAAAGTTTTAAGATGTTTTCAGAATTATTGTAAATGATTTCGTCATTTATATATTATTATTGGTCTTTGTATTTTTACGATTTTATTTAAATGTAATAAATGAAAATGATAAGATGAAATTTTCAAGAAAATTACGTCAAAATTTTATGTGTTAATTTTTTGCATGTTTTGTTTATATACTTATATACAAAAGCCAGATGATAATATACAGTGTACACACATGGATATCATAAAAAATTTGTGTAATGAATGAATACATGTATGACGCGGAAATAGGAAATGAAAATGAGGAAAATGTATTGACGTATTATAAAATACAACATCTGGAAATTCGTTGATTTTTAACTGTATCTTCTCAACTTCTTGACATCCGGGTATTGACCTGACCGACCTAGCTGTATTTTGGATATTTTGTAATTTGTAGACTAATACACGAGACTACATTGAGAAAAAAATACGGTAATTTTTACGGAAATTTCTAGTAAAAAATTACGGAGGTCTCTGGTAATGCGGGCATAAGTGACAGGCAAAGGAGAAAGTACGATGAGTATAGTAAAAATTACTCTATGGCTCTGTAAAATTTGACTGCACAGTAAAAATTACACTGTGACTCCGTAAAAATTTCGGCGCTGTACAGGAAAAATTCTACTCTCTTACCGTATTATTTATAATGTTTTTTTTTATTTATTAATAAGTAATTGAATTAAAATAGTTTAAAACGATATTGATAGAAGGGTAAGTGTGAGTACTCATAAACTACTGGAACATAGGTATTAAGGACCAATTAGACTGGTGTGGGCGCACGGAACACTGTATATAGTTCAAAAATATGTGAAATCTGACAAAAACAGATATTTGGGAATATCTGTAAAAAATGGCGCCAAAAATATTATGTATTTTTATTTAAGAAAAAAATAAAGCTTTAAAAAAATAATTGAAATCCATTGCTATGTCAAAAACAGATATAATTATAATAACTAAGCTTACGTACTAGCTGATGGTACTTAAAAAAATAATCTAAAAAAAAAAATACTAATTTCCGGAATAAAAACTTTTGTTGTACTTGGCTCAATATTTTTTTTTTTTGTTTTGTTTATTAATATTAAGTAAAATCTTGAGCCAAATACAACAAAAGTTTTTATTCCGGAAATTAGTATTTTTTTTTTAGATTATTTTTTTAAGTACCATCAGCTAGTACGTAAGCTTAGTTATTATAATTATATCTGTTTTTGACATAGCAATGGATTTCAATTATTTTTTTAAAGCTTTATTTTTTTCTTAAATAAAAATACATAATATTTTTGGCGCCATTTTTTACAGATATATATATATATATATATATATATATATATATATATATATATATATATATATATATATATATATATATATATATTTATGTGTTCCCACGATAACTCTCGAACGAAACGTCTAACGCTTATGAAATTTTGTGTGCGGACTGGATTCTGAATTGGCTTGGCTAAGTTCGTTAGCCAGACACGTCGGATGCCCAGAAGTAGGTTTTCTGGCCATTTTTTATCATTCGATCCTATCATAAGGCAGTTCAATTTTTACATCGTTGAAAAGGAAAAAAAAAATTATGAAGAAAATATTCTTATAATTTTCTTTCTATTTTAAGTATTTTTCGAGAAAATGTAAATTTTCACTTTTATTCTTTCTTTGTTAGTCTAATAAGTAATTTATATTTATATCTCAGTTCTTTATTAAGTATAAAAATATTTCACTTTTTTATTAAAGAATTTTGTGAGAACAAGTGAAAACTATTCACATATATGTAATATAACACACATACATGTATAGAGTTTTGTTTCTCATTTATTGCATTATAATTAGCATGGTTCTATCCCATGTTAAAAAATGTAAATTAAACAGATTTTCTAAGCTAATGTAATGAAGAATTTTTTTTTTTTTTTATTGAATTTTTAAGTAAACAAGAAATTGAAGATTATGTTATGATATAAATATTATTAAATATGAAACAAAACAAAATGTGTACAATGTACATATGTATGTACGGAAAAATATTTTGAATCGATTTTGAAAATTTTTCCACTAATAATTAATAATGTTAAAAAATTAAACCATTTCAAATGGATTTAAGGTATTTTATGTGAGGTCAAGGTTTTCGGGACCTAAAAAGGCCAGAAATTAATTAACCAATCGATTTTAAAAATTTTTTCACAGTTAGTAAGTTAAAGTATTTGAATTAATTAATTAAATGATGTCCGCAAGAAGCTTACGGACTGCCATAAGTTATATGAGATCCTTAGAACCCTTTTCTTACTGTTAGAGTACTAGACTTGTATGAGTTTCGCCAGGATTTACTGATCCCATAATTGTAAAAAATAAACTAAACGACCAATTTTAAAAATTTCTTCACTGTTACAGAGCTAAACTATTTTAGATAGATTTAGAATGCATTATGTAAGGTCCGCCAGGGTCCACAGGACCCAAAAGTGTCAAAAATAAACTAACTGACCGATTTTGAAAATTTTTTCACTGTTACAGAGCTAAACTATTTTAGATAAATATCGATTACGTTATGTAAGGTCCGCCTCGGTCCATAGGACCCAAAAGTGTCAAAAATAAACTGCCTGATCGATTTTGAAAATTTTTTCACTGTTACAGAGCTAAACTGTTTTAGATAAATATAGATTCCGTTATGTACGGTCTGCCAGGGTCCATAGAATCCAGAAGTGTCAAAAATAAACTAACTGACCGATTTTGAAAATTTTTTCACTGTTACAGAGCTAAACTATTTTAGATAAATATAAATTACCTTATGTAAGGTCCACCAAGGTCCATAGAACCCAAAAGTGTCAAAAATAAACTAACTGACCGATTTTGAAAATTTTTTCACTGTTACAGAGCTAAACTATTTTAGATAAATATAGATTACGTTATGTAAGGTCTGCCAGGGTCCATGGGATCCAAAAGTGTCAAAAATAAACTAACCGACCGATTTTGAAAATTTTTTCACTGTTACAAAGCTAAACTATTTTAGATAAATATAGATTACGTTATGTAAGGTCTGCCAGGGTCCATGGGTCCAAAAGTGTCAAAAATAAACTAACCGACCGATTTTGAAAATTTTTTCACTGTTGGGGAACTAACTATTTTAGATAGACATACATTACGTTATTTAGGGTCCGCCAGGGTCCATGGGACCCAAAAGTGGTAAAAATAAACTAACCGACCGATTTTGAAAATTTTTTCACTCTTACAGAGCTAAACTATTTTAGATAAATATAGATTACGTTATGTAAAGTCTGCCAGGGTCCATCGGATCCAAAAGCGTCAAAAATAAACTAGCCGACCGATTTTGAAAATTTTTTCACTGTTGGGGAGCTAAGCTATTTTAGATACATATAGATTACGTTATGTAAGGTCTGAAGTGTCAGTAGGACCTAAAAGTGTCAAAAATAAAATAACTGACCGATTTTGAAACCTTTTTACTATTACCAAGGTAAAATATTTTAGATAGGTACAGGTTGTGTTATCTGAGATCCACAACTGTCCTGCGGATGCAAATGCGGCGTAGAATGCTACACAACGAGTTTTGAATATATATATATATATATATATATATATATATATATATATATATATATATATATATATATATATATATATATTACATAAAGTCCGCCTAGAATATACGGTCGAGCTGATTTTTTAATGAGGTCCACCGGGATCTTGCAGATCCGAAAACGCCAGTAATAAGCTATCGAACCGATGCTAAAAAATTTCTCACTGCTAGAGAACTAAATTATTTTAGATGGATACAACTATGCTGCACAAAATTCGTTCGGGTTCTTGGGTCCCCAAAAATACCAAAACTAATTACCCAACCGATTTTAAAAATTCTTTCACTCTTAGAAAGCTAAACTATTTTAAATAGGTACAGGTCTTAGATGATATCCGCCAGTGCCCAAGATTTGGAAATTCGCTATGTTATGCAGATGCTGCGACAGGGGTATTTTTTTTTAAAAAGTGGAGATTCCTAACTTTGGAATGGCAGCACTCCAAACCGTACTGTTTTAATTTTTATATATCTCTAACTTCCAAAATGCCGAATTTCCATACAAATTTGCACCCCTGTTTACCCACTTAGGCGACGAATTTTCACAAATCCTTTCTTATACCACAGTATATTGAAACTAAAATCGAAACACTTTGTCAGTAATCACGTGAACAAATCGTGGTACTATTGGGTTGCTCGATAATTCATGTCGTTTTTTTCTCATACATGGCGTGAACTGCATATTCCATGTAGTAGTGATTGCGTAGCTTATATTATTATATACTGCTTTAAAGATTAGACTTTAAACTACCTTTAGTCAAAAACTGAGTGTCATTAGTAAACAACAAGTTGGTTAAAAATAAACTTGAAAATGGACAATCAAAGAGAGCATTATCGTCATATTTTTTTGTTTTACTTCCAAAAGGGCAAAAATGCGGTGCAAGCTCGAAAGAAATTGTGTGATGTTTATGGTGAGGAATGCCTTACTGAACGCCAGTGTTAGCGTTGGTTTGCTCGATTTCGTTCTGGAAATTTTAATGTGCAAGATGCACCACGTACTGGTCGTCCAACCACTACTGATGACGACAAAATAAAGACGTTAATCGAAACTAACTGGCGTATGACAACTCGAAAGATAGCAGTGAAACTCAGTATATCAAATTCAACCGTTTACTTGCACTTACAACAGCAGTTAATATAATTAACTTCACTTTGAAAAATATGAAAAAAACGACATGAATTATCGAACAACCCAATATTAATGTACTGTTATGGTTTTGTTGGTGCAATATTAGGGTAAAGGCCGTTTTACATTCCTTACAAATTTCTAATTTAAAACTTACAAATATTATTCATGTTTGTATATTCCTTACTGTATAGAAAGATTGGCAGTAGATAGCAGTTTAAGAAATTGTGAAGTTAAAAATATCTGATAACACTAATAATTAATAAATTTAGCTAAAAATAAAGAATTTAAATACATATTTAAGTAATGCAATAGGGTAACTCAATACCAACCCTTATCATACTATATATAGTCCCTTCAGTGACTCATCTAGTTGTAGAATACATACCCAACATACAGAAGTTCTAAACAAGAGATTTAAGTAGGTGCATTTTAATATACATGTAGTTGATAGTAAAATAGTGCACATAAGTATGTGGGTATATGTATGATAATAGAAATAAGATTTTAAAAATTGTTACTGTTTACTTATAAAAAATATTATATTTGGTTGAAAATGCCATTGTTTGGAAATCACTGTCCCTAAAAATGAAAATATTGTATGTACCATACCATGCTCTGATCACGCAATTTTATTACTGACAAAGTGTTTTGATTTTAGTACACCTACGTTATATAAGGAACTTCTATGCTAAATTTCGTGCTTCTAAACCCAATGGTTTAAGTTGTCAGTCAGTGCGAATTTCCAGAATGGACTTAGGTTAATAAGAGACCTAGGTTAATAATTTGTTCAAATTTCCCAGACAAAATATCGTTTTTTACTTAGCAGTACATAATTAATTAAAATGTGATCTAAACATTTCAAAGAGACAGACACGGGAATATTAAAATATTATATTACTAGAATAATATAAGTAAGCATTAACAATCGCCATTAGACTCGTATTTGATATCAGCAATGCCGAAACAAACAATTTTTACATTAATATAGTAATAATTAGTAAGCATTAAGTTAAGTAATAAGTTCGATGATTATACAAGATTAAAAAGTGTATAGTAAAAAATTTTTATCTGTGATTACCAAATTCAAAATATACTTGGCACTCTTCTTGATGTTAAATACAGACTAATAATGTTGACAATCCGTGCTCTTTTCCTTGCACAAATATAGATTTTAAAAATGAATATGTAACTTTTGAAAGATAAACAAGAATGGCAAATAGGTTTCATATTCAAAATCTATGTTTTTATTCTTTCTAAAAAAGACAAATCTAAAAATATGTAGCGTGTGAAGAAATCCTCATATTTTTATACATAAAAACAGAAACTTTTACTAGTGTTAGATATTTTAATATTTAAGAACAGAAATAGTAAAAAATATGAAAAACTGAAGGCGCACAAACTCTCAATAATACAGAAAAATCTTTCTGAATACATTATGGGTGGGGCTTAAAATTTAGATAAACTAGTTTCTTTACAGACATATTATTTAAAGTCTATTCTCCAACTGACTTTACGGGACGTATGCGGGGATGGTACAAATCAAAATTTGATTGGGATATAGAAGTAAGTTATTTTTCTGTTCGTTTAAATTGTTTTCGCTAACTTTAAAGCAAATTTTTAATATTTTTGACGCGCGAAAAAATACCTTTCTTCTTGATTCAAATTCTGTGAAAATCTGTGAAATAGATAATAAAGTTGAAAATGTCACAATTAATAAAATATTTTAATGTAATATTATTTAAATTCCAATACATTTGACATCAACGTCAATTCTACGAAATTTTTAATATGTAGGTACCTATTAAAAATGGAATTAATAAAATATCCAAAAATAAATAGTATAATTATAATTATATTAAAATTATAATTATTGCTATCATAAGTATCTAATTTTTTTAGCAACTATAATATTTTTGATTTTCAGTTATAAACTTCTGTAAATAATAACACAAATATTTACATACTTCATAAAATATCACTTTAAATTATGGCAAATGTTGCAAACATTACTTATTTATTTTCAAACGAGATCACCATATTTTTGTTCCCCGTTCTATCAAAATCGCGTTACATATTTTACTAACAAAGGTACCATAACTGTTAAACAAACCACGGGACGCGGTTCTTTCCAGTTTTATCGGTGTAAACTTTCCAGATTGACTATACCCTGAATTCAATTCAACTACCACTAATTCAAAAAAATTACCCATATAATAGTCAAATAGTAAACAATAATATAAAATATTAATCAAAAATATCGATTATATCAACTAAGGAGGCAAAGCGAAAATTATGGTGTAGACGCTGTGAAATACAATAGAATGGATAAATGACACCAAATTAAGACAGTATCGATTAAATCTCTAGATCTTAAAATTAGTGTCCGACCGAAGGTCAGTTTGGCAGCCGAAGCCAAAGCCGAAGCCGATGTTCGGCTATCGTCGAAACCTTCGGCCGAAGCCGAAGCCGAAGCCGAAGGTGCAATTAAATTAAAAATACTTCCTGAAAATATAATAAATAGAATAATTAAATAGTCATTTTTTTTTTTATATAAACTCATTTTTATTTTTATTTATTTATTAACACTAACACAATATTTAATAATCAAAATTAAACAATTTAATATTATAAGCTAAAAATAAAAGCTGATCGGCATTTTCTCCACGCAAATTTGCCCTACGATCGGTGTAAATTTGTCCAGCGGCACTGAATAATTGTTCACTAGCTATGCTAGTAGGGGAAGCTGACAAATATTTGATTGCTACCTTTTTTAAGTAAACATAAGGACTCGACGACCAATACTGGAAAATATCAGTGTTCCTCAGAAATAGAGGTTCTTTTAAATATTGTTCTAACTCGTCTTCAAAAGGCGAAAATTTTTCGGAATTTGCAAATTCGGTGGCCATTGATATTTTGTCGTGGCTGTCCCACAAATCATCTTTTAAAGATTTATTTTGCGAATTTACATTTGACGGTGAGGCCACAGGTTCGTCGGTTATTTTATCAAGGGATTTTGGAAAACTTTCTCGTAAAAATGCCAAAATTTCAGTTCTTGTGTTTATGATTTCATCGTCAGTTAGATATTTCGTTTTAAATCGAGGGTCAATTAAAGTTGAAACGGACAAATGTAAATTATTTCTTACGTACGCAAATCTTTTATTCAGAGATTCACATAAACGACTCTTCAGCCGGCTTGTATTTTCAGTGTCCTGATCCTTTATAATAAGTTTTGAATTTAACATGGCAATCAAAGGTATGACTAATGACACTGTTGAAGAATCTGACGAAATGTCAATTGTTGCTTGATAAAAGCACCGGAGGACAGTTACTAAATTGCTCATTTGATTATATTCTTCGGCTGTTGGCACTTCTATTCCACCCCGCTCTGCCATATACAAATTAATTGCAATTTTTTGCTCAAGAAGTCTCTCCATCATTAAATAGGTGCTATTCCACCGTGTTTCGACGTCTTGTATTAAACCATGCTTGGGCAAGTCACATGTTTCTTGAAATTTATTGAGGTAACGAGTGGCTTGTTCGCTCTTTTTAAAATGTCCAACAATTTTGCGACATTTTTTTATAATTGATACAATTGTGTCGTTTTTGAAAATTGCATCATGAATCACTAACTGCAAGGTGTGAGCGACACATCCAATAGAAACAAAATTTCCACAACGCATAGCCGCGTGCATATTGGCAGCATTATCGCGAATAGCCATATGAATTTTCCCATTTATATTATATTCTGCAATAATTTCATTTAGTTTTTTTGCAATATATTCCCCTGTGTGATCTGCATTCATGACACTAGCTGCTAATATAACTTTTTGTCTTTTAGAACCGTCAATGAAATGTGCCGTAAAACTCAATAACGAACATGTTTTCGTTGGATTACTCCAAATATCTGTCGTAAAACTGATCCATTCAGCCTTTTCAATAAGTCCAATCACTTTTTTCTTTACTTTTTCGTAGGTAGCTGGCATTAAAGACGTTCTGAAAAATTTTTCAGATTTAACTCTGTACCTCGACGGAGCCTCAGGATCAGTAAAATTAAGCCTTTGAAAAGCTTCGCCTTCAACGATATTGTAAGGCAGCATGTCAACAATGATAAGATCCATAATCGATTTATCGATTCGTAACGAAATAGGGTGATCAGCGGGCCACTGTGGTGCTGTTTTCTTTTCGATAATCTCCAGTAAAGTAGATTGTTTAATTTCTTTTTTGGCATCATGTGGCGAACTCATGTTCTCGGTTTTTCTAACTTTGTTCAAACTGTGACGCTTCTCTTCTGTTTCATAATAAATTCCCCATTCATGTTGATGAAGTTTTTCCAAATGGTTTTTTATATTTGTTATCGTCTGTTTTTTTGGTACAGAACTGCCGAGAGACAACGATTTATGGCATAGTTTGCAAATTGCTTTGGAGTCATTTTTAGTAAAATATTCCCAAATGGGATTGTGTCTCAATGATGATGACATTTTATAAGTTATAATATCTGAAACAATGAAACCAATACATATCATAAATGAGTGAACGACATTATTTACGATTACGATTCACGAAAATAAAACTAACCAACTTGACAAAATGCACAAATTTTTAAGATATATTTTTTATTTTTTTAAAAAAAGAGGACAACCAAATCATCTCATAACTTCCGAGTTATTTGTATATGGTATTTTTCAAAAAACGAGAAAAATGCCTTGGAAAACTTACCTCTGATTTTTGTGCTATAAACAGCTGTTGTAAATATTATTGCACTTTATCACAACACTTCTCACAGAATTGAAAATTATTTTATTATGTACTAAGACACTTTTTAACGAATTAAATATGTAACTTTAAAAACAAAAGTAAAAAATTATCCTAGTTTTCGATTTTGCTCTCACGTCAATAAGAAGACAGTAAGAAATAAGAATTTTATTTTGAAAACAAAATATTTATATTGAATTTATTACATAATATTGAGGCCCTAGTTTGGCACAGCAGGAATCATTTTTACTAAAATGAAAGAAACAAACGTTTTGTTGGGAATTCCAAAAAATTTTATAATTATGTTGGAAGGATATTTTAAATTGTTACGTAGGTTTACGTAACAATAAACTTTAAAAATTGCAATAAAGCAATAAAGTTACCGTCATTCTTTTTCTCAACAAAAAAGCCGCTTAGATGGAAATTCCAAAAATTTTTATGGAACTGTAATTCCTTTAAAAGGATATTTTAAATTATTAGGTATATAGGTTCAGGTAACAATAAACAAAAACTTTCAAAATACAGAATTATAAACGTAATTTAGGGTAAAATAAGAATAAATAAAATTACATTATGTAAAAAGATGCCACCTTCGGCTTCGGCCAGACCTTCGGCTTCTTTTTGGCCGAAGCCGAATGTGTGGCCGAAGGCGCGTTAAGTGGCCGAAGGTGGCCGAAGCCGAAGCCGAAGCCGAAGCTTCGGTCGGACACTACTTAAAATTAAATAAATATCATTAATTGTTTCACTTTTAATATTTTAATTGTTTTTTTACGAATCCTAAAATAAGTATAGTTTTAAAAATTTAATCCGGTAAATATGCTCACCCACCCTGTTACCATTAACAGCAAAAATAATAAAGAAAGACTAACATCAAAATATCAATTTCTTATTGAAAAGATGTTGCTCATTCATTTATTTAATATTCTCTTTTCAGTTTTTCTATTAATTTTCAAACAATAAAACTTTTCCAAACCGGTTGAAAATAATGTTTCGGTCAATTATCTACAACATATCCAAAATTCAGCTTCCTAGGGTGATTTGAAGGGAGTAGAGGGGGAAAAAACGATTTTGGCTGGATCTAACACACCCCCAGCCCCTCAGAATCAACGTAGAGGGTTGAAATTTGGTGTGTTGATAAAGTTCGTACCTAGATTGTGCTTTTTGGAGGTTTTATTAGTTGACAGTTCTTCTCACTAAACACAAATTTATTCGAAAAAATACAAACTTCTCGTGTAATAATAAGTGAAAAAAAAAAACACAAATTTTGAAATTTTTTTTTAAAATCCGCTATTTTGTTATTTATTAACATAAATGTTTAATCCTAGTTTGGACGATAAAGACAAATCTATAAAATAAGAATATGGTTGATTTTTTCATTTTAGGTCATTACAAATGGAGATCTACTGCCCACCACCCACTCATGTTTTTTTTTGTTTTTTTTGAGGAGTCCACTTTGACCCCAAAAACATAAACAAAGGATTGTAAAAATGAGTAAGAAAAAATTTGTTTCTACTCCTGTTGAAGAACACACTCATTACATATCCGTCAATTGTTGCGAAAGTTAGGCATTATTCAAAGTTGTGGAGGAATTTTCATTACTCACTACCTTTTTGACCAATGAAATCACCGTATTAACCATTATTCAATGGGCTGGCTTTTGTTTTGTGTATAATATACGTATCAATTTTTAATTTCAAATATGTTGCGTAGTAACATCTAAGTAAACAAAGTAGCTTGTATTTTGTTTTTATCGTTTGTACATATATAAACATTTAATGAAATTAGAGATAGATTAAAAATTGTATTCTTTTAATTTAAAAATATTCAATATTTAAATCAAAAAAAAAAAAGTCGTAGAAAAAATATCGTATTCTACTCGCTTGCAATGGCTATTACTCACTCAGATGCATTACGACACTCGCCTCGCAAACTCGGCTCGTGTTGCAATTTCATCTTCGTGAGTAATTGCTATCATTACCAGCTTGTTGAATAATATACTATTTCGTACAATATAAGATGCAAATAGAAACATATAAAAAAAAACTGAAAAAATTGTATTTTAATTTGATAAGTTTAAAAATCTACGCGTCACATAGGAATACCACCTTAAGGTTGTCGTAGGCCATAGGCATTTTTGCATAAAAATTAAAATTAAAATAAATAAAATGAAATGAAAGTAAGCTCCCGTAGTATCGTGGGTTTTATAGGCACAGTGTCTACTGCGCTTATTTGATAAGACAGCCCTGCTCACATATCTATACAAATAATAAAACTGTAACGAGTCCATTTCTGTACATGGAATACTTTTTGAAAATTGTATTGGTACTGTAAATAGTTATCGATGTAGATATCAAAACCGCCATTTTTAAAATTTCTATCTGTCCGTCTGTCCATCTGTCTGTCTGTCTGTCTGTTCACGCATCACGCAAAAACTACTGGACGGATTTTAATGAAATTTGATGTGGGGTCAACATCTAGAATACTTTTTATTCCGGGAAAATGTCTCATTCCCACGGGAAAATAGAAAAACCATTTTGAGCATGTGCACACATTACGCAAAAACTACTGAACGGATTTTGATGAAATTTGGTGTGGTGATAACTTATTACTTGGGTCAACATTTAAGATACTTTTTACTCCGGGAAAATGTCTCATTCCGTCGGGAAAATAGAAAAACTTTTTTGAGCATGTGCATGCATTACGCAAAAATTATTGTTCTATGCAAATTCTGTAGGTATAATTATTACTAGAGAGCGGAATTTGCATATTTTGCATATCGATAAGTTCTGGTCATATATCAATAAAACCTCGGATGTATTCGAATCTCCACTTTTCGAATTGATTAAGACTATTTAAAATTTGCATATTTTGCATACTTGACAAAATTCTGCATATTTTCAAGTTTTTTTGCATAAATATGCATATTTTCACCAAATTTATCACTTTTCATAAAAGAGATACAAATTTCCTTAACAAAACATAGAATTATGCTTTCCTATTTTACACTGAAATCAGCAGAATAAATCTTGAAAAATAAATATTTTGTACTCCTAAAGTTTTGGCGCGCAAGAAAGAAATATAGCAATTTTATATTTAAAAATTTTATCAAACTCACTTAACGATCATTGACGATTACGCTATATCGCATGATAGAGTTACTTTACAATATGGCTAATCACGCGATATCGTGTGACAAATATAAGGACCTATTTATTTAACATAAAATATTTGGCCATCTCACAAAATCTATATTTTTAGCTTGGCAAGGAACGTGTTAATACCAAAAACATTTCAAACATACCAAAAATAAAAAATTTGGAAACAAAAGCGTTAATATTGCTTTTGTCCGTGAAGAAAATTTTGTTCCAAAACGTTTTGTAACGGAGCTTGCAAAAAATTTATCTAAAATCCCAAAAATAAAGATGTTATTAATTCAGTCTTGGATAAAATCTATCCCAGAACTTCAATTTGATACAAGAAATAACGCTGTTTTTTTATAAAGTTTGTGGAAAACCTGTAAGCAGGGTCGGACTATTCACTAGGCCTAGCTAGGCGTCCGTTTTTTTTTTTTTTGTTCGTCAGTTATTTTTTTTAGGAAAAATTCGAAAAAAAGTAGGAATAGTTACGAGTTTTTCTCTTTAAGATAAAGGCAGGGGCCGCATTTTTCACGGTGCCTAGAGCGGTACTAAAGGTTAATCTGGCCCTGCTTGTAAGTACATTATTATACTCTTATTTCTGTTTTAGATTTTAGAAAAAATTCTATTTTTGTTATTTTACATCAAAATTATTAAATCCTATTTTTTAAATTTATTACTGCATATTTGTGCATATTTTAAAAAAATTGGTGCATATTTTACTAGTCAACAATATCAACAATAAAATGAAAGTGAATAAATTATTATTTTAGTCAAGTACAAAAATTTTTCATTCTTGTAAATAAATATTTATCATTAAATGAGTATTTAGCGGGCAACATCTGTTCGCCAGTTCCATAATTAACTTTATAATACCTATTTTTGTTTCACGTAGGTATTTTTATATAATAAGTATATGAATTCAATTTATAAAATATTTTTATCAATTCACGGTTAAAATAATGAACTGATGAACTTTAAGTAATTCGCCGAAACGTTTGTCCATCTTAACAATAAACACAAACACAAATGACTCATAAATTTTTCACCCGAAGCTGGACTGTCACAAAATATGCGTGCACTTGCTACATGTAAATTCAGTAATATAAAATATCCCGATTCTGACCTCATGACTCCTGTTGAACCTATTGTGAAAATGCAACCCCTATAATTATGTAGATTATATTAAGGATGTTTGGGAGGTACAATCGGAGATAAAAGTACATGAAATTAGAAATTCGTGAATAATTGCGTTGTATAACAAACTATGGGGTAAATAAATAGTTATCTTTGTTAAATAATAGCTGTCACTACAACTGATTGTACAATACATCAAACTATAGCTCTCAGCTGACTACAAGAGCTGAGTACATTCTGAGGATTTTTCGAAGGAATTTCAAAATGCTACGAGACGATTGAAAATTTAGTAGAATGTTCCTCATTAAATATTAAGGCCCCTGTGAAAATTTCAAACCGATTCACTAAGCCGTTAAAAAGTTATTTAATCTGTTCTGTTTTCGAATTTCCATAAGAGTACGTATAAAATTAGTTTGTTTTTTTTTTTTAATAACTTTTTAACGGCTTAGTGAATCGGTTTGAAATTTTCACAGGAGCCTTAGTATTTAATGAGGAACATTCTACTAAATTTTCAATCGTCTCGTAGCATTTTGAGATTCCTCCGAAAAATCCTCAGAATGTACTCAGCTCCTGTAGTCAGCTGAGAGCTATAGTTTGATGTATTGTACAATCAGTTGTAGTGATAACTATTATTTAACAAAGATAACTATTTACTTACCGCATAGTTTGTTATACAACGCAATTATTCACGAATTTCTAATTTCATGTACTTTTATCTCGGATTGTACCTCGCAAACATCCTTAAATTTTTTATGAACAGTTGTATTCAGAATTTTACTTTGAATTCTATATTAAATTTCTTACTTATAACTTTCAAATTTTTTTAAATGAAATATATTTGAGAATTTGAATATTTTGTGATCACCACCCCTAAACTTTGGAACTGCAATTAACTTATTAATTAATTAATTAACAAACTGATTATATATTTCATTAAAAACTGGATTTTATTTCTACCTTAACATAACATTTCAATTAAAAATAGTATATTATACATCAAGACATTAAAGTGTGACTTGATTCCGAGTATGAAGTTTATTGTCAGAGAGCCTGTAAAAGCCCTCTGGCAACAAACTTCAAGCTCGGGATCGAAGAAACACTTTAGTCCGATAACGTACATATTTTTTTCTACTCCTACTATTAAAAGTAACATTTTACGCACGGCTAACTATATGTAAAAATTAACAATTGCCCACACAATGCGGAAATAGCCGTGGGAAATTATTTCCCACGGCTTAATATATTAAAAAAGTAGGCTCTGTCTTTGATTTAACATATAATCTATATAATTAATACTAAAAATATACATATGTAAGTTGATTATTTATTATTGTTTCCATAGTTTCAAAGTATGCTTTTGCAAAAATTTGAACATCTTATCATTGACATTATAAATTTAAAAAATTTTTACTACTTATTTAAATTTTATTTTAATTATTTATGTTAAATTTTGCGAGAAAAAATGTGCTCGTAGAAAAAGTATAGTGTAAAATACGTGGTAAAAGCTTATTTCTCACTCATATGAATTGTTGACTCGCCCTGCGGGCTCGCGCAACAAACTTATATTCGTGAGAAATAAGCCTCTTTTCCCACTTATTGTACAATATACTATTTTTTACAATTCCGGATAATTAAGAAAAAAAATACTTAAATGTTATTTAAATTGTGTGAAATAATATTACATTAAATATACTTTGGGCAAATTAATCGAATTGGACAATACTGTAACTCTCTGTTTTTCTCTACAAATTTGAATTTGTGTATTATTTTAAATAAGTAATTTATTACTTAGCAACGCTATTTAATTTGTGAGTTAAATTTCGCTTATTGATTGGTGACGATCTATGAATAAAAGCGGGAGAAAAATTATTTTTAGTCCCTTGGCACTAAAAATAACACATTACTCCCTATTATAAGGGACTAAAATATTTTAGTCTCGGAATTACAAAAATTATATTTTGCCGTCACGGGGCTAAAGAGTGCCTGTAAAGGCCCTCTGGCAACAAATTTCACACTCGGGACGAAAGTCAAACTTAACCTTTTGCACTCAAGCAAAAATAAACGTGTTTCACGGCTAGTTGGTAAGATATATAACAGATGACATGATGCATGATTTTTATTCCTATTTTTTTTAAGAAACTTGCAATCTTTTTTCTCAAAGCTCGAATTAAATGGTTTAAATGCTCTTTTTGTTAGATTTGTTATTTTCAAAATTTGGTTCAACACGGTCTAGTGTCCACAGACCCAAATTGTAATGTTTAAATGTAAAATATGGCTGACCTAATGGCCAAATCACCTGGTCATGCTAGACATGTCTTATAAGCGAAGAGTTAAGTTCCTTGATATTATTCTTTCTAGTAATATTCTTTTAAGCACGCATTAAAAAAAAACATTATCGCATTCCAGAATATATTCAAAAAAAAAAAATCCTTTTTATAAATAATTGTAAAAATAAATATTTCATATATTGTGTATTTATTGAATCGCTATTTATTTATCTTTCATTCGTGTCAATCAATTTAATTAAAAATCTGAAAAAACTAGTTGGTACCTAACAATTACCTAAATACATTAAAATAAAATTAAAAAAATTGTTACAATAACAATTAAATAAAGTAATTTAATTGAAATTGCACTATTTTAAGAAATCTAACGAAAAACATATGTAAAATAACAAAATGTCAGCATTTAAAACAGAAAACATAAGCTCTTCAATAAATTGGCATATTTGTGAGACTTGAATTCAAAATCCACCAGGCCACTGTTTTAACAGATACAAATCAAAAATACTCTTCAAAAGTATATTATTAGACACAATTATTAATATATTAATAATTTTTATACATATTTTTGTGTCTTCAGGAATTTTTCTCGGTTGTTGGTATCTATCAAAAAAGTAGCTAATATTATTCGGCAAATTTTATTCCAACAATGATAAAGCATACTGTCTGTTATCTAAATTATCGTTTATTTAAGTAGTATTAATACACATGTTAAGATGTAATATTTTATTTAAGCCTGTGTTATCATTAAACTTAGTTTCTATACTACTTGCTCAACAATTTATTTATTTCAATTATTTCAAAATGCATTTACCTCATAATATCGTGATCGACTACGATCACATTTACGTGAATTATTTCTAGATGAGCCACCGCTACGTTTCTTTCCAGAAAACATCATTTTTGAAAATCAAAATAAATGCCTCAAAATTATTCTAAAGTATTGTAAAAATATCACTTAAATTTATTTTTAACTATAAATGCACTTTTAATTTATATTTACAAAATATCGTTTGCGTTGTTTTTAATATAATTATTGTTCCATTAATATAAATATTTAAGAATACCATATTTTTTTTTTATTTTATTGAAAAATAATTATTAATCGTATTGTTTTATTGTAACACAACAACAATGAAACCCATTGATCACACTTAACCATTTATTTGTGGGAGAAACATTTTTCCTTTTTTTGCAAACAAGAAATTTTCTTTACTATATTTATGTAACAAATAATTCGACTAATTTTACTTTACAATACGTAAAACTGTAATATGTAAAACACAGTATTTTTAATCTGTTATCAGATTAATGAAGATCACAATAATAAAATATTTACATATATAACATAAAACAAATAAATGTTATTATTAACGTATTAAAATACGTGAAACAGAGTTCTTTACTCGAATATAACGAAATCAGAACTGCCGACAAATAATTTTACTATGTTTATGTGCTCTTGACGCTAAAAAATTTTTATTTTTAGAAATATATTCACAACAAATTTATGAATAGTGAATCTGTTTTTTAACTGGAATGAAAATAATATGATTTTATCGAAAATTTCATTAAATAAAAAGTGTTTGCATTTAAAAATTAAAATATTCGTCGAAATTTCTCCTAAATATTACAATATATCATTGAAATTATAAAATTGTTGACCTATTTTATTCATGTGTTTCTTATAACAATGTTTGACAAAATCTAAAATTATAAATAGATATGTATTCATTAAATATGAATGTTATGTGTCTCAATTACAAATTTATTTAAAAATTTTTAAATTCTTTCCAACAATAATAACAATAGCAATATAAAAAATATATAATTATTATAATTTGATTAGTTATTATTGATAAACAATAAAATTGCATTGTTCAAAAATAATCGATACGCAATTCAATATTTTTTTGATTAGAAAATCTAAACTTATTTAGTTAATAACAAAATCAATAGTATAATTTTATATTTTTAATTTCCAAATATAAAACATATATTACAAGTTATTATTATTTTTTAAATTAATAAATATTTAATTTCTTTGTAAATACAAGTCAATTCAAATTGTGTGAATTAATATTTTTGGTTACGTCAAATTTATGTTGGCAGCGCGGCAGCACTGTAAAAATAAAAACGAATCAAATGTGTCACTAACTTAACAACAGTGTTTTTCGTTCCTTTCGTGTTCCTTTCGCTCTTTTTTCGTCAACATGGTGAGTTGTTATGAAAATCCTTAAAAATATTATCAATCGTTTAATTTTTTGTGTTTAAAACAATATGAAAATATTCTAAAATACATTTCTTATCTCATTTATTGATTTATTTTTAATCATACGAACAAAATTCATTTATGTTTTTAAGTTTGTGGTTATAATTCAATTGTTTCATTTTTAGACGAAGGGAACTTCAAGTTTTGGTAAACGTCGAAATAAGACTCACACCCTATGCAGACGGTGTGGTCGTTCATCTTATCACATTCAAAAGTCCAGGTGTGCACAGTGTGGATATCCTTCCGCAAAATTGCGATCATGTGAGTACTATAACTTTGGTTAACTTTATGTTTCAAACATCAAAAAATAAAAGATTATTCCTTAATTAAAAATTAAAAGTGACTTGTAATACACAAAATATCACAGGATATTATTATTTAAGGTTTTATTATGATTGTTTTGACATGACTTAGCCGGCAAACCAAAAATATTAAAATACTTTTTATCTTTTACAGATAATTGGTCAGTAAAGGCCAAAAGGAGGAAGACCACCGGAACTGGCCGTATGCGTTTCTTGAAGATTGTACGTCGTCGTTTCCGTAATGGATTCCGTGAAGGTGGTAGACCTCAGCCACGAAAAGCTACTTCATAGTTATTTTTTGTAAATTATACATAAATAAAAAGTTTATAAAAAAAATTGTCTTTTTATTGTTTCCTGATTATTTTTGGTATACGTGCTAATTTTATTCAAATTATGTTCAAATATGTCCACAAATTTAAAAGCATAAAATACGTCAATTAAATAACCTGACAATTTTTTTAAGATCTCTTATGCAAATACTTTTTTATTCATAATTTTTCAAAAATTGCTAAATTTTAAAACAACTATCAAGAATTTAAAAACTTATTAAAAAAATAAATATTTAAATATATACACGGTGGTGTATATACATGAGTGGATGAAGGTGTTATGTAACATTTTTTTCAAAAATTCATTTTTTACCAAATTTTGAAATATTCTATGCTGAAGTATCATATATTCAAATTTGATTTCATTAGGTCCAATTGTTTTGTAGAAATTCAATAATAAAGATGTGCTATTACATAGAAAGTATATGTAAATAAAAACTTTCAAACGCTTCTGTAAAATTATAAAAAAAAAGTGACATAACACCTTCATCCACTCATGTCTTCAATTATGTAAAAAGTAATGGTATCTTTTCATGTACGCTTTTTTCCAAAACTCAATAATAAGGGAGATATAACCCGGTAAAGGGGTGAAACGAAAACCATTTTTTCCTAAATATTTTCCAAATGCTTTTAATTAACGGATTGATATTTTAGGGAAACGTATTTTACGTTAGGAGGATTAAATTTATCTTAACGCTTATTCCACCACTTACGATCAACCGGTGGTTTTGGGTAGTACATAAGTGTGAGTTATCAAGTCTTTTCTTTCTTAATTTAGTTATTTAACTCTTTTAGTACCGCTGTATATTCCAATATTTTAGATAAAAAATTTAATATCTCTATAAGTATAATTGCAAGTTTGGTAGGTTTTGCTTAATTTATTTACAATATAACCGCTCTTTATTATACAGCCTCCAGTTACCGATGTAAGACAATGCACACTCTTCAGTTGAATTTTTTCTAAAAATTAGTATGACGAGCTGAACTCCATACTATTCACTTTTTGTTACGGTGGCCATGTTTCTCCTTAAATTTATTTTTTTTAAATGATGCAGAGGTTCTAACGATACCACACATCTATATACATCAATTCAGACGTTTAAAAGTAGAACTTTCGTTCCTTACTCTTTCGAATGCAGTCATGGAGAGAAATAGCGGGCCCCGAGAAAAAAACATTTTTTGAAAAATATTTCCCCAATAAAATTAGTGATAACTTGATGAGCAAAAAAAAAGCTCTTTTTGCTTTTTTCCAAGTCCTCTACCAACAGCTACGGGTCCCCTCTTCAAGCCCAGGCCACTAAGCTGCAACCCCAGCTGTCCTCCCCCTCTCGACAGGTCTGTTCGAATGACATTCAAATTATTAAATGTATCTATTATTTATTAACTGTTTACAATATAGAAAATGGGTATTATCATTAAAACAAATTTATAAAAGACATAAATATATATATTTTTGGAAAAATGATTTTTACAGTGTAAATCTAGAAAAGAAAGAAAAAAGAGAATTAATACTTAAGTACTTTAATTCATAATAAAATATTACAAATAAATAACAAATTATAATTAGCCTAACTGAAATTGTTGAATTTGATCCGGATATGCAGCATAAATGACCGTTTCCCCTTGAGCATTTTGATTCGTAATAATATTCCCATTCAGTATTTGTGCGTCTAAAATATTCCACGACAAAAAAAAAATAATCAGAATTAAGTTACATTATACATCATCTCCAAATTATGTGTTAACTTACTTAATTGATCCTCATGTGAATCTTCAAATGTGATCTCTCCGACAGCACATGTTTTATCCCCTTTGGTAGCCTGAATTAAAGTAAATTAAGTAATTTTAAAACCATATAATAAAAAAAAAGATGAATTCAAAAAATAAATAAATAAAAGACAACTGAGTTGCCTAGTTTCAAAATCTACTAAGTCCACTTTATTGGTCCGTCCACACGGCTCAAGCTTTACCACCGACTTACTTGCGCAAACCAGGTTTGTGCAAGTAAACATGTACGTATGGACGGGAAAAAACGTAGCGACTTACTTGCACAAACCTGGTTTGCGCAGGTAAGTCGGTGGTAAAGCTTGAGCGTGTGGACGGGCCCTATAAAGATCATGGGAAATCGCAAAAAACCATAACTCAGTTCAAAATTAATTTTTCGATTAAAAACTCATAATTATATTAACTAACAAGGTAAAAAAGATTATTAGTTCTATTATCAAAAAACAAAATTATCGTTTTACACCTTTTTTTATCAAAATTATTTGGATTTAGTAGGTTTTGATTGTAAAATTTATATAAAGCGCGTTTTAAAGCAGAAATTATACGGAAAATTTATTAAAAAAAAAACTTGATTCAGCAATATTGGATGTATCAGGGTTAGACGATACAATTTGTTTTGTAATATTGTAAACTATTTTCATTTTGTCACTTAAAACCAAAGTGCTTACTTAGTAATTCATTTACATCTACGATTTCATTATTTAAAATTTTAGATAAATACTAAAATACAAATTTTACGTGAAAACATAATTTTATACTTCGTATGTCCCGCATGTCAGTGAAAAAATTAAAATTTGAACGCTTAAAATCTAAAATATAGGTTATGTATAGGTATTTAGCAGGATTTGTAGTTTTCAATGTAATTTTAGCAGGATTTGAAAATTATGTTATATTTCAGTTGGAAATTTCTTTAGCAAACAATCAAAATAATAACAAAAAATGTTTGGGGGCATATACCTTATTGCATTTAAAAATTAATGGCCCTAAAAAATCAAAAATTTGGAAACTGGATTTAGTAGATTTTGAAACTAGGCAACTCAACTGTGTTTGATCAAAGTGAAAACTTCTATGGCGATTACAATTAATTTGTATAAGCATTTCACCCACTACAGGCTAATGAACACTATTATATTATACTACTAGACTAAGCGTAAAGACAGTTTGTAGGCATTTTTCTTGAAGCAGGAAACAGGATAAGATGGGTGAGATTTAAGGAATATAATATAATGTCAATTTTTGAGCAAATACGACTATAATTATTGCAGGACATAATTTGTATACGTACGTATTTTGAAAATAAAGCGAATACCACTTTCTTTCTTTCAAAATTTTACAGTTTCTTCTCAAAAAAGTAAAATTGTATTATCAATATTATATTTTGACAATAATTTTATTATTTGAAAACGTTGCTACGAAAACAATCGGTTATTGCATTGATTACTATATTACAGAATACTATCCTATCGTATCCTGGTCGTATATGGCTGCCTCAATTATACATTTATGTAATTAGTCTATATAATATAATATATATGTTCACTGGTCTGTGATTTCACCTCAGAGCGTAACACATACCCACATTTTATTCATTGCCGAGAAAAGATTATGCATAATACATTCATTGAAGTTTTCACTTCAAAAATATCTAGATAATTATGCAGAAGCACGGCTCCACCTATTTTTGGCTCTAAAAGAAAAATTAATGATCCGATTTTAATGATTATTTTTTTTAAATGTTCGTCGCTACGGCGAATTAGGTAAAAAAAAAAATACTACAACTCGATATCAGTACTGAAAGTGCTGGAAAACTGTCATTAATATTTGAAAAAATTCAATTTTTTTTAATATTTTTTTTATTTTGTACGCACCTGTGTCAAAGTCGAAGTATATTATAAAAACTAACTAAACTAACCTCGCCACCTAATTTTTATATCAAAGTCGAAGTATATTGTCAAAACTAACTAAACTAACCTAACCTTAACTAACCTCGCCACCTAGTTTTTATATCAAAGTCGAAGTATATGATCAAAACCAACTAACCTAACCTTATCTAACCTCATCACCTAATTTTTATATCATCTACTATTCTTGATTTTTGAAAAAATTTTTATTTTGACTCATTTTACCAAAATATGCACTCAAATCACAACGTTGAGATAATCGTAGCCGTCAAAATTAAGTCAATTTTTCTAATTTCCGTAATCGATATTTCAAAAATGCAGCGAGATATCGATTTTTTTCTTCTTGAAAAAGTATTTATTATTTTGGTCGGTTTTACTCAAACACACATATATAAACGCGCTAACACAAAATGATAAAATAAACTTTGAAAAAATTGAATTTTATCAAATTTTAAAACAGTTTCCCAGTCTTTTTATTATCGATATCGATTTGTAGTACTTTTTTAACTAATCCGCCGTAGTGGCGAACATTCAAAAAAAAAAATCATTAAAATCGAATTATTCATTTTTCTTTTGGAGCCAACAATAGGTGGAGCCGTGCTTCTGTACAATTATCTTCTTTTCTAGATTTATATCTTCTACATTTCTACTATATCTAGACTGTAAATAATAAACAAATATTTTACTTCGCAAAATACCACTTTTTATTTTTTGGAACTTTTTATTGTTTCGAACCGTCAGTTCATTTTCAAACATATGTTTGAAAATGAACTGACGCACAGTGGGGCCAAATACCATTAAAGGCGGTAAAAATACAAAAAATTAAATTATAAGCTACAATTTATATAACCCCTTAAACCAATAGCTAAAATATTCTAGCAACGACCTCTGTAATTAACTTATATAAAATAGCGCGGGGGGTGCATATATATCGACTATTATTTGTTATTTCTATATAAATGGATTGCTTTTTAAACGATATCATTGTATGTAAAGTAGTGATTTGCGGGACCGTTATTTAAGTTATAAAAAAAGAAATTAAAATCGGTTATAATGGTCGATGTTCCCCATGGTATGTTTTTTTTTTATGTATCTTATTTGTTAAAATCAGTACTCGTATTGATACTATCAAGCTTTAATGAAACATGGTTGAATTATCTAGAAAAATTCTGTAAAAATTAATTTCTCAAAGAATTTTAGTTACGTATCCAATCGAATCCAACGGATATATTTGTCGCATTTAATAAAGCAATTAGTCTATTTTTGTATTATGATTGTAGAGTTTGCACCAAATTGCATCTTTTTCCAAAATTTGCTGATTTTCTTTTCATTTTGTTTGAGCAAAAATCATCAATAAGAAGCTTAGAAAGTTCATATAAGCTCTCAGTGGTGCATAAAAATATCAAATAATTGAATAAAACACTCGAATTATTCGATTTATGTAGGTACCGAATATTCCAGTTAAGTTAAAGCTAAAATTGAGCGTATGATCGAAATTCGTTGTCAAAAAAACCATATTCCATTTAAAATTTATAAGTTGATACCACGTGGCTAGACACCAGTAACCGGAAATGAAATCGTGTTGCATGAAAAAAAGTCTCAACCTAGGGTCAACCAAGATCTGCAAATTTCAAGTTCATCCGACGAATAGTTTTTTATATATCATTTGACTAACCGTTATGGGACATCCTGTATAGTGGGACACCCAGTATTTTATTAATAAATATCAAGTAAAAGTAAAATATATTGTTATATAACTATTCTGTAGTCAATAAAAGGACTAAATAATTTTTGCCATATTTTACCTACTTTGGCCCCACTGTGTGACGGTTCGAAACAATACTGTCACAGTTTCAAAAACTAAAAAGTGGTATTTTGCGAAGTAAAATATTTGTTTATTATTTACCAATATGAAACACCATAAGGTAACGCTCAAATCTATTAATACTAATATCTAGATTCAATATTGTTTCAAAAAATGTTAATACCTCACGATATTTTTGTAAATATAATTTTAATGGTTCTACATAATTATCGAAACCTAGTGCAGTCATCGCGAACAGAATATCTTCGCCATTGATTGTCTTCCGTTTCTCCATGTGACACCGATCACTTGCCTCACTCGTAATAAAACTAATAAATTCCGACACACATTCTTGAACACATTCTCTGGCATCTTTGGCAATCTTTCCCGATTCTGGTATGGCTTTTTTCATTATTTTAGCAACATTGGCAATAGGTAAAAATCGGTCTTGTTCACGTAACGGCAGTCCCATTTTATCGTTTCCATCGTGATTTGAATCGTCTGTGTTCTCGGCGGTTAAATGGTCACCATCGTCTACGCGGATTAAGTGGGTGAACATATTTTGAAGGACACAAAATTCGTTTGAAGGAAATTACCTGTGTAGTTACCATCCAAATCGTCAGGCACCATGTAATCGGTTTTAACAGTGAGAAAAGCGTGCTGCATATCGTCACCACTTTCACTATTTTCCATAATTTAAAAACTAAAGGAAAAATAAGTACTTATATTAAAAATTCAATTAAATAATAACCATGAATAATTATTTTCCTTAAATTAAAAAAAATTAAGTTTCGAAAATAAATTATTCAGTTTCTCTATTCTTCAAAAATATAAAATTAAAGCAATCTTTTCGTTTTACTACCACACAATTCCAATATTTTTCATTTTATTTACAATTAACTTTCAGGCAAAATACATATGTATGACAAATATTTACATACAATTGACAATTTCGTTCTGTCACTAGCGCCATCGCGGCCATCGCAGTCATCACTTCAACTACGTATAGTGGTGGGGGTGGTGGGTAATTTAAATTATTCTGTGTTAGATCCTTATTTTAAATATAGCCACCAGGGCCAGCTTAGCCAATAGGCCACCCTACGCCATGGCCTAGGGGCGGGAAATTTTTAGGGGCGGTAAATTTTTAAAATAGGGCGGAAAAATGAGTAATTAACGTTTTTTTTTTTTTTGCTCGTCAGTTATTTTTTTTTAAAAAAGGTAAAAAAGGAGGCGGCAAATTTTTAAAACAGGGCAGAAAAATTTGTGATTGACTTTTTTTTAAAACAAAAGGTAGGGGCGGCATTTTTCAAGGTGCCTAGTGGCGGACTCAGGATTAATCCGGCCCTGATAGCCACAGCACAGGCCGCACAGGCTAAGATAATTAACCTATTAAAAATTAGTCAAGTGCGCGTTTGACACGCATTAAGTTATGGGCCTCAGTGATTAGTTTTTCGCAATTTTCGGGATATAATTAGAACTATGGATGATAATTTTCGCAGTAATGATATTCCTCAAAGAAGTGTTTTAAGCAGAGCAAAAATTAAATAAAATACACCTTTTTATATAGAAAATTGTATTTTTTGTTTAAACATGTTTATATAAAATACATATAAAAATATTTTTGAATGAAAATAAAAAAGTTAGGTGTATGTATCCAAATCAGTGCAATCACTAAGAAGTAATATTTCTCAAAACATGAAAAAACAAACTATAACAGAATCTCCATAACTCAAATCTCAAGGGAAATGCTAAAAATTTTGAGTTAACGAGTTTTCAACTTAACAAGAACTATTAAATAACTACTGACCGGTAACAAATTTTTTTTGGATTTTATTGCTCAGTTCAGAAAATTTCAAATAAAACTTCGACTTACGGAGTCTGCTTTTTTAAATTCGAGTTATAGAGTATAAATATAAGTATACTGTCAATACCTCGCAGGGGAATAACATTTTGTTCGAGTTACAGAGTCTAAATAATTCAAGATTTCGCGTATTTCGATTTTCGGGGTTCAGCGGACGGGAATAGCAGTTATTTTCATCTTACCGAGGATTTTGACTTAACGAGGTTCAAGTTATCGAGATTCCACTGTAATTGGTTGGAATAATATTTATTGTGTATAATTATTACGATTATTACAGTCTAGCTTCTGCGCCAACAACAGAGCAGAAAATATTGAAATTTGCAGCGCCATTTTGAATTTGAGACAACAGCGGTGCCAATCGGTGAAATTGTAAAGTAGACTCATAATAATACAAGGATTTGGCCGGGCACACATTGAGACGCAGTTAACACAGGCAGGACAACGCAGTTTCTGTGACTCGTGTTGTAGAACGGGATAGCGCGAATTGAAACGCAGAGCAGAGCAGAGCAGCACTGCGTCACACGAGACCGATGTGGGACTCGTGTAAATGTGACACAGAGACTGCGCGATGCTACGCGACATTGTAACACGTTCTCAAATTTTAGTTGGTTTTATTTCGCCGAAAATAAAAACAATTGAAGAAATTGAAAAAAAAACAGTGCAGCTCTGCTCTGCTTTTAAAATCCTGCTATCTCATTCTACAACAAGCGTCACAAAAACTACGCTGCCCTGACTGCGTTAACTGCGTCTTATTAATGTGCGCCCGGCCACACGGTTTATTTCTCGTGCTTTCCTGCCCTGCTCTGCGTTTACTGCGTGACGCAGTTCAATGTGCGCCTGGCCTTATAATAATTCTGAACGTTAATGCCCGTAAACAGTTGAAACTTTAGATTAAAAGGAGTAAAAGAAAATCCGCTAAGGTTTCGGGGCACGTAAAGTATGCCCGACACGGGATATTAAAATAAAAAATATGTTATTATTTCATTAACATTTATTATATTGTTAATATTTTTAAAATTACATAGAAATTAAGTAATGTAAGGTAGATTTGTAACAGAAAATTTTTTATTACGAATAAATTGAGTATTAAAAATTTCTACATAAGGAAACAAGCTATTTAAAAACATATTTATTTACAATGCAGATTATTTTATGTGTAATAATTATGTACAATATACAAGATATACAAACAGTACAATAATTATAGTCTATTCCAATTTTTACTGTAAACGTATGTTGTCAGTAGTGTCTGACCGAAGGTCAGTTTGGCGGCCGAAGCTGAAGCCGAAGCCGATGTTCGACCACCGTCAAAACCTTCATCCGAAGCCGAAGGTGCAATTAAATTTCGAATAGGGTAAAAGCCCCCTTTGTGGAACGGTATTTAATTATGAACATTTACATATTAATGAAGTTATTTCTGAAAGAAACGTCTGAAAACAAAAATTATTATTAATAGAATAATTGTTTTTCAATTTAAATTCACCTCGCATTTAAAGTTTCCTTACTTAACCCTTTTAAACAAACCATATGGAAAAATTTTTTTGTCTCAAAATGCCGGACTTTTTACTGCCAGTGATAAGTACAATAGATAAGGTTACAAAAAAAGTAAAAGAAAAAAAAATAAAAGATCCCATCATTAAAAAAGTGAACCTTAGGAATTTACAAAATATAAATTATACTAAATTATGTTGATAAAATTGAACATTATTTAGACATATACTGTATTTCGGAAAATCTGTCACAGATGGCGGCACCTGTACCAGTGAATATATACATATTACAGCATTTTGAGCCGCCATGTTGCAGGACGAGTTAACTCGTCTTAATCATTTAAAGAGTTAATTAAAGAAATAAATATGTAAATGTCAAAACTGTTCCAGTATTAGATACCGTTCCACAAAGGGGGCTTTTACCCTACTTAATGTAAATAAGTAAAACGTTCATATAATCATATATACATATTTACAAATTAAAGGCTAATTTTAACATTAAATAAAAGCAAGAAATATTTTATTTCAAAAATTGTGAAAAATTCTTAAATAATAGATAATATATTTTTACAGTATGTACATTTAAAATAAGAAATGCAGATATTTTCTAAAAAGCAGGACATTTTTAAAAATCGGCAGGACGCGGGACAGTCCTCCAAAAGGCGGGACTGCCCCGCCAAAATCGGGACATGTAGTCACTTTACGTATAGTAATGTGTGATAGAATGCCACCTTCGGCTTCTGTTTGGCCGAAGGTGGCTGAAACCGAAGCGGAAGCTTCGGTCGGACACTATAAAACTTTATACATAAGGAAACAAGCTATTTCAAAACATATTTATTTACAATGCAGATTATTTTATGTATAATTTGTACAATATACATGATATACAAATAGTATAATAATATGCATTTGTAGTCTATTCCAATTTTTATAGCAAACGTATGTTGTTAGCTCAGTGGTTTCCAAACTCTTTTGGCCCACGGACCCCTTTTCATAGTCAAAACTTGCTCAGGGACCCTAGATGAAAAACTATATAAGTTCATAATAAAAAAAAAAATTTAATTTAATTTTAATGTTTTGAATGGTAAATGGTGGCGTAAAAATAAAATATAAATAAAACATTTTGTTGAAGAAGTATTTATTGAAATTATAACAGTTTTTCAAAATACAAAAAAAAAAAATGACTTGGATAAACCTGATGGGATGTTATAAGTGTATTTATGTCCGGCTCAATGTTTGTGAGTAGCAACAGCAAATCCCCACGAGTACTAATTTCTGGTTGGTTTTTTTTTTGTGATGAGGCTTATAATGGCACTGAATCCACGTTTTACCATAGGAAAACGGAAAAGTAATCAACAGCTTCTGTACAATAACTCATAATGATACATTGCAAGATACAAAGATACAAGATGAAAATACGTATTTTGTATCTTGTATTTGTATTTCAAATACTTGTATCTTAAATAAGCCTCATTTCTGATAATCAATAATATGTATATTCTTTAGAAACACATCTGTGTTAGAAAAACTTACAATCCCTTCTTCGGTTTTTAATAAAAAAATAAATCTTTAATGAATGTTAAAGGCTTACTGTATTGATAACTGTGATATATAATTTTTTTAATCAACTTAAACAAGAGTATAACTTTTATTTTATACTTTACTTGGGAACCACTGTGTTAGCATAACCAAATAGGGATTAATATTGTTTCTTTCCTTTTTGTTTATTTCACATCACTTCTACTCTTCCTAGCCAGCGTCATGACTAGGGTTATTGTCAAGACAGCAATACAATCGATACAATCCTAGTTACAGCGCACGTTTTGACTAGCGAATAAAAATGAAATTAGTTTTTATTAATTAAAAGCTTTTATTTAACTTGCTATGTTAGTATGTTGGTTTAGATCAAATCTTGGAATCAAAATTTAGACAGGTTCTAATTGAGCTAGAGGTTTCAAATTTTGCATACGTTTCTAACCTTGATGACAATGCAATATTTGTATTGTATAATTAGTTTTTCCCTAAATTGCCCCAAACCAAAATTGTTGATTTTTAGTCTTATGCAACTTTTTGACATTTCGAATTGTCAAATATTGTCCATTGATTTTACATTGCAATTTTTTGTTTCCATAGTTATGTTTGATTAGGGTAAATTAACCGATTAAAATATAGGTAAAAAAATTACTTCTTTATTATTTTTTTTTTTAAATTAATTGTAATCAGACTAAAGAGTAGAAAATAAAATAAAGTAAAAAAAAATGTTTTTTAAGAAAAAGCTTTTATTTAAAAATGGGCTAAAAAAAATGAAATAACTACTGAGTGAAGTTTGAAGCAATATGCAACATAATTTATAAAAGCTTGAGGCGTTTAATCAAGTTTGGTAAGTACTGAAAAGTAAAATAGCTACACTTATATCCAAAACAGAAATAATTAATGATAAGGCCTCAAGCTTTTATAAATTATGTTGCATATTGCTTCAAACTTCACTCAGTAGTTATTTCATTTTTTTAGCCCATTTTTAAATAAAAGCTTTTTCTTAAAAAACATTTTTTTTACTTTATTTTTTGAATCTTATTAGAACTAATTTTCCTTCAAGTGATTTGATTAAGAAAATATTTTTAACTGAGAAAATGTTTTAAAACATTCATATCACAGTCAACCGGTTTTTCACCCGAATTATGTGTCCGTTCATGCACTTTTAGATTGCTTGACGTTGAAAACGATTTAAAACATATATTACACGTGAATGGTCTTTCACCGGTATGCACTAATTCATGTCTTTTTAAATTGCTCAACACCGAAAATGTTTTCAGACATGTATTACACTTAAACGGTTTCTCGCCGGTATGTATTGTCTCGTGACGCTTTAAACTGCTCGACGCTGAAAATGTTTCAAAACACGTGTCACATTGGAACGGTTTTTCACCGGTGTGAATACGGAAATGTTTCTTCAAATGATGTGACTGTGAAAATGTTTTAAAACATGTATCACATTTGAATGGTTTTTCACCGGTGTGTGTTGTTTCGTGTCGTTTTAAATGCGTCGATGTGGAAAATGTTTTGAAACACGTGTCACATTTGAATAGCCGTTCGCCAGTGTGTGTCATTTCGTGTCTTCTTAAACGACTCGACGTGGGAAATATTTCAAAACAGGTTGAACATTTAAATGGTTCTTTTGTATGAATTGTTTCATGTTTCTTCAAATGGTGCGGCAGTGAAAATGTTTTCAAACAAGTACTACACTTGAATGGTTTTCCACCAGTGTGTACCGCTTCATGTCTTTTTAAATGGCTTGACGTAGAAAACGCTTTTAAACATGTATCACACTTGAATGGTTTATCACTGGTCTGAGCTGTTTCATAATTCTGTGAACTACCTGGCCCGGTTTCAGAACATGCACTATTTTCCGCTGGCCTAAATTGTTCGGAACAATTTGTAGATACTTTTGACTCACTGAAATTTTGGCAACATTCATTCAAGTCACTGTTTTCTCTTGACAAATTATTTTCGTCAATTTCTGATTTAACTGGTATGTAAACGGTATGTAAACTTGGTAAATCGTCATCGAATTTTTCCAATTTTATTTTATTTTGATTTAAAGGATCAGATAACTCCGTCTTTGTTACATCTGGAAATGAGTTATCAAATTCTTCTAAATTTTCTTCTTGCTTTATTTTAACGGGAAATATATTATCAGTTGATGTACACTCTTTATTTTCCATTTTCGTTCTTCTACGAAAATTTAAATGTGATAGTTTTGACACGAATGATAAGAATGATAATTATAATGAATCTAATAAACTGACATTTTCTTTTTTTTTAGCTGTCTAGCCTGTCACTAGCGTCCCAAACACAGATGAGACAGATGAAGCGTATATACAAAAAAGTGTGGTCCGAAAGTTGCAATAAGCTGCACTTTATACTGTTTACTGGCTAGTCGTCCATCGGCTCTACAAGAGCAAACACGCATTGTTAGATGTTGGCTGTTTATTGTTAGGTCGTGGTTACATCATTAGTAGCAGATACATATATACGGTTGTTCGATATTACGTATCCACTCCCACCTCGCAGCTCGCGCTACATACATAACAACAATCACACATACTAACATCTACTATACTACACATACAAACACAAACTCTAAATATGAATATAATATAACCATAGAAAGTGGGGGTGCCTCGCTAAGACGTATGATGACGTAAACTCTGGCGACAGCCGGCATGCTAACTATCATATAGTAGTTTGCACCTAAGACGGGTAAATTGGGTAAATTGTAATTGCCTTTTTTTAGTAAAAGTTATGTTTATCAGATTGCCTGCTTGGGCTACCTTGTGTCAATTGTCAACAAGGTTTTAACCTGTCAAAATTTGTTACATTTGTAATGATTGTAAATTCCATTATTTTGCTGTGAATAATCTTTTAAGAAATTTCAGTTACTTAAATAAATCAATTTTAGAAAAAATATCCTACAATGGTAAGTAAATTAGTGCTTTAATTTAATTATCCTTATTTTGTAATATTAATTACAAATTGTAATTTCTAGGCACGAAATGCAGAGAAAGCTATGTAAGTAAATTCGTTACTTTATTAATTTGTCATTTATAATATTTGTGATTTAATATATATTTAGGACCACTCTTGCTCGATGGCGAGCCGCTCAGTTAGGTGAAAATGACAAAAGTAAACAGAGAAGGCCGTATTTAGCGTCCGATTGTAAAGATCGTCGAAAATGTGAAAAATGGAGACTACAAATCATACGCGAAATAGCAAAGAAAGTTGCTCAAATACAGAATGGTAATGTTTACTTACTTACATTTCTCAAAAATACAAAATATATCTTATTGTAAAAAATATTTGCAGCTGGATTAGGTGAATTTCGTATTCGCGATTTAAACGATGAAATCAACAAATTGTTGAGAGAAAAACGTCATTGGGAAGCACAAATCAAAGAATTGGGTGGTCCAGACTATCAGAAAACGGGACCACGAATGTTAGATCATGAAGGCAAAGAGGTACCGGGAAATAGAGGGTATAAATATTTTGGTGCAGCAAAAGATTTACCGGGAGTTCGCGAGTTATTCGAACAGGAACCACCGCCCCCGCCTCGGAAAACTAGGGCTGAATTAATGAAAGATATCGATGCAGATTATTATGGATATCGTGATGATGACGATGGAATTTTAATACCTCTGGAAATGAAAGCGGAAAAAATTTGTAAGACTTTTATTTGTAAATTACAAAATATAATTTTAACAAAAAAATTATTTTTAGCTATTCAAAAAGCAATTACAGAATGGAAAGCTAGGAAAGAGCAGGGTCTGAACAAATCAGATGACGAAGAGGAAGAAAATATTTATTACGTCGAAAATGATCAAGAAGCATCGGACGAAGAAACCAGTATAGCAGAATCTAGTAGTTCTACGCAACCAAGATATATTGCACATGTACCCGTTCCTACTCAACAAGAAGTTGAACAAGCCTTACTGCAAAGAAGGAAACAGGAATTAATGGAAAAATATGGCGTTCAAGATTCCAAACCGGAAGTGTAACTTAATTTCTATTTTAATTGTAAATATCTTAAAAATATGTAATAAAAATGCATATAATTTTTAGTTTAGTATAGTTATTTCCGTAACTAGTAGTGGAAGTCGCTAAGCAATCACACAAATAAAATCATAATTTTGAAAAAAAATTTATTAAAACGGTTATATTGCAAGAAAATGAGTGCATTCGTTAGCCTCATCACTTCTAAATAATGTAGGCTCATGCGTACACTAATTAAAGAATGCGCGAAAATTGGCGGGAATTAGTAACGTCAGTTCCTGCGCAGTTTTTAATTAGTGAAAGCGTGTGCCTACATCATTTAGAAGTAATGAGGGTAACGAATGCACTCACTACTATTAGGACAGTGTACATATTTACTGGCAGATAGCAGCAGTTGTCAGTAGTTTTCAATAAATCCGACTTCTCTAACAAAAGAGCGTAACTTCAAAAATGTAAACTTTACCGCATCGATGCAGCGTCATGAGTTTTCTGATGCGTCTAATACTACATGATGCGCTGCTAATGCTCTCTTGGAATTTGGTGCACATTAGATGTTTTTGAACGGGCTATTGGCATCATTTAGCCTCTGATTTGGCTATAGATAAGACAGATAATGTAGCATGATAGACTATAGATAATATAATAATACAGTCCTTGTATAGGTATATTATCTTTGAATTTCAACTTGAACTTACTTGAAATTGAAAATATTGAAATTATTTGAATAAAAAATATTACATACTTATTTTGAGTGCAGATGTATTCAAATAGTTTAAACAATTTTAAAGGTAAATACATTCATCTTTTTCAATAATTTGTTTTTCGGAATTATTCCTGTTGGTGTTAATACCTACATAATATGGCAAGTAGTTATAATTCTACATTATACCCATTACATGCATCTTGGACACGCACCACCAAATTTCTTGATGCATTGTTTTGACGCATCAAATGCAAAAATGAACTTTTGATTTTTCGTTATGATGCGTCGGATGCGTTTTTAAACTTTTGCTCTGCCTCATGCAAGCAGTGATGCATTTTTGAAGTTAGTTAGAAAAATGTCTAGCTGGAGACAGAAATACAGTCGATGGAAAGTATATAACAATGAGTTGCGAAAACAATGAGTAGATCTCACCCATATAATTATTTGCCAATAAATTTGAGTCAAAAGTGTTTCCTAACAGAAAAAATTTGATACTAAATATGGGTCAAAAAAGGGGCCCTAAAATATTTTTAATCCAGCTCTGACTATCTCATGCTTTTAAGATAAATTTTATGTTTTTAATAAATCTGAGAAACATGTTTACAAAATTTTATTGAATTTTAGTCAATAAAATTAGTTTGTGCCTTTGATACTAAGAAAGTATTTATGCATAATTTAGTCAGAGCCGTATTTAGAAAATTTGGAAACATCGTGGAGCCAGTTAATTTGCGATTATCTCCAGCTGTTAATTCCGAAAAAATTCGTATGATTTTAGTGTCTACAGTGTACTATGAGTCACCCCTTCCACGCCACATAGTGACTCGCACATAATTTATATGTAAAAAAAAAAAAAATACTAAATAACTAAAACGAAAACCAGTGGACTTTATTTAAAAATCGAACATATCACATTTCAAAAATATATTTTATTTCTTAAATGATTTATAAATACAAATTATGACTTCCGTATTCTGTTCCAACCAAACCACGACAAAGCAACGAAAACTCTTTCACAATATCCTGCATTTTTCGTTTATTCGCTTTCTCCCTACAGAAGAAATTTTTTTAAATCAGATTAAATAAAAATACTATCATCATCCACTTTTAATACTTACTTTAAAACAGCTTTTACAAAATGCTCTTTTTGCGCTTGCGTTACTAATCTGGACGGGAAACCTTCTTGAGCAATAATAACAGCAAACCATCTTGCCAAGAAATCACAGTATTTTTTATTTAAAGCTAATAGTATATCTGAAAATGGATCTAATCCAGAACGAGGTGATTCACCACCTAAAATTTAAAATCATACTTTTTAAAATCTATAATCACTATAAAAGATGGGAAATGTTCTTAAAAAGTTTTTTTATCATTAAAATTTCTATTAGCACAAGATATTTACTTATTCTATTAAGTGTTGATGGATCCGTCGAATGACGAGAGGATATTTGGTGTTAAAAAATCAAACTACTCTAAGAGCAGTACCCTTAAACCACCTTAAATTATCTAACAACGTATTAAGATCAAAGACGTAAGAATATAATTATATTATGTATTATAAAAGGACCTGTAACAATATTGTTTTATTGAAGTAAAAATAGTGCTAATTCAAGACAGTGGCGGCAACAAAATTAAATGTTTATATATGTATGTAAAAATTCATTTTAAATAAGTTGCCTACATTTACTATTGAATTCACATAAGAAAAGTGGTCAGTTTATCTTAAGTGGACTTTATCATGCTTTACATCCTTTGCATACTTGATATGTAATATTGTATTATTATTTAACATATAATGTATATCACGCAAATATTTTTTCAAAGAGACGGCTAATATATGTCAAAAATATGTCAAAAAAATCTTATCGGTGAAATGTTGTCCCTTGTGCTTTTTTTCTAAAAGGGTTTTTATATTTGTAAACAGAACTAGTTGCCGTAATATTTTCTTTAAAAAAATATAACGAAAAACGCAATTTAAAAGACAAAATAGTGAAAATTTTTACATTATGTTTTTAAATTTTCTAATACAAACATGGCTGACAACGCTTCAATTTTAATTTTAAAGTCTAGGGTATCTCAGAAAGGGAAATATATATTGGCAATTTACATGCTATTTATAATACTTGTCTCTTTTTAACGTGTACGTAATATGAATTACTGGTCCTTTCATGCTATATATTATTTATTACGTCTTTGATTGAGATTTAAAATAATTCTTACCAATACACAACATAACTTTAACTACCAAAGTTTCACCTCCGTTATGTATTGTATTTACCAAAGGATCGGATTCTCTACTTTGTGAAATGAATTTCGTTATAAAACTAGCAGCAGCTTTCACAGTTGGTAATTCAGGTACACCCAAACATAGAATTGCTAAAAATAATTGAAAAGATGTATATCATATTCATAAAATTGATAATATATGTTTGAAGAACGTACCACATTGAAATAGAGCAACTATATTAACACCATCCTGACAAAGCATATCGGGACATTTTTTAAATAATTGCGTTAAAAATGCAAAGAAAGCCTCCAAAACATCAGCGGTATCTGATAAACTCTTATTTGCCGTTAATTGTAATGTTACATTTACAATTTCACAGAGTAATAGATGCATTGTTTGCGAATATTCAGGATCTTTACCAAACATCAACATAAGCTGTAATTTAAAAAAAAAAAATTTTATAATAAATGAATAATTTTTGAATTTCCATTTTTATTAGGGTCAAAACAGCTTTGAACTGGTCTGTTAACTAGTCATTACAGTTTTAAACAGATCTGTTAAAACTAATCCAAACAGCTTTGAACTACCTTTTTTAAAATAACACTCCTGAATATAGACAATGTACATTACACTCCTAATCGTCCTAATACCTACTCAAGTGTATATAGTTTAACTCTTTTAAACAAACCATATGGAAAAAATTTTTTGTCTCAAAATGCCGGACTTTTTACTGCCAGTGATAAGTACAAACACCCTCGTTCGAATAGCCAACATAAATTTAAAAAAATGAATTTTTTTATTTTTGCTTCGATCAATCGTTTGTGAATGTTTGTAACGCTATTATTTTCGTTTGTGACTAATTAGTTAATTAATTATTTAATTGTTAATGAACCATTTTCTCAAAATATGTAGCAATCTATCACCAGGGCGGCGACACAGATATTTGGGATTACATGTCTATAATCGAGATATTTATTTAACCAACTAAAAATCACCTTCTGTTAATTCCACTTTAGCAACAAAATTTTCGAATTCGGTTACCTAGAAATATTGTTTATTTTTTAGAAATTAATATTCCAACTATAGAGATGTAGTTCCGAATAACTGGTGTCGCCGCCTTGGTGTTAAACAATTTCCTTATGCGGTTACATAGCAATTTTTAAATTAAAATTTCAATCATAGAGATGTAGTCCCAAATTATCTGTGTCGCCGCCCTGGTGTCAGACTGTTACATATTTTGAGAAAATGGCTCATTAAGAGCGTGTGTGTGAACAACCAAAATTTTTTAAAATTTATGGCAATATTGACTTCCGGGCACTTAATCGATCGAAAATCATTTATGAATTCCAAATATACCATTAAAAACATTTGTGACATCGTATTTTTTAAAAAATAATAAAAAAAATTCTGTATACTGGCTGTCATTCAGCTGTCATTTACAAAATAGTTATTTTTTCTCACACTAGAGGGCATTGGAGTATAGATTTCGCGCAACTAAACAGAGTGGCCAATATAAAAAACTTCAAATAAAAAATAATTGAAAATTTTTTATTATAAATACGCTGTCACAAATGTTTTTAATGCTATATTTGGAATTCACAAACGACTTTCGAACGATTAAGTGCCCGGAAGTCAATATTGCAATAAAGATCGATCCCAACATCAAAAAAGTGAACCCTAAGAATTTACAAAATATAAATTATACTAAACTTTGTTGATAAAATTGAACATTATTTAGAATTATACCGTCTTAATCATTTAAAGCGTTAAAATCTCTTTCCATGCTAATAAAAAATTCGTAGAGATAAAGATAAGAAAATTAGAATTTAAAACACGATTGTAAGCCTATAAGCCCGCCGTCTTTAACATGGGGAACTGTATCATAATTTAACAACGTTAGGACTTACATGTTTTGATAATTCTAGTGCTGAAGAGAGCGGTTTAATTCTATAACTGCTGACTAAAATTTGTAATATGTCATTGACGATGGGTTTTGAATCGTCTGATAGAGTTGTTATTCCATGTTTCAGAGCTGAATACAAAACCTGAAATAGATAAAAAGAACTATTTGGTTTGTCCCCAAAAAAATTATTATATTTTTGATCAATTTTTGTGAAAAGGTACTAAAAATTCAATAGACTACGATAAGTAATACATTATAATAACGATTTCTAATAAAGAAAAATGCTTAACAGGATATCCGTTAGCATTAGTGAGTAATAACAGCTACAAATAACCTCTAATTATTAGGGTAACTTCAAAAATGTAAACTTTACCGCATCGATGCAGCATCATGACTTTTCTATGCGTCTAATACTACATGATGCGCTGCTCATGCTCTCTTGAAATTTGATTCACATTAGATGTTTTTGAACGGGATATTGGCATCATTTAGCCACTGATTTGGCTATAGATAAAACAGATAATGTAGCATGATAGACTATAGATAATATAGCAATACAGTCCTTGTATAGGTATATTTGAATTTCAACTTGAACTTACTTGAAATTGAAAATATTGAAATTATTTGAATAAAAAATATAACATATCTATTTTGAGTGCAAGATGTATTCAAACAGTTTAAACAATTTTAATCAAAGGTAAATACATTCATCTTTTTCAACAATTTGTTTTTCGGAATTATTCCTGTTGGTGTTAATACCTACATAATATGGCAAGTAGTTATAATTCTACATTATACACATGACATGCATCTTGGACACGCATCACCAAATTTCTTAATGCATTGTTTTGACGCATCAAATGCAAAAATGAACTTTTGATTTTTCGTTGTGATGCGTCTGATGCATTTTTGAACTTTTGACTCTGCCTCATGCAAGCAGTGATGCATTTTTGAAGTTAGCCTTATTATAGATATAACCATATAACACATTTTCTTGCAAATAAAAAATAAAATGGACACAATCAGCACTTCCTTTTGATCAGAAAATAACAGTTATCACAATAACATTTTCAAAATCACACATGTAATAAGGTATTTAACCGAAATTTAAAAAAAAAAAAAAAAAAAAAAAACTATTCTAAATGAATATCAATGTCAACGTCAATCTTTAAACCTCAAAACTTAAAAAAAAAAAAAACTATAATTTAGCTTTACCGCTGAAAATTACCAAAATGTACATGTTTATTTACAAATTATGACATTATTTTGAAGTAATGGCGCGTTTTGAACCATTTGAAACCGTTATTATAATGTATAATAATTCTACCCACAATTTTTTAGCTCAATATAGTAATTTAAGTGCAATAAGATATTTTGAAATCTTTTCTGTATACTGGTGACCACTTTAATTTAGTACCTTTAACATTATTTTGTTTCGATTGTACCTCCATAACTTCTGCATCTTCACATAGTTTTCCAGCCAGTTGACTAAACAGGGGCATTACTTTTTGCAACACTAATAACGTTGGTTGTGGATAATTTGTGGGCTCTTTTTTAATTTCTTTAACATTTGTATCTAGTGTGGAGAATAACATTGAAAACATTCGAAGTTTAATGATGATCATACTTCTCGTTGCATTATTAAACTAAATCAACAATAACAAACGACTTAAGTCACTTTTAATAACACTGGATTTAACATGTTCGTACCTGTTCGGTAAGCAATAATTTTTGGAACTCTTCGATAATCGGACTCAAAATTAAATTTAAATATTCCATAATGTTTTCCATTGGTAATACGCTCAATACTTTACCGACTGAGTACATCAAACGAATATTTTCGGCGACTCGTAACACTCGATTTTGTAATGCTGACTATAAAAATTTCACTTGATTAGTACATTAGCACTGTAAACGAGCGGCGGGGAAAAATCAGGATCTGGAAAATTCTTATTTTTTCTTTACATGCACTTATACATTCATATACCGTTACAATTGTTACAAACGCATTCGTACACGGATTCGTTAAGAGAATATTCTAGAACTTTAATCAAATACGATTAATGCAACAGTGAATTAGATAAATTCACCGCCGCACAGTGGGACCAAATACCATTAAAGGCGCCAAAAATACAAAAAATTAAATTATAAGCTACAATTTATATGACGCCTTAAATCAATAGCTAAAATATTCTAGCAACGACCTCTGTAATTAACTTATGTAAAATAGCGCGGGAGGTGCAAATATATCGACTATTATTTGTTATTTCTATAAATTGATTGCTTTCTAAACCGTCATATCATTGCATGTAAAGTAGTGAATTGCGAGACGGTTATTTAAGCTATAAAAAAAATTAAAATCGGTTATAATGGGCGATGTTCCCCATGATATGTTATTTTCTTTTATGTATCTTGTTTTTTAAAATCAGTACTCGTATTGATACTATCAAGCTTTAATGAAATATGGTTAAATTATCTAGAAAAATTCTGTAAAAATTAATTTCTCAAAGAATTTTAGTTACGTATCCAATCGAATCCAATGGATTAAAGCAATTAGTCTATTTTGGTATTATGATTGCAGAGTTTGCACGAAATTGCACCTTTTTTCAAAATTTGCTGATTTTATTTTCATTTTGTTTGAGCAAAAATCATCAATAAAAAGCTTAGAATGTTCATATAAGCTCTCAGTGGTGTATAAAAATATCAAATAGTTAAATAAAACACTCGAATTTATTAGATTTATGTAGGTACCGAATATTCCAGTTAAGTTAAAGCTAAAATTAAGCGTATCATCGAAATTCGTTGTCAAAAATTCCATATTCCATTTAAAATTTATAAGTTGATACCACGTGGCTAGACACCAGTAACCGGAAATGAAATCGAGTTGTATGAAAAAAGTCTCAATCTAGGGTCAAACAAAATCTGCCAATTTCATATTCATGCGACGAATGGTTTTTGATATATCATTTGACTAACCGTTATGGGACATCCTGTCTAGTGGGACACCCAGTATTTTATTAATAAATATCAAGTAAAAGTAAAATATATTATTATATAACTATCCTGTAGTCAATAAAAGGACTCAATAATTTTTGCCATCTTTTACCTACTTTGATTCGATTCCTGAAATACCATGTAATCTATTATTATTTGTTAATAATAGATTATATACATTGGAACACCAATTTTGCTGGATTTCCAGGACCGTTAGTAAGAGAGTAAAAAAAATAGTTGTACACACATATACTAACACATGTGCACTTAGATACTAATACACAAATAGGAAAAGAGCAAAATTTGACAGAAATTCTAGAATATTCTATTTGTGAATTTTGGAAACTAGAAAAGATAACAAATACAGCTAAACCTTTTTCATGCGTTTTTTTAAAAAATGGCCATTAAAATGCATAATGTGAATCAAAATCAATAAGAGGAAAAAACTTCAACATTAATTATAATAACTTTCTTTGATACAAATACTTTTTAATGGTTTTTAAGCATTTAATCAGTACATTGTATAAGAATATAAGTTGTTCCCACATGTAAATTAATGCTTTATCTAGTTTAGAAAAGCAATTTCTAAGGAAATTGTGAGGTTATGTTCTGAGTTATCTACTTTCGATGAAATTTTTTTTATGCGATCCCGATCTATCGTACGTTTTTTTTACACTCTGAACCGAATTATTTATAGCTATTTATGATATTTTTAAATATACCATGTGAGTTTTTTGAGAGTTGCCATTTCTATTACAACCAAATTTTTATGACAGAAATGGTATTGGAAAAGGTTCTTTTCTTGAATATAATGGAAATGTAACCAAGAAAAACACTATCGGTTGAAGTAACCTCAAATACATATGCATATTTTTACCGCCTAACTTATAAATTAAAGAAAAATTAAAAAATTAAACTTGGGTAAAAAATTTTTCTTTGCTCATTTATGTTGTTAATTAATGCATTAGATCAGTTTTATCGAAAAATTAATGTATCGTCTCATTTAAAAATCTATAAGTTTGTATCATAGCTCGAAAATCATAAGAGCTATAAAGCTCCTGACTATAGCAATTGGTTGCCCCCGTCGATATCTACAACTTTTAGTTGAACAATTTTTCGATTAAATCAAAGGTTTGGCTGTAATAAAAATGGCAACTCTCGAAAAACTCACACAGTATTTTTGTTTGCGATTTTTTTATGCGGTCCCTATCCATCGCATAAAAAAAGGTTCAGCCGTAATTCATTTCACCACTGGAGTGATCACTGAAAAAATGGTCAACAGAAGTTCTAGAATATTCTATTCGGAAACCAGTCGTGTAAGTACACCAAACCCCGTAAAATACCTGAGCAGTTTGTAAAATTTGAATGGCAAACGGTCGAATGTGTACTTGACACTCCCTGGTGATATCCTTCAACGCCATTGTTGAACTCGTTCCCACGTCGGTATTTTGTAAGCCTAACATTAGCAACGGTATGACATTATTTAAAACGAAGGGATGTTCGTTGATCCAATTGGCATACGCGCCAACAATATCGAGAGCTGTGGCTAATACTTTCACGTGTAATTTTTCGTACGGAATTTTCGTCAGAATTTCCATCAGACGCGGTAAATGATATTCCTCTTCCGATTCAAAATGCTCCGCAATGGCAAAATATGCGTAAAGACACGCTTCAATGTGGGGCCAATTCTCACTATAGACTTTATCGTTGTCTGTACACAACTGGAGGGCTTCATGTAGTTTCTGATTTAGGATATTCAAAAGATCCACGTCCAAGATTTCGTAACTGTACATCTAAAGTTGATATCACACTATATTAGTTTTGAAACTATTGATTTACAATAAAAAAAAACCTGTCGCAGCATCCTGCATAACATAGCGAATTTCCGTTTATAAAAGTTAATTTTTCTTGGAAACTAGTTGTCATAGAATAATAGTTTAAAGACCTTTTTTATGTGATTTTTTCTCCTCTTTTCAACGGTGTAAAAAAATTTTACAAAAGTTTTTGAATAAGGGGAAATTTTGACAAAAAACTAATTTTTTTCACGAAAATTACCGGAAAAGCCATGTTACGGGCATCGGACGTGTCTGGTTAACGAACCCGTCCAACAGTTTGGGACTTCCAATATTTTCACCAAATTTCATAAACGTAAGACATTTCTTTTGAGTGTTATCGCGCGGACATATATATATATATATATATATATATATATATATATATATATATATATATAAACTAGCTGCTACCCGCGGCTTCGCTCGCGTGGCTTTTGAAATTATGGCATCTAGTTAAAACATATAAAGTGTACTCTCATCACGTCGCTATTACGCGTCGAGTAGGTATTATTACTTTTTTCTTTGGAATTTTCCCACAGAAATACAATATTTTCCCCGGACAAAAAATTGACTATAACATTCCTTTAACAACATGCCAAGTTCAAATGAAATCAATGATTCTTTTTTAAACTGTTTTAAATATATATTTTCCCACGGGAATAAAACTTTCCACGGGAGTTAGATATTTTCCCAGGATAGAAAGTAGTCTGTGTCCTTTCTCATCGTCTCTGTAAACAATATGCAAAGTTTGAAATCAATCATGCTTTTTTTAATAGTCAGTTGTTATTTCATTGTTCCGTTTTAAATACATTTTCCCTCGGGAATGAGATATTTTATCAGGATAAAAAAATAACCTATGTTTATCGCTGTATATCGCCATATTTGTCTATCATCATTTTTTGTTTCATTTAAAATATATTTTTCCACAGGAATGAAATTTCCCATGGGAAATTTCCCGGGGTACAAAGTAGTTTGTGTCCTTTCTCATCCCTTCTGTTAGCAATATACAAAGTTTGAAATCATTTATCCGTTCTTTAATAGTCAGCTGTTGTAATTTAATGCATTTTCCCTCGGGAATGAAATATTTTCCCGAAATAAAAAGTAGCCTATAACCGTCTCTGGCCCGCAAGCAACGTCTGTGCAAAGTTTCAAGTTGACTGGTTAAGCTGTTGACGCATGAAAACCAGTCAAACAAACAAACAAACAAACAAGCTCACTTTCGCATTTATATTAGTAAGGATTTTAGTGAATATTATTTTCGGTTTCTAGGGACCTCAAAACAAATTTCTGCCATAGTCCCGGGCTCAAGTCGCGTCATGACAGTGGCTGTAATAGCTGAATTTCATTCTGGAAATTCGCTAAAATGTACCATTGTGTCGGCGATATCTTGTCGATGACATCGTAAAATTTCTTTACTTTCCGAGGTCCATTTTGGATCGTCGTCATTTTTCGGAAGCATTGATTTTCTTAACAATATCGAAATTAAGTCGCGATAAAACGGTTTGACGATTTGAACGACACCTTGTGAAATTTCATTATCGAGATTCAAAACTTCATCCTAGGATCAAAATTAAGGTTAAAGTTCCTAGCTTTTTTTAGGGGATTTTCAGAGTAATTAATACCTGTAAGAGATACCAAAAACCAAAGGATAAATTACTACATTCTTCATCGACAGGATTGGCTCCTGCTGTATCCGTACACATTAAAATCGTGTGAATTATCCACAAGGATAATTCGTATTCTCTTGAATCCTTCTTCAATAAATTTTGTATCAGTAATTTTGAATGCGTTTCAGCACAGGTGATTATCAATGTATAGATTGGCACTTGGACGTTCTAGAAGAAATTTTTCAAACTTAGTTTCAAAAATAATTTAAGATCGAAATGTTTCAGTAAGTTTACTTAGAAGATGTTATGATTTAAATTCTAGCGCAGGCAGACAAAAGTAGTTAAGTCCAAAATATCAACTTTATAGTAGAGAGTAAAAACTAAAATGAAATGCACGCAACATCAGTTTATTTGAATTATCGTCAAGTTTACATGACATTTTGTAAATTTTTTTTAATCAATTACTTTCTTAACATGTAACACAGTAAATCATAAAAAAATAAACTTTAAACCTTAAACTAAAATTTTTTAAGACATTTTTATGGACTTAATATATAAAAAACAACAATAAATTTCATTATTAAAACCATTTGTGGACCTAACGTGTTAGAACGGGTAATTGTTGCTATAAAAATACATTTCTAATTTAATTAAACGATGTACTTATTTATTATTTTATTAAGAATTTTAAGAACTTAACTCCTTTTGTTAGTTTCTGAAAAAAGTTTTTTTTGTAACAAGTGTATAAAAAATGATGTTAGGAGTGGAATTAACTTTTGCCCTTTTGGAAATATATGAGATAGACTCTCTTGGTCCTTATTATTAAAAAAAAAAAAATCAAAAATGGACTTAACTACTTTTGTGTGCCTGCGCTAGAATTAACACCGTACACTCCGAGTACACAGGATCTGTGTTATAGTCAGAACAACCGTAGAGGCCGATCGCTATTAGTGATTACACATGTGTGTACGATGTTACCGCAAACAGGTACTCGCCAGTAATAAACACACTCTCTGTGATTTTTATAAACATTTATAGACGGATAACACATAAAAATATAATTTTATATTATCATTTTTTTGTAATTAGGTCTTTGAAGAAAAATTTTTTTTGTCATAAATGGAAAGATAAATTTAAGATAAGTTAAGAAGTTATATTAAATTAAAAATAAATTTTCAAACTTAGAACCGATAACGGGCCGATAGTTCACGAGCGCTTATGTGACGTAATAAAGGTTATATGGCCTAAACATAGCTACATTAGTGTCTTTTTATTTTCAAATAGATTATAGACCAAGAGTTACTGGCTGATTTGCAATGGTCATTTCAACACACGTTAAATTAAGAAGATAGAATCTTAGATACTTACTCTACACAGAAATTCAGTTCTGGCAAGCCTATTCGACTCAACCGGGCCGAATAGGCTTGCCAGAAACGAATTTTTATGTAGAGTAAGCAGTATCCAAGATCCTATCCTCTCAATTTAAAGCGTGTTGAAATGACCATTGCAAATCGGCCAGCAGCTCTCCTACTATTATTAATACTATGAAATTATTGTTGCTCTGAAATTCTTGTTTCTATCCAAATTATTGCTTGCTATAAACTTCACTGTCGAAATATCGAAACTAAAAAAATATCAAGCTTGTTTTGTACCTTTGTGATAGCAATACAAAAATAAATCCGGAAAAAATGTCCCTCAAGATTTTGAACGTCGAAATCAATGAAACAACCACCAATAATTTTTCCTACTAAATTCTAATAATTTTAACACTTTTGACATATTACCTTTATGACGTCACAGACATCGCGATCTTTTGTACTGCTGTTTTTAACCAAATGATATTTTTTAAAATTTTTCAAGTTTTAATTAATTTATTATTTCTTATATATCATTTTTAAAAAAATTTTCGTATCGATTATCAATATTATTTATGATGTAGAATTGAAATAAAATAAAAAAATGATATTTATTTTTTATTCAAAAACCCGATTGTATTTAAATGTGTAAATATAATTGTAATAAAAGTATTTTTTGATTGTGTAAATTTACTGTTATTGTATTTCCTGTTATTATTTTATTATTTACAATGTGTATGTTTTTTATTTAAATTCTTTAAATTATTGTTGGCCCCTCAGAAAGTTTACTGCGTAGATGCACAGACCGTATAGTTTTAAAAAAAGATTCAATTTATGTCCAGTATTATATTTATATTCGTCTATATTGGTATTACAAAGCAAAGTAAACTTACTAAGGAAGTAAATCTAACAAGTGATTTACTCTATAGAAAATCTATAAAGTAAATTTTTGAGTAACTTAATTTGATTTTTAATAAATTTAAGAAAAAACAATAAACTTATTTGTCCTTTATAATACTGAACATGTAAAACAAAAATTAATATAAACATAATTTTCTAATACCATATCGGCATCACTTTTCTCACGTTCCGCATGTAAAATTTTCACTAATTTATTCATCACTTTATCAAACTGCATCGTGACTAGCGTTGGATATTTATGCGCGTTCGGATGCGCAATAATTGTATTGACGGCTTCCAAGGTGGCTTCAATCAGTTCCGTTTCATCCGACGTTAAGCCGTCCGGACTCGAACATTTCCAATAACAATTCGAACAAATCTCTAACAAATACGTAATTACATTATCACAATGTTCAATGGTTAGCCCGCCAAAACAAAACCATGCGTTGGCACATCGCGCAGCATTTAAATATGTTGTTATATCGACCGCACTAAAACTGTAATTGAGAAACTTTTGGTGATGATTCTGATGTTGAAATAATTCGAAATACTTACGAATTCGTCATGACAGACGACATATACATTTCGATGGCTTTTAAAACGTCTTTGGATGCTACTTGAAGTTCATTTCGGACAATATTCCGCTGTGCTTGAGTGAAATTCATACTGTTAAACTACAAGAAAATTTCATTTTGAAATTTATCAATTATAAAAAAAAATGTACAGGGTGATTAATCTGAGAACTGACATTTGTTTTACACAAAATTTAGACGTCACATCTAGATTCTAAAATATAAAATATTGAACTGCAAAACACGGTTTGTTTCTTGGATAAAATCCTAAAAACCTTATAGACCGGCAACTTACCCTAGATATTATTGAAAAAGTGACCACGACTGTTCTAGTGGTTGGTTTTTTTTCTTTAATACAAGCAGAATTTAAAATAAAATAAACAATTCAAATACTATTTTTTGATTAAACCACGGCTTTAATGCTAAAAATTGATTAACATAAATAATTTGACAAGTATGAGCCATTTTCTCAAAATATGTAACAGTCTGACACCAGGGCGGCGACACAGGTAATTTGGGACTACATCTTTATGATTGAAATTTTAATTTAAAAATTGCTATGTAACCGCATAAGAAAATTGTTTAACACCAGGGCGGCGACACGGGTTATTCGGAACTACGTCTCTATAGTTAGAATATTAATTTCTAAAAAAGAAACATTATTCCTAGGTAACCGAATTGGAAAATTTCGTTGCTAAAGTGGAATTAACAGAAAGTGATTTTTGGTTGGTTAAATTAATATCTCGATTATAGATATGTAATCCCAAATACCTGTGTCGCTGCCCTGGTGACAGATTGCTACATATTTTGAGAAAACGGCTCATAGTTTTCCTTCTCTCTAAAAAAATGTTATTGGTTATAAATACTTTTTATATATCAATTGCGTTTATAGAATACTACTAATACAAAATTTACATTTCGGAGACGTCCCGATATCCCGACCAAACTTCTCGGGACGCTCATTTGTCCCGTTTTGGCAATATTTGAACTTATACGCTATTTTATGAAAAGTTTTATTCATTATCATTAGACTAAGAAGATATCTAATTGTATTATTCATATTTTGATGATAAAATGAACTTGTTTATTATTCTAAATAAAATATTATCACTGATCAAATTTTCCAGAGGAGGGCCCCCAGACCTTCCTTTTTCCATGGGGGTACTCCGTACCCCTAAACCTTCCGTAAGGTCGGCTGCCCCGTTTTGACTCCACAAATCTGGTCATCTTAATCTTACCTATTATATTCATTAATTATACTTTTCAGTAACGCCGGCATTTGATAAAAAAAAAAACAGTATTGGAATTTTTTATTCCTTTTTAAATTTTGAATCGATTAAAAGAAAAACCAGCCACTAGAACGCTCGTGGTCGCTTTTTGTTAAAAATTAGGGTTAAGCCCTCGCCTATTAGAGACCGGCATGTATTAATCGCAAAATAAAAATGTTAAACTTGGAAAAAATTGTTTTTTCTTTTACTTATGTTTCCTATCGATGTATTAGATTAACCCAAATGGCTACAACTCTTATCAAATCATTTTTTGATTATATCAATATTTTGATCGTACTAGAAATGGCAACTCTCAGATTATTCATACTGTATATTGTACATACTTCCTCTGGTATTAATGTTAAAATTTCTAAAAGTACCCAAACGACACGTTCGGGTTGAATATTTGGCAAATGTTGAGGTTGAAAACTAGTAAGCAAATCGTTGAAAGCATTTGGCCAATGTTGAGGTACTGTGTATAAAATATAAGCCGATAACTGAAAAGAAAACGATCATTGTTCACAATGTCACTGTTAAAATATGTTATTTTTATAACTAGGTACCGGGTTTCTTCGGACAGGTCAGGACCGTACTTATTTCAATAAAATTTTGCAACTAAATTACATTAAATTATGCACATTTGAATGAATATAATTGGTCAAAAATTGCATTTTTCGCAATTTAGAATACTAACAGCACTTTTTATTTGACGAAAGTAAGAAAATTCAAAAAATCGGAAAATTTTTTTTGTAAAATATATTGAAAAGTTGTTGAATATTTAGACGGTCCACTATAATAGCTAAGACGTACGTATTTACTAAGATTTTTTATTATTGAAAAACAAATTTTTAACAAGCAACTATACTTCTATCTCTCAAAATTGAAAACAATAAAAAAAGATGAATTTATTTAATTTAAATGACTTTTAGAAATACTTTTGATAGTCAATTAAAATTACAGTGGCACTTTTCAATAGTGCAGGTAATAAATAAAAGAAAAAAAAGGATGTTTACATAAAATACGTATAAATAATATTTTGATACACATATGTATGTGTGTGTATGTAACTTGTGTACATTGTTTTTATGAAAATATTTTGAACTTTTAGTCACATTGAGTACAATATGTATACCTGCATATGCTAAAGACGAAACTGTCTGATCCGAAAGAAATCCGATACCTGTTTATAACTTACAGTAATACATAATCGATTCAGGACAATTTTTGGGCCCATCGCATACGTTAAAATTGCATCTAGTATCTGTTTTTTAAGCGCTTCATACTGTTCTCTAGGAACTTCGTGCCAAAATCGTAATATTTTTGTATGTAATGTTGTAGCAGCAAAAAATTGTACTTCAGAACTCTAAAATAATCGCGGTTAGAAAAATCGTTCCAGGAGAAAAATAAAATTTTTACTTACCCTGTGCGGTTGTAGAAGTTCCCAAACAAAACTCCACGCTTGTGGACAACTTTGAGCTTCTGTTAACCATTGATGGGCTTGAGCTTGTTGACCAGCTTCGGAACGATAAAATAATGTCACGGCTTTTTCTAAATTTTCGGCTGTATATTCCATTTTTTTTTTATAAATAATACTTAAAATATATACATTTTTATAAAAGACAAAATTAAATAATTTAATTAACTAGTAAGGGTATCATTCGTGAAGTTTTTATGTAGTTTGTATTTAATTGAATATTTTTTGACATTTTAAAGAAATCCAAAATTATACACACATCCGAATATAGGCTTCTTTCAAAAAATTGTCTTCTTCTAAATTCGAGTTACGTAAAAATCCTGTAAAACAAGATCGTCTATGTTTTCCTAGGGATGTTTTTGTTAAAATGTTAAATTTACGTTGGTAGCGTGTAAAAACGCGTATGTCGATACTTGACGTAAGTCTCGCGCTTATAATGCAGTTAAATGCAGTTGAAAACCATGGCAGACAAAGGTATGTTGTAAAACTTTACTAAAAATGCTAAATAAACGTTTACAAAAGTTCACATAAACTTATAAATTATTTGTTTATGTATTCATGTTCTCTTGAGATACCATCAACGATCAAAATAAGATATTGATTTATATCATGTCATGAATTTTAGGTTCACTTAGGTCATTAAATGAAAACGTTATTCATTATTTTCAGATAATTCGGATGAAGTCAAGTCGCCAATCATAATGCAAGTGGATGCACCACCTGAAGAAAATAATTCCGAAAATTCCACACAAGAGCCTGGTACGTGTAGTTTGTAAATATGAATTTTTCTAGTATATAGGAATAAATAAACATTATTTTGATTTATAGAGGATGAAACAGTAAACGATAGTGTTCCACGAAATAGCTTTTTACCGAAACCGTCTCGAATACCATTTCTAGCGAAAGCATCACCGCTAAATGTTTCGTCACCTACTAATTCATTGTGTGCGAAACGCAGTATCCTTAGCAGTCCTAAATTAAATTTAAATAGTGAGTATTGTTTTTTTTTTTTTAAGTTTGTTTGTAGGTATTTACTTAAGCCAACATTCAGAAAGTAAAAAAAAAAATTAAAGTTGAGTGAAAAAAAGGCGTAAGTCCACTTACGTTCTTTTTCAATAAATTGTTTCTTTTTTTTTTTCGAAAATTTTAAAGTATTATCGTAAAAAATTTTATAGCAATTGGAAATCAATACTATACGTTTAGGTTATGATAATTTAAAGCGACGTTTTGCATAAAATTTTACATTTTTAGTTAGTAATTTACAACGTAGTGAATTTTTGCATTATCTCATCAGGAGTAACCTTCAAGAAGTTCTTATCCCATGATATACAATGTGGTACAGAAAAAACGTAATTAATTTTTTGGGACATTTGTGTTTCGTATTTTACATTAAGGTAGTTACCGCGACATTCAACTTTTCGACAGAATAGTTTCAAATTTTAATAGTATAAAGAAGAATGCTATATCTGATTGTCCTTGTAATTTGGGAAAGATTGATCGCTTCTGAGTTAAGATAATTAGGGTTAAAGTTTGTATCTACTCCATGTATTAGATCTCAAAATTCTGATTACCTACCCTTATTTTGTATCTAACAATATAATGACTCGACAGAATTCGATAAAAAACTAGGGAAAGAAAGGTTAATAAGTTCTGAATGTAAAGAAAAAATTGAATTATTTGTTGATCGTTTTGAATTGAAGATATCATCAGAGAAACTATAGTGTTTTAATAAATACACCAATTTCAAGCAACTGAACCGAAGCAGTCTGGCAACTCTGTATATTAAATAACTGATTTATTCGTATTTATTGTTTAAACAATATTGAAAATTTATGAATAGCATTTTTTGACCTTTTACCGCTTACGTAGCGAAAACGGTGATAGATACATTAAAAAGTGTTAAGACCTTTTTTGTAGAGAGTCGAATTCTCTACAAAAAAAGTCCGCGATAGCACCTGTCTATCTTGTAAAGGTGAAAAAATAAAGCGTCCAAACGCATATGCATAACACTTAATATGTTTGTTGAGTAAATTAACAACGATGTCAAAGCATTTATTATAAAAATCTTTGATAGTATAAGTGTGTATGCACAGACTATGTTTGAATGTGATTGACAAGCAAAAAAAAAGGTCGCCGCTGTTTATTTTTGCCGGGGGCGGTATTTCTGTAAAACTAGGACGGGAAAGGACTGACGAGCAAAAAAAAGGTCGGCGGTGTTGTTTTTTTCTTGTAACTTGCGATTTTTTCCAAGTGAATATTAAAATACAGCTAAATTTACATTTTTTTTTTCTGCTGAAATAATTATTATACTCGTTTTGAGTATTATTTTGATTTTTTGTCAAGCTACGAATTCGAGTAATCGAGGCTATCAAAACCAACAGACGTTTTTTTAATTACTAAAAATAAACTTTTATCTTTGTTATCTATCATATTTTCCAAAAAATCAAACTAATAAACTACTTACTTTTTAATAAAACTTGTTTTAAAGTGACCGACTAAAAGTTACATTTTTATCAGAAATATATAATAAGTTACGAAATTTCTTATTAAAATAACTTATTGAAACATTATTTAAATTTATTTAAATGAAGCTGTTTGTTATCAAAAAAGAGCAGAAAATTCTCATTGTATAAAAGATGAAAAATTATGTTCCTTTTTGAGTAATGTAAGTGACCACCTACTTTATTTTGTATAAAAAAAAAATTATATGCATTATTTGTTGTTTGATTTCCTTTGTTTAAAAGTTCAAATCATATTTGATTTAATTTGACTAAATTTTAGTGGATTTATTCATTAAATACGAAAATTCAAAAGATTTTAATCCCAATTTTAAATCAAATTGTAATGTAAGTGACCATGGAATTACCCTGAACATCGATAGCGACGAGGTTAACGTAAAAAATTAAAACGTAATTTAGTAAAGAAAAGTTAGCGTTTTCACTTTTAATTCCGTTTCAAAATTTTGCTGTAGTTAGGAAGTTAATTTTTTTCTAAAAATTGATTAGTTTGCGGCAAAAAACACATGTTTATCCAAGTTACACAACAAACGAAGACTATCAAACTTTGCATTTTTGATCGTAAACAATAGGATGCAGACGAGATCACTTTTTCTTTTAATCTAGTGTACCTTTTGCATTGTGCGTATGCGCTGACAATTTCAAAAATGCCTCAGTTTTAGCCACTTAGGTTATTATTATCAACTACTGGCTTTCACACAATCAATGAGATAAGAAATAAGGAGTGTCGCCTTCTAATGACGTTCAATGAAACTTTAACGTAACTGCTCATCAGTATATTTAGGTATTTTTGTACATCAAAATTCATGAAAAAATAATGTTCGTGATGACGTTTTTTTGTCACTTAGTGAAAAAAAAAAATCACAAATTTTGAAGTACAAAAATATCTATACATACATATATCTATGAGCAGTTAAGTTAAAATTTCATTCAACGTCACTAGATGGCGACACTTCTTATTTCATTGATTGTGTTAAAGCCATACGAATTTAAATTACTAAGTAAATTTTATTGAATTTAATTTAAATTTATTTATTTGCGTATTATTTGGATAAATAAAATTGTCATCCGTGAGTTAAAAGTCCAAACAATAAAATATTAAAAATATCAATGAGTTTATTTAATATTTTTCGTCTGAACCGCTATACATGCGCAAAATAGCAAAGGTACACTACACTATGCGATTCGTAAGCAACTCAAAAATTGAAATAGAATCATATGCCTTACTTTTTTACAATCAGCCAAAAGTGTTTTTTATGCATTGTCTGTATTTCTTTGTTTACGGCCAATTCCTCTTCTAGGCTAGATACAAAGCTAGCAATATAGGTATAGGTGAAATTATCTAAACTTAGACTGACGTCATTAACAGATTAAATAAAATTAGACGTATAATTTTATATTACTATAATTACTGTAATAAAAAAATAACAAGAACGAAAAGAGACAGAAAATTTAGGTACGTCTAATTTTGATGTTTATGATTATGATGACGGATTTGTTTAATGACGTCAGTCCAAGTTTAAATAATTTCACCTATGTACTACATAATAATTTAAGGTTGTTGTGGCATGAGGGCTGACCAGCGAAAAAATAATAAAAATTTGCATACAGATTCTCAAAAAGGTATTTTGTCATCCTATGAAAGAACAAAAAAATTTGGTATTATAAAATAAACATATTTTTGTTTCGAATTTAAAAAAAAAAAAATAGTTCTAATAAAGAGAATTAAATAAAAAACTGATTTGATATAGTTTAACCAATAAAGAATCGATACTCAAAATTCAGTTGCGATCCGGTCGACTGAACTTTAGATTTTTTGATCTAAAGTATCGAAAACGTCTAAAGTAGTGATAACATTGGCAACACTGTTATATATTTGAAATCAAAATAATGTGAGAGGGGTTACAGGTCTCGTTAAATCTACTTAACCTCATTTTATGTGTTTATAAAACTTCTGAAAATAAAAATATAACTTTTTTGAAAGTATAAAACAGTGCACTCTAATAACTGGTGCTAATAACAAAAAACAATACGTATTTGAAATAAGTTTTGTTTATTTTCCTCAGTTTAAATTATAATTGAATGAACTGAAATCATCACACCTTTTTTCTATAAAAGTTCAATTGTTTTTTTCAAAACTTATTAACAATAAAGCAGGTATACATATAAATTCATTACAGTAAATAAAAATACCTAATACTTAATAAAATTTTTGTATAACACTTACATACGTTTTAAAAATTACAGACACCAGAAAACAAACTAAAAATTATTCACTTTTTTGCTAGAGAATTATAATCTTATTTTCATAACTTTTCATAAATATTTTATTATCACATAGACATAAAACACTTAAATAAACTTAAATACAATAGTATTTTACATACATTCTGATGTTCTTATGTATTTTTATTTATTGAAAAGGTTAAAAACAATCTAAAATCCCCTATGCGTTTCATTGTTACCGACGAAATAGTGGTTGAGTTAGAAAACTAAAGAACAGTGTTACGAGATGGCAGCACTTACTGGCCGTTGTTTCACTTCAGTGTTACAACATTTTATACAAAGATATAATATTTAAATAATTGCGTAAAGAAAAAATTGCTTTCATCGAAAATGTTTATAAAAATATTTAATGACATTTTAAAATAGAGTTCATTTCAAATAGCTTGACCCTTTTTCTTATGTAAATTCAATAGTAACAGGGTTCAACCCATTTGAAATGAACTCTACTTTAATGTTAAAATTATATCTCCATATATTAAAAATTAATAAATTTTCGCTTTGAAATTTCGTTGGATGCATTTGGCGATACTTTCAAAAAGCAATACTTTAATATAGGACTCAGTATCACCACATTTAAAAAACTAAACCTCATGCCATAATAACCTTAACGTTTCGACATAATATGGTAGTTTATATTTTAAAATCTAGATGTCACGTTTAATTTTTAATGGTTTTTGATATTTTTTGTGTAATATAATTCAACAAATTTGAAAGATTAGTATTTAAAATAACTATCGATTTAGTAATTTGACATATTTAACTAAATTCTTTTATTTATTCTGATTAAAAATCACTTTATTGGTTGACTATTTAAAATAAATTTCGTTTTAAAAAAACATACAATAATCTGATGTAATTGTTTCAGCGAGTACATCCAAACCAATATTACGACCTTCAAAACTTTCTCAACCAATTACAAATTCAACCACAAATGAAAATAACACAAATAATGGAACAGTCAAAAAACCAATCACACTAAATCCGCCTCAGCTGAATCCATTTTTAAAACTGACAAAAGATGACGATATCGAAAAGCCTGTCGCAGAAAAAACGGAAATATCTAATAACACTACAAAAACAACAGAATCGTCTAAATTTACACCGCTAGGTGGTAATCCATTCGCAAAGGCCACAAAAAATGATAGCACGGATGAAAAAGCCAAACACGATAAAACCGAAACTGCTAGCAATCCTGTTCGATTTGTACCATTAAGTGGCAACGGTGCTGCCAGTTCGTCAAATTCAAATTCAAATCCACCATCATCGTCATTAAATAATCTTTCATCCACATCCACGCCATCGTTTGTGTTCGGTCAGAATTTACACGAGCGTGTTGTCGTCGAAAAATCCGAGGGAAACGGAATTGATCCAACACCAACAACGTCCACATCCACGTCAAGTTGTTCGAACGGAACATCCGAAACGCTATTCAACGCGCCCGTGGTAAATGAAATTCCATCGGCGCCGTCAGACGTGAAAAGTTTAAGTGAAGCCGCGCGTGAATACGAAGAATCGCGAGCACAAAAACGTAAATACGAAGAAGTCACTGTGATCACCGGCGAGGAGAACGAGGAGAATATTATACAAATCACGTGTAAATTGTTCGCGTACGATCAAGCAATTGGCAATTGGCAAGAACGAGGTCGGGGTACGTTAAGACTGAATGATATTGCCGTCGAGTCAGATGATAAATCGCAATCATATACGAAATCAAGGCTTGTTGTTCGATCGGCCGGAAGTTTACGCGTCGTACTAAACACTAAGATATGGGCGGGAATGGCCGTAGAATTGGCTAGCCCGAAGAGCATACGTTTAACGGCTATGGATAGCTCGGGTGTTATTAAAGTTTTTCTTATTATGGTAAGTAAAATATTAATTACTTGAACTTTTCTAGTGATACAAGTTAAGATAGCATTCTAGTCAAATAGTTTTGAATTTTTCAATGTTGGGACTATAGCAAAACATCTACTGACGGTTCATATAAAATTTGAAGGCAATCGGTTGGATGGAATTTGAGATGTTGTCAATTATGTCAAAAAGTAGTTTCGAAAAAAACGCGTTTAAAGTTTTTTAGTAAAATTTCAGACAACCGTAACAACAAAAAAGTATTTTTTCTATTCTTTTATTTGTCACAATTTTTCTGTATTGTCTACATTGATTGTTTACGTGTAGAAAAATGTGTAGTCTACGGGTGTTTTCCATCTATCAGAGCACAGTGCACCTTAATGCCGCATTATGCGAGCGTTAATTGGAACAGATTGGTTGTAAAATGACATAAAATGTATTTTGATAAATGATTTCAATGTTACCAAACAATTAATTAACAATTGCGTATGATAAAAATACGTCAATGGTACCAACTCAAAAGAAAAAAAAACTATCGAATGCCCGATTGTGCGAGGCGTTGCGGTATGCTGAGTATTATGCCGCATAATGCGCTCTTGTGCTATAATTGGAAAACACCCTACGTGTACAACCCTGTCAATCATCAATAATAAAAATAGGCAAATGCGTGTTAGACTCGCATTAAGTCTATATTTCATAGTTCAGTAGTTAGAGTTTATCACAGTTCCCGAGATAAAACGTTCCTTGTTTTGGTTTAATATTAAAATTAGTCTTTAATTTGCTAATGATATGATTATCTAAAACTTTTATTTTTTATATAAGTTAAAAAATTTCAATAATAGTTTTTAAAAAACGACACTGTCTCTTAAATTGCGTAAGATTCGACACTGACTATTACAGAATGGTTAAGTGTGGTTAGAATTACGAAAATCTAAAAATGATATTTGTTAGAGAAGGTTATTGTTCCGTTAAATTCCACAAGTATGATTGTGTTGATTCATCGCCATTATTATTCCTCTAGTAAATTAGTTAAAAATTACAATTTTTTTTTAGGGAAATATTAAAGACATAGAAAAACTGTATAAATTAATAAAAACTCGTGTTGACTTAGAAGCGAAACGGCAACAAAATAAGGAAACAAAAGAGGAACCAATTTCAAAACGGAAACCGAATGACTCTGCTACAACCAGCGAAGAAGCAAGTGTTTGAAATATATTATTGAAACATACCAAATTGATTAAAATCCATATTCAGATATTTTTAATTAAAGAAAAAATTCAAATATACTGTAATTAGCTTTAAATAAAAATGAAAATTTTATTTGTTTTGCATTTGCAAATTAATTTTTAAAGGAAATGTTGTATATAATTTAGATTAATAAAAAAAAACATAGGATTTAATGAGTTTAAAATAAGATTTAGTATACAAATGATGCTGGCATTTAATAATCAATTATAAATAAATATTTTTTTTCCGTTGACAAAATCCGTACCGATTTTTTTTTAAACGTCTGAATATGGTGGAATTGTGTTAAATATACATTTCATGTAATTAAACGGTTTATATTATATAAAAAAAATTTGTACTACTCTAATGTAAATTTTTGAGTATACTTTACAATTTCTAAAAAGTAATCAATTGGCTGATTATATTTTTTGATCCTTGAAAAATATTTTTTTTTTTTTTTTTTTTTTTAAATTAAGGAAAAATAATTTGTGATTTTATTTTTGTTAGATTTTTGTTTTTAGTAATTGAGCCATTAAAACGTTTAGAATTATTTTATTTAGAATATGTAAATGATTGTTCAACTGGTCTGTAAGGGTTGATTCAACTCAGAATGTATGGTTAAAATATTATGTATAAAAAATAAATTTTTACTAGGCGTATTCTTGATTCCATATTTTGTTATCAATTAAAACGTAAATAAAGGAAAATTAAACTGTTAAGAATTTAAAATGCTTTTATTTCAGAGGACCATTCTGGTAAGTAGTGTTTTAAAATGTAATGCAAAACGGATTTCATTTTAAATTTTGGTTTATCAAAAGAAGGCTGCTTTCGGTTTTATCAATTGATTGCCAATCATAAATTTGATCGTCAACTGACTGTCATTTAATGTAAATGACAATTGCAAATTCATCAGTTGATTACGTTGACATTGGTTGAGTCAATGTAGGATCGGTACATGTCCCTGCCACTTTCCATATAGTCCATTATAAAAAAAAAAATGGACCGTTTTCTGACGCCGCTGTAACTAATATACCAGATGGCGTTGATGTACTAGAATAAAATTAGAGTCGGGACATGAGTTTTGATAGTTCGTTATTTTTCATCAAAGATTCATCATAAATTGGAAATAAATTAAATATTTAAAAAAATACTTGAATTCAACCTAGAAAGATTAATTAAATTGAAAAATTTTAATTCTTCGTCAACACATAACTTGGTGGCGATACTTTTGTACTCAATCATATGATAATTAATTTTGACACCTATTTGATGAAAAATGCTCACATGTCCCAACTCTATTTCGTATACTCCTCTACCATCAGCGCCACGTAGCAAACTGTGACATTGAAAGGTCCGTCTTTGAAAACAAGTGGCAGGGACATGGATCGGTATAATCTACAAGAGTTTTGCGCATGACGGTAAAACTGACAGTTTGTTATTATGTAATTGGAATGAATGTCTTCGTTGGCCTCATCACTTAGGGTGTCTACACAATCAATGAAATAAGGAATAAGAAGTATACCATCTAGTGACGTAGCAATGGAACTTTATTGAAATAAGAAATAAGGAGTATGCCATCTAGTGATGTTGAATGGAACTTTAACGTAACTGGTCATAGATATAAATATGTAGGTATTTTTTTACGTTAAAATTCGTGATTTTTTCACTTAGTGACAAAAAAGTCATCACGAACGTTACTTTTTCATCAATTCTAATGTACAAAAATACCTAAATACATTTACCTATGAGCAGTTAAGTTAAAGTTCCATTCAACGTCACTAGATGGCATACTCCTTATTTCATTAAAGTTCCATTCAACGTCACTAGATGACATACTTCTTATTCCTTATTTCACTGATTGTGTAGAGAGCCTTATTTCTAAATGAAGTACGCACATGCGCACACTAATTAACCTTTTAAACAAACCATATGGAAATTTTTTTTTCTCAAAATGCCGGACTTTTTACTGCCAGTGATAAGTACAATAGATAAGGTTACAAAAAAAGAAAAAGATCAAAGATCTCAACATCAAAAAAGTGAACCCCAGGAATTTACAAAATATAAATTATACTAAACTATGTTGATAAAATTGAACATTATTTAGAATTATACCGTATTTCGGAAAATCTGTCACAGATGGCAGCACCTATACCAGTGAATATAGGTATACATATTATAGCATTTTAAGCTGCAATATTACAGGACGAGTTAACTCGTCTTAATCATTTAAAAGTTAAAAACTGTGCGAAAATTGGCGGGAATTAGTAATTATAGGTGGCGCCACATAATGTCAATTTCCGCGCAGTTTTTAATTAGTATGCGCATGTGCCCACATCATTTAGAAGTAAAGTGATGAGGCCAACGAAGGCACTCAGTATAATTCAAATGTTGTACGTAGGTTATATTGAATTTTTAAACCAAGTTAAAAAAAAAAAGGGGAAAAGACAGGAAAAATATTAAATTTACGTACTTACAAATAGTTAGCGCCAATCACCAATCTTCTTAAAATTTTGCTGGTGTGTAGAATAGGCAAAAATAAGGAACGTGTATTTTTTTTTATCGGCTAAGGCCCACTTTTACGGGGTGAAACTAGCCCCTAAAGTAGGGGGTTCAAAATGTTCAAATCATATTTCTTAAGATATCTCGAAAATTATAAAAGATAGAGGAAAACTTAACTGATAAAATGTTTCTCTTTAAAAGGCCTATTCACCTGTATAGGTAAAACCATGGTCGGGTTTATATGAGGGGCTAATGGGGTGAAAATCGGGGTAAATTTTCTTGTATAGCCTGAGTGGTTCAGTGTATCAAATTTTTACCATCATAAATAGAAAAAGTACCAAAAAATAGAGGATACGTATTTTGCGTTTTTCCAAAATATGTGTGGTATTCATGTAAGAAAGAAAAAAATAGGATAGATTAGTATATTGATCTATTCCATGTCAATTCAACACACCCATTTTATCACACCACCTCAGATTTTCTTAACATTTGGTATACTTATACTGAATACTAAGACTAAGAAAAGTGCCAATTTTTAAATTTTTATCTGAAACCGTTTACGAGATATGGCTATGTAAATTTTTCAAAAACTTGCCAAAAAAAAATGTGAACGTTCATTTTCAAATCGCTCTAGAACTTGTTCTAATTTAGCTAGAAAGCTGGGGGTGGGAGAGGTGTCACTTTGTAGCATTTTAAATGCTCTTTTAAATGATATACAACATGACAATGGTGTTAATGAAAATATTTTTTTCAAAATCCATATAAAGACTGATTTGCTTTTTTTTCAAAAAGTACATAGTCTAAAACATTCCAAATATGCCTATAAAAAGTGAATACTATTGTAAAATAATTAGAAATATATAATTGGAAAAACTTCTTGAACCTTTGCCTTTATGAGGAAGATTTTAACATAAAAGCTGAGTGGCACTTTTTAGCAGCAGCACATGGGAAAGGACCATGCGATGAAGTAGGCAACATTTGATGTTACGATTATAACAACAGTAAGTGAATGACCAGAAAGTTGTTTAACTTGCTCAGAACTGTACAGTTCGAACCACACATTTTTGTATTTATATTTCTGTGGATTCTGTGGCGTCAACAATTCATATATAAAGTACTTTAACTGTCAAAATAGTGTATCAATTGGGCGTTTTGTCACAATAGGTTATGACCGTCAACGTGTTAAAAGTTTTTAGAAGATAGGCAAGCAATTCAACATATCTGCCATATGATATTTATTTATGTTAGTTTAAAGTAAGAACCGTAAGAACTATGTGTATAAATAAGATAAATAATCTTAATTAGTAATTACAAATGTTTAAAAATTAGTTACGTCTTACATCTTTGGTCTTACGTTGGTTAACAAGTTTAATAAGAACTTCTTCTAATTATTAAATTAATATCGAGACTTAAAAAGTATAAACGTTATAAAGCTAAGAGGTTTCAAATTATGTTCATCTCTGCATAAAGCAAAATTTTAAGCGTACTAGTTCAAATTACCCCACTAATAAATTAATTTGACTTATTATGAGCAAATTTTATGACCGAAACATGTTCAAGTATTCGTTTTCTTATCAATTGTATTTGTCAACATTAGTTCTGATAACAATTTTTCCTTCAAATTAAATACGTAGGTTCCTACACAAGATGATTAGTTGGAAATTCTGTGAAATCTCGCTTATTTTTTGCAGAACAAAGTCATTAGAGATTTACATAATTTAGCGAGATATAAATATATAAATAAAACAATTGACCAGTATGTATTTGATATCATTCTGTTGATGTATAATTGCATTAAACTATGTAGTTCTCCCACCTGTGTACAACGGGTACAACGTATACATAATATGTGGGGCCATACAATCGAAACACCGCATCAAACAGTTCAGTTACACGGTTTGTTTATATCAAATGTATCGCGTAAGTTAGTGTTTCATGCGAGAAAAATGTATTTTTCACATAAAAATGTTTCTTATCATTTATGAAAATCTATGCTGATAAATAAATACTTTACCAATCAAATAAAACATTTTGAAATAAACTTTAATCTTTTCAAAAAACAAATCTAATTATTGTCCGCCACGTATCAGTTAGTGTTAATAATTCTTAGATACCTGCACCTGTTATTATTAAAAAATCGAAGTGTTCAGTGTTAAAAAAAAATGTTTAAAAAAGCAACAAAACACAAAGTTCAACCGCCAGCACCACCGTCACAAGACTACGATAAACACCATCACGGTGTAAACGGGAATAATAACGTTATACATTCGAAAGTACAAGAACGACATGTTCCTGTTCCGGTGGATCCTGTTGGACGTCCGCAACTTGTATTCCATTGTCAGCTAGCACACGGTAGTCCGACCGGACTTATATCGGGATTTTCTAATGTGAAAGAACTGTATCAGAAAATTGCTGAGTGCTATGAATTTCCAGCTAATGAGGTACGTTTTTTTTTCTATCTTCATTTTTTATTTACATTTCCTTTCAAAGTTTTTTCCAAATTTGGAAGAGTAAATGTTATGGAAAAGAAATTTTATACTTATTAGGAAATTAATCTTTTAAATACTCTTGATAATTCATTTGATAAATGATGTCGCAATATTTGAAAGCAATATGATTAGTTAGTACATTGAATTTTATCGTATATAACCGTTTAAAAGTTAGAACAATGGTGGTTTTGCCGGATTGGCTCAGCTTTCCAATAAACTATAAGTTTAAAGCAGGGCCGTGAAAAAAAATGGCGGACCCTGGGGGAAAAAAACACACTTTTTAAAAATTTTCCTCTCCTAAAAAGTGACGAGCAAAAAACAGCTCCCATTACTTTTACTAGTGATGAGCAAAATTAGACTTGGTCTTGCAGTCTTGTCTTGGTCTAGCAAGACCAAGACCAAGACTATGTATACCAAGAGCAAGACCAAGACCAAGACTATAAGTATGGCTGCAAGACCAATACCAAGACTCAAGTGAGCAAGACCAAGACAAAAGCAAGAAAAAAGCAAGACTCTTGCTAAACTATTTAAATAGTTTGAAAGTATAATTAATACCGTAAACAGAGAAAATTCTGATTTTAGAAGGAAAAAATTCGCTAATAAAAAAATGCAAGAAAGTGCGAGATTATTTAGCAATACCAAGACCAAGACTGCATTTTGTGAGACCAAGACCAAGACCAAGACTGAAACTGCTCTAGCAAAACCAAGACCAAGATTCTTAATGCAAAAACAAGACCAAGACCAAGATTGCCAAGTCTTGGTCTTGGTCTTGCATTTGCTCATCACTAAGTTTTACCCCGGCCCCGAGGCTGCAATCTCGACTACCCCGGCCTCTCGTCGCGGGCATGGTTCAAAGAGGACGAAAAATCATGGGACTTAAAAACTTAAACCTTTGAAATCAGATAACTTGATTAATTCCTTACAAAAACAGTCGTTTATATCACTTTAAATTCGTGAACGCCTATAAATATCAACAAGCGTGGCTACATGGGGGTAGCTAATAACCCCCCCTCCCCCTGAACGGAGTTAAATTCAAATTTCACCGAAATTCATTTAATGACGTCATCAAGTTCACTAAAACTTTTCAGTGCCTTAAAAAACCGTAAATAAAATGATAGAACGACGCAACTGGAAGTGAATTATACGTTTTGAACCCGTTTTTTTCATTTTTACCAAAATTAAGCATGTAGGAGTACTAGAAAAAAACTTTTGTTCGATCAGTCACATTTATAAAAGGAATTGCATCATTTTGATAGCAAAAATGAAAAATTCACACCCAATAAATTATCCTAATTCAAACTCAAAGAATTTTTTTAATTTAGTGACGTCATCAAGTTTTTTAAAACATATGATGTCACTGTTTACACTGTCTCGTGAAAATGATGTCACAAAGTACTTGTTGGAGATGCTTAAAGTATGAAAATTATGTGGGCTTAGCAGAATTGCTTTTGTTCTAAACTCACTCTTAAAATAGTGATTTTTTTTTTTTTGGAATCCAGGATTTCGATTAGGAAGAGTTTCGATTACAATAAACAATGATGCATTGCGGTAAATTTAAATTAATAATACTTATAAGAGGTATTAATCTTTTACTGGTTTAAAACTAGTCGTCAGTGTAATGAATTCAACCTACATTTTGTATTGTCTAGTAAATTAAAAGTTCACATCCGACATCAGGAAATGTCAAAGTCACATTATTAGAAAATTGTGATATTAATGTATGCAGAATAATTAACTATTATTATAATATAATTAAATAATTAATAAAAAAAAATAAAAAGATTTATAGATCTTATACTAACTAGTATGTAATTTATCGTCTAGCAAAAAAATTCTTGTTTTTCTAATAATTATTTTAAAAAAGAAACTTAAGTATAAGTATTTATCCATTTTAAAACTGCAACAGCTCTTTAGTTATAATACGATATTTTTATTAATTAGTCTTTATAGTAACCATTTTTCGATTAAATATATTTTACACAGTATTTAATATGATTTTATTAATAGTTTCAATGTTTAAAATTTTGAAAAATAAACTAAAATAATGAAGATTTAACAACACACGAATAAGAATATGTAAATTTCTAGTTCGAGGTTGAAACTGCAAATAAATATGTGCTAGCACTCCAGCAGGGCCGGCGAAATAAGTGACGGGCCCCCGCGTATAACAAAAAATTTTCGAGCATTTTTTCTCCAACAACAATTGATAAGTAAAAAAAATCTTCTCACTCTGTCCGAACCCGTAATCGAGGCTGCGGGCTCCTTTTTTATGCCCGGGTCCCCGTACAATTGTCCCACTTGTCCCACCCTCTCGCCGGCCCTGACTTCCAGCATCATAAATGGATTTCTACTTATATACGATGGTGGTAGCGCTGAGAATTTTGTAATCTTGAAATAGTCTTCACATCTTTTATTTTTATTTAATATTTAATTGTCTTCGTTTTTTGCGCAATTTATACAAATTTTGATGTCATTACCTACATAAAATAAATACATGTATAAATTGGGTAATTATCATTTATAATTAATGTAAAATAAACGAATGTTAAGTTGTTAATGTATTTTATATCTGGATTATAAATCAAATTTTACATGAGTGTAAAAAGAATTAAATCTGAAGAAAGAATTAAAATGTAGAACATCATTCAAATAAAGAAATGATGTATTTTATCTGATGGCAGTTCTTATTTTATTTCATCAAATTAGGTTTGATCGGAAATTCTTTGTGTTTTGTGACAAAAAAATATTTGTTGATACGTTGTTTTCAAAAAAAGGATGTCACAACACTCATAACGTTCTGGACCCTGACGGAAAGAAATCTATGAAAAAAAAAATGACAAATTATGAAAAACTGAAAAACATATCCAAATTTGGACACTTTTATGATCATAATTGAGGAGCTGGGTGGAAAAAGGGCGTAAGTCGCTTTACGCCCTTTTTCCTTAGATTGTATTTTCTAACCCTTTAGAGTGTCTACTTATAGTAAACAAATATTTACAGCAACTAGAAATCAATTAATGCCCCTACGCTACGATAATAAGTTAAAGCGTATAAGCCATTTTTGCATAAAATTAAATATCTAATTAGTAACACACAACTAAGAACGAATTTTTACAGTACATGACAGATAGTAGCCTTTAAAAGATATTTCTGGTCCTATGATGTACAGTGTGATACAGAAAAAACAAAAGAAAAATCTAAATTTATTTTTTGAGGCAGTTAGCTGTGATTCTGTATTTTGAATTAACTTTCACTTTTAAATAACTTTTTCAACTTATATTTTCTTAAATTTTCATTAATTATAGTACTTTACTCTTAAGCCATATTTACATTTTTGAGCCCACCCTCGATACAACTAGATATATCCAAATTTCTGTGGGTGCTTTTTTAGCTTAAGACCAACTACTAATTTTTGTCAAGAATAAAATTTTCTGAAAAATTTGATATAAAATAGTTTTTCACATATAACCAACTTTCAGGCGGACACTGTGCAAGTATACATAAATAAATATTCATGAAATTAACATGAATCAAATGTTTTGGTTTAGTATTTAATAAATCTGCTGACAAAGATTAATTAGAATTTCAGAAAAAGGAAATAAAACTTATGTTTTTGTTCAATCAAAATTTTATCTGCAAAAAGGGCGTGTCATACTTCGAAAAAATTCGAAAATATATGTAATGGCAACCGATATTCACTGTATTTTTAATCATAATGCATAGTGTATTATTAGTGCTACCAATTATATAACACGACAATTACCGCAGTTTTTTAGTCTTCACCCTCATAGTAGGCAGCCAAACTTTGAAATGATCTTTTCTTAAAACGGTATTTCTGTACTTACGCCCTTTTTCCACCCAGGTCCTCAATTCATTATCATATTTTTTAGAAGAATTTATCGTTTGTCATTTATCGAAACAGAAAAAAACAGAAATTTTAATAGATGTTCAGACATTCAGATGTAATAGATATTCATATTTTTTTGTAGTTATTCATAACTCATAATCATAATGTTTTAGAATAATGCATAATTTTTCATTAAACTTAGTTATGGTCATTTTTTTTTTATGATTTTCTATGAAAAAATATTGATTTTTTATTAATTTACTGTTTCATAGAGTTTCATAATTTTTTATAGAATTTATCATAGTTTTTCATTCCGCCAGGGGATCTTTAAAAAAAAATATCAGTCTTGATTTTCCAGTATCATTTTGTCTGGCAACATCTAAAAAGTGTTTTGTTTGTCCGTTGTTGCGTTAAAATTAACCATTTTCTAAAAGTTTACTTCAATTTTGGTTAAGAATATGATATTATTAAAGCACTGAATAAGTAAGTTGTATAGGTATGTTATTATATTATGTTAAATGTTAAATTACGTTTCTGTATTTTCCAAACACTTTCATTTATCAATGTAAACACTTACACTGTTTAAAAAAGTGTAATCATAATAAAAATTATAATTCCGTAACATTAATTCGTGGAAATTTATTTTAATTGAAACATATTAATTTAAAAAACTTAATCAACACGCTATGGTCTATTAAAAATATAAATAGAAACACTATTTTAACTATTAACTAAATTTAAACATTGCTAATTTAATATATTTTAACAGTTTTAAATTATATAATTTTAGCGAATTTCCAGAATGGAATTCAGCTATTATTTTTTAAAATAAAGATTGAATTCGAAAAAAACAATTTAGATGTTGTATCCGAGTTGGTATAGTGGTTAAGCAACTTCACTTTCGTCTGGTAGATTATGAGTTCAAATCCCATCGGGAGATCATACTAACAATAAACTCATTGTCAGTAGAACTTACTAAACGATGCTTAGCTTTTTCTAAAGTCACATTATAATTTTGATTCGTAGAACTGAATTGCTTCTCAGACTTATTGTTAGTTGAAATTGTTGAAAAATTTTATATTTGCATTAGCAGCCCGTATTTATTTGATTTCAATTTATTTATTGATAAGTGACTATGGATAATCGATAAAAAAATATAATATTGACAAAGGCTTCAGCGTGTTTACACATATTTCAAACATAAAAATTGAATTTTTATAAAATGACTTATTGAAATTGGAAGGTAAGGATGTAATTTTTTATCTTGAAGTTAAATCAGCTTACAAAGTATTATGCGGCCCATACACGGTTCAACTTGTTGTACAACTTCGTTGAGTTGTACAACATGTTGAATCGTGTGTGGGGCAGTTGGTCAACTATTTTGATGGTTGCATAAACGGTTGAAGTAAAATCAAAATATTTGGGCGGAGCAAATGGTCTATGAACATGTTGTACTGTGTGTGGAGTAGTTGAACAACAAAACCAGTACATATATGGTGTAAAGGGTGTAATCAACAAAATATTTACAGCGGTAACAATTGGAAAGTTTAAATATTTGATTTTGTTTGCTATTTCTAATAGCCTGCGGTGATACCGCACTTGAAAATTTTAAATTTTCAAAAGAATTTTCCGTTGCAAGAAATCTTAATGTAATTTCCAAGCGTGTTTTTGCAGAAATTGTATCACGTATAAACGTATCTTTTTTGCTTATTAAAGGTGTTATTTTTGCTAAAATATCATTAAAAATTTCTTCGTTCATTCGCATATAATTTTTATAATCGTCTGGTTCACATTCACTAATTTTTTTTAATAGTTTTTCATTAGAAAATTTTTTCCCAACCACTCTGCTCCATTTTCTCTTTTTTCGTTTACTCAAGCTTTCTTTACTAATTTCTGCAATTACTGCTAAGGCAAGAATTTTATTCATAATTTTAACGAAGTTCTCTTTTTCAAAAATTTTGAATAACTGAAGTTTGACAACAAGTTGAATGAATAGTTTAATAATGTATGGCAAACAGTTCAACTTGTAGTACAACTAGGTAGTACAACAAGTTGAACCGTGTATGGGCCATTAGGTATATGTCCAAAAAAACGTGACATTTGAAATATTTTTTGGATATTGCCCATATAAACCAGATTTTCGTCGTGGTCAATAGATTCAGTTATGCGTGGACAACAAAATGCTGATAAAATTGAAAAAAATTTAGATACCAACATTTAAAATTTTTATCGCAAATATGAGATCAATTGAAATCAATTACTTATGTCTACATTTTTTCCATTTAGATAATTAAGTAATCTGGTTGACGTAGGAGCTTTATAAAATCGGTACCTACATAAGTAAATAATAGATATTTGAAATAAAATAATTTATCAAAAATGTTATCACTAGAAAACATAGTGTAATTAAATTAAATTTTTCTGTAAGATAATCAAAACTGTATTAATAAATTAACAAATGTAATTAAAAACAATCACCGTATTTAGTGTAGGCGATTATTTTCGATTTTTCAATAAACGTTTTATTACCGTCATAAAATTATGCAATGAAATTAATTTTGTTATTGAAAATTATTTTATCAATTTTTTCACTGATTTTTAAACTGGACGTAGATAAAACGAGTCTTTTGCCAAACAAGAGAAGATCATTTTGATTATTCTTCGTATTTGGTGGAAATGGAATCCTTCATTTGTTTTTATATTGTGAAGGGCAAAAATTTGCAAAGAGACTCGTAAGGAAAGGTTCTCTAGTGTTCTATTTTTTATGTGTCACCATAGTCATTTAAGAAATGAAATCACCCCTCAAAATTTAGGTCAAAATTGTTTCATTACTCGAAAACTACATTAAAATAGAGCAAAACTTGAAATTGGCACAACACTTTATTTTCAAAGAGCTTTTTATTGATGTACACAAATCCATCCATTCCAGTAGGATCGGACCTAGTGAAACAGTTATTCAGTTAAAATTTGTGATAAATTTTGAAATAAACGGAATAACTATAAAAAATTAATTCTGATATACTATACTGTTACATTATTTATAAAATTCGTCAAGTGCCTGTTTTGACACGCACTAAGTAATGTCACCTCAGTGAAAGTGTTAATTTATGATTTTTTGGCTCGTTTTTTTAAGTACAGTGAGAATACAGCCCTCTTGCGTTTATTCAATTTATGCATGTACAACTCTATAATTATTATATTATATTATTATTATTATTATTAATTTCACCCCCACTATAATCACACAACGAGATTAATATGTCATCCTTCGGTGACATAAAAATGAACTTAATCAAATGCGGGCTTATGAAGCTGTCAAAAGATAGAAGTCAATTTCTCCCTCCATTTATCAATGTTTTTGAAGTAATTTAATAGTACATATCGTCAAAATCAATTAAGTTTCATCAAAATCGGGAATTGACATCAGAGAACCTTCCCTTGACAGAGCTGAAATTTTGTCTCTGTGTTTTTTATCGTGTTAAATTGTTTGTGGAATCGAATAGATTAAATATTTTAATAGGTAATTAATTCTTTTTTAATTAAACTAATAATGATTCATTAAATACCTATCTAAATATGTATTTACAGATAATTGTGTACAGTATATTTACTTATATTATGGTGGAAAAATTTTATATTTGGAACAATACCATAATAAATTATATTAATTAATTACTCGATCAATAACAAAAGAAATATTTGCAATACAAGCAATAGTTTTTGCATATTATTAATACCAACATATTATACACGGTTATCAGTACTAATAATAAGAAATTGATTATATTGTAATAAATAAAATAATAAAAACGATCACTCATACGAAACAAGAAGTAAATAAAATTAAAATGAGGAGATATTTAACCTTGTCCACAAGCGAGTTCGCAATTCCTTTATTAGTTCTATAACGAAAAAGCTCTAAAAAGTTTCAAATCAAAATTCCTAGAATTCCACATTAGTATTTTGTAGCGTTACATACGGCAGATGAAAATGAAGTAATTCAAAATTATAATGAAATTTGGAAAATTAAATTGAAGGAATTTTTATTTGAAACGTTTCAGAATTTTTTCGTCATGGGTTTTAAAAATGTTTTTTATTCTTATAAGTAAGAATAAGAAAGTAGATTGTTGATTTCAAATTTTGTGGAATCTTTTTGACACTTTGTCTTTCAAAAAATTCCTGGAAACTCTGGAATCTCCTGGAAATGGCTGAATCAATTTTCATCAAACCATTCCATAATTAGTAGCTTTCAAATAAAAAACACCGCATTAAAATTGGTTAAGCCATGACGTATGATTTTATGACGTAACGACGTTTTTGTTACTTTTCACGATTTTGATTATTTCCAAATAGTCCGTGAACTTTCAGATTTAATAAAAATTTGAAATAAAAAATGGTATCGAAGATTAATCTTGTTATCTTGTAATAAAGTACGTTAGTGTACTGATAGATACGTGTCTTATATTTCTGTTGTGTACAAAACTTGTAGCTTTTTCACTTCAAACATTTCATTTTGACGTCATAATCATAATAAGCGTTATACAGGTTTCCATAATTTATCAAAGTTGTCAATAAAGTATATAATATGATAATATAAACAATCTAGGTACATACATACGTGATACATGTACCTAAATACTTTCTTTAAGAACGTAAAAAATTAGTGGTTTATTTAAATGATCATTTTAAATGTATCTTTTCAGTTAATTGTATGGTTCTAATTTTATCAAAAAACGAATGTGATCAAAAACCTATAATTAGTGCTAAATATCAAACTCCTTACTTACTGAATTTCATTAACCAAATGATTCCTGTAAATTTAACGGTGATTTTTTAATAATTTTAGACAAGATGAGTAAATTTTCCATTTTTTGACCGCCACAGAGTTAAAACTTTTTATGACTGTGTTTCAAGTTAGATGTGTATTCAGAAGATTGTAAAAGAAATTATAATTAATACCAAACGTTGAAATTTTATTACTTACATAAAAAATTATCCAATCTAATTTGCGTTAAGTATACGTAATGGCGTCAAGGGCATTAATTTTAAAGTGGATTGTATTTTGAGTAATTTCTGCAACTTTATTCAGTCAAAAATTAAAAGAATTTTGGTAAGAGTATATAAATATGTGGTGATAGGGCTGGAAAATTTTTATTGGAAATGTCTGTGTAGAGTTGTCATAATTTGAATATTATTTACGTGTCCAAGCCCCAAAGGAAATACTTTTTTACACACGTGATGACGTAATCTACACAGATATTGTAGACTTTGTAGTGTTAACAAGTAGCTGACATCATTCTTTGCCGAGTTTAATGTATAACTGTTTACAATTTTTTTTGTAAATATTTAATTAGTTATTAAAAATTAAAAAAGAAGGTGTTACCGATAAATAATCTTAATTCTATTGATTATAATAATTCTGTTTATCAAAACCAGAGAACAATCAAAACCAACCAAACTTCCTGTCATTAATGAATAGAATATTTTATTATTTTATTAAAAGTCTGTGCATTATTTCGTGTATTGCGAGATTTTTTTTATATGTTCGCCGTATAACGCGCACCTCAGCTTTGATAATAAAATAATGAGTCATATACCTAACTAAAATAATTTTAATACATAAACTTATTGTATGGAATAATTTGAAAATACTTTTAAAAATTATATAGTATTTTTATGTTTTGTATATTTTATTTTTTTTTTTTTATTCTACCTTATTAAAGGGTCTCGCCGGGTAAGCATATGGGATTTCGGCCAAGCGGCTTTTTTGGCTATTCTTTTTCACGAACGTTGCTTATGGTGAGTAATGTTCGAAAATATGATTATTAGACCTGTACCCCCTATATTGTCAGAGATATGAGGGTAACAACCCTTAACTTTAAAAATTTTTTTTTTCAAAGCTATTGAAGATAATTAGATGAAATTAACAGAGGATGTTGATATATAGTAGCTTTATATTACACAATTTTTTTACATTCGTATGACGTCATTTACTACATTAAAATATTAATTGAATTTTTGAGGATGCGTGTTTTAAACCAACCCCTTGAGTGACACCTACCAAAAAAATACATGTTATTTGGCTCTAACATAGTTATTGTGTGTAGAAATTTCAGCAACGTCGGATTGGTGGAAGGTGATCGCTTGTAAATCATAATACAGCCTAACAGAATCATAGCCGGAAAATGTAATATTTTAACTTAGTCATTTTTTCAAGAATAGTGAAAAGCTCCTTTCTGAATGATTAATTCAAACATCAAATAGTTTTAAGTGAATGTGGCAACAGAAAGATTTGAATCACATTATTCTCAACTAACGAAATCCTGCCGATTATAATATTTTTTTCATTTTATAAATTTGTTTGGTTGTCATCGCTTTACCATACAGAAAATTCCTTCAAAATTTTGAATTAAATTTAAAATATACCAAATTTGCATATAGTATTCAATTAACTTACGTATGCTATTCTCTTCTGTCATTTCACTTTTCTCACATCAAAAAATTTCATTTTTATTCTCACAATTTCAATACTACAATATTAATACACGAGGTTCAATCGTTTTGTTTGTTTTTTCTTGGTCATTGAATTTGTAAATTTCTTTCCATTTGAAAGCACATTGGCCTTTAAGAATGCATAAGTATAGATATATAAATTAATAACATTATCTACAATATTGTAAAATGAAAGCAAATACAAGTTTTTTTATTGTTTGCATAAATTTTTGAAGACATATTGATTATGTTTAACTAGCAATAAGTCCCAAATTTTATAATTATGCATATACTTAAAAATATTTATCTAATTTTCACTGATAAATAATTTATATTAAATAAACATAATCAATTTTCATAATTAAATTTATCTTAAGACATTAACTAAAGTTACTTTAGTTAAAACCTTTAATTTAAACCGAAAACAAAGACTTAGAACAGTAATGGATTGATAACACAGAAAACATCAAACAATACGAGAGCTCACTTAAGGGGGGGGGAGGCTCCTCCAGAACTTTCAAATGTTTCATTTTTTGTTTTGCTTTAAAAGTTCATCTGAACCTTAAGGAATATATTTCTAATGTTTTAATCCCAACAGAAAGATTATCTTAGATAACGATAAACTGCTTTTAACTCTACTTTTCAAGAACGAAAACTTTTTAATATCGTTTTTCTCAAAACAAGTTTGTACCCTAACCCCTAACGTGTGTAAGCAAAAATTAGTAAAATGTTATCCACAATGTCACGTAATCTCGTGCTTCCCGGGAAAAAAACATACAACAAAACTGTCATACGAGAGAATTTCAGACCCAGAATCATATTTCAAAGTCAACGTATACTATTGGTGTTTAGATATATTAATTTCTCAAACTAAACAGATTTCAGAGCCTTTGTGACCTGAGTAATATGTTCGAAGTATTACAACCGGAGAAACTCCTATCTTCTTCAAACGAAGTGATAAAAAACGCTTCCGGAAAACTGTCGACTAAATACAGTAAAGACATCTCAGTTAATCTTTATGAAAAATTAATTGCACTGAAAACATGCTTAAAATCTGAAATTCAAAAAAGTCATTCCATTAAGGAGCTCATGGAATTATTGCTGATAAAATTCAGTAGCCTTCCATCCAGTTTTCCGAAAGTAATGACAGCATGCTTTCTATTCTTGACCCTTCCAGTTTCAACCGCAATAGCTGAAAGAAGTTTTTCAAAATTAAAACTGATAAAAAATTACCTAAGGACTTCGCTGGGGCAGGAACGGCTATCAGACTTGTTACTATTGTCTATAGAAGCAGAAATTTAAAAAAAAAACTGAAACTGTCTTCAACTATAGATGATTTAATAAATCGATTTGCCGAAAACAGGGCAAGAAAAGTGTATATTTAATTTGAATTGTTTGGCTAGCTCAATTTCTAGGATGAAGCGATAACTTATAATCAATAAATATTTATTTTAATTTAATGCAAGCATTTTTTTTTCTTCTGTGAGAAATCTTTACCCTTCATTTGGGCCTCCCAACTAATTTTGATACAGGGCCCCTCCAAGGGACGCTACGCCACTCCAGTACATGTTGCTCTAAACCAGAATCGTTTTCTTTTTTCACTTTTAGATGAACACAAACCCCAAAGTCATGTCAACTAGCACATCCATTTTTTTGCATGGCTATATTTAAATCGCTAAAATGCACAGTTTAACTGGTTCTTTTTTTATTAATTCTTAAAAAAAACCCGGAAATTATTGCTCTCGAGACTAGAATACCCCTTTAATGGTGTCGAACAAGTACGTGATGGTGGGAGCGCTGAAACGCAATCGCGTGTAAAAATAATAATTTGACATAGTGAACTAGCAATTTGACTAAAAGTGTACAGAGGCACGTTACACTTATATACACAAGAGAGGTTCAGCTTCACCTAGCCATCTTAATCACGACAGTTTAATTTACTGTTATGATATGATCTTCAATGATCATTGGATGTATGTATAGCGGTGTTAGCCGTGTTAGCTGCGTTAGCGGTATTCAATATATGTATACAAATCGTATTGAATATACAAAGATACTACCTATATGCATAATAGATCTTGTTTTGCATTTCATTGCATAAAATCTCAACAACCTAGAATAATGTAACTGTTAAATAATATTTACATCTGTTTATTTACCTTTTTCCAAGAAGGTTTCAATTACATAGGTACATTTGTGTTTAACCGCATTCTTATTTATTTAATATTTATTGTTTTTATATTGACAGAATAAATCGAGAATATGTCGATAACTTTTATAAGTAAGTAACCAAATCATCACGTAATTGGCTCTCATATTAACACATGTACATTTTATTCTGAAAGGGCCCTGTGTAACTCTATTTCTATAGTTTACATACGTACAAATATTCAGATTTAAAACTAAAACAAATTCAAGTCTATTGCTAATTTAAAGCATTTGAATTGATAACAGTATGTACCAGAAGTTTTGTAAATAAATGTACCGGAATATGTGAGATAACTTTTACAAGGTTAAAATATGAACATGTGAGTAATGAAACTGAACTTTCGCAGTAGCAGTAAATAATTTTTCCTTTTATAATTATTCTTGAATATAATTTACATACTAATATAAAAAAAAATTCGCCAAGTGCGTGTTGGACACGCATTAAGGCAGGATTTCGTAGTTCAGTATCCGAGATAAAATATTTTTTGAATTTGTACAACATCAAGATAAACTGACTAACTGTGACACAACGCTGTACCGTGCCAACAATTACACACACACATATATATATATGTATATACATATATATATATATATATATATATATATATATATATATATATATATATATATATATATATATATACCAATTGGGTGTTCCATCATAGCAGGTTATGACCATCAACACGTTAATATTAAAATTAACCTGTAACTTTTTAATGCCTGACAGAGATTGGAGGACGAGGATTAAAAATGTTTAAAGATAAAGATTATGTAGGTACATATAAGATAAATTTAAAAGAGCTACTGCAGAATTAAAAGCCCAAAGATAAAGGTTATGTACATTTTAGATAAATTTGAAAAAGCGAAATATAAATCACTACAATTTTTCCTACAGAAGAAAAGCTGATGAAAAAAAAAAATTATAAATTTTAGAAATAAGAAAAAGAAAGGAAGGAGCATAACCTTAACTAACGTCACCATCTATAACCTTAACATAATTAGTTTTTATATCAAAGTCGAAGCATATTGTCAAAAATACATATATGTATTATAACTATATGGCCAATCCCTATAAGAGGCAGTGGTTCCGATGAAGTGAGACGGATAGACATTGGGTAGAGGCACTTCAGTTGTTTTGCGCAGATGCATCAATTAGTGTTTACCGTGTTTACTGTTCAGATTGGTTCATATTAAAAAGTCGCATTTGCGAAAAACGAACAAAATACTTCCAAATCTGCACCGTGATATTGGGACGTTTTTTTCATATCCATTTGGCTATATATGTATACTACATATATGCAAAAATAAACTAACCTAACCTTAACTAACCTCACCACCTAGTTTTTATATCATCTACCTAAAATTTGAAAAAAAAACTTATATCCTTAACCTAACTAACTTCTAATCTTACTACCTAGTTTTTAGCGAATTTCCAAAATGGAATTCAGCTATTACAGCCACTATCATGACGCGACTTGAACCCGGGACTATGGCAGAAATTTGTTTTAAGGTCCCTAGAAACCGATTCACTAAAATTTGCATATATATATATATATATATATATATATATATATATATATATATATATATATATATATATACATATCGCGCGTTGTCCGTCCGAATCTCGTATATCAAAAATTACATACAAAAAACATATTATATACTGGATTTATATATATATATATATATATATATATATATATATATATATATATATATATATATATATATATATATATATATATATATATATATATATACTTATCTGTATATATTTATATAATATATAGGTAGCCAACATCAGAGGGTGTAATTAGCATAAATCTTAAGTTCATTGTGATGAAAACACAGATTTAAATACGTTTTTTTGTGTGTCCAAAACTTGGGACTATTCAGATACGAGATTGGGACAGAAAAGGCGCGATATGTATATATGTGTCCGCGCGATAACTCTCGAACGAAGTATCTAATATTTACGAAATTTGGTGAAAACATTGGAAGTCCCAAACCCTTGGATGAGTTCTTCAGCCAGACACGTCGGATGCCAGGAACATGGTTTTTGATCTTGTAAAAAATTAGTTTTTTGCCAAAATTTTCACTTATTCAAAAATTTTTGCTAAATTTATTTACACCTTTTAAAAGAGGAGAAAAAATTACAAAAAAAAAGCTCTTTAAGCTATTGTTCTATGTCAATTATTTTCCGAGAAAAACTAATTTTTATAAACAGAAATTCGCTATGTTATGCAGGATGCTGCGACAGGGGTATTATATCATCTACTATTTGATTTTTCAAAATAATGTTTCCCAAGCTTAGCTTTTTAAATACAATAGTTTTCACCCATTAACGTTCGTTTTTAAATGCAATAGTTTAAATACCAACATCTAAGGTCTAATGCAATTTAGCCATCTTTTCTATATTGGGAGCAAAGAAAATCTTAGTCATATCACAGCCGCATGTACCCTAACTCAAAAGAATAATTAACGATGTTTATTTGGTTGTTCGGTTATTTTGTCGTTCGGTTATTTTGTCCACAGTTATTTTGTCTAAGTTTATCTTGTCATTCAGTTATTTTGTCCACGGTTATTTGGTTGCGGTTATTTGTCCACAATTATTTAGTTGCGGCACCGTTATTACTTATTAGTTATTAAATAAAAGATAGAATTACCGACTGAGTGTTATTTTGCTATTATATACTAGATGGCAGTATAATCTACATTAGAGTAGAGTCCCTATAATAAATAGAGTCGTGACATGTCGTCCATGTTCTATCCAAAACAGAGCGGGAAGCTTCAAAATTAATTATCAGATGTTTGAGTAAGTATTTTTGAGTGCATAATTATTGTTATACCTCATTTCAAATACAACTGATCATGAGTTATCGTTAAAAAATTAAATAATTCTTATATTCGAAGCAAATCAATCTTTTATTCTTTTCTAAAAACAAACTGCAAATCTAAAATTTACGTAAATGCAATAATGAAAGAGATAAAGCAAGAAAACGGAAATTATTTAAATTCAAAGTGATGAAGCATGGTTAAATTTAAGTGAAATGAACCATAATAAGTTATGAATTAATGAACAATTAAAAATTTTTAATTTAATTATTCTTTCTAAATTAAACTAAATGGTTTTTGTTAACATTTAATTTATTTCCAATGTATTTTACGCAAACTTTGCATAGAATATGCCGGAATCAATCAGCATTCAGCACACATGTCACCACTCTATTTATTGTAGGCACTCTACATTAGAGCATTAGAGTCGTGACATGTGTGCGGAATGCTGATTGGTTCCGGTATTTTCTGTCCCAAGTTTGCGTAAAATAAATTGGAAATAAATTAAATATTGACAAAAATCATTTAGTTTAACCTAAAAAGAATAATTAAATTAAAATTTTTTAATTGTTCATAAATTCATAACTTATTAACAATAATTATGTATTCAAAAACATTTACTCAAATATGTGATAATTAATTTTGAAGCTTTCCGCTTTGTTTCGGATAGAAAATGGCTGACATGTCACGACTCTATTTTTATTATAGGGACTCTACATTTATATAGAATCCCTATAATAAATTTTATATCTCTTATAAATAAAAGATAAGGAAAAAAAATTGGAACAAAAATATTCTTAAATAATTATTATGTATTATATAACCCGTATAGTTATAGTTACCTATATATTTTTAAAATTAAAAGAATTTTACAACAAACCTTTGAAATGGGCCATTTCATATCGGCGTAAGCCAAAGTCGCTTGCTTTTATTTTTAATCACATTACACTTGTTTTGAAGCGCACTTGGCTTGCTTTTGAGATATTTGTATATTCCTGTCTCACTTTCCAGGTTATAGAGAGAAGGGTCAAGTATTAACGTTCGGTATACATCGTATACAGTATACGATGTATACCGAACGTTAATACTTGAACCTTCTCTCTAGAAAGTCTAGAACAGGGGTCGCCAACCCGCGCCCCGCGGGCCGCATATGGCCCACCTTGAACTTTTTTTGGCCCGCAAGATTCATCACACTTATACAAAATATATTTATTTTATAATGACCAAGGTAGTGAAAACCAATGTATTAAAAAAATACATAATATATGGGAACACATCATTTTGTATGCGGCCCGTGGAATTATGATGTGCTTCCAAAGTGGCCCGCAAGATCATTTGGGTTGGCCACCCCTGGTCTAGAACATGGAAAGTGAGATAGGAGTATACAAATATCTCAAAAGCAAGCCAAGTGCGCTTCAAAACAAGTGTAATGTGATTAAAAATAAGAACAAGGGACTTTGGCTTACGCCGATACGAATTGGCCCTATATATATATATATATATATATATATATATATATATATATATATATATATATATATATATATATATATATATATATATATATATATATATTCATGTATATGTAATTTGAAATGTCAAATATGTATGCAGTTTATTCTCTGGTTTATGTATATTTATTTTTTGAAAAAAAGAAAATGTTATTTAACGTTTATTTTAGTAAACAATAAATTGCTTAAATATTATTTGAAAATTTTTTAAACCTAAGTTCCCAAATAATTTATTACTAATTTATCCAAGGAGATGAAGGATTAGAAATAATACTCCGACTTTCTTCCGTAGAATAAATTGTTTCTTTATTTTGTTCCAAAAATTTTTCGATATATTTTATACCTTCTCCAGTGGCTACAAATACAAATAATTATTTACAATGTAGTACTTCTAAATGACTAATATTGTTTTAACAATAATATTGAATTTGATAACAAAATTTTTTTAAATTTTTTAGTTTTGGTTTTGTTGGAATGTATAATAAAAAAATTTTTTAAAAAAATAGTGAAATAACATTTTCGTTAAAAATATGTTGGAGCGAATAAGAATGAAAAACTTATTTGAGACCTCGAGAAACCAAAAATGACCTTCATTAAAATTTGGATATATATGTCCGATTTTTGGAAGTCAAAATTTTGGCCATTTTTCGCCATTTTTAGTGCTTTTTGCAAAAATTGGCCAAATTTCAAAAATTTTTCAATTTTTTTTTACACCATCGAAAAGAAATTTTAATGAAGGTCATTTTTGGTTTCTCGAGGTCTCAAAACAAGTTTCTGTCATAATCTTAGGTTCAGATTTTTCATGACACCAGCTGTAATAGCTGAATTTCCTTTCTGGAGAAAAATAAGTAAAATAAACTTTGAGGGTCTGTAACTTTGTAACTACTTGTAATACGAAAAATTTGTAAGGAACTTTTTTGTAAAGTGTCAGTTGGATTACAAAACTGTCATTTAACTTTTTGTCCTATCTTTAATAGTTTAGCTTAAAAATGTAAAAAAAGTAAAATTTCAAGAAACTTAAATTTTAAGGCTCTGTAGAAAGTGAAATATTGGTGATAGAAATTTGACTCAATGAAATTTTTTGTCCACAATTTAATGCTTAATAAGGTGCTTTGATTCATTTTATGGAAAAATAATTTCTTCATAGTTTGCAGGAGTAAATAATATAAAAAATCGTTTTTCCTGTGTTATTTAAATGGGAAAACTTTAGGTTCGATGATGCACCTCTAAAAATTGGAATTTTGAGCTGCTCTTTGGTGAGGATGTTTGTTTAGACATATCCTACGATATTTTGAGCGGAGAGCGAGAAAAAAACTTTTTTTGGCACACCCTAATATAATATGCTCCGGGAATACAGTATGACTCGCTAGTGGTGCATTAATAGCGACGTGTGTACCATCAATTACAGCAATTACCCCGGGAAATCCGTATTTTTCATAAAATCTACAAAAATGCAAATATTTATCAATTCAAACAAATGAAAAGTTTATAACCGAGTGGTAAATTCTTTAAATTATACATACCTTGCCCTAGCATTTGCAATTTCCCTTGGCGCCAAAGAAAAGTTAATTTTCCGCGGACATATTACATCATTGATTGCCCTCGTAACCCTGTCTATACTTCGGCTTACTGACATCTGGGACATGGGGATGGAAATGTCTTGCACAACAGCTAACTGGTAGCTCCCTTGGGCGTAAAAGCGGGGCCAATAAATATCGTCTGTAAGCGTATGCACTATTTCCTAACAGATATTTATTATTAAATTCATTATTTTCGAATTGGGCTTTAATTAACGATGCATCAAAAATGTGGCTGTCGTGAGTGGAACCTGACCAGCGTGCAACCACGTTCATAATTTTTAATTGTGTACCGCACACAACCTAAACATTTATTGAAAAATAACATTTTGTATTTCTAAATGTTTCTGCATTTTAGTCACCTGATAACTGAATTTTTGTGAAGCGAACAGCTTTTGTCAAACGAAAACGCATTTTAAATTCAACTTCGTAGAATACATTGACGTGCCCGAGGAATGCAAATGTTTTTTACCTCGTCTTCTGATGTTGACCAATCAGATGAAATAGATTCTGCTCACAGAATTAACCCGGAGATATAGATGACATTTTTATTTCTAAAGTTATACCTAGTACAAAATAAATGAAAAAATAATAATATATGTAAAATATATCATTTTACTTACCACGTTTTTATAATCAGTAATTAATAACAATACCTAAGAATTCATGTTTTATTTTAAACAATTTCAAGCCTGTGATAAATTTTTTTAAAACAAACTGTTTACAAAAGTAAAATTCGAATATGTATATTTAAATCACACGTGGCTTTTTAACCAAAACTTGTAAACTAAAAATAAAATAGAGAAAATATGATCAAATTATATCTCTATGATACAAATCTGTCAGTTTAATCTCCGAATAAAATTATTTTTATTTTTAATTTATTTCTCTTTTCTCTAAACTTAATTTATTTCTCTTTTATAATACATACTTTTATAATACACACATGTATGAATAGTCAATTTACCCGTAATTAACTGTAAAATATAAATTTATTTGAAAAAATATAAAAAAATATGTTAATCTTTTGAAATCGCCTGTATTATAGTTTATAAATTCGAACAGAGATGACACTAGCTGTTCTGAAATCAAAATATCCTTTTGAATTAAGATAAATCTGATAAAAAGAGATGTATATATACACATGTTTATAAACAACAGAGAAAGAGAAAAGAATATTTAAGTATTCTGTAAATTATACATAAATATCCATTTCATATGACAACCATGGGTGCCAATATTTTTTTTTCATTTACTTTACATTCCGATAATTAAAAAAATGCTTTTAAAATAACAAAAAGACGAATGAATGTAAAAATTAATGAATATGAGTTAAATTATTAAATAACTAGCAATAAATTCGAATATATTACTGGTTTAAATATGTTTTTTTTATTATTATAAATAAACCCTAATTACTGCATGCAAGCGAGAGCTTATGTCATTAGAAAAATAAAATGTTCGTGAAGTGCGAGTTGACAGAGGACTATTCTGAGGAAAGTGCGAAGACATAAGAATTTCGTAGATAGATGTTCTACGAAATCCTAACAACGTATGCAACAGCATTTTAAATTTACTTATATTACTTTATTTCAAATAATTTGCAATAGATAAAAATTCGAATATGCATTAAAGTAGGGGTTCCCAAAATGTGGCCCGCGATATCAGACCGTCTGCAATCTCAAATTTGTAAAGGTTAGGCCCGATTTACATTAACGCTCTGCTCTCACTTCAATATCACTACGCTCCCGATTTGATATACATAATCTTGTTGTGTTCACATTACAGTGCTGATATCATGCTGGTAGCTATTTGTTCTCTATTCACATTATAATGCCACTCTGAATACACTCCCAGTTCGGTCTGAGTTCGATACAAATATCTTTTCATAACAACTGAATGCAAGCGGAGTGAAGTGGAATCAAAAAAGTGTTTACACTATTAGATACAAGCCATAACAAGTCTGATATCGCTCCGATAAAATATTACCTGAGTGGTATTGATACTGGAGTGACATTGGAGCGAGAGCCAAACGTGACTGATATCGGACCGATATCAGAGCGATGATGTGAATACACTCATTGTTTATTGTGTAAGAATATTTTATCGAACCTGGAGCGGAGTGATATCGGAGTGCGAGCAGAGCGTTAATGTAAATCGGGCCTTATTTATACTTTAACCATCTTTAAATGGAATGACTTTTCAAGTACGGCAATTACTCATTAGTATTGTTCGCAGCAGGTTATCTACTTGCCTATGCAAGTGTTAAAAGAAACCGTCACTCATAAAACAGGTAATATATTTAAACACAATTGTAGAGAACATAGGGTGGCATTTGTTGCAAGCAATAAAATAATTTAACTTTTTAAAACTTTATGATCACTAATAACACCCTCTCAAAAAGTCATTCCATTTAAAGATGGTTAAAGTATACTTACATTCTTTTTTAAAACCCGATAAATCTAACCATATTATAGTTAAACATATTTCCGTTGTAAACTATTTGTAAATTTTCTTTGAAATCAGCGCCGCATCGCATAGACAAATGAGACAGATGAGTAGGGCATGATTTTTTGAAAAATCTGATCAAAGTGTCTGTTTTGAAGATTTAAATCAATATCTGAGATTTGTTTTAGTTTTATTTTATTAGTCGAATTTTTCCTTGAAAAAATTAGACTTATACAGCCTATACGATAAGAATGGCGAGAAGCGAGAGTAGGGGCGCTATCCGTTTTCGAACTCGTAGAACACGATTCTGTAGAAAAAAAATGTGTGATATATATATATATATATATATATATATATATCCCCGCTACTTTTTGACATGTGTAGGGTCCCCCTATGGAAGTTAAGAGCTGAAATTTGGTAAGTGGGGCTCATTCCGATGCACAACAATACTATCAAAGTGGGGTCGAATTTTGGGAAAATTTTGGATCCGACCCAACTTTTACGGGGGTGGAGGGGGGCAACAAGACAATAGAATTTTTTCAAACCGGTTGGAGATAATGTTTCAGTCAATTATCTACAACATATCCAAAATTAAGCTTCCTAGGATGATTTGAAGGGAGTAGAGGGGGAAAAAATTATTTTGGCTGGATCTAACACGCCCAGAGCCCCCCAGAACTAACGTAGAGGGTTGAAATTAGGAATGTTGACAGAGTTCGTACCTAGGATCTGCTTTTTGGAGGTTTTAATATTTTACTCCCACCCCCACCATTTTTAAGCTACAATTTTATGCTTTTTCGACGTTTTCGAAGTTTGTACCACTCGCACAGGTCACCCAAATAAACCTAGAGGGCTGAAATTTTGCATTCGGATTGAGTTAGGATCAAGGGGGTGCCTTTTGGGGGTCTCAACTTTTAACCCTTACCCCCACCATTTTTATACCAAAAAGAACATGATTTTTCTTGTTTTTTAACAGTTTCGTTCGGGTCAAAATCTCCCCCAATAAACCTAGAGGGTTGAAATTTTGTGTACAGGTTAAGCTAGTAGCCAGCCACTGCTTTTCGGGGGTTTCAACTTTTAGCCCGTAACCCGACGATTTTTACGCCAATATTTCCTTGATTTTTTTGCTTTTTTCTAACACGTCTAGAGACTCTCTAAGGAAACCTAAAGGGCTGAAATTTTGTACGTGTATTGAGTTAGTATCCAGCTAGTGCCTTTTAGGGATTCCACATTACTTTTACCCCCACTTCTCCTATTTTTACATCGGATTTCAATGGTATTGTTAAATGTGTTTTAAATGCATTATTTTTATTCTAATACAAGTAAACGAATATTAATTTTAAAAAATTTTTAAAAAATGAACTTACTTTTATAACAAATGCAATGAACAAATATTAAGTAATTTAAAAATGTTATTAAAGTCACTGTTGTTTATTTATAAAGTAGGAATTTTGGATTTTTATTAAAAATAGAAATTTTGGATTTTTTTGGAAAGAAAAAATATCTTCATAAAGGCCTTCCAGTTTACAATTTATGGTTCTTTTTTAATATTTAAAAAGAAAACATAAAGGCAATTGGCGGATAAGCATGGGTAGGAATGCCCTCGTACGAATTGTGTTGGCTTTTTTCCTGCTAACTGCTATCGGCACAAAATTGAAATTTACTGAGATTAAGGCCCTCAAAAACTTAAAACCTTTTTTTAAAGCCCCGATCAACCGGACATTCATCATCAGTTTTGAAACCACGAAAATGACAAATCGCTTGTAGACTTGCAATTACATTTCGCTTGTAGACTTGCAATTACATTTCGCTTGTAGACATTCAATACCGAAGATGAAGGGAAAAATTCGACTTCCGTGATGGGGCCCTGCTCCTCACGGTGCGGCGTTTTTATTTATTGTTTTATATTTTTTGTGTGTATTCTTTAATTTTGAATAGATTTCTTGTAGCCTGACATGATTTCCTCCACTATCTGGAATAACATTAGATCGCGTAATATGAAATGTCTTTTTCCGACCACTTGGTCGACCATGTGATTCAGATAAACAGCAGCACTTTTTAGAGCATCAGAGAAATGTTTAAAAACAATATTCTTAATTGTAAATACATTATCTGGAATAATATTAGGTCGTGCAATATGAAATATCGTTTTCCGACCACTTTATCGATAATGTACCTAATTTAAATAAATATCGACCCTCAGGGCCGGATCATCGCATAGACAAACGAGACAAATGGCTAGAACCCGGTTTTTTCAACGATCCGGTCAAACTGCTTATTTTGAATATTTTAAACGATTTTTCAGTGCTTTAAAAACCGAACATTACCGTTACAATTTTTTAAAATTTGCAATGTTAAAAAAGCATCGTGAAACCAAAAAAAAGTGATTTCTTCCTAACTTGAGTGTTGTATCGCCCCTGAATTCAAACTGTACAGATTTAGAAACCAACCTTCTGATAATCAGATAAAGGGCTATCATCCTTGTCCTTCAATAATATGTCTGGGTAAACGAAGCATATCGTATTTTCTTGTTTCGACTTGAAAACGCTTTGAACACTAACAAAGAACTCTACAACGAACGCACTGTATATTTTTATGCAAAAATGTCATAAAAACATAACTTATGGTTGGATGACTGATATAATATGCATTAATTTATATGCATAAAATTATGTTAAATGTCTGTATATAACAAATATTTAAATTTTAAACATGAGCGAAACAATTTTTAAAATTTTTTCATATACCTATAAGAAACAAGGTCGTTTCGTCGTAGACGTGAGACCGTTGCCTGTGATCATTGTAACGTTACATTTGTTCTAATTATTTATTCACAATGTTGCACATAAAGCCACACAATTATAAGAATGACAAGATTCAAAATAATTGGTACAATACAAAGCAGACACGGAGAGAAAAATCATATAATTTTTGTAGATAAAATTTCAGAAAAATTACCAGGCTCTCTTATAATGCGTGCGCGATCGACGACCAAAATAAAAAATATGTGCAAGCAGGGTAAAATTTAATGTGCTAACACAACTTTTATCACATTCTTATGCATATAAATGTCATAGTTTAATTCTTGTTGTCGTACTCTTTCATTTTCGCATCTGACCCGCAACCTTATGTTGCTTCGGCTGTAACTGTAAAAACTTCGAAGATGCCCGATCTTTTCCGACTTTCGATTCTTTATGGTGCATACAAAAATGATTGCCAACAATATATTCTAATACTAAAGATAGTGAAGTAACAAAATGATGAATTAAACGGTGACATCCCCGTCCTCTAAGACAGTGTAATGAATACTGCTTGCTGCTTTTAAGACAGTCTAATGAGTCAAGGTGCTTGGTCCGACCCGTCCGACCAAGTTGGTCGTTCGCACCTATAGCTGGCTATGTAACTTGCTCTGAGTGAGATACATTTCAACAGCGTTCACACACACACAACCTTCTTTCTCTTTTTTTCTTTCTACTATTAGCAGACAGCATTTCAAATATTATAATACAGCATGGTAATTTTTGTAAGAAAAACAATTAAAAAATATTTTTTTGTCGGCAATGGAACTTTTTACTGTGCTGTTTTACAAATTTTACGGAGCTAATATTACGGAAACAATATTCTATCCTTTAAATTTTCTATGATTAATTATAATTTTTATATTTTTATCGTACAAAATTGAATATGTTCGCCTTTTACACGTCGATTGTAGTGCTGAGCACAGTAATTGTTATATGAATTTTCTCTCCGTGTATAAACTGTCGGATTCTGGTGTTTGGACTTGCAAAAATCATTAGAAGATTATTATATAACATTAGCATTAAAAAAAATGCTGGTGCAACTGTGAAATTCAAAGTATCGTGAAGTGCGAGTTGACCACTTTTGCAGTGACATACGAACCGAACGCATAAGGATTTCGTTGTTAGAACTATAAAATCCGAATATCACGCGGGCGAAGCCGCGGATAAATGCTGATATTATACAAATTTTAATATTGATACCTTTCTGTATACAGGTGCTATGTTTTAATATTTAAAATAAACTGTAGCATAAACAAATGTTTATACTGTAATAATAGTAAAAATAGAAGTTCATAACCATAAGTATCTAACACCATAACTATCATTATATTTTAATCATATCCTACTTCTGTATACAGTCAGTTCTCAAAAGTGGTAAACCACTTGATCAATCTTTATTGTTTATGAGACGGATCAAAGGACGTTGGCCATGTTTCGCCTCCTATAACCGTGAAAATTGACGTTCTTAACCCTAGAATCATACGTTGGTCTACGAGTCAAGTTAATCATACATCGGCGTCGTTTCGACGAATGGACTTTTTACGGGGAGTTTTAGAGTTTATTTGCAAAAAACATTTTTTTTACATAACAATACTACAAAAGCGAACAAAATATTTAAAAAAATTGGATTTGGAAAAATTTCTTAATATAATTATTTATTAAGTTTTTTAATCTTTTTATCAAAGCATATTTTCACTATAAAAATTAAAAAATAGATAAATACATCAGTTGTATCATAAAACATGTCTTTCAAATAATTAATTTATGAACTATTATGAGTCAGTGGACATGTGTGACTTTACAGAATGTGAAATTTCTCAGTCATAAATATTCCTATAGAAATGTAGTTATTTCCCCATTAGGCACATTTGTAAATTTTCTAAAATTTGTTAGTAATTTTTAGAATAAGATTTCAAAAAATAATAAAAATTAAAATATTTTCCACAAAATAAATTGTTAACCTTTTATTAAGTCACTTGAAAAGCATTCTTTAGTTTTCGATTCAATATATTAAAACTTCAGTATTATGTCGTCTCTATAAGTCAAACAGCTGTAATCATCTTTCACATTATCATAATCATTGAATAAATTAATTATAACATCCATATCTTTAATAAATTTTAGAAAAATTAGGAAAACTTTTATATGTGGAGTACAAAATTTTTAAAAAAAATATAGGTTAATCATACATCGTCGTCCTTTTGACGCACACTATTTCAGTATAAAAAAACGACAATAGCTATAAACAAAATTTATACGTCTTATGTGTTATAATAACAAATAAATTAGAAAATAGAAGTTTCACAGCAAGCAGGTACCGACAAGTTGTAGTATTGGAGCAGGTAGAGAAGTTCGTCGTTTTGACGAGTACATGCTTGTATTCGCTTATGGACGATTAGTAAGGGGTTCGTGAGATGTCATTATGATATTATATTCATACTGTATCATATGTGTACACGAGTGTATAATAAGGATTATATTATGTTTATACAAGTGTCATTAACTATTTGCAAGAATACAATTTTTTTTTAATTTCTTTGGATTTAGGGGTCCGTGTCAAAATAGTGATTAGATAAAGGGATCCGTGGAAAAAAAATTATTGGGAACCTCTGCGCTAGTATGCAACTTAAACGTCTTTAGTACCTGTCGGATAAGCTTTTCTTATGCGCATTTTTCGGTAGCTGCACGCATTCAGTTGTTAAGAGAGGTTTTATTTTTTGTGCTCGTTGCTTATAACAAATTAAATTTTAACGATGTCAAAGTAAGAACTAAATTATCAATTTATTGTAATTAATTACCACTAATTATAAAGCGAAGTATGCCTTTTTTTTGTTATGATTATCAGAATTGTGATAACAAATAAATATTGAAATCTATACTATGTTTCACAAGAAGATTGATTTCGGGAAATGAGAGCCTATGTGGCTTTCATCTGAAAAAGATTAAATCCAAGGCTTTTTTGCAAAAATAGTTATGGTATCGTTGCAGAAGCGGTGGAAACTGGACATACGCAGAATGTTTTGACTCCGATAGCGTAGCTGATTATATTTGTGTTCTTTGTCCTGATCTTTAGAATCTAAACCCTTAGAATTCTTAGAATAATTCTTTTATTTGGATTATAAAGTTGAATTTTATTGTTAAAATACTTTTATTTGCTGTATTTTTGCACTTATTTTGTTTTTGAAGATTGATTTTGTTTTTACTTCCATTTCCCGACTTGTTGGGCAATAGGAGCGGGCGGTAGACTCCAGGAAAAAATTTTTCGACCAGAAAAATATTATTTAGCTAATTACAATTCAGGTTATTTGTTGGTCAAATAGACCAACTTATGTGTTTCAATTTAAAAAATAAATAAGTTGTTAGAACAATTTGAAATATTTTTGTTTTTCCTTATTAGACTCCAGTTACTCCCTGCTCCTTTATAAATGGCCCCTCAGACAGAGTATATTGAACTTTCGGTGAATATAACCTAGTGAGGCGCATGAACTCGAATAGTAAAATTTTTTTTCTCGAATAGTAAAATTAACGTACTTGCCAACAAAAATTTATTACATATGTTTTTTGTTTAAAATGCTAAACAAAAAACATATGTAATTTGTGCATCAAAGTTAACAATTGTGTCGCCTAGTATCAAAATCTCCTAATGCACTTTTCGAATTTTTTGATTATTTAGGGCCATTAATTTTTAAATGCAACAAGGCATATGCCCCTTAACATTTTTTGTTGTAATTTTAACTGCTTACTAAAGAAATCTGCAACTGAAATATAACATAATTTTCAAATCCTGCTAAAATTACACTGAAAACTTTACAAATCCTGCTAAATACCTATACATAACCTATATTTTAGATTTTAATCGTTCAAATTTTAATTTTTTCACTGACATGCGGGACGTACAAAGTATAAAATTATGTTTCCACGTAAAATTTGTATTTTAGTATTTATCTAAAATATTAAATAATGATATCGTAGATGTAAATGAATTACTAAGTAAGCACTTTGGTTTTAAGTGACAAAATGAAAATAGTTTACAATATTACAAAACAAATTGTATCGTCTAACCCTGATACATCCAATATTGCTGAATCAAGTTTTTTTTTAATAAATTTACCTTATAATTTCTGTTTTAAAACGCACTTTATATAAATGTTACTATCAAAACCTAATAAATTCAAATAATTTTGATTAAAAAAGGGGTAAAACGATAATTTTGTTTTTTGATAATAGTACTAATCATCTTTTTTACCTTGTTAGTTAATATAATTATTACTTTTTAATCGAAAAATTAATTTTGAACTGAGGTATGGTTTTTTGCGATTTCCCACGATCTTTATAAAGTGGAATTAGTAGATTTTGATTTTGAGGCAACTCAATTGAAATATGTCTTGTCTCGAGTTGATGATAGAATTTGATTCATTACTTTTGATAATGGACTGTAACATGTATGTCTACATAATATGTCCAACATACATGTATTTACGTTGTCATTAAAAATAATGAGTAATGTGTAACGAGTGAATTTTTACTCTCCGTAAACCGGATATATGCCCAAACGATTTTGTCAGGATATAGAATAGAGATAGAAATAGAAATAGATAGAAATATCTGTCAATGTTACATAGACATATATGAATATAAACTATATATGAGAAATTATATGAAATAGCTAACGCAATAAATACGTAAATTATAATATTATTAATATAAAATTTCTAACAATACGACATGAGCGCAACACAAACAAACAGTCATCAAATACCGTCAATACTCCTAACTTTACCTGCTGAACGTAACTTTACCGTACTTAAGGGGAAGTTTACTCGAGAGTTTTTAAAAATTATGTATTTTTCTAGAATTTTTTTCTCAAGAACTGAAGTAAATATCAATTTCAAATTTTGTACACATATTTATTAAGTATTAAGCTATACAAAAAAAAATTTTCAAGGAAAAATATAAAAAATTGTCCATTTTATAGATACTGCAGTGTGACGATCCAAAAATCCAATGCCTTGTTGGCGGACATCCTAGCGCCGGTAATAAACCACCGAAATCCAAAAACAAAAAAGATTTATAAAAAATATATGAAAAGTACCGGCACCTCTACCTATAATATCAGTAAATTGCTGAAAGAAAAAAAAAATGGCGGATGTTTGAACTTTTGATTACGATTTTTATCTTATTTTTCGCTCTTTAAAGTAAACTTAAAAATAAAAATAATATTGAAAGTGTATCGAACTTAGGTAGAAGTGCCGAAGAATTGAATTATCTTTAAAATAAAAAATTAAAAAAAAGGATCCATTGAATAGTTTTTGAGTTATCGTGTCCGCCAGTTCCAAAAATGTAGTTCCGAGATATTATATTATGCAAGAATCTTGTTTTTAAATTATTTTCAGTAAAATCACTTTGGGAACATATTCTACACATAATTTGCTACCAATTTCGGCAAAAAAAAATCGATTTTTTTATCAAATCTCAAGTAAACCTTCCCTTAAATTACTTTCAGCAAAATCACTTTGGGAACATATTCTACACATAATTAGCTACCAATTTCTGAAAAAAAAACCGATTTTTTTTTAACGACTCTCAAGTAAACCTCCCCTTAAGTGTCTGAAAAATTTATTTATGAGTCAAATCAAAGAATTTTTTTAATTACACACATATTGCAATATTTCGAAAAATCGAACAGTTTTCGTTTTTGAAAGTCGATGAAACTTGAACGAAGCGTGGGACAGAAAGTCTCCATTATTTTTGACATCAAAAGTTATTTTTAGTATTTCGTTTTTTTCCCTTATTTTTTTTATCAGCATTGCAAAATTTTTGAAATTTGGTAGCAAAATGGAAATAGTGTCATATTAATATAATAATTTTTCTTGCGTAACGAAAGAATTATTTTAAATGTGACATTGTATATTTTATGATGCTGAGGCATCCAACAATATACTGTTTTGTATAGATAAAGGTCGAACAACACCTGTGATGTGTATATTTTTTAATTTTATTTATTTGTAAACACTAAAAACTAAAAAAATATTTTGTTACGTGTTTATATTGTGTTATACATCTGTTGTCGTTTCGTCTGTCTGTCCATTAATAATAAATATGATTAACGGCAGTTTTAATATCTCATTATTTCAATATTTCAAACTTGACATAGGTTTTATTACGCTATATACAGAGATAGATTTGTTGCACAAGTCTTTACAGTTCATTTAACTTAAACTATTGCAAAACATGAATTATTTGAAATTTTCAATTTCGAAAGGACAAAAAAAAGCTTTTAATTTAATGCTTTCACTTTTAGTTGAGCTAAGATATTCAAGTGTTCAATATTGCGTCAAGAATATTTTAGGTAGGATAACCAATTGAAACCTCTAACGAGCGTTTAACAAAAACCCACTTGATTATAATGGCGATAGCGCTGGGAACAGTAATTGTAAGTTTGAGGCTCTTGAAAATCCAATTGTAACGATTAAAAAAAAAATTATAATCTATTCGATCTAAATCAATGGTTCCTAAAGAGAGCGCCCCGCGACTTTTTCAAGGATTTGTGAGTTTGGACTGATCGAATTGTTAGAGGAAATGTTAAACTCTTTTTTAAGATGTTTAAGGGAGGAGTTCAAATAAAAAAGCAACTTTTTTATTTATGATTATTTTGCTTGTTGAAATTTTTTCCAAATTAGGGATGGTTTCAAATAGAAAATTTTGTTTTTGAAACATTCATTACTCTTCCCTGTGGGGGAGGGGGCCCTTTTTCACAAGTTTTTAAGCGTTTACAAGAAACGCCATATCTCAAAAAGTAATGAATATTTTTTATATATTTTTTCATTATTTTATTCCTAAAGGACCTGTCCATAAAGCTGAGTATAGGTTTCAGGTAATTTTAAAAATTAACTATAAAATTGTAATCCCAAAGTTCTAAAAATTATAAAACCCAGTTTTTTATTTTTTTAAAAATGTTTAAAAATAGTTACAATTGTTCAAATGGAAAAAGCATACTCCACTTTATGCGCAATATGTTTATGAATAAAATTAAAAAAAATTAAGTCTCTATCTTTTCTAGAACTTGAGATATGATTTTCCTTGTCGGGAAAAACACAAGTTTCGGGAAACGGTAAAAAACAAAAATAATAACAAAAGAAGCGGTTTACTCACTGTTTATTAAAACGTCTACAAAGGCATACAAATAAAAGAACATTATCTCAGTACATACTATAACTCGTGTACACACCAAAACTAAATATTACTGATCAAATAGCGAGGGGTGAGGGCGTTATCTGCAAAGGAGCAGCAACTTGGCTGTGCAGCGGCTCGCAAATAAATATTTTTCTACTAGAAAAAAAATTTTTTTGGGCATGTTTTATATATCACCGTGTTTGTAAAGAACCACAGAACGAAATAAAAACAAAAAACGAGATTCGAAAAAAATTTGTTTATTAGCCATTTCTGGCGTGAACTCCCCCCTTAACGCAACATTATGAAAGAAATTAAATTATTTGCCAATGTAAAATCAAACATCTTACCTTCTTTGTAAATCAATATAGATTGAATTTGAAATCATTCGAATGATATTCTTAATTCAATGTACATATATTACTACTGTTAATACAACTGTAAAATACATACTATCCTTTCACAGGTGTGCCATCAAATTTACACAAAGGTGTAGTCAGGGACAAATCTTAAGAGGAGGTCAAAATTTTTTAACACATTTCTTTACTTTATGCCATCAAGTTGTATTTCCAAAAATTATGAATTTTTTTAATGAGAAAATAATGATTTTGTTTGTTTTCGAGTTGTTACAAGTACATTAAAAAATATTAAAAATTATGCTCTAAAAAACTACTCTAATTGAAGCTGTTGTAGCTGAATTTTTACAATATTTTCCACTTTTTTATGGTACTTACAATATTTTTTACCTTTATATTAATTATAGGTAAATACATATACAAACATTATAATATTTATACATACAATTTTCTCATTAGACTTCGTACAAATACTCTATAAAATTATCGTCGCTGCAAACATACCTTATGTTTGCAATTTGTAAAATATGCATACGTAACAAATTACATATTTGCAAAAAATTTATAATAAATTGAAAAATAATTATAGTTCACCATTTTTAAAATGGTTGCGTTTGTGTTTGATTAAAACAATTACACATAAGAACCAGTTTAACTTACTGAGTACATATCTAAAGCACCGTTAAAATGCCTTACGCATTCAATTTTTTGAATTTTTACTAATCATATTAGATAATTCACTTAAATTTAACCATACTTCATTACTTTGAATTTAAATAATTTCCGTTTTCTTGGCTTTATCACTTTCATTATTGTATTTTCGTAAATTTTAAATTTGCAGTTTATTTTTAGAAAAGAATGGAAGATTGATTTGTTTCGAATATAAGAATTATTAAATTTTTTAACGATAACTCATGATCAATTGTATTTGAAATGAGGCATGGGTAGTTCTCCAAACGAAAAAAGAAAATGGACTTAATTCCGGCCCGATATTTTTTTCATGCGTAAGCTTTGGCAAGTAGTTTTATTTCAAGTTGATGACATTTTTCACACTATTTCAAAGTGGCCAGTCAAAATATTAAAAATTATAAATTTTATGGCCATTATAAAAAAAGAGACATCTAGGAAAGTGAAAAAATGAGTAAAAAAAAAACTAAAATTAACAAAAGAGAATTTCTTATATTCATTTTTATGATTAAGCACAATTTATTAAACTATTAAACAATTTATTAATTTTTATTATTAAACAATTTTTATTATTTTTATTATTTTTATTATTGAATTTTTAATTATTAAACAATTTATTATTTGTTTAATAGATATTATATATTATATTAGTAGTATATATATTAGTAGTTATATAGTGTATATATGTAAATATTAAAAAAAAAAAATTAAAAAAAATTTAAAAAATAAATTAAAAAAATAACTAAATAAATAAAAAAAAATTGGGAATTTATTATTTATTAAAAAATATTCGAAGTCATTTTCTACAGTTTAATACATATTATATATTATATTAGTAGTATATAATATGTATCAGTAGTTTATATTAATTATATAGTATATAGGTATTATACAAAAAAAAGAGAATTTATTTTTTATTAAAAAATATACGGAGTCATTTATTACAGTATTCTAATGACATTTACCTAATTTATTTACATTATTTAAGTTAAATCCCCGTTTTCGGAGCTGCCAGGAGACTGAGACTAGGAGACTGAGAATTCTTCAATATTCTTTAAAAATCGGCTAAATAACCTTTTATAAAAAAAGACAGGTCCGCTATTCCAATACAGCATATTTACAACTCATACAACTGAAAAATTTCTTATATCCACAGTATTGTTCACGAAAATGCTGACCAGGATACTGAGAAATTTTGAGACTGGACCGAGTACGATCTCACTTACAATGTCAACTGAATTAATTGATACAACCCCAAATTAAATAAAACATGTACTTTATTTTATTTATTATATTTGAGTTAATTACTATGACAAACGATGATTTAATCGGAATATAATTTTTTAATATTTTTTAAGTGTTTTGGTTTGATAGGAGAATGATGCAAAGTTCGGGAGACAAAATTCAATAGAATATTACTTAAAGAAAATATAAAAAAATTCAAAAATTATTTATACAATAAAAAAGTACCAATATTATAGATTACTACTGCAGTGTAAATTTTTTTTTATACATTCAGAAAAAATAATTATTTAGTCTGCTATGTTTTACTTTGGAGAGGAGACATACCAGGAGACTGAGAATTTTACATTTTAAGTGTCATTTTTTATAAAAAATATATTTCGAAACCGGGTTATTTTGAGTGACCAGTTAGATGCAGTAATGGTTTACAGTTTCCATCTAGAAAAAATGTATTTTTCAAAATATTAATATACAAAATGCGTTGGGCCGTCCAAAATTCCATAGTTTGAAGAACTACCCGTATAAATGCTCTATAATTTATATAAATGCATATTTATTACAGCTAAGTACATATATACCTATAACACGTGGCTTGTGGCTGGTTGAAAAACAAGTAAGCTATTGTTTTTCGATAACGGATAATGTTTCTGGTTTCATAAGTTTAAACAAAAGAGAATAGATACTTCAAAAAATGAGAACAGAAAAAATATTTGAAATCAAATAATATAATTAAAGATAACATTAAAGTGAGTGCAATAAATTCATAAAATTATCAAAAATTAGAAAAAATACAATACAAATTAACATTCTACATACATCTCTTACATTTATTAGATGAAAGAATATTTTTTAATAGTAACAATCTCTAACCTGACTGACTGACTTACAGACAACGTACAACCTAAACCGTTGGGTTTGGAAGAATGGAATTTTGCCCAAGAGTTCCTTATGTAACGTAGGTGAGCACTAAGAAAGGATTTTTGAAAATTCGTTCTCTAGTGGGTTAAATAGGGGATGGAAATTCGTCATTTTTGAAGTCAGAATATACAAAAATATGTTACTACGGCTATCAAAGTAACTAATATCTCATTTAATAAATCTTTAAAACTGATTGACAGACAACTCATTGCCTAAACTGTTGGGTTTAGGTCATTTTTGAAATTAGAAAAGTGGAAGTTGGTATTTAGGCTTCTGAAAAACATTGAAAAATGAGCAGAAAGTGAGCACCTAATAAAAAGATGTTGCCGATGGGAAATCCCATCGGGTATACGGCTAGTATACATAAGTATAACAAAATAAGGAAAGATTTTTTGAAAGTAGACAACTAAGGTTACTTAATGGATTTCGGCCAGTGAACTGTCTATCAATAAAGGATGACTCCAGGGATGACCGAACAGAGCCCTAATTTTGAAATTCGGTTTCGTTCTTGAGTTACGAGTCCTCAAAGTTCTTGAGTTACGAGTCCCCAAAATTTTTTTTTAATTATTTAAAAATTTTTATTTAAGTTATCAAAAAATATGTTTTGAGCTGTTATAATTTTAAACAGGGATTTTGAATTTTTTTAAGAAATACATATATTTGAAATATTTTTGTAACTTACAATTAGCTGTAAACTTATTATGCTGAAATGATCGTATTTACAGCATGTTAGGTTCCCGAATTATACGCCATAAGTCGAAAAGACGTGATTCGAATTACTTTTTTCCGTATAATTTCCGTAAAACTCGTTCGAAGCAATCAAGAATACATTTAAACTATTTGTTTGGGAAAAATGACGTATTAAAAATTAATCGAAATTGAAAGAAGATTCAGAATTCGTCTGGTGTATGTTGACCATGCACTAAGCCAGAGTTCCTCAATAGTACGAAAATACTAGACATGATTTTTTAAGAAGTTTCCTAAAATCAAAATGAACCCCAATAAAAATATTTAATCATCTAGGGACCATTTACTCACTTCATTTTCTTTGTTGTATATTAAATGAAACTTACACCGGCAGCATATTAGAATTATGAAAGTGTGACAAACGGATGAACAGACGAAATTCCGAAATTTTTCTTCGGAATCCGAAAAATTATTATTAGAGAGTTTCTTCAGCAAATACAATCAATCAACTAAACGTAAAATGCAATTTTATTTTTTTTTGATAAAATTTACAAATTTTTATAAATTAATGTTTTGTTAATATTTAAAATTTAAATCCGGTTATTTTTAGATGGCCGTGAAGCGCGTTAACAAACTTTCATAGATGAATATAAAAAAACGCCGTGAGCAGCGGGGTCCCATCACGGAAGTCGAATTTTTCCCTTGATCTTCGGTGTTGAATATCTACAAACGAAATGTGATTGAAAGTCTACAAGCGATTTGTCATTTTGGTGGTTTCAAAACTGATGATGAGTGTCCGGCTGATCGGGGCTTTAAAAAAAGGTTTTAAGATTTTAAGGGCTGAATCTCAGTAAATTTCAATTTGGTGTCGATAGCAGTTAGTAGAAAAAAGCCAACACAATTCGTACGAGGGTATTCCTACCTATGCTTATCCGCCAATTGCCTTTGTGTTTTATTTTTAAATATTAAAAAAGGACCTTAAATAGTAAACTGGAAGGCCTTTATGAAGGTATTTTTTCTTTCCAAAAAAATCCAAAATTTCTATTTTATAAATAAAAATCTAAAATTAATACTTTATAAATAAACATTAACTTTAGTAACATTTTTAAATTACTTAATATGTATGTATTGCATTTGTTATAAAAGTACGTTCATTTTTTTTTTAATTTTTAAATTTACTATTCGCCTACTTGTCTTATAGTATAAATATAAAGCATTTTAAACACATTTAACAATACCATTGAATTCCGATGTAAAAATGGGAGAAGTGGGGGGGGGGACTAATGTCGGATCCCTAAAAGGCACTAACTGGATACTAACTCAATACATGTACAAAATTTCAGCCCTCTACGTTTACTCAGAGAGTCTCTAGGCGTGTTAGAAAAAAGGCAAAAAAATCAAGGAAATATTGGCATAAAAATCGTGGGGGTAAGGGTTAAATTTGAAACCTCCAAAAAGCAGTGGCTGGCTATTAACTTAACCTGTACACAAAATTTCAGCCCTCTAGGTTTATTTGGGGAGATTTTGACCCGAACGAAACTGTTAAGAAAAAGAAAAATCATCTTTTTGGTATAAAAATGGTGGGGGTAAGGGTTAAAAGTTGAGACCCCGAAAAGGCACCCCCTTGGTACCAACTCAATCCGAATACAAAATTTCAGCCCTCTAGGTTTATTTGGGTGACCTGTGCGAGTGGTACAAACTTCAAAAACGTTAAAACAGCATGAAATTGTAGCTTAAAAATGGTGGGGGTGGGGGTAAAATATTAAAACCTCAAAAAAAAAAAAATATATATATATATATATATATATATATATATATATATATATATATATACTCCCGCTACCTCATGTTGATAGAGTTCGTACCTAGGGTCTGCTTTTTGGAGGTTTTAATATTTTACCCCCACCCCCACATTTTTAAGCTACAATTTCATGCTTTTTTGACGTTTTCGAAGTTTGTACCATTCGCACATCGTGCGAATAATCGTGTTCTACGGGCCCGAAAACGGATAGCGCCCCGACTCTCGCCTCTCGCCGTTCTTATCATATAGGGTGTATAAGTTTAATTTTTGCAGTTTAAAAATTCGACTAAAAATCGTAACCTTTATGGAAATATTTCTATAATTGAAAAATAGACAGACATAACAGAGTCAATCATATGTACGTCTATTATTTTTTCAGTTCTTTTTTTCAATAATAGAAAGAAAGTGGTTTTGATAAATGATTATTTTCACTGTGATGGCAATGAAATTGATGAATACAAACGTGCTTATAATACATGGATTGTGTAAATCTGTAAAAATTCACAATAACTACTTTTTTTCTCCGTTGAATTTATTGCAATTAAAAATTTTTATATTAATATAAAATTTCTTTCTTTACCCATTAGCATTGGCCATCATTAATGCATTTTATTGCAATTAGAAAGAAGTACAGCTGAACGTTGTTCTATACGGTGGATAGGGACCGCATAAAAAAAATCGCACAAAAAAATATAATCAAAAACTTCATAAATAGCTATAAAAAGTATAAATATTGGGATAAATACATTTATAAAAAAATTTAATGATGCAATAACTTATATTCTTATGCAATGTACTGATTAAATCCTTAAAAACCATTAAAAAGTAATTTTAACAAAGAAAGTAATTAAAGTTAATGTTAAGTTTTTAACTTTCTCTTGATTTTGGTTCAGATTATGCATTTTAGTGGCCATTTTTTTAAAAACCGCTTAAAGAAAGTCGCACAAAAAAAGACCGCATAAAAAAGGTTTAGCTGCACAGTATAACCACTTTTTATGCGAAATTGCTTTTCTAAACAAGATAAAAGAATTGTAACACTTTTAAATATATATTATTCCATTTTTATAATATTGCAAAAATTACCGTACATACAATATACTGATTGATGCAATAATTTATACACTTATGTAATGTGATGATAAGAATGCTAAAAACAGTCAATAACTAACTTTACCACAAACTGATGTTAAAATTTTTTACTTTTTCTTACTTTTCATTCTCATTATACACTATCCACAACAGAAGACCGCATAAAATGAGATTATGCTGTACCCATCTGTTTGCAGTGTGATAGTGAATGCTGCTATTAAGGTGTAATTTAGATGGTGAAAAGATAAAATATTAGCCAAATGACTTTTTTTTGAAAAGTAAGAAAGGTAATGGTGAACTATCGAAATTTTAAATATGATAGTATAGTAGGGTGAATGCGGGAGAGACGCCGCACATTTTGAAAACACTTGATAATTCTTAAAGTATGCATTCAATTGATTTGAAATTTGGTACACATTAAATGTAAACATTGTTCTTTAAAATTATTTATAAATAATTTTAAATTTTAAGTCATAAAGGATTCATAATTAACATTTTTGTAGAGCCTGCAAAGCGGGAGAGATGCCGCACCTATGGGAGAGATGCCGCATCAAAGAAGGAGAGGCGCCGCATATTTCATATTAAAAATTTTGCATTTTATACACATCTCCATACATGATGCATGCCATATGTAACCATTTTTGGCACTTTATACATCTTAACCAGTCAATTTTCTTTTGTTTCTGAGTACTCTTCAAAACAGTCAATACACAGGCAATCATCATTATTTTCGTTATCTTCACCAATATGAGAGCTCTTTCTGATCCATTAATGGATCTTTTATATTTACGTGGCATAATTTACAGTCAAAAAAAAATTTTACATGCGGCATCTCTCCTTTTTGTTGGGGTAGATGCCGCATGTTGCTATAGCAAGCATAGTGCGGAATTCTAACCTAAAATTTTATACAGTACTTTTAAAATATACCTAAATTAATAACAAAACTCATTTTCATTAAAACAATGAAATATACATTCTTAAATTCTAATGAATTAAATGCTTGATAAAATATTATGTTAAAAAACTTACTTTTCAATAATAAAAAGTTAGATAATTACTAAACTGATGGACTAATCATAAATGTTACCATATACAGCTTAAATAAGTAACTTATTTTAGACATATAATCCATTAATAGCGCTATCTATCTATCAACGGACGAACTATAGCTACTGCGGCATCTCTCCCGCACTTACCCTAGTAACTATACATAATATTATTTACTTTTTTCAAAAAATAAGTATTTCTTGGTTTATAAAAATTAGTTTTTCTAGGAAACTAGTTTATATAAAGTAATGGTTCAAAAGTCTCTTTTATGTAATTTTTTCTTATCTTTCCAACTTTTGGCAACATTGATAATCAACTCGTTTGAGAAAATTCATTCACGTGAACGAGATAACTCGTACTCGTAATTTACGAGGGTGGAGTCAAAAAGTTCTTGGAACCACTAGAAAAATATAAGAAAATTCATTCAAAAATATTTTACTTTTCTTCATAATCTCCTTCCACTTTTCTACATTTAGAATTCCACTTTTCCAACGTTTTTATTCCTTAAAAAAAATTTCTTGGCAGCCATAACGTCATCATCGTCAAATTTCTTCCTCCAGATATGCTCCTTTAATTTTGGGAGTATTTAGGTGAAAGTCATCGGGGGCTAAGTCCGGAGAATATGGTGGGTCTGGGTGATCAAATATTTCGAAGCCAGCACTGCGGATTGTTTGAAGCGCAACTTCTGACCGATGAGCAGGAGTGTTTTTAATAACTGTTTGCGAAAAATAATTAATAACTTAAAAACAATACGATCAAATCGATTGAAACTTTGGATAAATATTATGGTATTGACACTCTTCAAAATTAATATCAAATTACCTCCAAAAATATTACATACATATATGAATATGCGATGCTAAGAACTTTTTGATTTACCCTCGTAAATGTACACAAATAAAAAAGTTTAATTTCATCTATTGATTAGGGGAGAGCGTGGCTATACCGTACAGCGAGGCTAAACCGTACACCCATTTTTCGTGTCTAGATTTCAAGCTAGACAAGTCCAATCGTTGTCGCAACCTAGCGCCTGACCGCGGAAAATCACAGGTTAAGTTCGTTCCGCTGTGCGTATAAATGCCAATATGACGGTGAAAAAACTTGTTTTTATTATTTCTCTTATAATTTTGGGGCACTGCCAAATAAAAGTTGGGTGGAGAACCTTTACTTATAAGCTAATAGCGATAAGATCATGAGAAACTACTTTTCTTAAGCTCTCTCTTGATCACTAGTGAAGACTAGTTAGGCGACGGAATTTGAGGTTAGGTTATGAAACTCCCACAAAGTACAGGATGGCGCTAAACCGTACAGAATTGTACGACTTAGTCCCAAATGGTTTAATATGGCAACATTAATAAATTGTAGTTGATGCAGGAAATACCATAAACATTTTAGTTTTAGTGCTGCCGAGTTTGCAGATAATTTGATTTTTGTTTAAATGTATAAACTTTTTTTTGATAAAAGTTAACCTAACACTTTTTATACTTTTTTAAGCTGGACTAAATATACCGATAATACAAGTTACGTTATGATGTTTCTAAGTTGAGTCGACAATAAGTAATAAAATGTGTTTTCTACAATAATTTATTGTATTACTCTTATTTACTTTCTTAACAAGATGATTTTTTTACTGTACGGTATAGCCCCTCCTACCGTACGGAATAGCCCCGACCCCCGGAGCTATTTCGTACAGAGACACTTTTTTTGTAATTTAATTTAAATATGTAAACAGTGGAATAATTCAAATTTCTTTGTGTGAAATTAATAGCCAATCGTCCAAATTATATATTGCTAATTTTCTTATAATTATATACTCGATATTAGCTGAACAATAACAGCTCTCCCTTAAGTGTACGGGATAGCCCCGCTCTCCCCTACTAACTGTACAGAAGTCTAACTGTGAGAGCCCCCGACTCGCTCTCTTAACTGATTTTTCAAAAATCTATTTTTACAATTAGTCAAAAAATGAAGTCTCATGATGTATTATTTACATAATTATTTTATTTTATTTATACTGAGCGACTTTATCAAATTTTTCGGTTTCTTAGTCAAATAAGTGCCGCGTTTTCGTGAACAATGAATACTGATATTTTAACATACTTATCTAAATTTAAATTTCAAGTAATTCACTTCCTTTTTTATTCACGATTACTCTCTGTTAACTTTTTTTTTATTAATCACGTTAACAAAATAATATATTTTTGTTTTTAACCTTTTCTAGAACAAATTATAATTATTTTCAAAAAAAAAAAAAAAATACAACTTTTGTAAATTTCTTTTTCATAACACACAGTCAATAATAAATATTGTTTTTTAAATATTTTATCAGCATATTTCAACATTTCACTTGGTTGAATTAAATTTCTCTCGAAATGACTTACTAATTTTATAAATAGCTTTTAATATGTTAATATTTTTTTTACATTAAATCTAGAATAATCATTTTTTTTTTTTTTTTTTTGGTCATTTCAGATTTTATTTTGTACACTGAATACTCATAAAGTCGATATGCAAAAATTACTGGGCGGACAAATCGGATTGGACGACTTTATATTCGCTCATCGGAAGGGTCAACCGAAAGAAATAGAAATAGTCAAAACGGAGGATGCATTAGGTTTAACAATTACGGATAATGGAGCCGGATATGCGTTTATTAAACGAATTAAAAAAGGATCAATTATTGATAGTATTCCTCATATACAAGTAAGTATTCCCAACAAAATTTGATGATAGTTCTAATTTATTTCTGTCAAAAAATCTTCTGATTTACATTTCTGGCTTTTGAATCAAATGATCAAGTCAAGTATATAAGTCAGAAAAAGAACGTTATCTTAAAAAGGTTATTTTTGAAATTCGTAAATTGAGTCATAATATGTTGAGTAACTTTCTGAAAAAATATAATTGTCAAATAAAAAAGAAAAAAAAACAGTTTTACAATTTCAACATTATTTTCTTTTTTTATCAAAGTAACCACGGCGCCCCTTACGGGGTCTTGCGATGCTTCACGGCCAGGGCTGGGAACTATTTAAAATGATTTCATTTTAAATATGTATTTAAAATATAAAATGGCATTTTGCATTTTCTATTTTAAATAAGTTCGTTCAAACCATTTTCCATTTTGTATTTAAAATGAAAATTTGAATCCATTTTACATTTAAAATGAAAATGCATGCATACACAAATTTATGTGTGTATTTATGACACTTATGATTCATATTAATCGTAGAACTCGAGTTGAACGTAGTCTAACAAATTGTAAATAAAATATAAGTTGATTCAATTGACTCAAATTTTCTATAACTTGAGTTGCAATGTCACTTAAGTTAAATTTATTACTAAAGCTGCAGTTCTCTCAAGTCAAACTTTTCGGACTCAAGTTCTGTCGTATTATCTTTAAGACATGTCGATAAGAAATGTTTTGGTATTTCGAGTAGATGATTTTTATATGTAATTTAGAAGTCGCAGTTGTAGTGTACTCAAGGTTTGAATATATTAAAGCTGAATTTAATTTTACAATATTTTTGAGTAACAGTATTTCAAAAGTTAAATTTCGTTTTCATATCATGCAAACTTTATAAAATTTTCTCAAAGGATTGCTCTTATTTGATTTTAGTACGTTTGACATTTTCTTAACTTTTTTTTTATTAATATAAAAATTTATAGAATAAATTTAAAGTAAAAAAAGCATTTTGCATTTTATAATCCATTTTAAATAGCTATTTTCCATTTTCTATTTTAAATATGTTTGACAAAACCATTTTCCATTTTGTATTTTAAATGTATTTTTGGAAACCATTTTCCATTTTTTATTTTAAATGGTTTCTATGAACCATTTTTCCCAGCCCTGTTTACGGCGGCCTAGACCATCGCAGCGTACAATTTGGGGACTCCTGGATTAACATATAAGAAAACGGTAGCCAAAAAATTTAACTTTGGCCAGATTTTGTTAAATTGTTTAAAATCTAGAAGAACTTTACTCAAATCACTCAGTCCGAAAAACTAATCGTGATTTGTCACGTATTTTCTATGGGTACTTTGATTTTTGCAAATTTTTGTTATAGATTGGCGACCATATCGAAAAACTAGATGGCGAAAATGTGGTGGGCAAACGACATTTCGAAGTAGCGAAAATGTTAAAAGAAATTCCACGGGGTGAAACGTTTACAATTCGACTAATAGAACCACTAAAGAACGGTTTTGGATCAATTGGTCCAAGGGGCGATCCACGATATAAAAATAAAAAGCAAGGTTACGGTACCGGCAAACAAACACTACGATTTAAAGCGAACGGAAACGCCGAAATTGAACAAAAGGTTTGGAAAATAATGGAATATTTTTAAAAAATAATTTTTAATAATTTTTGTCTGTTGTGCAGGATGACAAAATGGATTTAGGAATTGAAAATATTAACAATCTTTTAGAATCGTTTATGGGTATAAATGATTCAGATTTAGCCACACAAATTTGGGAGAAAGCGGAGGGGAAAACAAATTCAATGGATTTCGCTGAGGCAATAGATAATTCCGATTTAGAAGAATTCGGATTCACTGACGATTTTATTATTGAACTTTGGGGTGTAATTACAGACGCAAGATCCGGACGTCTAAAATGATTTTAAATTTTGTGATATTTTAATGTTTTTATTATTTTTAATTTTTTAAATAAAAATTTTCGTACTTTCTTTTATCGAACAAAATATATTTGTAGATATACATAAGCCTTTGTATCACAGACCAATGAACATTATTATATTATACTACTAGACAAAGCGTAAAGCCTGTTTCTATGCATTTTTCTTGAAGCTGGTAAGAGGGGTGAGACGGGTGAAATTTAATGAAATAATATAATGTCAATTTTTGAGCAAATGCGACTATAATAATTATTGCAGGACATAATTTGTATACATACGTATTTTGAAAATAAAGCAAATACCACTTTTTTTCTTTCAAAATTTTGCAGTTTCTTCTCAAAAAAAAAAATAAAATTTTATTATCAATATCATATTTTTACAATAATTATTTGAAAACGTAACTACGGTTACCATCCATTACTATATATTACAGAATACTATTAAGGTCGGAACTTGGTCGTAACTGGTTGCCTCAATTACACATTTATATTATTAGTCTATATAATATAATATATAATATGTTCACTGGTCTGTGCTTTGTACTATATTTCAAAATTTGAAAAAAATATTATTGAGCGTATTTAAAGGATCTCAAACAGAGAGCTGTACAACCTAAATTATGTATGTAAATGTAAAACATTTTTGAATAAGAGCGGACAATATTTAATTTTAAGCCATATTTGTAATGTATAGTTTTAATTAAAAAATAAAATAATTTTTTTGAAACACTGGATTTTTTTTTTTTTTTGCTTACTGTTACTGGCAATATTTTGAAAACAAAACATTTCATTGATCATTTTATTGTATGTAAACAGGATAGATAAAAATTAAGCTTTTTAACTGACTTCAAAACCATAGTAATGAAATATTAAATAATAATATGAATTATATTCGCTCCGAGCCGAAACTATAGCCACTTATATCAAGTGATTATTTGAAAATTGATCAGAACGTTTTACCACAGTTTAAATAATAGTTTGTTCCACAAACAGTTACGAAACGAGATGACGTAAGAGTGTCATTTGGAATTCAAAAATTCCAAAGGGTTATCCATGTTATATACCTAAATAATGCATAACATTATGCATACTAATACAGTGAAAATATCATCACTAAAGTAAATTTAATTTAGAAAAATAAATTTGCAGGTCAAATTATTTTGTGAAAATTTACAGTTGATATTTATGTAAATTATTTAATTTTGTGTAAGTTTCACTGACTTTTTAAAAATTTTTAACAATGATGGCAGTGGAATTTTAATTGTCATTAAATTTTTTTTTATTTAAAACTTGTCATCAGTTATTTTTGATATTTCCTTGTAATTTTAGTGTGTTTTGTGATCTGTAAGATATTTCTGATATGTATTTAATTATTATGGTGGCTTAAAATGTCTGGTGATAGCTCTTGTGCTGCTAAATTTTGTTTAAATCATTCAAAACAACATTTCAATTTATGTTTTTTCTGAGTGCCGTTTGATGCAAATTTTTAAGTATTATTATAATTTGAATGCTTATGTAAAAATACGTTAAATAATAAATAATTATTAATATTTTATAATAATTCAGTTAATATTTTCGATTTCGAGAGTGGTTGGTGCTAATAGGTCGTGACGATCTAGATTCTCGTGTTGAATACTGTCATCAGTTTCGCGTTTGCTCAATTCATTTTGAAAAAAGTTGCTTTTAGTTGTTCATATTTAATTTAACATGACCATTATCAACCCTCAATCTCGCATGTACAAACACATACAATCACATAAGTAAAAAAGGACATACATAATTGTTTGTACTTATATCAAAAAAGGATAGAAAGTACGTTTCGCTACTGCCTATGGTAATAATCTTTTATTTATACTGTGGTTTTACTATTATAAATGAATGAAAAATATATTAAAAAACTAAAATTTGTTTAATAAAAGCCAAAAATACATCTGTTCATTTAACCTTAAAAATGTTTTAAAATTGAGTAATTTTCAATAAATAATAATTAACCAAGAAAAAGCATAAGAGTCAATCCATTAAAAATAAACCAGTTATATTATTCAACATTTTTGGTTTACCTAAATTTTTTTATCAGTTACTCACCAATAACAGGTGAGTGCAAAATGAGCGTTAAAAAAATTTTCAGACTCATACTTTTTTTTTAGTGGCCATTTTGAGTTTGCTTTGGAAGTGTTTTTTTGATTAAAACAAGTTTTGCGCAAGTGTATCAAAATTATCAGAATGATTTGCTCTAAATTTCCTGTCGTTACATAGGTAATGTTACATCTAAGTAGTAAGGGAAGTGGAGAAAAAAAATTCACAAATATAAAGTAAAAATTAACCTAAAACGGGAGTTTTAAAACTGCAAAATTATCAAAACGGAGAATAGTTATTTTCGATACATATGCGTAAAGAGAGGTATTCTAGTAGGCTTAAATTCGGGCACGAGTCTAAGGGACTGACGTATACACAACGAGATCGAGTGCGTAAGCGCACGAAATCTCGTTGTGTATACGTCAGTCCCTTTAGCGAGTGCTCCAATTTAAGCCTACCGGATACCTCGCTTTACGCATGCGTATCGAACATAATTTTTTATAACGACGGCTTCTAAAGTTTAATAGAGAGAAAAAAACTAATTATTTTTAAGCAATTTTTATTAATTTGTAGAACGTTGTTGTTTTTTTTATTAATTTGTTGATCGTTTCCATGTTAATTTGAATATGATTATCATTGATAAATAAATATCATTATTTTCTCGCATAGTTTTAGCTACTTTCACGCACACTTGTACTTTCGCGCACAGTTACTGTCATTTGTTTTACAATGATATAAAAAACTGCTCTTTACGCCCACTACACAATGCTCGAATATTGAACTTTAGAAGCAGGTGTTATAAAAAGACTATTATAAGACTAACAGCTATAGAAATTTCAAGCTTGAGAGCCTTGTGTTTTTTTATATGATTTTTCAAAAATGACCAAAATCGTATTTTGACAATATTCGAAGTTGAATATTTCAAAAGGGACTGAGTGAAAAATTATGAAATTAATATGAATATATATGAAATACTTATTCTTAAAAAAAAAGTAAAATTATATACACATAACGTCCTGATAAATTGACATATTTGTCCAGCTTGAGCGCTGTAGTCGAATTTCATATTCCCTCTAGGCAAAAGCTCATAGCGAATTAACTTACACTTTTGACTCGTAAGCAACAACAAAAAAGATTGAAATAGAATCATTTACACCTAACTGTTTTTAGATAATAAAATTCGCATATACGTAAAAGAAGTAAGGCATATAATTTTATTTTTTATGTTGCTTACGAGCCAAAAGTGTATTTATTTGTTAAATTGTCTTATCATGTAACACTCGAGTTTTATATTTTTTTCTGAATAAATTTGGATTTTCTACAACTCAAAATTGTCTAAAAGCAATTTAAAGATGTTTGGGAGGTACAATCTGAGAGATAAAAGTACATAAAATTAGAAATTAGTGAATAATTTGCGTTATATGTATAACAAACTATGAGGCAAATAAATAGTTAACTTTGCTAAATAATAGTTATCACTACAACTGCTTGTACAATACATAAAACTATAGCTCATTAAATACTGAGACCTCTATGAAAATTTCAAACTGATTCACTGACGCGAGCTTAACATTTTTTACTCATTACAAAAAAAGTGTACAACGCCGCTAAAGAAGTTTTCACTTCAAAAACTGTAATTGTACACGTACTCTTATGGAAATTCGACGACAGAACAGATTAAATAACTTCTTAACGGCTTAGTAAATCGGTTTGAAATTTTCACAGGGGCCTCAGTATTTAATGAGGAATATTCTACTAAATTTTCAATCGTTTCGTACCAATTTGAGATTCCTCCCAAAAATCCTCAAAATGTACTCAGCTCTTGAAGTCAGCTGAGAGCTATAGTTTTATGATTGTACAAGCAGTTGTAGTACAGTTGGTTAGATAATTATTTATTTACGTCATAATTTGTTATACAACGCAATTATTCACGAATTTATAATTTTATATAGTATTATCTCCGATTATATCTCCCAAACAGCCTTAACTCGAAATATGCTGTTATGTTTTTGGTAGTTAACTAATTCTTGTTAAATTGCTGGGTAATAAATTATTTCCGTACATATAAACACAAATTTATTCCAAAAATACAAACCTCTCCTGTAAATAAGTGATTTAATATTAACTTTTTTTTATTTTCGTAATTTTATTAAAAGTTCGTTAAAAAAAATACCTATATAGACATTTTTTTACTGTACATTCATTTCTTTTATTCAAAATTGTAATTAATTTAATGACTCAGCATATAATTTCCCTATTTTAATTGAAATATAATTTTTAACAAAAGTGTAGTTAATTATAATTAAATTTTTGCGTTGAACAAATCTTTTTGGATTTAGATGTAAATTGTAAATAATACCTATACGAAGCAATTAAAAATTAATAGATTTTCTTAAAAAATCACACCCTTTTCCAATTTTATATTTTTATTTCAAGAAATTATAATGTACAGAACATTATACAATTGATCGTTTTTTTGTGCGGCGGATAGGGACCGCATAAAGAAAATCGCACAAAAAAAATATATTCAAAAATATCATAAATAGCTATAAAAAGTATAGTTCGATCCAGATTGTAAAAAAAAAAATTTATGCGGTGGATCGGGACCGCATAAAAAAGTTTCATCGAAACAACATAAGTCAAAATACTCAAAACTTAGAAATTTCCTTAGAAGTTGCTTCTATAAACAAAATGAAGCATTAATTTACACGTAGAAATATTTTATTTCAATTTTATAATATTATGAAAATTTTGAAAAATGCATCTTTAAAAATTAAATGATGCAATAACTTATGTTCTTATGCAATGTATTGATTAAATACTTAAAAGCCATTAAAAAGTATTTTTATCAAAGAAAGTTATTATAGTAAATGCTTAAGTATCTTAGTGTCTCTTAATTTTGATTTATATTACGCATTTTAATGGCCATTATTTTAAAAACCGCACAAAAAAGGACCACATAAAAAAGAGTTCGGCTGTATATAATAATTACACAGATTATGAACTTATATGAAAGAAAGTTTAAATTCTAGACCAGTGATTTTCAACCTGTGGTACGCGTACCACTCGGGGTACGTGGCGAACTTCTTTGGGGTACATGAAAATATTATTGGTAATGGCGAATGCTACAAAAAAAGATGCTTCAATTTAAAAAAAAATTGTAATTTAAAAAGGAAATTGGAAGACAAAGAATGAAAGAAAACTTACATATTCTAAAAATCTTCAACACTAACATTCTTATTCATTTAAAACGCGGTTGAAATCAGATTATAATTTTAAAGCTTGATTAGGCGTCACGTGAATATAAGTGTTGAGTTTTATGTTGGAACAAATCAACTGCCACCTGATGAAACTATTTTATTATTATTATTATTATTTTATTTTAAGATGCTCGACCTAAAACGACCACAGTGAGATTACTTACTATGAAGCGATTTCTTATATTCTGAATATTTGCAATTATTGGTATTCATTATTTAAGATTATATTACTTATTATAACATCAAAAAGGACTGTGAAGAACTTTGTAATAAACAAGAATACTGGTAATAAGAACTTGAAGACTCCATTTTAGGAGGCAGAGGGTAACCATAAACAAAAAACTTCCTCAAGGGGTACGTGAGAGAAAGAAGGTTGGGAACCGCTGTTCTAGACAAAAGACTGTCTCTATTAAATAGAGGTAAAAACTTACAATTCTTCTAGCACATAGTTTCGTGGATACCATTTAAGATCAAACTCTGGCACCAAGGAAAAGGTTCACTCGAGAGTATAAACTTCTACAAACTTTTATACTATTCAAATTATAATTATAAAATATTTACTATTGTGACAAAAAAAAAATTGAAAATTATTAAAAAGTTTAAATAATCTTTAATTTTTAGTATGCAAATTTTGTTTATAATATTTACTAAAGCAATACATTTAGAGTCATCTATACTAAAATATTTAATTTGTAATGTATGATAAAAAAGACAATGATTTGCATAACACATTCACATTATGTATGTCTAAAAATATTAACTAAAAGATGGTACTGTAGGAACTTTATGCAAACTATTGTAGTAATAAATTTTACTAGTTTAACTACTACATATAATTACAAATAGTATATTACGTGATTGAGGTTGTAAGTTGCATATTACACACGAGCGAAAAAGTTGGGTAAGAGCCGCGTAGCGGCAGTGCGCAATTGCGCGAGTGTGTAATATGCCTTACAACCGAATTACGTACTATACTTTATCTACGACGATAAAAATTTGATATAAGTACAATACATTAAAATTATGTAGAATTTGAAAATTAAAAACAAATAATGTAAACATTCAATTGCTGGGTAAAATTTTTGTACAGATTCTAATACAAAGACTACATCAGGCAGATGGGCTCTGTTTACATCAATGCATTGTTGCAAACGTCCCTTGAAGTAGTCGTATACACGCCTTCGTAAGTTCTCATCAATATTGGCAACTTCGTCTACTATGGCTTGCTTTAGTTCTTGAATAGTCACCATCCGCTTCTTGAATACACGGTCTTTTAGATATCCCCACAGGAAAAAGTCTGGTACACTAAGATCAGGAAACCGAGTTGGCCAAGTTAATTCGCCGAAACGAGAAATCACAGACCCAAACATTTGACGAACTACTGCCATAGTGTTTCGCGTAGTGTGGGCTGTTGCTTCCTCCTGTTGGAAATAAAGGTGTTTAGGGTTAATTTCAAGCTGTCGTAACTGGGGTTCAACGAGCCACATAGCGTTCTGAAGTAACAGTCACTGTTTGTTTATTGTTATTTTGTCATTGGGGTTATCTAAAACAACCGTGTATTCAAGAAGCTGATGGTGACTATTCAAGAGCTAAAGCAAGCCATAGTAGACGACGTTGTCGCTATTGATGAAAATCTACGAAGGCGTGTATACGACAACTTCAAGCAACGTTTACAGCAATGCATTAGTGTAAACGGTGGCCATCTGCCTGATGTAGTTTTTAAAAAATAACCTCGTTATGGTATGGAAAATAAATGACATACTTGACTGTATGAATGGAAACTTTTGCTTTTCTTTTCTTTGCTTCCATATAGAATTTATCAATATTTGAAATATGTCAGTTAGCTCTGCGCCACCCTGTATAATATACAATATAAGAATTAGTTAAAGTGTAGTAACCTGTAGTATTTTACGTATATATGCGTGTAAAGAGTCATTTTTTGTACAGCTGTATGTAAAAACATAGCTTACCTAGATAGTATTTTGTACAATAAACAACCAATTTCATGGTAGTCGTAGATAAATACCACAGAGAACGAGAGACAACATATCTATCTCTATACTACTGGAACCAGTGTAACCGGTAAGAGATAGAAAATATGTTATATACGTGCATTGGGTTTACTTTGTATTTGTGCGATATTGTGTATTTATGTTAGTGATCGTTGGTGGTAGTGGTCGTCACATGGCCGTGCTGTCCCATACATATGAATGATACTACACGCGTGTATAGTAAGTATATTTTTTTAGTTTAGAAATGACGTCATTAATATCTCTTTTCCATTTATGATACTAGCTGTCCTTTAAAAAAATTATACGATACTGATCCTTAAAATAGTACCTATATTAAGTTTATTTTCATTTTTTCGTTTTCTCACTTATTTCAATTGACAAATTATATAAGATTTCACTTACGGATTTGTGTATACTGAATGAAAGTTAGAAAAAGATAATATACCATTAAATTAGGTATTATTAAATAATTTTTACCAATAGTTTTTTATTTGACCCACCCATTTCAATTCATATTTTTATGATATATTTTGTTTAATGTGTTTAGCATATGAATCTGTTCTGCAAAACAGAGAAGGAAATATCGTGTTAATTCCAGGTGTTCATATTCCAAACAAAATAAAAAGCTATATATAGGTATATATATATATACCTATGAACACTATATTTCCTTCTCTGTTTTGCAGAACAGATTCATATGCTAAACACAATAAACAAAATATACCTAGGTACTAACGTACCACAGTAAGGTATCATAATAATATGAATTGAAATGGGTGGGTCAAATAAAAAACTATTGGTAAAAATATTTGGTAGAGTTAAAATTTAGTTAATGATTTCTAATTTAATTGGAATGCTACTTTTATATTATTAGAAACAATGAATTTAGTTTATGTGGAAAATTATTGAGTTTGTAGAATTAATGTTTATTTGTAATTAAATACAAGACAAACCAAACAGGAAAATGAGACAGATGTACAACATACAATCTTAATTGGAAAGCTACTTTTACATTATCAGAAATAATGAATTAAGTTTATATAGAATTAATGTTTATTTGTAATTTAAAACAAGACAGACCAACCAATAAAATAAGACAGATGTACAACAATAATCTAAAAGATTACTTAATTATAAATATATAGTACTCACCATGCAAAAATCAATTTTTCGCATTGAGTTAACTTAATAAAAAGTATCAGAAAATTATATATTAAGATATATAATTTTTGTCAATTTACATTTCCACTAGAAATATGTCAATAATTAAATCAAATTGAAAAAACTAATTGTATGATTTGATTGTTGAAAAATGTTCACAACATTAGAAACAAGATTCATTTTGTTGATATTGTCTTGGTACTATTCAAGACCTTTGTTTAAAATAAAATGATATTGATTGAGTAACTCTTGTTTGTAATGAGTGAACATCGAACTTTCTGGATAAAACTGGCTCTCTTTGTTTCAATGTTACACTTTGTTTATTGTAAATCTTACGTAATGATATTTACTAGAATGTACCATTAATTATGTTGTGTTGTAATTAGCAATTTTTTAAATGATTAAGAATCGGTAAATAAGCATTATCCAGTTCTAATGATTCAATTTGTTTGTTGCAATTATTGTCATTGAGTTTAATGAAGAAGCCTTCACTTAGAAGTCTTTTTCTGTAACTGCCTTCTTTATCAAGAATTTTTTCATTTTCAAAGTCAAATCTATGGCTATTTGTTATGGCGTGTTTAGCTAAACCCGTTGATTCTTTTTATCTTTTTAAATCGTATTTGTGTTGAGCTAGTCTGTTATTCTATTTTTGGCTAGTTTGGCCAAAATAAGCTGAATTACAGTCAGAACATTCTATTTTATATACAACATTGTGGTTTCGCTTATTTTCAACTCTTAATCTTTTTTTCAGAGTATGTGTTTCCTAGTTTGTTACTATTAAAAAAAAAGTTATACGATTTTCGCTCATTTTCTCTATGGTAGTTTTAATTTTTTTGGTAAGAAAGTTATACGGAAGGCAAATTCTGTTGTTATTATTACTTGTGTATTGGGATTTGCTTTATTTTGATCTTTCTCAATTGTGTTATAAGCTTCATGTATGACTTTCTTTTTTATAGAATTTATATGTCCTATTGGATAGTTATTATTTTTAAGAATGGAAACGGCATTATTTATAGCGACCCTTCTATTTCTAATGCTGCTGAGATGAACTACTCTAAAAAATATATTTTGAACTATGTTATTTTTAATATATTGTGGATGATTACATAAAAAAGGCAACATGAATATCCCCGATAATTATAAAGGTATATTACTAATAAATAGTTTAACAAAAAATTTTACGTCTATTTTATGTACAAGAATTACACATTGATATAATGAAAATTACAAATTACTAGAAACACAATTAGGTTTTCGAAGTGGAAGATCTTGTTCGGATAATATATTTATATTAAATTCAATCATTCAAATTAGTCTTTGTTTAAAAAACGAAAAGTGTATTGTGCGTTTATAGATTTTAAAAAAGCTTTCGATTCGGTCAGCCACTGCATTCTTTTGGAGAAACTGTTTTGCTTGGGTTTTACAAACTTAGGGCTATTTTTAAATGGAAGTAACCAAATGGTACTTAAAGCCAATACGGCTGTGGGTAATATAAAAAAAATAATGCTAAATACCAAAATGCAGTCACATAATTCCCGAATGAATCTATATCAAGCGGTGGTATTAAGTACTTTATTATATTGCTCAGAGATATGGGCTCTATACTACCCCGATGTAATAGAAAAAACATAAGTAAAATTTTTAAAATCTTTATACTACTTGGAAAACTCTACCCCGGCTATGTTATCCGCCAGGAATTTAAAGTAAGTAGAATAATTGTGACGGTAATAAAAAGGGCTTTAAGGTAGTTACACAAACTGTTGAAAATGGAAAATGATAATGATGGCGTCGAATTTGCTTCCAAAAGCTTTACACGTTATACAATTCAAATAACAATCAATCTATTGATAAATTCAATTGGGCTTCCCAACTTGTAGGCTATTTCCTGCTAATTAATAAAAATGATTAATGGCTGAACTTGAAAAGTCTTACTGAACAGCACTGTAATAAAAAGGATCTGGAATCTATGTAAAATTCCACTTACACAACAGTTTATAGTCGCTTAGGTCATAGTACATTGCTTGATTTTCATATACCAATAAAAAAAATTACGTGTAATGATTCAGTTACGTACGGTGAACAATCGTATATTTTTTTATTACTCATGCGGGAGAAGTACTAACTTGGCGCACACATTTCTGTACGCAAAATAGCTATTTGCCCACTGTACTCTTCCCGCATACTTTTTTGCGTGTGGAAAGTAACTTTCCACACGCAAATTGACAATAAAACACGCAAAATTTAATCAAAACACGCAAAACAGCCTCTTAATTTTTCATTTAATAAATATTTCATAATTATTTCTATAGAAACCACCAACAAAGTAATTTAAACGATAATTAACTCAGAAAAAAAGATGAACACTTAAAAATTTTATTTTAAAAAGGAATAAAAATGTCAAAAATAGTGATAATAATAGAAAAAAGTACGTGAAATTCGTAATAAAAAATAGTATGTGCAACTCGTGCGGGATTGTCGATTGCCCCACTTAAGCGAATGAGCGTACTCACTACGTTCGTGCGCTCAACTTCGCTTTCGTGGGCAATCGACAATTTCCCGCACTTATTGCACAATATATTATTATATTAATGGTAATAGTTATAAGATCCGAATGTCGATTGTTCACTGTGCAATCTTCATGAGAATGAGACCCTCTTTTATATTATGTTGAGATGCCCCATTTATGGACATCTGAGGCATTGGTATCAATACAAGTACCTAGTGAATTCAAATCCAACAGCAGGGGATAATTTTTGTGAGATTTTGTTAAACATACTGAATTTGTACCAAATTAATGACTTGTTTTACTTTATTGATGGATCTATGAAACTTAGAGCATTTATAATTAATGAATGAATATCTAAAAGGAAGATGTCTTTCGGATTGAACGCTGCTCTCTTTGTCATAACTGATCAAACTGACAGCCGTGGGATTACATTTCATCCGATAAAAAAGCTGCACTGTTCCATGATACAACATTACCAACCATTGTAATACGCCTTATATATGGCTTTATATATAATTAATTATAAATAAATAAATAAAATAAAATAAAGAAAAAATTGGTTTTTACTCAAATCGAGGTTTATGCACAATGTAAATTCTGAAGATGAGAGAACGTATTTATAATTTGTCAAAAACTGTACCATAAATTCATCACATCAGAGAGTAATGACTGACTATTTATATTTTTTTGCCCCTAATCCGTTTGTATTTAGTTTTAGGCCAAAAAAACTAAATAATCCAGTATTTCCCGTTATCGCAATCTATATACTAATTTTTCACATTTTTTCCTTTATTCAAATTAAATATTTCAAAATTCACTCAACCTTGTGACTCTTTAAATATCATCAAGATATCCATAAAGATATCTTCTTAATTCTGATTTAATTATGAACAGATCTGGTTTTTTCATCTCCTCTTAACATGTATATTATACCGTTAATTACAGGTATGCGTAGAAATTTTGAAAATCTTAATGAAAGTAACAATTTTGTTCTCATGCGACAATAGAACGACCTTGTCTTGACAAATGTAGAATATAAATATATCAATTCACGTCAATAAAAAAATAATTGTGAAGAGATAGAGAGAAGAGGCATCAAATTTAAAATTTTAATAACTGAATACAAAACCATTGGCGACCAAAGAAAATTTTGTATTTTAATACAAATAATAAATAGCATGAATATAACATCTGTTAGACGCTATGCATAGATAGTCCTTTGTTCAACGACCGACGCAATAGGTGACTGTGTAACGCTCCTTTCACATTGTACGGTTTCCGCCGTACGGTAAAAAACCGTACGACTTTTTGCCGTGATATTGTTGCTTTCACATTGCACGGTTTTTTGCCGTTGTAAACTGAATATCTTCATTTAATTTGCAACATTATACAAGTAACAAATGTGATTAAAGTTAATTCTATAAATCAGAGGAAATAGAAAGTAGGATTATTTATTATCACACAGTTTGAAGACCTGAAAAATGACAAAAATAAGTTTTTGCAACTATTTTCGTATGTTTACAGACTCCTTTGCTTAATTTCTTGGCGAACTTAACATCAAAACACACAATTTCGAAATTACATACAATCTATTAAAATACTGGTTATCACATTCAACATTAGTTTCATCCATTTCACAAATAAAATTAATAATTAACATGAAATTCAACAAAATATTGTTAATGCCGTACGTTAAAAAACCGTGTAATGTGAAAGCATCCATTTAATTACATACACTACTGAGTTAAAAACGCCGTACGGCAACCGTCAAGTCCAGTGGCAAGAGACAGCTGCTACACGGCACGGCAACGGCATTTTGCCGTGGCCGTGTAATGTGAAAGATCCAATGCTCTTCTTCACTCCACTAAAAAAATGCGACCGTACGGTTTTTTGCCGTATGGCAAAACCGTATGTGAAAGGAGCGTTAGTTTTCATAACGTGACAAAAAAGTTTGAAGAAAAAAAGTACACCAGAAATTCTTTTTGGAAATTTTTATTAAAATAAATAAAATATAACACAACATATCGTGCTGTAATAAAAGCATAATACATAAAACTTAAATTCAATCGGATGTACAATAATCGAATAACAAAACCGTAAGATATTAACAAAAACACAAATTTTATAGTTTTGTTACTTTTAAAAGGAAATTATCCCCCGCCTTGCCAATGGTGTATCTGCCGGTTCAAAGGCCACCTTTAATCATTGTCTATTTTAAACTTATGAAGAAATTAGTAAAAACATTTTATCTACGACTACCATGAAATTGCTTGTTTATTGTACAAAAGACTATCTAAGTAATAAGCGACGTTTCGCATTTTTAAAATCCATAGACTAAAAACAAAGCCTGAGATACAAACCTAATTGTATCCCACTTTATGATATTCAATTTATATTTTTACTAGCATTTATCCGCGACTTCACCCATGTAGCGTTTAAAATTATGACATCTAGTTAAAACGTACAAAGTCAGTATTGAGAACTGTTGCTTTTTTCTTGGTAATTTTCCCACATAAATCGAAAGTTTTCCCTAGTAAAAAATGGCCTATAACCTTCCTTTAACAATGAAGTCAATAATTCTTTTTTTATATCGTTTTAGATATATTTTCCCAAGAGATTCAGATATTTTCCCGAGGTAAAAATAGTCTGTATCCTTTTTTCATCCTTTTCCTCTGTAAACAATATCAAAGTTTGAAATCAGTCATCCGTTTTTTTAACAGTCAGTTGTTGTTCTTTCATTGTTTTGCTTTAAATATATTTTCCCTCGGGAATGAGATATTTTCTCGGGGTAAAAAGAAACCCATTTTTGTCTCCGTTCTTCCTGCTAACCATATGCTAAATTCAAACAGACTCAATTGTATTTTTTTTTTATTTTTTTTTTGTTTCAGTTAAAATATATTTTTCCATAAGAATGAGATTTTTCACGGAATTGATATATTTTCCCGGGGTAAAAGTACCTCGTGTTCTTTCTCACCCCTTCTATTAATAACATACCAAGTTTGAAATCAATTGTCCATTTTTTAATAATCAACTGTTGTAATTTAATACATTTTCCCACGGTAAATATTTTCCTGGGATAAAAAGTAGCCTATAACCGTCACTGCCCCGCAAGCTATGTCTGTACAAAGTTTCAAGTTGACTGGTCAAGCTGTTCAACAAACTCACTTTCGCATTTATAATATTAGTTAGGATAGGTACATATTTCAAAGAAATATTAAAATTGACGCCAATGTACAAAAACATTCATTTGCTATTTTACATTTTCACCTTCTAACGGGTTTAACAATTAGAATTTTTCAATCATAAATTTAGAATTAAAAGTCATTGTCGTTTTCTATTTTTACCTACAACCAGTTGGAAACCAAATTATTTTGTGTCTGTTTATAGTCATTTCTAAATTAATGGACTAGAAATGTCCAGGATGTACTTAATTACATAATATTGATGTCACTTGTTCACAAATGTTATAAAAAAAAATCACTTAAAATAAAAAAATAAATGACTATTAAAAAAAAACGGAATGGCGCTGTTATTACGCTAATCGGAGGAAAAAAATTATTTTTCTGCGTTCTGATCCTTTCTTTGGTGCGCTGAAACCCGATGAAAACCATCATTCATTTTCTTTAAGGATTGATTTAGTTTTGTACGTGATTAGCAAAAAATGAATGAATTCTTTTGACTTTTTTCATTTCTAAATTTCTTATGACGAAAAATTACCATTATACAATAAAGAGGGGTATCGATAAGGTAAGAAAATTGACCCCAATAAGTATGACAAAAAATTTAACTATATTTTTTTTATATATACATATTTCTCATTATTTACAGTAAAAATAGGACCCTAATTTAACGCTACAATAATTTAATTTAAAAGTAAAAGTTTTCTTCACAAGAAAAATCGACAAACTGTGGTCAAAATGGCTTTTTTTGGAAAATTATCTCCTTTTTTTAGTATATCAGGCTTTTTTAGACTTGTGGTTACTTTTTTAGCAAAAGAATTACGATACTAAAAAAATGTGATCATGTCTAAAAAAAACTCGAGATAGTAGAAAAGGGTATATTTTTCAAAAAAAGTCATTTTGACCAATTTGTCGATTTGTCTTGTGAAGAAAACGTAGTTACTTTTACTTTTAAATTGTTGTAGCGTTAAGTTAGGGTTCTGTATTTTATTAAAATAATGAGAAATATTAAAAAAAAAAGAAAATAGTGAAATTTGTTATATGATAGGGTCAGTTTTTTTAGCTTATCGATACCCCTTCTTTCTTAATTATTGTACATATATAACTATACAGTAGAACCTCTGTTAACCGGACAGCAATGTCATGCAAAAATTTCCCCCACTTAACAGGGGCAGAGTAAATAATAGCATTAAATAATGTAGTATTCACAACTAATTTTTTAATTCAAAATTTTTTTAATTTTTTAATTCATATCCATTTTATGAACGGTTTTAGGTACTTATACAAAAATATAACGTTTACAAATACATCATCACATTAGAATCATTGTTAATAAAGTTAAAATATGAACAATTATACCTAATGCATATAATAATAATAATAATATTTATTAATGTTAATACTGCTACAGAGTTTACATACGTCATAAAATAATAAAAAATAATAGAATAAAATACAATTAGATAAGAACACAAAGATCATTAAAATCATTACTAAAAAATTCATCAATAGAATAAAAACATTTTTTTACAAGATACTTCTTTAATACATTTTTAAATTTGATTAGTGGTAAGAGTTATACAGAGAAGGGCAACATATTATACATTTTCGGACCTTAATAGCCGACACCAGATCTAACTCGGTTGGTTTTACAAAATTTAACATAAATGTTGTTTTTATTTCGCGTATTGTAAGTATGTACATCTATATGCGTTAAGTAATCAGTGTCATGTTGCTTTACATATACCAAACAATTTAGTATATACAAACATGGGACTGTCAAAATTTTACTCGAAACATAGAGATGTTTACAGTCTTCACGATAGCCCGCTCCAAAAACAATTCTCAGAGCTCTACGCTGTAGCCGAAATATACGACTGCAAAATGGCGCATGACCCCAAACTAAAATCGCATAGGATATATGTGACTGAACCAAAGCATGGAAGACACAGATTAAAACGTTTTGTGAAACCACACGCATTAAATAACGCAGGACAAATATGCCACTAGTGATCTTTTTAGCTACACAATTTATGTGTTGTTCCCAAGATAGTTTAGGATCTAAGGTAATCCCTAAAAATTTTACAGTAACCGGATTTTCATTAAAAGTACCACTGCGTGGAGAGAAATAGATAGTTTGTGTTTTAGCTAAGTTCAAACTCAAACGATTTATCAAAAACCAATTATTTACTGCCGCTTGTGATTGACTCATTTTCTCCTTAAGATTTTCAAAATTGTTGTCATAATTAATAACAGTTGTGTCATCCGCAAAGAGGACGGAATTGCTTGTTTTATCGCAGAGAGGGAGGCCATTTACATATATAATAAACAGAATTGGCCCTAGGACAGAGCCTTGAGGCACACCATGTTTAATTGGCAATAGATTGGAATTTGTCCCATTTATTCCAACGTACTGAAAACGGTTATTTAAATAAAAATCAATCAGTTTTATACTATTAGATGAAAATCCATAAGGTAATCCATATAGGTATACATACACACTAGACATACTCGCATCCAGTTAGTGGTGGCAATAATGTACTAAATAATATATGCCTCCGTCAAAAAATATTGTGTCCGCGATCGGTTAACAGAGTGCTAGAGTCCGTTTAAGGAGTTAGGTGGGTTTCAGATGTTCAAAAAAAGGGTATTTTTACTATTTTTTTTTTTTAATATATACAATTATATATTTTATTTAAACAATTCAGCATATCAAAGATACAGATTTAAGCAGTATTTTCTGGAATTTTTATTTAAAAATTCCGAAAACTCATCCGTTGGTACCTCATCTCCCTTGACGGCTCAAAAAAAATGGTCTTGCCGTGGACAGCATAACTCATTATTGGCTCATTTAAAATCAAAAAACCAAAAATATTTCATTAGTACATGGATAAATCTCGTTATTGGACGAAGGAAAAAAATTAAAATTTGTATTTTTGACAGACTTTGAACAAAAAAACACATTTTTCGGTCAAATTTTCGCCATTTATTGGCCTGAAAAAATTAGTTGTAATAAAAAAAAATCCTTCGTTCAATGACTAGATAATATTATTTCAAAGATGTGTGAAAAATTTGAACAAAATCGCTTCATAACTTTTCGAGAAATCATGTCCACCGACTTAAAAAATTGAGTTTTAAGATAAACGCCTTTAAAGTTTACTGCGCTGCACTGACGTGGCCTGATGGGCGGAACTTCCGAAGGGTCTACCTCTTAGAATTTTACTCGAATCGATTTGAAATTTTAGGAGAATATTTTAAACATATTATACTTATTTAATAAGACAAAAAAAATCGATTTTTTGAAATTTTCAAACCCACTTAACCCCTTAAGAGAGTGCTGAATGAATTGGTTTTAGTATAGCATATACCACCGTCATAAAAAAATTTGTCCAGCTATAGGTGTCCATAATCAGAGGTTCTACTGTAATTGTTCTAAGGCTATAAGTAAAAATGATAATTTTTTTAAATTTCTTTGCTCGTTAATATACATTCCCCTGCACCATCACCATAATGCGACAGAAGAAATTGCAAAAACCAAAGTTGATAAGCAACTAAACTATTCTACCAACTTCAAATTGTAAAGACTTTTTTACTATCAATTTTATTGTTCTTCAAATCAACGACAAACTCAGTAGTACTTTACCGGACAATGCACATGACCTTAAACGTTCCGAATTAATTCAAAATACGCTGCCAGTAGGGTGGGCACACAGCTTCCTCGTAGCCGTAAAAGGCTTTAAAACAGTATTCTACCAAATATACATATTATATAGCGTGAAATTATATTTTCGCCTTGAAGTTTATAAAAAACTGTTGTAACTCAAAAGACTTAAAGGCTAAATTATAAAATAATAGCAAAAATATTTTAGAAACTAACCCCCAAAATACCCTAAAAATTTGAGCGAAATAGGACTAGCAGTAAATAAGATATTGACATTTAATGGGACTTCATGGTAGCGGCGTAGCTACCGTTACTCCGATTTCGATTAAATTCATAGGGGACCATATAGGAACCAAACTACATAATTTCTGAAAATTTCATAAAAAAGAATTGAGTAGTTCCGAAGTTATGCCACTTGGTGCAATTTTGGAATGACATGGTAGCGGCGTTGCTACCGTTACTCCGATTTTGATTAAATTCATAGGGGACCATCGCGGAGCCAAACTGCATAATTTCTGAAAATTTCATTAAAAACAATCGAATAGTTCGGAAGTTATGCCACTTGGTGCAAAATTGGAGACACACAGACGAACAGACAGACGGACAGCCCAAACCAAAATTGTTCAGGAAGCTCTAAAACGTAAAATGTGCGTAAAAAATTTGATTTTAGAGAGAAAAAATTTTTTATTTTTCAAAAGTGATCACAATGCTTCCGCTACTTTAGTAGTCTCGGAAGCAAAAATAAATAAATAAATTTGCAAAACAGTAGAATTACCGGTAAATGTACTTTATCGAAATAAAAGGTTTGTCTTTTAAATTTGTTCGAAAATATGGAATTCTTCAGGTTGCTTTTTTATTACAATAAATTATATCCCTAGAAAGGTGTCAATATTTACTCCAAGATATTTAAATTACTTTAAATTTATTTAATAATTTATTTTCTCAAAATTAACGACTTTTTTTTGACCATCTAAAAAAGAATAATAATATTTATAACAAAAAAAGAATACCTCAGTATTGTAGTCATTTATTTTTTTTCTAATGTTATATTCAAATTTTATATTTTAAGACAGTGTCTGTCAAACTGTGCACCGAGCTATGGTAACGAAAGATTTAAAAATTCGAAAACAGCACATTCTTTTAAAGGCTTCATAGAGTTTTAACGAATTTTCGAATCGAAAATTCAGCTATTACAACCACTGTCATGACGAGACTCGAACCCGGCACTATGATAGAAATTTGTTTTGAAGTCTCTAGAAACCGAAAATATCATTCACTAAAATTTATGTATGTAGACCTGAAATTTTATATTTAGACAATTACGTCACAAATTAGTTCAACCCTTCAAAATGACGTCATATAGATTTTAAACCAATAACTGAATACAAAATTTTTAATACTCCTTAAAAATACTCCTTCTCGATTTAACATTACGAGTTAGAAAAAGATAATATAATAATATAATCCAACCTAATTAAACAAAAACAACTGAAATATTAATGATAATAATATAAAGAGGCGACTTACGTCGTTACCTATTTGTAACCACACTCCAGAAGAAGACGTAATTATAATGAGTTGTCTGTCAAATGTTACTCTTAATAAGATTTTCAAATGTGTTTAATTTTGTACAGTAAGGCTCAACGTAATGGTAAACTAGTAATTAGATTTTACCGTGCAAATGGTTTAAATAGTTATAAATTATAGCTATTTAATGACAAACAAATCAACCAAACTTTTCAATCTTATACCTAAACTTTTTCTATCAATAACAACTCACTCATATTTTATTTTAAAAATGCCTACTTTTTTAGCTTATCGTACTTTTTAACTTGACCTAGTAGTGTACTTTTAAATAGTTTTAGAAATCAGTTTACTTATTGCAATTCAAATGTTTGATGAATTTCTGCCAGGAAAATTCAGCTACTACACCATATCTCACCAGGTCACCATAAAAAACGCTTGTATATTCTCCAGCCGCCATATTGAAATCACTGTTGTGTGAGGAGAATTTTGCCACGCATATTTGAAAAATAGAGTCCATAACCTTTAATTTGAGATATTGCAGATCTATTTTAAGCAACAACAATTTTTGAAAGCAGGGTGTCCCGTTCAGAAAGAATGTCCTATATATATATATATATATATATATATATATATATATATATATATATATATATATATATATATATATATATATATATATATATATATATATATATATATATATATATAATGAAGTGAAGTGCGTGCTGTAATTCGTTTTCTCTGTGCTAAAGGCTTAAAAGCAATTGACATTCATCGTCAAATCAGTGAAGTTTATGGTGAAAACATTATGAGTGAAGGAATTTTGCGGAAATGGGTTAGGGCCTTCAAAGATGGCCGCACAAACGTTCATGATGAGGAACGAAGTGGGCGACCTTCAGTCATTACCGATGATCCCATTCAAAAAGTGGACTGTAAAGTGAAAGAGAACAAACGGTTCACAATTTCGTCCTTAGCTGAAAAATTTCTTGCTGTATCAAGAAGTGTTTTCTACGAAATTGTGTCCGAACGTGATGAAGAAGTAAAAACGTCTGTGCAGCAGTGGTTGTCCAGTATGGCGGCAAGCTTCTTTGACGACGGCATACAAAAGCTGCTCCCAAGATACGACAAGTGCCTTAATAATAATGGAAATTATGTAGAGAAGTAGAGGAAAGAATGCTCTTTCAGATAAATAGTTTTGTTTGAAAAATTTACTTGTTGATTTTTTTATATCAAAACGGTACTTACTTTAAAAACATGCCTCGTATATATATATTCTTTCTAGGACATTCTTTCTGAACGGGACACCCTGCTTTCAAAAATTGTTGTTGCTTAAAATAGATCTGCAATATCTCAAATTAAAGGTTATGGACTCTATTTTTCAAATATGCGTGGCAAAATTCTCCTCACACAACAGTGATTTCAATATGGCGGCTGGAGAATATACAAGCGTTTTTTATGGTGACCTGGTGAGATATGGTGTAGTAGCTAAATTTTCCTGGCAGAAATTCATCAAACATTTGAATTGCAATAAGTAAACTGATTTCTAAAACTATTTAAAAGTACACTACTAGGTCAAGTTAAAAAGTACGATAAGCTAAAAAAGTAGGCATTTTTAAAATAAAATATGAGTGAGTTGTTATTGATAGAAAAAGTTTAGGTATAAGATTGAAAAGTTTGGTTGATTTGTTTGTCATTAAATAGCTATAATTTATAACTATTTAAACCATTTGCACGGTAAAATCTAATTACTAGTTTACCATTACGTTGAGCCTTACTGTACAAAATTAAACACATTTGAAAATCTTATTAAGAGTAACATTTGACAGACAACTCATTATAATTACGTCTTCTTCTGGAGTGTGGTTCCAATAGGTAACGACGTAAGTCGCCTCTTTATATTATTATCATTAATATTTCAGTTGTTTTTGTTTAATTAGGTTGGATTATATTATTATATTATCTTTTTCTAACTCGTAATGTTAAATCGAGAAGGAGTATTTTTAAGGAGTATTAAAAATTTTGTATTCAGTTATTGGTTTAAAATCTATATGACGTCATTTTGAAGGGTTGAACTAATTTGTGACGTAATTGTCTAAATATATTACTTCGGGTATATATGTGTATAATATATGTATGTATATATGTGTCCGCCCGATAACTCAAGAACGAAACATCTTATTTTTACGAAATTTGGTGAAAACATTGGAAGTCCCAAACCCTTGGATGAGTTCTTCAGCCAGACCCATCCGATGCCCGGAATCTCAAAAAATTAACTTTTTGGCAAAATTTGCCAGAATTCAAAAATTTTTCAAATATTTTTTCTAGGATTTCAAAGAGGGGATAAAATGATATAAGACACGTCTTGAACCATTATCCTATGTATGTGGGTTTTCGAGAAAAAGTAAATTTTATAACCGAATATTCGCTATAATATGCAGAATGCTGCGACATGGGTATTTTATTAACATTGTAATTTTTGGCTACACTAGCATTTCTTTTTCTTAAATCAAGGTTTATTGACGGGTGATTGATTGAACTACAGTAATTTGAATGTGAACTTTTCATTTTTGCTATCAAAATGACACAATCCCTTTTCAAAATCTGACTGATACGACAGAAGTTTTTTTCCTAGTGGTCTTACGTGCTTAATTTTGGAAAGAACGACTTCAAAAACATATAATTTACTTCCAATTTCATTATTCTACAATTTTATTTACTCTTTTCAAGATACTGAAAAATTTTAATAAACTTGATGACGTCACTAAATAATAAAATTCTTCTTTTACAAATCAAACTTTACAAAGGAACTGAAGTTAGAGTGATTGGTCGAATTAAGGTAATTTGAATGTGAACTTTTCACTTTTCACAATTCCTTTTATAAATATAACTAATACAACAAAAGTCCTTTTTCTAGTAGTCTTAAGTGCCTAATTTTGGTAAAAATGAAAAGAACAGCTTCGAGAATCTATTATTTACTTCTAATTTCATCATTCTATCATTTTTTTATAGTTTTTAACGCACCGAAAAATATTAGTAAACTTGACGACATCATCAAAAAATAAATCATCAAATAAATTTGATTTATCGCCGCTCAGGATGGGGCGCTCAGAACGACTCCATCATTTTTCAAATACTGTTCACTGTCGACAATTTTGAATTTCTGACCGATTTTTTTCACTTTTTTTCAAGCTTAAAAATTTTTTCTTGTTCACCATCATAAAGTGCATAAAAAACCTACGATTTAAGAAAAAAAAGAACCTCGTACGATACAATGCACAAAAATCATTAGCCAGTCAATTTTCAAATTAGACGTCAATTTTTAGGGTTTGTGTTAGATATTTTGACTTAAAATTTCAACCAGTTGTTGTTCACGTTATAAAGTATATTTTCTGAAAATTTCATCAAATTTCACTTAAAACATCCGAAGTTAAAACCCAAACACCAAAATTTAGCAGTGTCTCCAGTTTTTATTTTTTTTTTAAGGTTATGTGTGCAGATAAACATTTCATACTGTAACCAGTAGTGAATAGCCTCAATTTTTTTCGTTTTTTTTAGACCTATACATACCGAGATATATTCATCTATATTTAGAAAGTATGACTAAAATGGTCAATTTTGCACAAAATAGCCGATAACTTTCGTAGCGGCGGTTGCAAGTGGTAAAAAATGTTCATTTCGTATAGTCTTCGATGTAATTAACATGCTACAAAAAAATTTGAGGGGGGAAACAGTTCCTTATTCACTAAAAATTTGGAGGCCATTCGACTCCATTACAGTGTGTTGTCAGATAAAAAAGTTTGGCGGACACTGTTTTAGAATATTAGTCTAGTGATATTTAATTAAAAAAATTCTACAAATTGCTTTTAACATGTGATAAAATTTAAAAAGAAGAAGATACAATATTATTTATTGATATGTGGTAAATAAAAAAATTGCTTACTTGGTGGGGCAACAAAAAAAAATATTAACCAATATGTAACCATGTTAAAGAGCTTTAAGATATAAGATAAACATATACGGAAATATGTAGCAGAGACGAAGATAACAAATTTACTAATAAGACAAGTTTTAATTATTAATTAAAAAACCCCTTACGGTGGTCTATTAATTATAAATACAACTTAATTACATAAATAGCGAATATTTCATTCAAACAATTTGAATGAAAATTGACGGGACAAAATGAAAATTGTGGTAACTTAATTATTGTTTAATCGCTTCTATCAGTACTCAAATTTAACAATTACAATCATTTTCCAGATATTATTTGTAATTGCATTCGTAGCCGTTTGTACGGCTCAACAACAGCAACAACAACGTGGTTTTGATCCATTTCAATTGTTTACGCAACAACGATTGAACCCGTATAGGCCGATCGTTGTTCAACGCACGGACGAAGGTCAATACAAACCCGATGATGCGGGGCGTTATCGTGGACAGTATCGGGACGATCTAGGCAAATATCGTCACGATGATGGAAGATATCGACATGATGATGGAAAGTATCGACACGATGATTCAGGTTAGTTAACGTTGCGATAACAAAATTTGAATTATTTGACTGTATCTTTTGATTTTTCTGATTTTGTTTCGTGAAACAATTTTTGCTTAAGTCAACAATCGCATAATCATTTTAAGTCACGATCCTGTTTTATATTCAGGACCGCTAAGTTGTAAAAATACCCCTGTGGCAGCATCCTGTACCTATAACATAGCGAATTTCCGTTTAGAAATACATTTTTTCTCGAAAACCCGTTGATCCGCTGACATCGGATAACGATTCAAGAACGCATCGTATGTGATTTTTCCCACTCTTTGTCATGGAAAAAAAATCGAAATATACTTCAAAATTTTGACAAATTTTTTCAAAAAACTCATTTTTTTGAAATTCTAGACATCAGACGTGTCAAATTTTGTAAAAATAAAATGCTTCGTTCGAGAATTATACATATAGTACATATATAAGCGACACTTTTGTCGAAATTGAGATTTTTATTGCAATATTTTAAATTGTAACGAACCAAGCATTGTTAACGTTTCCCTTCAAAATCCATTAATTACAGAGTTATAGCAACTGCTTAGTTTACGGTTAATTCAACTATTTTTCATATTATAGCCATAAATTAATACAATTTATAAAAAGGCTTGAAACCTATTATTTCTCATAAATTTTAACTATTACATACAAATTACTAAAAATCATTAGTAATATTTCAAAAAAAAAAAAAAAAAAACCTTCAAAATTTGATATTTGTCGCTTACGATAAGTTGGCGGTAGTCGCTCGATATGTATGTACACATAAATTTTAATGAACGTTACTTTCGGGTTCTAGGGACCTCAAAACAAATTTCTGTCCCGAGCTCAAGTCGCACTATGACATCTATTCTAATAGCTCAATTTCCGTTCGGAAATTCGCTAAAAACTGTTAGGATGTTAACAAATTTAGTGAATCAGAATTTGAAAGAATTGAAGAAATCAAAAGAAATAAACTTCTAAGGTTTTTTAAAGCAATTAAAAATACTAGCCTTCGTGCAAAACTTGAAGGATATTTAGCAATCAGTATACAGAAATACTTATCATAATTTTAATACCTAATTGTCAATAAATTTCGATCGTTTCTTCTAACAAGAAATATCACAAAATGCTTCTGAACTTCTGGCTGCTTTCTAGTGTCCCTTATTTTTTTTGACTAGCTACAATATACCGAAGAATAAGTAAAATCAAGGAGGTACGATATTCCTTGTAAGACAAATCGGGTATTAACTTGGGTACAGTCGTCTTTAATAAAAATTATTATTCCGTCAATCTTTAATAAAAATAGATTCCAGCTTTAAACTTGGCAAATTGTTTGACTATAAAACTTACTAATTCAGAATACTATTTCTTTTGTTTTATTTAATAATCAAAATTTTCATTTCGGTATAGCGATTTTAAATACAATATAAAAACTCGAGAGAAAATTAGATATAAACTAGCTATACCCACGACGTCGTTCGCCCGACGCATTATTATAAACTCAATGAGAAGTATATAAGTGTAATAATTATACAGAACTTGCATAGAACAATAATTTTTGTGTAATGCATGTACATGTTTAAAATGGTTTTCCTATTTTTCCGCGGGAATGAGACATTTTCCCGGAGTAAAAAGTATCTTAGATGTTGACCCAGATAATAAGTTATCATCACACCAAATTTCATTAAAATCCGTCCAGTAGTTTTTGCGTGATGCGTGAACAGACAGATAGACAGACAGACAGACAAAAATTTTAAAAATCGCTGTTTTGATATCTACATCGATAACTATTTACGGTACCAGTACAATTTTCAAAAAATATTCCATAAAACAGCTTCGTTACAGTTTTATTATATGTATAGATTATCTGTCTTGAAAAATATAGTTTAATAAACATCAATCAAATTTTTTTTAAATTCTGATTAAAGTTTTGTAAAAAAAAAAAAAAAAATTAAAATTGACTTTGTATATTAACAAGTAATAAAATTCTATAAAGTAATTAAAAATATCATAGTAATGTTGCTAATTAAAATTTTTTTTATTACCTTGCTTGAAGATGGTCATATAAGAAAATATATATATATATATATATATATATATATATATATATATATATATATATATATATATATATGATATTTCAAATAACATTATTGCCCTATTGATTTAATGACCTGTTATTCCTAAAGGTCATTAAAAAGTATTTCAGAAACTACAAAATTACTTAAAAGAACCAATAAATATTCCAATTTCAGCAACTCTTCTCAAATCGACATTAACCTTTGACTGGTACATATGTTTCTCTATTCGGGTCCCACTTGGAAATGCTTAATATATCTAAAATAGTTTAAATTTTACTTAGATATTTGTGATTACCTTACGCACTTCGTGACAATTCGTTTAGATGCGTAGAAACAAAAGTTAGGATAACAAAAGTAGTCATTTCCTACCCCCGATACCATAGTTAAGGGACTAGTCACAGTTTTAGAACATGATGACAATTTTTAAGTTTCAAATATCAATGCTAATGATTTTACCAAAACAAAAAATAAATAAAAATTTTAATCTCCAGGACGTTATACCGGACAAGCGGTACCATACGTTCACCAAGACGTCGGAGGTGGTCAATATACCGGCAGCAGTGAGAAATACAAGCCATACAAGGACAGACAATATCCAGGTGGTGCAGGAGGTGGCGCAGGTGGTGGAGGTGCGTACAAACCACAACCAACCGCATACAAACCGCAGCCAGGTGTTGGTGCTGGCTTTGGTGGCGGTGCGCGTACCGGTGCTGGTGCCGGTTTGAGTGCAGCAGGAGAATATAGCGACGATAGTGGATATTCTACATTGGGCGTTCCACAAGGTTTAGAGCAAGGAAGTGCAGCCGGATTATACGACAATAGAAATTATCGAATCATTAAGGATATTAAAGAACTCGGTGAAGATGGTTACCATTATGAGTAAGTAAAAATTTGACAATGATCTCTTCTCGCATGCGGTTCTAAGATATTAATCCGATAATTCTTTCGTAGCTTCGAAACCGAAAATAAAATCTTTGGCGAAGAACAAGGTCAAATAATTAATAAAGGGCAAGAAAATGAAGGTATTAGTGCTACCGGTTATTTCAAATATACGGGACCGGATAATATTGTTTACACCGTGAATTATCGTGCCGGAGAAGAAGGATTCGTTCCAGAGGCTGTACACATTCCCACCCCACCACCAGTACCTGAATTAATTCAACGTGCACTTGAGTATCAAAGATCTGTTGGTACATTGTAATTAATTACCTATTTGTAAAAAATAAATAAATAAATAAACATTTTTTTTTAAATAAAAATAAATAAGTTTATTAATTTTATGTTATCTAATAAAAATTATAGTTTACATTTTCCCATAGATCAGACAGAAATGTCCATATAAAGGTGAGGCGTTTTGTTATAGTTGAAATGTGTTGTAACACTACAAGTATGAAATCATATCACAGATATACATCTACAGATAAAATCCATTTTTTGTACAATTGGACAAAAGGGAGATATGATTCGTTTTTTCTTACAGATTAACCGATTCATGGTTGAATTCGATTCAGACCCACAAAAATCGATGCAAATTATATTAAATCTAAAAATATTCTTTTCTACTTCACCACCATTTATTACTTACTAAAAAGCTCTGAAAATTAAATATTTCATTAGTATAAGGCGATATTTTCTTTCTAACTCTTTAATGGAAGTTTTCTTTCGAGTCTCATCACCCGTAATTGTTAAATACCTATAGGGGCTGAGTGGCGAAGCCCACAGTACACAAATATTTAATGTAACTGATTAAAATGGATAATACAATTAATAAAAATCCAAATATATTGGTTGGATTCGAACTTGTGACTAGGGTTGCCAACTCTTCCGATAAATATTTCGGGATTTAATGAATCCCCAGAACTTTAAACAATGCACAGAACTATTTACTAGGTACATACAATACTTAGAATATATTTATCATTCTTACCCAATAATCAGTTTAAAATCAACCATTAAAATTTTAATATGTGCTATCGTATTTTAAGATAATATTTATCCTTTAAAAAATACAATAAACAATTTCTTGAAGACAATATTACAATGCTTTTTTATTTTGCGAGAAATTATTATTATTATTAATTTTTTTTTACTGTGAGCTGTCTTTTTTTTAAGAAAGACATTTTTCAAATCGTTGTCAGCCTTAGATATTGGCTATTTTGGGGCTACTTGGATGCCACTTGTGTAATTCATGTACGTTAAATAATTTATTTCATTTTTTGAGGGTTTTTCTACCTAAAATGCATTTTTTGGAGGGATTTTGACTATTGTTGGCGGAATTTTGATGAATCAAACTGACAACACTGTACATTTTATGTGTGGGTAGGTACTTACTTCCTTGATCGGGCGACATTATATGTAAGCGCGGTAATTTGGAAACAGCAATAGCGAGACTGCCGGGATTAAGAAAGTAAAAAAATTGTAGATGTTAAAAATCGGGACAATTAGCGTCCCGCCACTACTGTCGTCGGGACGCGGGACATATAGGCCTAAAATCGGGACAGTTGGCAACCTACTTGTGACCCTATACGCATTGCAGTATGGCGCTATTCACTGGACTAATCCATAGTCTAACTAAATTGTGATTTAACTATTGACCTGGACAAACTTTTCAAAACTGCTTATTTGAAAAATTACTTAATTTTTTTTTTATTAAATGCAATCATCAAAAAGTGTCGAATTTCTTAATAATTATTAAGGAAAACAGTTCTCAACAATAAGTAGCCATATTCTTTATCGACTGAAATCAATCAATATTATTTTAACATTATTACTAAAATGAATTTTTACTGTAGGGTTTGTAAGGCCTTATTTACACGGGCTTAGTATACTGATCATTAGTAATTGCGACAAATAAACAAAAAATTACATTTAAGTTCGGTGTGTTTAAACGTAATTCTATGGCTGTTTGTAGCTACTATTATAAAATGATTAGTTTTAAACCTATGTGTAAACAAGGCCTTATGCGAATTGAGAGCGTGGGATGGATGAGTTTAATTATTATATAAAAATTGTTTATTACATAAATGAATATTTCAATGTGAAATTAATTCAAATTATTAACCAGTTTACATTTATTAGAATTTCCAAAGACATAAAAAACCATCTAACACAACGCCTATAAAATACATTTGTAACTTTTTTTTTTCCTTGATCAAGAATTATTTTAAAATAAACTAATTACAAGTAGGGTAAAGTGGAATAAGTGCACCCCCATTTTTTGATAGTTAACTTTCAGACCATTATTGTATCAATGTTATTAATCGCATTTGATTGTTTATCAGCGTTATCAACTACCTGGTCTTTAAACTTAAATAATCATAAGAAAGAAATTCTAGAGAGCTTCGTGATAATGAATTGTAATTATTTTTTTGAAATGTGTACATGTAATACACTTGCCCCATGGTTTGGGGCAAGTGCGTTATGCTTACGTAGAGAAATGCTTACGCAGAGAAAAGTATGCTTATTCAACGGACTTGAATAAGCATACTTTTCTCTACGTAACTGTACAAAAAAATTTTAAATATCTTTTTATCTCAAGTGATAAATTACCTTTTATTACACATATTATATTATATTATAATTGAGAGGTATACTAATATCATCTAATGCAGTTTCCAAGGTCGCTGCTGAATACTGTGTGCTTCTGGCAGTTTTTCTTATGTAATTTCGTACCATTTCTACCTAAAATAAATAATTATGGGCAAAAACAAGCAGATTTTACATCATATAACACAGTGGGGTAAGTGCGCTCCCTTTAGTGCTACATCATATAATACATTAAGAGCGCACTTACCCCAATCCAAAAGATGCACCTGCCCCGTAGGAAAAGATGTTGGGGTAAGTGCGCTCCCTTAATAGTGTTTCTAAAATAACAGAATAAAAGAAAAAATCTTCTTAATTAATTAAAATTTACCTTAATAACAACTAAAAATATTAAATAAAAAAAAATAAAAATATTATAATAGACTCTATTAAAAATTTATTGAAAATGTACTCAGCAACTCGTTGTTAAACCATAAAACACATTGTTGAAAAACATAACCGTTACTACTCTATAGAGATGTCGATTCTCCAAAAAAAAGATCGATTTTTGGATCGATTTAAATCGAAATCAAAAAAATCGATTAAAAAAAAAATCGGCTAAAAAAAAAAATCGATTCTGTGAGATCGATCTAAAAAATCGAAATTTTGAAAAGTTTAATAAAATTAGCTGATAATTTTTGTTTAAGGGACTAACTTGATAGTACATAGGTAATATCGGTATATCGTGTAAAAACGTTTTACATTATATTTGTAAAGGCGATGAATGAGTTAACTTTTCAATTATAATTATAAAAAATAAGGCAATTGAATATGTAGGACGAATATCACGAATTGAACCAAGTTTATTCAAAAATTTCAAACAAATTGACAAAAAAATGTTTTCTAAATAAGTTTTTTTTGGGGAAAGGGATCGTCGTTTGCACAGATAGGTGGTCTCTTCCTTCCTTTTGTATTAATAATCTGAGTTATATAGAGCCATAGGAGGGATTCGTTGATATAACGAGTAAAAAGTGACAATTAACAATAGAGTTTTTGGTGTTTCATTTTAACACATGTTTTTTTGTAGAATTACTATTAAAATGAAGTTATCTTTGGAAAAAATCGGTTATCGATCTCTTACTTTTAATAATCGATTCATGAATCGATTCAAATGAAAAAAATCGAAAAAAGAATCGATTTTTTAAGCTTCGATTAATCGATTTAAAATCGACATCTCTACTACTCTATATAATTGACAGTAGTGCCAAATTAAGGTTGACCTGTTTCTCTTGAGTGTTAGCGGATATTTTAAAATTAATTTTAAATCACTTTATAGTTAGTTGAAAATTCTATTTGACGCAAAGGCACTTACCCCGGGTGCGCACTTACCCCACTTTACCTTATTGGTACAAGTACGTACACAAAATTTATTGAAAATTTTTTAATTAGATACTTGTATTATTTATTTGAAAGATTCAATATATCACTTAATCCGTGATTTTGCTCTAAGCGTTTTACCACTTTGACCAAAAAAATAAAAAATTTATGTACATTAAAAAACTGAATTCTAACATAAATTAGTTCAAAACATGGTTTATCTTACTTGCGGAACTCGGTATTAGAAAAAATTAAAGCTAATATAAATAAATTTAAATATTCATCAATATTATTTTGATAGCAAAAATGGCAAAATGAAAAAAATTATACAATATTGCTTTCAGTGAAAAATTGAAAAACATGTTTAATTTGGCCTTACTGACGTCATAAAACACGTATAAAAATAAAACTTACGACTATTTGCAAAATTTCGATAAGACTGAAAACGTAAAATTAAACAAAAATTCATATATTTTAAGAAAATATTATCATTCTGATAACAAAATGAAAAAAGTTGTTCATTACTTGCTGTTGCCAGTTTTCTTATTTCAGAATATTTAAACAAAAATCATGTTATAAAGTTGTATATTTATTAAAGATCAAAATTAATTAAAAACTTTGATTATGAAAACTTGGTTTTTGAATGAGTCACTTTAAAGTGGGTTAAAATGTAAATGTTTCAAACCTTGATAAATAAAATAACAACGGTTTTTTCTAAACAAATATTTTGTAATTTTTTAATGCGTTTATCTGATATATAGCAAATGTTAATAAACAAACAACTCTGTATTATATTAGCCCACGCATTTTAGTCAAAAAAATTTTTTTGATCATAAATTTTCAAAATGAATTTTTTATGGCTTTAAATTTTGGAAACTATTTACATAAGAACGCTACTTATATAAGAACAAGATGGGTTCGGTAGTTATCCAAAGAAGGATTTTCTGTCATTACAGAATCATTTTTAATCTGCTAAAAATTTTCGCTTTGATGTAATAATATGATAGGTAGGTACATATAATCTTGCTGTGTATATAGATTCTCATGGTGTCGACGCTGGGTAATTTAATACTGTGTGTTTTTTATTTTCTAACATTTTTAGATGTACCTACTTTTTTATTCTGCTTTTTTTACACGGTCTTAATACTAATCATCAGTAATTGCTACAAACACGCACATAATAACGTTCAAGAACTGTTGCAATGTGTTTAAACGTAATTTTATACGTGTTTGTAGCAACTATTAATAATTAATACTAATTCCGTGTAAACGAAGCCTTATTGGAAATTCAATTGAAACGATTGAAATCAATACTGTTGGTCTGACATTTCTGAAACAATGCAGAAACAAGACGACATTTCGATCCAAAATAATATTTCGACATACAGTAGCCGTCCAAAATAGTCACACTTCGAGTGAAATAGACATACACATACTATGTTTACTCTTGTCTATACGCACATAGGCGTCACATGCAATATTTGCATACTCACTACATACATACCCCGTGTACCTGCCGTGTGGTACTTTGTGAGGTAGCTACCGTGTAATGTGTGTCGTGTATGATACGTATGTACGTATATTAGTCTAGAGTGAAGACACTGGTCCGCACAAACGAGATCACACATTTTTATAGTGGGCTTTAGTACACACTACGTCGTCAATAGTATGGTGACACCTTGACCCAAGGGGTGTCCGCACTTTTGACGCGGTACTGTACTTAATGTTGTGGTACACTGCCGTGTCAAAAGTGTGGGACCCTCCCTCCTGGGTCAAGGTGTCGCCATACTTTTGATGACGTAGTGTGTGCTAGAACCCACTATAAAAAAAATTGGGAACAAGTTTGTGCGGACTAATGTCTTCACTATTCATACTAATTTAAATAATAAATATTTGTAATGTTGTCTTCTTCTAAATATGTGACGTAATTATGACGTAGATGGCGAATTGCGCAAAAAAAGCTTATTTTGGTTTCAAATGTAGTGTACCTTTCACTGTCTACTTTGACTTGAACATAATTTTTATAATAATATTGTTGAAAAAATTCCAATTTGTTAAGTTAACTAAACATTTACCCCACCTGACGGACGTCTATGACTTCCAAGATAGTCACTAGAGGAACATTTGTGTGACTATCTTGGACGGCTATTGTAAAACAAAAATAAAATAAAATCAAAATATATGGGGTAAAGTGGGGTATTTTTGTTCTGCTTCACTATACTCCTTGACAAATTCTAGCAAAACACCCTTATTTGTAACAAACTGATTCATATTTTTGTTCTTCGTGTAAAAATTACAATTTTAAGGAAAATTGGTGCTAAAGTCAATATTAATTCAATATTTTGTAAGTTCAACTTTACACAAACCACTCTTCAGGTACCCCACTTCACCTTGTCGTAAAGAAATGAATAAAATATGTCACCAATGTGTTTGATTTAAGAAGGACAACCGACATGGACAAACAACAATAAGGATCTTCGGTTAAATATCATTTGAATAAATTAAAAATTAAATAAACATTCAGTGAAATAATTTACAAAGTAAACTACATTCAATTAATGCAAATGATAGCTAATAAAATTGTATTAATATGTGAACGACGCATCTCATCACCATAATATTATTACACCACAAAATAATTTTTAATACTGCATATTCTAAAAAAAATCTCCATTTCTGTATACAGTGAAACTCCTCTTTGATCTTTAAGCCGCAACTTCGTCTCCAGGCTATTTTTTTCTACTGATTTAACAGCAGTCGCTCCGTCCTCTAAACGCAACCCCGAAACCAAATCTTAATATAAAATCGAGAAAACCTATCAATCCACCAGAAACAAATTTATATTTATTACGTTCCCAGGAAATCGTCCGACTCAGCCAAAAAATCATTAATGTCTAACCAAAATAATATTTGTACAAAATTTTCTAGAATCTCACTGAATCACGCATGTTTTTATTGTATAATACGATCTACTTATATTCAATTATTTTTTTTTTACTAAAAAAATATTTATGATTATATGATTACGTAATATACCTATGGGATCTAGAAAGAGGCATCTGTTTTACTCTCGCCTTCCTTCTTGAGTATAAGCCATGACTCCATGAGTACGATTCTAATTCTTCCATTATTTTTTAAAAACATTATTTCTTTAAATATTACCTATTATGAAAAATCTTTCTTTTGTAAGATATTAATTAGGAGCCTGACTTTTTTTTAAAGACGTTGTACTACACAAATTTTAAATTTTCTTTATTACGCCATTTCTAATTACCAAAATTATCAAAACCTTCAAAATTTTTGCATAATCAAATCTGTAAATGAATGACATTTTAGAACAAAATAAACAGCGGAAATTCATTGACATTAAAAAATATTTCCAAAAAGAAATTTCCATATATAATTAGTTATTTTAATTAAAATACCACGGTTAAAATTCTATAAACAGATACGATTCTACAAAAATTCGAACCGATATAAGAATCAGAAAGTTGTAGTAGAAATACTTTCTATAGGCAGCGTACGAAATATATGGTGGGGACAATTAAATCGATTGCAGCGTGAGTAGTGGAGAAAACAAGCATTAATACGGGCTCATATGTGTTTATAGTATAATAAAAAATATTAAATAAAAATATTTACATTGATTCACTTTGATTATAAACGCAGTTGCAACTAATATGTCATTCCTTATTTATCTGTCAACAGTATTAACGTCTACACGTCAATCCATAAATACAGAATTAAAAATATTTGATGTATTTTAACTCACATAGTCACATGAAATAATGTTTCATAAGGAGTTAAAGTTATTAGTGACTACATTAAACTAAATGACTTATGCCAGCATTTCTTAATTCTCGAATTTCCCTGACGTACTTCACCGGCACCAGCAACTTTTTCCTCTGCATAGTCCGAGGTTGGAAGGAAATACTGTCTTGATAATTATATCCATATTAACGTCGAAAATTGTTTAATTACTTTTAGCGAATTTCCAGAATGGAAGCTCGCTATTACAGCCACTGTCATGACGCGACTTGAACCCGGGACCATGGCAGAAATTTGTTTTGAGGTCCCTAGAAACCGAAAATAATATTCACCAAAATTTATATATATATATATATATATATATATATATATATATATATATGTATATATATATATATATATATATATATATATATGTGTCCGCACGATAACTCTCGAACGAAATGTCCTAGGTTTACGAAATTTGGTGAAAATGTTGGAAATCCCAAACCGTTGGACAAGTTCGTTAGCCAGACACGTCGGATGCCAGGAACATGGTGTTTGTTCTTGCAAAAAATTAGTTTTTTGCCAAAATTTCCACTTATTCAAAAATTTTTGTGAAATTTTTTTACACCATTTAAAAGAGGAGAAAAAATTACATAAAAAAGGTCCTTAAATTATTTTTCTATGTCAACTAGTTTCCGAGAAAAACTATGTTGTTTAGACTGTGATACTTTTATCGTAAAAAGTGTGAAGCTATTCACAATCTAAGCACATATTCGATACAATATGTATCGTACACATAATATACCAGATGGCCCATTTGGATGTATACATACGATTTACATGTTAATTTTTAACATTGGATTCCTATAAGGAAAAAGTTATGTCACAACAGTGCTTTGAATAAACTAATAGTACTAATTTAATATTATAACTACTACTGTTACTATCGCTTTAACAACAATAGTGCAGTAAAATAAAGAAATGAATGTCGCAATTTCCAAGCAATTCACTTTTACATAATAAGTATTTGTGTCATCTGCTGTAAATTCAAATACCCCTGTCGCAGCATCCTGCATAACATAGCGAATTTCCATTTACAAAAGTACGTTTTTCTCGGAAACTAGTTGATATAGAGCAATTGTAATTAAGAAAACCTTCTTTATGTGATTTTTCCGCCAAATTTTTTTCACGAAAAATGTCCAAAACACCGTAAACGTTTTCACGAAATTTCTTAAAAATAAAATGTTTCGTTCTTGAGTTATCGTGCGGACAATTAGTAAACATCTATATAAATGTGTCCGCACGATAACTCAAGAACGAAACATCTACTTTTTAAGAAATTTCGTGAAAACGTTTACGGTGTTTTGGACATTTTTCGTGAAAAAAATTTGGCGGAAAAATCACATAAAGAAGGTTTTCTTAATTACAATTGCTCTATATCAACTAGTTTCCGAGAAAAACGTACTTTTGTAAATGGAAATTCGCTATGTTATGCAGGATGCTGCGACAGGGGTATTTTTAATATAACTGTTATACTTCATCCAGTATTTTATTGTTCAAACTGAACAAATCAAATTGTTCAAATTTATTTATAAAAAAAATTAATTGTAAATAGCCAACATTTGTATTCAGATTTTTACGGTTTGTTTAAAAATATTTTAAATTTATTTATTTCCACGGTTACCATTATTTATATTCGTTAATGAGCCCGGAAAAATGTATATTATAGATGTCGTTGCCATCACGTACCCAGCCTATATAGACCTAAATCTTGCAACACAATACTCCCAAATCACAATTCTAGTTTGAGAAATATTTCCTTATTTCCTTATAATATTAAAAAAAAAATCAAAATAATTTATCTTAAATTTTTCCTTCACTTTCTTTTGCTTAAGAGAACGTACACTTTTAATTGCATCATAAGGTGTTGCAAGGTAAAATACGCCCTCTTATTACCTCACGATCCATATATTGATCCCTTCTCATAGCACATCATATAATTAAAATTGCCAACACTCAATTCCGAATAAGGCAAGGTAACAATTTTTTTTAAAAATTTGTCATCAAATAAGTTACACTATTTTGTGATTAAAAAAAAATTGTCGTATATATTATTTTTTGCAATTCCAAACAATTTAAAATTATAAAAATTAAGAACAAATTTATTTAAATGCTATTAAAATTGTAGGAAATATATTACATCAAGTAAATTTTGGATAAATCAATCGAATTGCACAATACATTATAACTGTTTATGTTTATCTACAAGTTTGAATTTTGAAATTACCTAGAAACGCTCTTTAATTTAAATTAAATTTATAGCTTGATGATTGGTGATACTCTGTAAATTCTGCTTGTTGATTGGCTAAAAGCGGGAGTAAAAATATTTTTAACCCTTGGGACTAAAAGTAACACTTGACTCCCTATTATGAAGGACTAAATCATGTATTTTAATCCCAAAATGGAAAGTTTTTTTTTTTGTAATTTTTAAGAAAAATTCATTTTTTGTCTATTTAGTCCATTTACCATAAAATAATTTTTGTCAGAAGGTTACCTTTCAAATAATACAAATACCTACATAGTACATACAAATATTTGATATTAATTAAATGTATATTAAGGTAGTTGGTCGATAAAACGATTTTTTTAATTTAAAGACATCATTTTACAAAGTTTTCACAACATTTTTTCAACAATTTTTTTAAATTGCTACAACATAAGCGCACGGAAATTAAAAAAAACAAGTGGTATACAAATACAATAACTGAAGAATAATAATACATTATTTAATTTTTGATAAAAGAAAATTTTTTTGCTGAGGTATACTTTTGTAACTGACTATCTCAGAGCAACTACGTTAAGTAAATGTATTGTAATTTAAATTGTTTTAATTTTAAAATTTATTTTGAGTTATTTTGTTTCCTATAGATTTGTTGAATATTAGTAGTCTGACAAGAACAGAAATTAATTGATAGGTAATAATAATGAAAATGTAGTGAAATTTTTTATCTAATTTTTAGTGAATAGAAATATTAATTCAATCGTAAAAATGTTCTTAGTATGCAAAATGTACACTTATTTTCATTATTATTAAAAAAAAATTCATTAAAAATAAATTTCTCGATAGTAACAAGCTAGTGCACCCTTACTATACAGGGTGTTAGGTAAGTACGTGGCCAAACTTGAAGTGGTGATTTTTTGAGTAATTCTAAGACGAAAAGTTCATATAAACCAAGATCATTTGATTGATTAGTATATTATACTATACAGGTTAGCCAGTTTCACTAGTTTTTTGGTCCCAATTTTTAAATGCATATATAAGTCAGTGGCTTAGAACCTAATTATTAAAAATTTGCTAACTAAATAGGTTTATAGGATATACGTACGTATAAAAGAAAAATGTTTACAAATGTGTGCTTTTGGAAATCGAAAATAAATAACTTCGTCTTAATGAAGGTGGATTGACTAATATTTACTTACTTTAAATACAAAATATAGTTTCTATTTTTAAATTACACTTTTTACCTAGTTGGACGTCACTGGTAAAATACATAAAAACACAGAGCACTGAATCGAACATATTAACATAGTATGTTTCCTAGAGATACCACAGGCATTAAATTTTGAAGCATGGCTCCATTTTAGTAAGCCCAACTTGTAACCACGGAGATTTGTTTATAAATATTAGATAAACCATTAAATTAATGGTTTGACCGCCATTAAAGTAATCCCATCAGTCAATTTTTTGTTCACATCAGTCAATTTTTTTGCTTCAATTTCTTAAAATATTTGTAATACACAGCATTCTCTCTAGTCGATTCTCTGCTCAATGCATAAAAATTACAGAATTTTTGTGTAATTGTGATATTTACTATGGTAATTAAAGGTTTGTTTACTCTTGTAACTACGGAGATGGTTTGCCCGTAGTAAGCTGTAGTAAGAAAAATGGGTATAGGACAATAACATGTAACTGGCCTACCTGTATAGCAAATAGTGTCAGATTGATGTATCTTGCATATAAACAGACATAGGTCCAGTAATGCTTCGTTTTCAAGATACAGGGTGTCAGCATTTTAAAAATATATAGTTTTTTCCTAAATATCTTAAAAATCCTTTAGCCGATTTTGTTGAAATTTGGCAGTGCTATTTGGGGTAGTAAGGGGCTAATTTAGTCCTAACTAGTTAAAAATATCAGGTCCAGTGGCGTCCCGGAAGGCACCTTAACCAATATCTTTGACAAAAGAAATGTGCGCCACTGATTTTTTTTGCAATTTTTGTATTGTTTTCGCATTAAGCTATTAAAACTACAACTTTTTTATCTCTAGCATTTTTTCGTATTTTGCTTTGTTTTTGAGAAAAAAAAATAAAAATCACTTTCAAAAAATCACAAAAATACAAAAACTGAAAAAAATCAGTGGCGCACATTTTTTTGGTCAAAAATATTGGTTAAGGTGCCTTCCGGGACGCCACTGGACATGATGATTTCAATCTAGTTAGGGCTAAATCAGCCCCTTACTACCCCAAATAACACTAGCAAATTTCAACAAAATCGACTGAAGGATATTTACGAAAAAACGATTTCTTTTAACCCCTTATCCCATACAAAGCCATATATGGATACTAAGTTTTACTATTGTTTTTTCAACATATTAAAATTTTTTTTTGAAACTAATGTTAAATCCTAACTTTATACTCCTTCGAGTAACGAAACGTAATTTTTATTGTCTTTGATAAGTGAGGGTTGCCAAATTATTTGAAGTTATGTTCAGTGTCCGACCGTTACAGTGCAATTAATTGGTGCTAATTTTATTTGTGAAAACTAAACAATAAAACGGTAAGTACTAAAATCAAAAATTTTCAAAACACATTCTTTATATATTCAAGAACATGGAATAGTTGTGATTCGTGTGTGTTTTCTTGTTTTCTTCGATTTTTGGGGCTTATTTTGAAGTTGCCATATTTGGATTCGTATGCGTTTAATCCAAATTATTATTGGGCATATATGGCTTCGTATCGCTTTTATGGTACATCCCAGCATGTCAATTCTATTCCTGGTGATGGCTTCGTGAGTGACGATGATTTTGCTTCTAATTCCCCAGTACTCCCACCAGCCAAGGCAGTTCATCAACTTCGGTGGCCAGAAAACGTACTGCAACAAGCCGAAAAGGTACTCCATCGAGCTTGCCCGGTTCACCTATACTCATTAAAAAAGCACGAAAAACTCCAGCTAGGCATCAAGAGCTCCCGAATGGACATAACTAAATTGACAATTATGTCAAAACTGCTCAAAATTCTGTTCATTCGCCAAATGTGGAAAGTGTCAAGTTTATTTATGTTACAATGGCAAATAAAATTGCATACAGATTTTCATAAAATATAATTGTATTTTTTATTTAACGCATACGAAGTCATATATCGATTATAATTATAATACTAGAATGCATACGAAGCCATATATGGCTTCGTTAAGTAATTTCTAAACAATAAGACTCAATTTTTTTTCTTAATTTGACTACTAAAATAAAAGAAGTGAAAGACATTTGCAGTAAAAAAAAGTTTTTTCTTCACCTCCTTCATAATTCATGCAATAAGTGGTTAAAAATTCTGACGTTTGGTTATATAAACTTTTCGTCTTAGAATCACTCAAAGAATCACCCCTTCGAGTTTGGCCACGTTTTTATACATAACAGCCTGTATATACCGAGTTGAGCCTAATATAAGTTTAAATAATGCAAAATATGCCATCAAAAATACTATGGATAAAATAAATAATTTGAACAATTAACTAACCACTAGCTTTCTACACCTACTCTCGATCATTACAGGTTTTATTATACGTTCACGCAAAGTTACCTTCGCTATAGAAATTTTCACTTAAAAAAATTATTTTTGAAAAGCATGTCGGAAGTAATAATTATAAGAAAAATTAAAAACATAAAATTATATTAAAAATCTATAAAAACGAAATTAAAAATTAAATAAATTATGGGTGGTACTATAAAATTTATTTATATTTTCATCATCAAATACAAGAACCATAATTTAGTTATAACAATTAACAACATTAACCTTTATTTATCGATAATATAAATTTGAGTTACGATTCATAAAACACGGAACTACGATTTCGTTGCATAACAATCGTTATATCAAAGTTTACTTTAATCAGATGACAAATACTTTTTTTTATACCTAAACATTCCTTTAATCATGGTAGTAAATTAAGAATCTTATTAACATATTAACATCATTGTCATAAAACTTATAATAAAATGAAATATTTTTATTTACGTATTTATTTGCATTTTGTAAATTCCTCGATCAAAAAATAATTATCTTGTATCACATTTTATTAGACATTTTATTATGATATTATTTGTAATTTAATTAAATAAATATATAGGTATGCAATTTCAAAATGAAATAAAACACTTTCTAATTTTAAAATTTTTGACAAATAACAAAAGAAACAAAACTCTCTTTTATCATTTTTGCAAAATTTTTAGTGTTAACTAGCTGTCACCCGCGGCTTCGCAAGCGTGAATTTCGTAATTTAGTAAAGGTAATTCTTTTTAGGTAGCTTGCTAAAATATTTTGCCCTTATTTTCTTATCATAAGCTGAAATGATAGACTTTATTTATTGGTAAGCTCACTCATCAACCCTCTTTATTTTTAATTTCTCCCTTTGGCTAGTTATCTAAGAACAATTTAAAATTTTCAGAAACTAATTGGTCATTTCTTCAAGCATATAATACAGATTAAAAATCGAAAGTAAGCCTATTAAGAAGGTGTCAATGAATTTGGTATAGAAGTAAAAAAAGTATGTTAATTTAAAATACTCGAATATTACATATTTTTAAAATACCTAATATTTTGTAGACTTTACTCTAAATAAGTTTCCCCCTATTCCTATCGGAAAATTTAAATCCCTACATCCCCTATAAGTCTGTTTGCATTATATTTGAATATTTTCTAAAGTAACTGACTCGTTGTTGGTGACACTAAAACAGTAGGCGTTGAAAATGTAGAGTTTGACCTCTCCCCCATTTCTTTGCGTTTATTCCCTATTTTACTCTTTACACGGTTAATTTTCAAAAAGTGTCATCTATTCATTAGTTTATTTTTGACCTCTTTTGACTATGTCCTCCAGTTTCATGCGTGTAAAATTATCTTAACTGTGAGTAAAGCTACTTAAAATCAATTATTCCGAAACAAATCGGACAAATTTAGTTTCAAATCAGTTCTTTAAAGTGCTTCGCTTCGCTCGCCAAATAGTTCAAAATTCTATAAAAGGTTAATTACATGTGATGCTTCGCTCGGCTCGCCAAACAACTCTAAAGTAACCATTAATAAATCTAATTTTCACACTCTGTGATCTTTCCATGGATTTCCATGTTTTCAAATTAATTCAATTTTAGATCCATTTCGGGATCCCACAACCCTGGTGGACTTTTTAAAATTATATTCAGTTCCTCCATAGTTGAACTTTACTACTATTCTTTTCTAAAGTAAAATTTTAATTAACTTTAACTATTTTAGTTAACTTTAAAATTTTTAAAAATTATTTTTATCGTAATTTAGGTAATCTTTTATTTTTCTTTCTTTTGTTTCCGTGTATTGTTAAAGGAGTATTTTTGATATATCAACTTTTGTCTTGAATATATCAACCCCCATAAAGAATATATATGATTTTTAACGTAGAATTTACCGCTCTTTCCGAATCCGACATCAAAAATAGGGGTTTCCATTTAAAAAAACAAAGTTGACCTCCAAATTTTGGTCAAGGTCGTGTCCAAGGTCAAATTCGAGGCCATTTTCTAGTTCCTCAGTTCTTCATATGAAACTTTTGTCCGGGTTATTTTTCGATAAAGTCAATATTAATTGAGATTTTCAGCTGTTTCGCAACTTTATGAACGCTCTGTATAAGAACGGATGCGTATTGTAGAATTTTTGATTAAAATGACTGTGGAACGATTCACACGCATTTGTGGTTTTGTGACCATCTGCAGTCATAGAGGCCCAAGTATATGGTGGAAAATCTGCTTCTTCGTCTACATAATTATGTTTCTACCAAGTAGTCTAAGTAAGAATCAATCCTGTTGAAATTATTGAAATTGGTGCGCATTTCTCTTGTATGTAGATCAAAAGAAATAAAAAATTTTAAGATTAATACGTAATAATAATTTCGATGGCAAAACCTGGCACGTTTTAAAATAAAAGTTTGAAATATTTGTGGTAAATTTTAAAAAATATCTTATGGTAATATTCACGATTCAGTGTGATAGCACTGATGGTTATATTATTCATAACAGTTATATCATGAGAGTGGGAGTAATTTTCCCTTCTTTTTACTTATGTAAATCGAGTGCCGTTGTACATTCTCACTAGGGGGTATGTTCTGAAGGCGAGTGCAATTGTCCATAGTAATTAACATTATTTTACCTGGCCGAGTGCAGTTGTCCTGCGCCCTAAGAAAGTATTGCAACAACTTAAGGAAATTTTGGCAAAAAGCTTATTTTTGCCACAAAAATTTTTTAGGCAAAAAAGCCTAAAAAACCGTTTTGGGCATCGGACATGTCTAATTTTATGAACTTCCAATATTTTCACCAAATTTCGTAAAAAAAGGATGTTTCGTTCGAGAGTTATCGCGCGAATATAAATTTTAGTGAATGTCAATTTCGACTTCGAGAGAGTTCAAAAAAATTATTTCCGGGATAAGTTCCGGAATAGTTCCGGACTCAAGTCGCGTCAAGACAGTGGCTCTAATAGCTGAATCTTCGATTCGAAAATTTGCTAAAAGAAAAAAACCTATTTAAGCTACATACTGCATTACAAAATATCTGACTATGCGGCCCGCTAAAATTTTTTTTTTTTCTAAATGGCCCTCCAATCAAAAGAAGTTGCCGACTCCTGCTCTAAGATATGCGCATATGCGCACATACCGGGCTTAAAAATTAGTGCATAAAGACAATACATTCACGCACAATAATATTTAAACGTCTGCTTCTTGAAACGTTGCATGTTGCCAACTTTTTGGAACTATCAGCTATTACCACCTAAAAAATCTGTTACTAAAGCGGTCAAATTTTAAAAAAATATTTCCTTCAAGATTAAATGGTAATTTAGAGATTAAGGTGGATTTATACCAAACGTAATTGTATATTATCTTTACATCAATTTTACATAGTTAAATCAAATATAAACATCATCAGTTATGGTGAAGGTGCTGACCACAGTAAGCACTGTATCTAGGATCTATACAAACCTACAGAGGTTTACGAGTCTTAAAATGAAATTTAACCCTTTGCACTCAAACCATTTTTTAGTATGGGTGCTCAGCTACTCGACAGTAGTTTTAATAAAAAATTGTAATACTTACATCAAAGATAAGTATTTTAAACAAAAGTAGTTTACTTACATATTTTATTTTCATTTGCATATTACAAACATTATATTTTAATATTAAATTTTATAATTTTTCCTTAGTGTGATATTTGAAGTGAAGAGTAGGATGGCGCCTGAGAGGCGCGTGTCAAGTGCAAGGGGTATTTATTGTGTCGCCGTGGCGGCGCCTATCCAGTGCAAAGGGTTAACTACTTTACAACGGGTCCCAGTTTGAGGTTCCGCTTTTATAAAAATTTTTGACATTAAAGACCCTGTGGCTAATGATACACAAAAAAGTTCACCTAATCCGTATTAAGCACACATTATGTCAAGATTTCGAAAAGAGTTTAACTAGAATTTTTCACAATTCTCGAGATAAAATATTTCTTGCTGTTATTTAATGTTAAAATTCTCCTTTAATTTATTAATAATATGATTATCTGAACCAGTAGTTTCTATATGAGTTTTATAAAATCAGTAACGACCCTGTCTATAAATTGCGTAAGGCCCAGCACTGATTAATTATTTATTTAAAAGTGGTCAAGTACGGGTTGATCCCCTAATGTAATGGATTTCGTTATACATATAAGAATTTCGTTATTGTATTTGTTATGAAATCCTAAAAAGTAGGATTTTCTCAACATATATATATATATATATATATATATATATATATATATATATATATATATATATATATATATATTAGAATTACCACTAAATTTAAATAAAATATGTATTTTTATAAATGCTTGTGTAATTTCAATATTGCACATCATACTCTTAATCCAATTTAAGAATTTTTTCAGTATCTGTCAATTTTAAATTTTATGTTCAACTTTTAATTTCTTCGAACGCAACCTTCATCTATTTTAGGAAATATCATGGGTTTGGCTTTTTCAAATTCAGTGAAAATCCTGCTCGGTATTATTTTCGTTTTTTGAAAAATAAATCGTGTATATTATTTTGAGGATGACATTTGAAAGGAATGTGGATGTTTGCTCACCTATAAAAAATTTTATTTTCTGCACTTTAATATTTTTTATTTATGTAAATAAAATTAATAAACGTAAATGTCACTCACTATTCAAATACGATTCAGAATTTTCATCAAAAAAGAAAAATCTAATTTAATTTTTTTTCTTTTCTGTAAAAGTAGTACACATAAATAGTTAATAGCAACATCATTAAAATTTATTGGAATAAATTATAAAATAACATCAAAAACGTTTTTGATTTGATGATCTTTAAAGCAACTTGTTTTGAAATAATCTTTGTATTACGATATATCAATATTCTACGAAATTCTTATAAATAATGAAAATAGTGAAAAAATTAATCATTAAAGTAGTAAAATCGATAAATACAGGCGATACCACTATAATATAAATGATTTATTTCTAGAAAAATTATCTGATAGAAGAAATCTTGTGCTAACGAACTCTTTAACATCAGAGATTACAGATTAAACCTTTGCAAACAAAAATAAAATTAAAATATCTTCAATAAGAAATAGGATGTATTTGAAGGCTCAATTTTCTACAACAGTAAAAAAATCTAACCAAAAGAAAACGTTCATATCGTTTATTTTTCTATTATTATAAGATATTTATTACAACAAATAAGAACTCTCCTAAATTAATGAGGAAAACATTCACTTTTAAGATCCTGGTACATAGATAATTTGAATATTTTTAAATTACAGAGTTTAAGTAAATAGACAATTATCTTACCTTACACCTTACTCACTAAACATAGAAATATATATTTAAATTTATTAATAATACTAATCCCATTAATAATAGTGAAAGTCATCGAACGAGATGAAACATTCGTATTTATTATTATTGTTACAAATTATTGTAAAATGAAATGACAGTGGCGAATACAATAAAAAACAATTTCATTTTTTCCGTTGCAAAAATCTAAAATTAAAATTACATGAAAATTCGAATTAAGATACATACTTAAACTCTATCCTATCTAGAGCTCTATAACCCAGTGTTTCTCGACCGCCGATCCGCGAAGGTATCTCACCGACCCACAGAAAAATGTATAAATTACAATCAATTTAGGGATGATCGATATTCATCGATGGTAGAAAAACATCGATGCTTAGGGAGAAAAAATCGATGCAAAAACATCGATGTTATTATGTCCTCGATAACATCGACACATCGATGTTACGAGAATAATATCGAAACATCGATATTGCTCTAAGCTATCTAGTATTTAAAAAGCTCTACAGCTGATTTAAAACAAGATCCATTACTTTTATGGCAAGTTCTAGGATCCACTTATCCAAACTTGAAAAAAATTGCCATTAAATATTTGTGTTGCACAGCAACTTCAACAGCTTTAGAGAGACTTTTTTTAAAAGCTGGGCAGCATTTGTATCACCAAAAGAACAGATTAAAAGGGAAACTTCTAACAAAGTTACTTTTTTGCAAAGTGTACCAAATAAATATTGGCAATGTTAATTTTTAATAAATAAAATAACAGATTATAATGGTTGCTTTTTTTCGAACATCGATGTTTTTCTTTCGATATATATCGTATATCGATACTCTTGATTTGATGTTAACATCGATGTAACATCGATGTCAACATCGATGTTTTCCTAATATGGATCATCCCTAAATCAATTACAAAAATGAATATTTTTTTATCTTTTGCTTTTTGCTTCCATATTTTAATGCAATTTAGTATTTTTATTTATAGCACATAATAGCACACGTCTAGCGGTCTAACACAGTACAATACAACCTCTTTTTGTTTAAAAAAAAAAAAAAAAAAAAAAAGAGAACGACGGAGCTAATTTTATGGATTAACATACCCTAGCTTAAAAGTAAAAGTTTTGAATGATCATGGTGGACGCGCTGAATATACAGAAACTTCTAGTATATTAGGCGAGTTATAGTTGAAAAGATGGATTTATTTAAAATGATTGCAGTTAGTCGTTTTTATTCAAATCAAAAAGCTAAACCCTTTGTTATGACTGAAAAATATATCAACAAATAAAAATAATTTGAAATTTTCCGTGCATTTTAAACGGTAACAAATATGAATTGTGGAAAGTTTGAACCAAATTGCTAAAATTTTGTCTAGAATATTGGAATACTTAATTTTTTGGCAATCTTTAATTGGGTTACTTTTGTCTCACTATCTTAGAGGCAATTTTTTTTTAAACTTCGGTAATTACATAGAAGCATGACTCCACCTATTTTTGGCTATAAATAAAAAACTAATGGTCCAGTTTTAATGACTTCTTTATAATGTTTGCTATTACGGCAGATTAATTAAAAAAGTACCAGAACTCGATGCCAATACTGAAAACGCTGGGAAATTTTTTCTAATCCGAAGAAATCCATATATTAATAGAAATAAATGGACGGAGGAGCATTACTGAAACTTCATTTTCGGGTAAAGGATAATTATTGACAATTTAGGCTTTTTACTTAATTACTCTTTGCCAGAAAATTAATTTTCAGTGATGTTCCTCCGTCCATTTATTTCTATGTTTTTCCAATATCGGTATCGAGTCCTAATATTTTTAGTCGAGTTTTCCAACTGAAATTGAACTATAAAGCCTATCCGATAAGAACGGGAAGAGGCGAGAGTAGGGGCGCTATCCGTTTTCGGACTCGTAGAACACGATTCTGAAGAAAAAAATGTCTGATATATATATATGTATATATATATATATATATATATATATATATATATATATATATATATATATATATATATATATATATATCAGACATTTTTTATCTGTATATGTATATATGTATGTATGTATATATATATATATATATATATATATATATATATATATATATATATATATATATATTAGACATTTTTTTTTTCAGAATTGTGTTCTACGAGTCCGAAAACGGATAGCGCCCCTACTCTCGCCTCTTCCCGTTCTTATCGGATAGGCTTTATAAGTCTAATTTTTTTCAGTTGGAAAACTCGACTAAAAATCTAGGACTCGATACCGATATTGGAAAAACATAGAAATAAATGGACGGAGGAACACCACTGAAAATTAATTTTCTGGCAAAGAGTAATTGAGTAAAAAGCCTAAATTGTCAATAATTATCCTTTACCCGAAAATATATATATATATATATATATATATATATATATATATATATATATATATTCCCTTTTGACCTTTTGACATGTGTAAGGCCTCCCTACGGAAGGGAAGAGCTGAAATTTGGTAAGTGGGGCTCATCCCGATGCACAACAATACTGTCAAAGTGGGGTCAAATTTTGGGAAAATTTTGGATCCGACCCAACCTCTAAGGGGGTGGTGGGGGGCAACAAAATAATAAAACTTTTTCAAACCCGTTGGAAATAATGTTTCGGTCAATTTTCTACAACATAACCAAAATTCAGCTTCCTAGGATGGTTTGGAGGGAGTAGAGAGGGGAAAAAATTATTTTGGCTGGATGTAACACGCCCACAGCCCCCCAGAATTAACGTAGAGGGTTGAAATTTGGTATGTTGATAGAGTTCGTACCTAGGGTCTGCTTTTTTGAGGTTTTAATATCTTACCCCAACCTCCACCAGTTTTAAGCTACAATTTTATACTTTTTCGACGTTTTCGAAATTTGTACCACTCGCACAGGTCACCCAAATAAACCTAGAGGGCTGAAATTTTGTATTCGGATTGAGTTAGTATCAAGGGGGTGCCTTTTGGGGGTCTCAGCTTTTAACCCTTACCACCACCTTTCTTATACCAAAAAGAACATGATTTGTCTTGTTTTTTAACAGTTTTGTTCGGGTCAAAATTTCCCCAAATAAACCTAGAGGGCTGATATTTTGTGTACAGGTTAAGCTAATAGCCAGCCACTGCTATTTGGAGGTTTCAACTTTTAACCTTTACCCCCACGATTCTTACGCCAATATTTCCTTGATTTTTTTTGCTTTTCTTCTAACACTTCTAGAGACTCTCTAAGGAAACCTAGAGGGCTGAAATTTTATGTATTGAGTTAGTATCCAGCTAGTGCCTTTTAGGGATTCCACATTACTTTTCCCCTCACTTCTCCCATTTTTACATCGGAATTCAATGGTATTGTTAAATATGTTTTAAATGCTTTATTTTTATTTTAAGACAACTAGGCGTAACAATAGTAATTTTAAAAATTAAAAAAAGAAATGAACTTACTTTTATAACAAATGCAATGCATAAATATTAAGTAATTTAAAAATGTATTAAAGTCACTGTTTATTTATAAAGTAGGAATTTTGGATTTTTATTTATAAAATAGAAATTTTGGATTTTTTTGGAAAGAAAAAATATAACTTCATCAAGGCCTTCCAGTTTACTATTTAAAGTTATTTTTTAATATTTAAAAATTAAACACAAAGGAAATTGGCGGATAAGCATGGGTAGGAATGCCCTCGTATGAATTGTGTTGGCTTTTTTCCTGTTAACTGCTATCGGCACAAAATTGAAATTTAGTGAGGTTCAGCCCTTAAAAACTTAAAACCTTTTTCTAAAGCCCCGATCAATCGGACACTCATCATCAGTTTTGGAACCACCAAAATAACAAATCGCTTGTAGACTTTCAATCACATTTCGCTTATAGACATTCAATACCGAAGATGAAGGGAAAAATTCGACTTCTGGGATGGGGCCCCGCTGCTCACGGCGTTTTTTTTTTTAATTAATTACAAAAAAAAAATAAAAATCGGTTGGTCGTACAATTGGTTGATTTTTTATAACCAAAAATTGGTGGGGCCATGCTTCTGCATAATTACCAATTTTTCTTCGGTTGTCTTTTTTAAGCTACCAAAAAATGTAAAAAATTTCTCAAAACATATTGAAGAATTTGTCCATTTTGTTGTCTCGAAGCCTTCGTTTTAATTTTTGATTCTTGGGTTAATGAATCGTTGCTTTTATTTTTGGAATTATTCTGCGTATGTATCTACTCCCGAATTACGAATAAACTAGGAGTTCCAAGGCCATATAGCCGAACAAGGCGAACGACTAGGACGGTAGAAATCAAAAGGCACCAAAAATCTGGGGACGTAAAAATTATAAATTTTGCAAGCACTATACATATTAGCGAATTTCGAAAACTCGAAATTCAGCTATTATTTTTGTTAACTAAATTCACTTCTCAAAATATTTTAATATTTATCTATTTTTATGCCAAAAAGGTTAGTCGGATATATCGTATCTAGATCATATGGTCACATACAAACTGAATGGTGTTTCCTTAGAAAAGTATATTAAGAAAAAGATTAACCCACTTTGGGACCCTAGACATTTTCTTCTTACAGAGTCACCTCCCACTCGATACTGATCTAAATTATATGGTCTACTAAGTGGTCGAAAAACGATATTTTATATTACACGAACTAATATTATTCCAGATAATGGCGAAGAACACTCCAAGCTACAAGAATTCTAGTTACAATTAAATAATTGCTTTTAAACATTTCTCTAATGCTTAAAAGAGTGGCGACAGGGCGGATTAACCCGCTTTGGAGCTTTAAACGTTTTCTTCTCACCAGACTCCTCCCACCCCTACAAGATATAGAGTACACAAAATATATAAAACAATAAATAAACGCAGGAAAGATTGGTAGGTTTGGCGACAGTATCAATTGAACAAGAATTATAGCGCAAACCATCGTCTTTAATGAACTGGTTCTCATATTTTCTAAGCTTAAGTCTAGAAAAAGTAAAATATAATCTTCAGTTTTTTGTTTTTTGTTTTTTTAATCTTAATTTTTATTTATCTTTTCTGATTTATTAATAAATCCCTAATTTACTGTAAATAAATAAGCATTAAGTACTGATTTAATTGTGTTAAATATACTATACTTTGTGAAAAACTTTTTAATACTTGAAGATTCATTGGATGACTTTTTTTAACTGTTATTATGTCTAAATACCGTAAAACCGTCTAGACCCGGACACTTTTTTATATTTTTTGGTATAATTTTATGTTTATACATGTTTCCTTCATAGATATCACCAATAAAAGTATTACTATTAGAAAGAGCGTATATTATTTGTTATATCCCTGACCCATTTGTTTCATTATAAGTAAAAATAAAAAAAATAAAAATTAGTAAGTGTCCGGGTCTACACCGCAAATCCGTCTTGACCCAGACACTTACTTAAATAATGTAACAACATGCCAACTAACCTCTCCCGTCGGGGTTAGGACAGTGTTTTATATCGTCTGATATCTTTGAACCTGTCAAAGGCTTCAAAACATTTTGTGGGAAGGAAGAGGGGTCAATACATAGTATGCCTCTCTATGAAGTAAACATGCGATATGAAACCAGAAGGAGGCATAAACCGCGTAATTCTGGCGGGAATATAACGTATGAATAGTGGAAGTTACAGCCAGTGCGAATCGCGGCCGTAGTGTAATAAACTGATGTGTCTGGGTCTAAACGGATATATGTATATAGCATGTATTTTTTTATATATACATCGAATATAACTTCAAACATCATTAAATGATGCGCGATAAAATTCTGAACACATGCATATCAAAATTAAAACAATATGACAATTATGACGAAAATTACATGTCTTAGTTAGACACACTAACTAAAAAATGAGATAGTAAAAGTGAAATCCGTAGTTTTTATTGGTACAGCTGTTTAGAGGATGTTTTTCTCTCTCTAATGACGTCAAGAACAAATGTTTATTGTAGCAGGTTAATATAGAAACTACTTACTTTGAAGATTGGTGCAAAGGGTCCGGGTCTAGACGGTTTTACGGTATGTCTTTATCAAATTCGGAGGCGCCAAAAGATATTTTACTTGCGTCGGGCCCTGAGGAGTTCTAACTGTTCGAAGATTCGAAAATGAAATTTTAATCAGCGACAGAATAGAAAGCAAAATAGAATTGTAATAGGACATATCGTCAGCTGAGTATTGGGTTTGTACCAAGTCTATTTTTTAAAAAAAATTTTCTGATCGTGGTTTCGGCTTCCTCAATGCCTAAAACTAGTGATGAGAAAATGCAAGACCAAGACTAAGACTTGGTCTTGGTCTTGTTCTTGCATTAAGAATCTTGGTCTTGGTCTTGCTAGAGCAGTTTGAGTCTTGGTCTTGGTCTTGATCTTGCAAAATGCAGTCTTGGTATTGGTCTTGGTCTTGATATTGCTAAAGAATCTTGCACTTTCTTGCATTTTTTATTAGCGAATTTTTCCCTTCTAAAATCAGAATTTTCTCTCTTTACGGTATTAATTATACTTGTCTTATTATACTGTCTTGCAGCTATACTTATAGTCTTGGTCTTGGTCTTGCTCTTGGTATACATAGTTTGGTCTTGGTCTTGGTCTTGCAAAAAATGCAAGACCAAGACAAGACTGCAAGACCAAGACTAATTCTGCTCATCACTACCTAAAACTAACAAAACAACCATCTAACAAAAATTTTAATAAGTGGAATTGGTACAAACCAGTACTCAACTGACGATATTTATAAAAGAAAAAACTATGCAAAACGCCACTGTAAAAAATTTAATAAGGTTAAAAAAAAGTCCGTAAAGGTTACATCACATAAGCAGCAATAATGTTATGTGGGATGTCAACAACTTAACTCATCGCATCGATAAAACGATGCCATCTCATTTCATTAGGAAAATAAAAATTAACAAATGTAACAAATAATAAGCAGACAAAAACCCATTAACACCACTGACAACAACATTCTTAACAAGCCTAACGTAACATAATACTATTATATTATGTAGATTGACCACACCATAACTGCAGAAAATGATGAGACTAAAAGAAGAGGATGGCACCTACAAATATGAATGTTTTCAAAATCATTTTTTTTTTTTTTTTTATTATAATGATCTTGTAATCTGCAATATAAATATATAAGAGCGTACAAATCTGATGAAAAAATCAGATCAGTTTTGTTTTGGATCGGGATCAAAAAATAATCGAGATACAATGACGCAAATAATGGTGAGTTTCGTTTTAAAAGAATTTGAGATTGTGCCTCGTCCAAAATTGTGTTAATTTTTTATGATTTTGATTTTTCGAAAATGTGTAAATATCTATGTCAGTTGAATCGTAAAAATATCGTAAATCAATTGGACCTAGTAATAAATTACGGAGTAATTTACGAAATTTTATTTTATTAATTTTAGTGTTTATATACCTACGTCATATTGCCTCAAGCAATGGATTAAGCGTGTTGTGTGTATTTTCTAAGTTGGCTTGTATTTGTGTTTGTTTTTAAAGTTCAAAATATTCAACGAACATTCTGATTAATAATTTTTAATTTTGTTCCCTGTGTATCTCCAGTGTCGGATATTGTGACTTTACCGTATGGAAAATCGTAAATTCAAATCCAACCACAATCTCTGAATTTTGATTAATTAATTGATTCAGTTCAATTAATTAATTACTCAACTATAATGAAAACTTTAAAATAAGTTAATGAAAATTGAGCGTAATGTTTGTCGTATTACCCATTTAAGAATTATGTTAAAATAAGGGATGCGCTATCACTTCTAGCGCTAAAAAAAACGTTACCTAGAATCATAGGATGACCAGTCCAATGAGTAACGTGATGGATTACGATGCAAATGATTCCAAGTTCGAATCTCGGGCTTAGTATTATTATTAATTGCGTTGTCATAATAATATGTGCTCCAAAATTATACAGGCCAAATTAACTAAAAATGGTCTAACGTCATTAAACAAATGCAACAAATGAAGCAAAATTAGACAAACCTAATTTTTTGTCTTTTCCTTTTTATTATTTTTATATTAGAGTAACAATAGTAACTTAGGGTTGTACGTCCAATTCTACTTCATTTGTTAATGATGTCAGACCATTTTTAGTTGATTTGGCCTATAACAATTTTATCTGCATCAAACATAAATAATCTATTCTGTCTCATAAAAACTGTACTATCTCTGCTGAACCTGTATATTACAAGTACATATTCATATATCCAAACCTGTATACACAAACTGAAAGGTTTCAGAAACCTATCTGAGGAGAAAAAATTAAATTTCTAAATTTTATTAGAAAAAAAAAATTCTGCAAAACATAAAATAAGTAATAGTATATTATTCAACGAGCTAGTAATGATAGCTATTACTCACGAAGATGAAATTACGACACGAGCCGAGCTTGCGAGGCGAGTGTCGTAATACATCTGAGTGAGTAATAGCCATTGCAAGCGAGTAGAATACAATATTTTCTCTACGACTTTTTTCCTTTTTGATTTAAATAAAATTGAATATAAATTTTAAATCAAATTTTTAATCTATTTATAACTTCATTAAATGTTTGTATAATATGTATAAAACGATCAAAACAAAATATATACTACTTTGTTTACTTGCACGTTACTACGCAACATATATTAAATTAAAACTTGATACATACATTAGTCACAAAATAATCGCAAACCCATTGAATAATGGTTAATACTGTGATTTCATGGGTCAAAAAGGTATTGAATAATGATCATTCATCCACACCTTTGAATAATTCCTAAGTCTCTCAACAATTAACAAATATATAATGAGTGTGTTCTTCAACAAGAGTAAAAAAATTATTGAATTTTATTGGAAAAACAATTATACTTCATTCAATAATATTAAAAAAATAAATTTCAGTGACTCATCTAAGGAAATTTTTTAAAGAATATTAACATTTTTATATAATTTTTTTTTATTTATACACAATATGAATAAATAAATAAAATAAATTATCTATAAATTTCCAGGGCTGGGAAAAATGGTTCATAGAAACCATTTAAAATAGAAAATGGAAAATGTTTTCCAAAAATGCCTTTAAAATACAAAATAGAAAATGGTTTTGCTGAACATATTTAAAATTGAATATGGAAAATAGTTATTTAAAATGGATTATAAAATGCAAAACGCTTTTTCTTACTTTAAATTTATTTTATAAATTTTTCAATATTATTTTAATTAGTTAATTATAAAAAAAAAAAAAAAAAAAAAAAAAAAAAGAAAAAAAAAAGAAAAAGAAAAAAAAAATTAAGAAAATATCAAACATACTGAAATTAAATAAAGGCAGTCATTTGAGAAAATTTTGTAAGATTTTCAGAATATGGAAACGAAACTTAACTCTTTAAATATTCTTACCTAAAAATATTGTAAAATTTAATTCGGCCTTGATATATTCAAACTTTGACTATACTACGGCTGCAACTTCTAAATAAAATTATGAAAATCATTTACTCAAAATATAAAAATATTTTTTATCGACGTGTCTTAAAGATAGTAGTACACAACTTGCGTCAGAAAAGTTTGACTCAAGAGAACTGCAACTCTAGTAACAAATTTAACTCAAGTGACATTGCCACTCGAGTTATAGAATATTTGAGTCAATTAAATCAACTTACATTCAATTTACAATTTGTTAGACTTCAAGTCGTTCAGTCCAAGTTCTATAATAAATTAATATTATATACACATAAATTTGAGTATACATGCATTTTCATTTTAAATGTAAAATGGATTCAAATTTCCATTTTAAATACAAAATGGAAAATGGTTTTACCGAACTTATTTAAAATAGAAAATGCAAAATGCTATTTTGTATTTTAAATACATATCAGGGGCGTAGCTACCGCCGTATCAGCCGTATCAACGATACGGGGCCCCCGGGCTACAGAGGCCCGTAACGTATGTAAGCAAAAATTAGTAAAATGTTATCCACAATATCACTTAATCTCGTGCTTCCCGGGAAAAAAACATAAAAAAAAAACTGTCATACGTGCCTATAATAGAGTTTTCACTTCAGAAATGAAAAAAGTCAAAAAAGCAATCTCTTTTTTTCCCGGGTTTAGCGTGCGCCCAAAAGTTGGAAACATGGGTAACTTCAAAAATGAGACTTCGATGGGACTTCGGTTATCAGACTTGTCACTATTGTCTATAGAGGCAGAAATTTTAGAAAAACTAAAACCGTCTTCAGCTATAGATGATTTAATAAATCAATTTGCCGAACAAAAATTATAATTATATTAAATATACACAAGAAAAATGTATATTTAATTTGAATTGTTTGGCTAGCTCAATTTCTAGGAGGAAGGGATAACTTATAATCAATAAATATTTATTTTAATTTAATGCAAGCATTTTTGTTTCTTTTGTGAGAACTCTTTACCCTTCATTTGGGTCCCCAACTAATTTTGATACAGGGCCCCTCCAAAGCATGCTACGCCACTGATACATATTTAAAATGAAATCATTTTAAATAGTTCCCAGCCCTGTAAATTTCAAATTCTATATTCTTGCATTTTTCTATAAAAATAGGTAATTTTAAAAATATATATATAAATTCTGCCAAAGAAATCAATACTTTTGCGTATTTACCAAATGAAATTCGAATAAAAAATCAATAATAAACTAATCCTTTTTAGTTTAAGTTAAATTATAAATAAATAGAACATGGTAAAATTGTTCTCACATTATTTTCTTTTACGCGTTATTATTCTGGTTTTTGTTAAAATATTATTTTTCTTTGGGTTTCTCTAGTTAACCGTCATTGCTGCAACACTTATTGCAACTACAGTGCAAGGACAAATTATCGACAATAATCAAATTGTGGGTGTTATACCGAACTATTATCAACAACAGTACCGTCCAAATTTAATTCCGATCAATTATCCTTATCGAACGCGACAAAATATAGCACGAATACCTGTTTATGATCAAGCAGGACGATACAATCCTGATAGAAATAGTGGTCGTTATATGTAAGTAGTTAAATTAATTTGTTCATTTTTTTTAACGAGTAACGTAAAAGCCCCCATTATGGAACGGTATCAAATACTGGAACAGTTTTGACATTTACATATTAATGAAGTTATTTCTGAAAGAAACGTCTTATAACAAAAATTATTATTAATAGAATGATTGTTTTTCAATTTAAATTCACCTCGCATTTAATGTTTCCTTACTTAGATTAGATACCGTTCCATAATGGGGGCTTTTACGTTAAGGTATAAATTAATGTCCGTATTTTTATTTGCAATTTCTGCAATTTTTTTGTAAATCAATGAAAATCAATACACCTCGTCTCCTTCCAGACATAAGGTTGTATCTCATTTGTAGTGATTTTTTTAGGAGAGTAGTAATAGAAATCACGACTTTAATTTGTCCCATTAATTATAATAGTATTAGGTTGTCCCGAGCAAACACATCCATTTTATTTTTTTCATTGTTAATCTTTATTGATCAAAATGACAATAAATTATGTATTAGTTAAATCTTAAATATACGAGCCTTCAGAACTTATTACACGTTGCCATCGCTTAGGCAGTTGTTGTACGCCATTCATAGAGCCTGACGTGTTAAGTTCCGTCACGATTAACTTCAGGGTTTTTTGAAAATCATCCCAGTTATTGTAGTGTGTTCCTCTTAGCTTCCTCTTCAATCTGGCAAAACAATTGAAGTCCAGAGGAGAGATGGTGCTTTTGATAAAGCTCTTTTGCCAAGTGCTTTTGTAATATTAAAATGAGTGACACCCACAGACCAGTCCCACAAACAAGCAAACTTGAGTAAAACTCGTTGCTCATAATCACTTACTAAATGAATTATTTGTTCTTTAATTGATGACATTTTACAAAAGAGCGAACTGGACTATCACTGAGAATAAACCTACGTGTCGCGTTTTTAATGACATTAGTCATATTACAACAAGTCTAAAAACTAACAAGATACAACATGTAAAAATTGGATGCGTTTGCTTGGGACAACCTAATATTACTCCATTATGTAACCACAAAGAAAACACGTTTAAAATCATTAGTAGAAACTGGGGCATCGGCTAACATAATTTAAGTACAATACTCATTTGTGTAAGGCGGCCAATCGTCCCGGATTCTGTGAGACAGTCCCAGAAAAGCAGCTGCTATCCCGCATTGAAATATTTGTTAAAATAATCGAATGCTGTGCGTCTACTAGGTCGGAAACGCGACGCGGCGCGGTTCTTACATCAATAAGATCTCCGGGGCGGTACCGCGCCGCTCTGTCGACCTAGTGGACGCACCTGCATTTATTCAAATGTATTTATCTCCGAGAGCGGAACTGCACCGCGCCGCGTTTCCAAACTAGTGGACGCTCAGCTTAATACGTGCCGGAAGTCCCGCAATCCCCCAGTAGATTGGGAATAATAAAAAAATTTAATTGAGAAGTAAAGGTACAGAGGCGGATTTATTAATTTTGATGAAATTTGAATATGTATAGTAGAACAATGTTTCTCAACCTTTCTTCAGTAACGGCCCGGTAATATCTTGTGTGGACCGGTCACATTTAAAATGACATATTGATATTATGACAATCAGTTTTTTAAATTACATTCATACCGTCAACTGGGATAAGTTTGGCCCTTGAGTAACTTTGGCCCAAATCTTGCAAAAAGTCAGTTTGATTTACTATTAGTTAGCAAATACAGCTATTGACTTGGTTCTTGTGGTAAACGGCAAGTAGCAGCACTGAGTATACTCCAATGCTAAGAGTGATGTAGTTCCATCTTTTGCCACTATTCAGTGCTGCTCCAGTTTCACTGTTACTTCTTGTGAATGTTTTGTTGCAAACCAACTTTTGTTCACACATCCAGAAGTACTTATGATTTTTGATTGATAAGTGTATGACAGCTTTCACTTAATATATATTCAAAGTATTTTAAGTTTGTCTTTTCTAATACTTGCCTTGTTTATTTGTAAAATTTGATTTTATAAGTTGGGGTAAGTTTGACCCAAGTATTGGGGCAAGATTGGCCCCAGTATTGAGACAAGATTAGCCCAACCCAACAAAGAGTATCATATAACATGTATATTTACATAAAAGAAATATCTTGAAAATGCATGTTTATTACTTTTTGTAAAATGTTAAGTTTCACTTTATTTGATCCCCAACTTATTGGACACTATTTACTTACGTAAAGTGTTACGTAAACTATTTACTGTACCACATGTTGTGTACCACAGTGTTACGTAAACTATTTACGTACCACATGATTCAGCTGTTTAAAAATAGTTCACCGAACTCGACGGATTTTTCCCTATCTTTTCCATATCTTCCCTTCCAGGTACTAATTTTGGCACTTAAAAATTTAATTTGCTTGGACTAATATGACCCCGCCAACTTAGCGCCGCTATTTTCTTTTTTTCAGACAAAAAAAAGTTGCGTCGTACATATTGTGGTCCGGCTTCGGGACATTTACCACAGCATTTTTTTTTTTTTTTTTTTGTTCATCAATTGTATTTTTTGCAAAAATGTACAGCGGAACTCCAAGAAGTGCAACGAAATGTTCCCTTGCCTTCTTGAGTTGCAGATCTTGGAGTTCCTGTGACGGTCTAAAAAATATATATATTTTGACGTAAAATATATATTTTAGACCGTCACAGGAATTCCAAAAACTGCAACTCAATAAGGCAAGGGAACATTTCATTGCAATTCTTGGAGTTCCACTGTAATTCTTTTTTTTTATTTTTGCTCATCAGTAGTATTTTTTGGAAAGAAATTTTTCGGAATTCTTCAAAATATCACACGAATAAAAATAAGGTTCAAGACCGCCATTAGGCTTAAGGACCATTGTCCATCTTACATTTGTGTCAACAAAAATACGAACATTTACGTGCACAAATAAATTTAATTTTTAAAAAGCTTCTTGAAGGTATTCGCTTTCAATAGCATAATATAAATCTTTTGATTGATCAAAAACTTTGATTGATCTTTTTCGAATAAATTACATTATTTCATGAGCCTCGTTATGAATACTCGCGCTTAAAATCTTTAGAACTAATGACATTAATCTTATCACATAAAAGGGAAATTTGAAAAACAAAATTATTATTTTCAACAGACATGACGATAGCGGAAGGTATGTCCACGACCATAGTGGACAATACGATCATACCGATAAATTGGCGGGCCATTATGATCACACCGATCGATTGAAAGGAATCTATGATCACAGAGATCGTATAAGAGGGCAATACGATCCTCGATTACATCAAGATTACTACATTCAAGGACAAATTGCTGGACAATCTGGTTTAAACATTGTCGATCAAGGTCAACTAGGTGGCGTAACCGTAACGACTACACCGGCACCTACCACGTTGACGGCGGATCAACACGCTCTTCTTGGTCAAACTGATGGAAGTTACGTAATCGCAACACAACCTGGAGCATATGGTGTATTACCATCCGTACTGGAAACTGGCAATGAAATTGGTTCAGCGGCAAGCAGAAGTGAAACACGAGTTGGTGGGAATTTATTTGGAGCTGACGCACAACAACGATTTTCAAATAACTATTGGAGAATTTTAAAATATGCAAATGATCAGTATGAAGACGGTTATCATTATCTGTACGTATATTATCATAATAATACCGTACAATTTTGAGATCCTACTGTATTTTCACTTAGGGTGTCTACACCAGGGCTGGGAAAAATGGTTCATAGAAACCATTTAAAATAAAAAATGAAAAATGGTTTCAAAAAATGAATTTAAAATACAAAATGGAAAATAGTTTTGCTGAACATATTTAAAATTGAAAATGGAAAATAGTTATTTAAAATGGATTATAAAATGCAATTTTTTTTTTTACTTTATGTATATAGTTTATAAAAAATATTCTATAAATTATTTATCATTATTTATATTAAGTTTAAAAAAAAAAAAAGTTCAAGCGTACTGAAATTAAATAAAGGCAGTCCTTTGAAAAAATTTTGTAAAGTTTGCATGATATGAAAACGAAACTTAACTCTTCAAATATTGGTACTTAAAAATATTGTAAAATTTAATTCGGCCTTAACATATTCAAACCTTGACTACGCCATGACTACAACTTCTAAATAAAATTATGAGAATCATCTACTCGAAGTACATTTCTTATCGACGCGACGTGTCTTAAAAATAGTAGTAAACAACTTGAGTCAGAAAAGTTTGACTTAAGAGAACTGCAACTCTAGTAACAAATTTAACTCAACTGACATTGCAACTCGAGTTATAAAAAAATTTGAGTCAATTAAATCAACTTACATTTAATTTAGAATTTGTTAGACTTCAAGTCGTTCAATTCAAGTTCAGTAATTAATATTGTATACCTACACATAAATTTAAGTATACATGCATTTTCATTTTAAATGTAAAATGGATTCAAATTTCCATTTTAAATACAAAATGGAAAATGGTTTGACCGAACTTATTTAAAATAGAAAATGCAAAATCCCATTTTGTATTTTAAATACATATTTAAAATGAAATCATTTTAAATAGTTCCCAGCCCTGGTCTACACAATCAATGAAATATGAAATAAGAAATAAGAAATAAGGAATAAGAAGTATGCCATCTAGTGACGTTTCTTATTTCTTATTCCTTATTTCTTATTCCTTATTCCTTATTTCTTATTTCTTATTCCTTATTTCACTGATTGTGTAGACAGCCTTACACTACTTCTATCAAATATAGGCAAAATATCAACACACTTGTAGTAACATATGCATAATGTAAACTATTGTCACTCAAAAGTACACAACGAATTTGATTATATTCCCTCGTTACAGATATGAGACCGAAAATGGAATTAATGCTGAAGAAGAGGGCCATTTAGAAAACAAAGGAACAGATCAAGAAGGAATAAGAGCTCAAGGATATTTTTCATACACCGGACCCGATAATGTTGTATACACGGTACGATATATTGCCGATAAAGATGGATTCCAACCCGAAGGTGCTCATTTACCAACGCCACCACCAATTCCACCAGCAATACAACGATCGCTCGAGTATCAACGATCTCTTGGTTTAATATAAGTTGATGGTGTCTGAAGTTGTCTGCCAGTAATTCGTAATAATAATTAAGTAAATTATTATAATTTTATAGTGTACATATATATTATATAAGTTTATAATTAAAATAAAGTTACCATGCAATTTATCTACTTAATTTTATTTTAAAAAATTATAAAAATGTATTAAGTTCCAAGTTTCAATTCGCATTTTTTTTCTTTTTTTTTATATAATAAACGATTTTTTTTAAACAAAAATTATTATATTATTAAGTTTCTTTGAACTATTATTTAAATGATCCAAATACCTAATTCTAGTCCAAAATAAACTCCTTAATTAAAATTCATTATTCACTAATAGTAATCAACAATCAACAACTACTAATTAATTCAATTATCAAATGATTGTTAAAATAATGGAAATCGTAAAACAAAAAAACTACAATAATAAAAAAAGCGCCGGAGCAGCGAGGCCCCATCACGGAAGTCGAATTTTTCCCTTCATCTTCGGTATTGAATGTCTACAAGCGAAATGTGATTGAAAGTCTGCAAGCGATTTGTCATTTTGGTGGTTTCAAAACTGATGAGTGTCCGGCTGATCGGGGCTTTAGAAAAAGGTTTTAAGTTTTTAAGGGCTGAAACTCACTAAATTTCAATTTTGTGCCGATAGCAGTTAACAGGAAAAAAGCCAACACAATTCGTACGAGGGCATTCCTACCCATGCTTATCCGCCAATTGCCTTTGTGTTTTATATTTAAATATTAAAAAAGGACCTAAAATAGTAAACTGGAAGGCCTTTATGAAGATTTCTTTTTCCAAAAAAATCCAAAATTTATATTTTATAAATAATAAAAATCCAAAATTCCTACTTTTATAAATAAAAAGTGACTTTAATAACATTTTTAAATTACTTAATATTATATTTGTGTATTGCATTTGTTATAAAAGTAAGTTCATTTTTTTTTAAATTTTTGAAAATTACTATCCCCCTACTTGTATTAGAATAAAATAATGCATTTAAAACACATTTAACAATACCATTGAATTCCGATGTAAAAGTGGGAGAAGTGGGGGGAAAAGTAATGTGGAATCCCTAAAAGGCACTAGCTGGATACTAACTCAATACACGTACAAAATTTCAGCCCTCTAGGTTTCCTTAGAGAGTCTCTAGACGTGTTAAAACTTTTTAATTGTTCATTAATGTATAACTTATTAACAATAATTATGTACTCAAAAATATTTACTCAAACATGTGATAATTAATTTTGAAGCTTCTCGCTCTGTTTTGGACAGAAAATGGATGACATGTTACGAGTTATTACGATTTACGACTCTATTTATTATAGGGAACACAGAGCGGGAAGCTTCAAAATTAATTATCACATGTTTGGTAAATATTTTTGAGTACATAATTATCGTTAATAAGTTATGAATTAATGAACAATTAAAAATTATTAATTTAATTATTTTTTCTAAGTTGAACTAAATGGTTTTTCTTAACATTTAATTTATTTCCAATATATTTTACGAAAACTTTGGATAGAAAATGCCGGAACCAATCAGCGTTCAGTACTGTAGCCATCTGGTGACAACTAAGCAAACTACTAACAGGCTAGAAATTTAACTATTTACCTTTTAATAAATTGGCAGCAACAGGCTAATAGACGTGTATTTACGTTACTTACGTAACAAAAATACAAATTAGTACTATTATTGGCATACCGAGTAATAACTGTTTTTCTTAGGACTTTATGACAATTACTGACAAGACTGAGGTCATTGAGGTTATTTTACTGACAAGACGCAATAAATGTTCTCACGTGTCTTTTGAAGTGAGGTTGGAAACAAATAAAAATGGGTAAATTTCGATCGAAATTGAAAGGACGAACAAAAGGCAAAAGATGGCCCAAAGGACAGAGTTCAAGTTCAAATCCAGAAACGAAAAAGTATAGAGATCTTGCTAAATCAAGATTCTTTCAAGTAAACTTAGGTAAATATTTTACAAAATTTCACGTCAGTTTTTACACGATTTTCTCAACTTAGGTCCAAGCAGTCTAACAACGGATGCACTAAAGAAACATGACGCAATCCATACATTTGACTCAGATCCAAATAAAAAAAATGAAACAAATTCAGCGGTCACAAATTCAATCACAAACGATGCAAGCAGTTGGGGCACATCCACCTTCAAAACGTACGATACATTCGCCACCGATTGGAGTAATTGCAGTAACGTGTCATTTAATAAACTCCTAACAACTTTTCGATCCGATTCCGCGTTACATAAAGAAATGTTAGCTGTGTTGGCGGCCGTCACCGATGTACTAAAAACAAACGGCGGTACTGAATCGTCAACCGAATACTACGCCGCATTAATGACCACGCTCGAGGCTAGTGAAACGGACGAATCCGTTGCAGCGGTACTCTCACTATTAGCGATGGGCTTAAAAACAGTTCCACAATCAGTGTTACGCGTTCAATTTTCAAACGCGACAAAATTATTTTTAGAACTGCTGACTCAATATTCCCAATCCGATAACAATGTAATAATTCGCTCGCTACTAAAATGTTTATGTGAATTTTTGAAGGCGCAAGAGCTGGCTGCCTGGTCCGATTCGTCCACGGTACAAGTTTTCGACGCGATTTTAGCATTTTCGAACCACACGAAACCGACAATACGCAAAGCGGCCCAATACGCCATCTGTATCATATTGAATGCCAGCTGTTTCATGCGCCCCACCGACGATAAAGATCCCCCATCTCATCATCCGGTTGGAGCGCACGTGGCACAATTTTGTATTCGACAAATTGAATCCAGTGTCGGCGCGACAGGCGGTCAAACTACCACACTGCACATCCTCACATTGTTAAAGGACATTATTCGCGTGTTCCCGAAAACACAGATTAAGTCTGTGTGTGAGACAATTTTGAAAATTATGACGTTGAATAATCCGTTGATTAATTCGTGTTCGTTACAAGTGTTGTACTCGTTGTTCGCCGGGCAACAGACAGTCGTGCCCGCGTTACTGAACGATCAATTGATAGCGGCACTGTACGATTATCAGCCTTCGTCAACGGATACGCAACCAACGTTAGCGTGGGTTGCGGTTATGAAACAAGCTTATATACATCTTGCCGAGTGAGTATTCGTAAAATGTCGAAACAGAGCCGGATTTACGTAAGGGCACTTGGAGCATGTGTCCCAGGGACCCCACAAAATCGAATAAAATCTCAAAAATAAGGAATAAATAGAAAGAATAAGGGTCAATCCATTAGGAATGAATCAGCCATATTATTTAACATTTTTGATTTGCCTAATTTTTTTTTATCAGTTACTCACTATTAGAGATGTCGATTCTCTCAAAAAGATCGATTTAAATCGAAATTTAAAAAATCGGCTAAAAAAATCGATTCTGTGAGATCGATCTAAAAAATCGAAATTTTGAAAAGTTTAATAAAATTAGTTGATAATTTTTGTTAAGGGACTTAGGGTTGGGCGGGGTAAAAAAAACACTGCTCGAGTGGGGTAATAAAAATACATACTTATATTAAACTCAACAGTGTTAAATTCAAAAAATAAAAAATATTACAACAAAATACATTAGTAATTTAAGCTGTCTGGGCCAAGAAATTATTTTTTGGAACGGGCTTTATAACATAAAAAAATTTTCCCCCAACCTCTGTTATTCATGAGAGAAAAACTTTCATTCCGCGACGATAAACTTTTTCAGTAACTTTTTCTTGTTATTCTACATGCTTTAGTAATGTAAAGTACAAAGTTTTATTTAAATGGTCCGACTGCTTGTAATTTTTTTTTTATATGTGAAAAAAAAAGTGGGGTAAAAAAAAGACAAAACAAGGGGTTAACATTTAGGAAAATTAAAAATTATTGACAAGGATTTTCATTTTAAAACTAGATAATGGCATGTTTATGTATATTTTATGGATTAAAAAAATACTGATTCTTCAATAAAACAATTTTTTTGTTAGTGAACAGACGGTTTTCATGGATATCAATTTCAGCTCATTCGAAAATTTGTATTTTTGACCCATGAAAATTTATTTATGTTTTTATAATGTATAACTATGCTTTACTGCACACATTTAGTATTTTTAACTCATTCATAGATTATTTTGATTTATTTTTTTACTTTATGTAAAGTAGTGTAAAAAAAGACAGCCTCAAATTAACATATTTGGTTTTTAATGAGCTACAATAAATTTTGTGTTAGTTGTACGTTTGTGAAATAAAAATTATTTTAATATTTGAAGTCCAAAGAAATTTCCTGTGAGTCAAGCTTTTGCATCAGTTAACTATTTCTGACTTTTCTTACTGCTTAATCTTAGCTAAAGTTTTTGGTAAAATACATAAAATTTAAATATATCTATAAAAAAATTTTGTAGCAGAGATAGAGTTGTGAAATAAAAAGTGTTGTACTGCTAATTACCCAAGCTGTCTATTTTTTACCCTTCCAATCGTATACTTGCAGTATCCTATTAGTTAGAGGTCTGTCTTTTATTTACCCTCCACTGTCTTTTTTTACCCCACTTGGCGGGTAAAAAAAAGACAAGGTTTTTATTTTTTTATAGATTTATGCCATTAGCTTGAGTGAAAAAAACATGCAAAATCTTAAAATACAAACAATTTAACATCATACAGTATTTTTTTTGTCTAAAAATTCAAATATTTTCTACATGAAAAATGAAATGATTTGATTTTGTCTTTTTTTTTACCCCGCCCAACCCTAGCTTTAAAAATTACCAAAATACGGTTTTGGCCATTTTAAAAAAATCATATTAAAAAACACGAAGTTCTCAAACTTGACCCATTTTTTTGCTCGACAACTTACAACCCTATTTTTCGGGAAAATTTGAAAAATTTCGGAAATTCTTCAGAGGAACCTCGACATGTGAAATATTTAGGGGCCACCACAGAGATAAATCCGGCTCTGCATGAAAGCCCGATCTTTGTTCTAAAACAGCTGCATATTTTTATTCTTTACGTAAAAATGCATTAATTTTAGTGTTGATGTAAGCCTCTGTATGAAACGTCTTCCCCGAATATTCCACACTTTGACCCAATTATGGCTCGTCGAGCGACCTGAAATCATAACATCAGTTACGCTAGCATTGGAAGACATTATAAAAGACTGTATTGGAGCCGTTACGGACGATCCAGCTAAAGTTAAAGAACAAAGCGAACATTTACGACAGTGTTTCGAAATTATTGAAAAATGCATGGGATATCAATATCATTCAGCGTGGAGTCACATTTTACATTTGATAACAGTTATTTTTAAAGTAAGCTACGAAATATTGGGCTCCAGTGGACAACCAAATAATTCGGAATGTTTTTTCGTAGGTGGCAGGTTTTAATTGTCAAGAATTGTTAGCGTTCTATCTAAAAACATTGGCATCGTTACGAGATTCATATAAATTTTCGTATAACAATGAATTGGAGTATGCTGTGGGAGCGGCCATTCGTACAATGGGGCCCGAGATTGTTTTACAAGAGATACCATTAACGGTAATTTGATTTTGTTATTTTTGAAGATGTTAGGGTGCGTCTTTTATCTTCTTCACAAACTTCCTCTTAACAAAGAGTATTCTTAACTTAAATGTAAGCAAAAAGTATGTCTTTTATGTTACTATTAAGTTAATAGGGAGTCTGTCATTTTGAGTTGAATTTTGACTATAGATACAATATACAGATACGAATTTGGGTATTTTAATCGTTTTCATAACCTAAGTATTTTGTGTAATCATCGGGTTTACAGATATATGAGGCCTCGAGAGCAAGAACGGCCTAACTGCAAATTACTCATATCGAGATAACGACAGTTAAAGTTATGCAAAAAAATATTTTTGTTTTTCCACCAAAGTCTTAATAAAATTATGGACGTTTACTTATGTATTATATTTTGAATACAATGTCAAATGCATGTATGGGTAAAATTCGAAGGTCTAGTATCTTTTTGCTAATTTTTTGTCACTTAGGCCATTTTTACACTCGTGGTTAATAAGAAATTAGTAAAAATGTATTAGTTACGTCATGTTGTTTTCAAAGATTTTCTGCTTTAAATTGGGGAAAAAAAAAATGTGCCGTTAGAAAAAATGTATATTTTTATCCAACATAAGGAATACGATTTTAAAATTATATAAACAGAATAAAAAAAGCGTTTGAACAATAAAAAAAAATTAAGTTTATAGATTCAGTCATCATCAGTTTTGTTACTTTCATCTACAATATCATTTGCATTTGTGAAAATTTAAACATCTGATGCTTAAATATGGCAAACTTATAAGTGTTTCAAGATTTTGATTTCGGAACCAAAAAAGTGTATAATTTTATTCATAATTTAAAATTAAAGTTCGAAAATTCCTTAAAATGTTTGCAGAAAAAATTATAATTTCTTGTTAAGTAGGTACTGTAGTAAGTTTGAAAAAGCAGGATTTTAGATAAGCACAATCTAGAGAACTAGTTGTTCCACTGTATTTGTCTAAATGTCCTATGAAATATGACTTGGGCAACAAAAACTTGACTATCGGAAAATATTGACAACTATCGATAGTTTTACGACTGATTATCGATAATTACAGATAGTTTCAATTATCGAGAGTCTCTCACCACTATTGTAGTTTAAGAAAATTACAATATTGTTAATGTGAAAAAATGACCTAGCCCGCCTATGTCATTTAGGCCGATTTTGCACTCAAATAAAATAAAAAGTGTATGATGCAAGAAAAAGTTTACATGCTGCCATCTCTAGATTCATATTAAAAACACATCTAGACAGTTTTTATTTCAATAATTAGACCTTCATGTATACTTAGGCCCAAAATCTCAATTTTATAAAATTTGTTAGTTAGGCCGTTCTTGTTCTCAACGCCTCATATACAATACACAAGAGTACTTACTTGTTTGCCAACAAGTACTTACTTATTTGCCAAAAACAAGCTTAGCTTTCCTTATGAAAAAGCAAAGTAAGTTTTATGCAACCATTTCTTTACGTATTCTTCACATATAATGGTGAGGGTGTTAATTTATGATTTTTTGGCTCGTTTTTTAAGTACAATGATAATGCAGCCCTCTTGCGTTTATACAATACATGCATGTACAACTCTATGGTTTTAGCAATACGTAACAATTCGAAGTTTTACGAAGATTATCAAAGATTAGCAGCACAAATGTCAAGAATGAATTTCTCACTCTAATTGAATAAAGATATCTGATTCTTAAGTGACCGAGGAACTTCATCCGACTCTCAAATTATCTTCTTCTTAACTGAAATTTAAGACTTAATAGCAAGTTGAAAGACAACAAAATAAAATAAGAAGAAGATACGAGCAACTTTAAGACAAGAAACAGTTTAAGAAGAAAATAAAAGACGCACCCTTATAATGTATTAACCTGTTTGGTGGCACTCCAAGATTTTTTTGACAGAAATTGTTTAATTTTTCATACCAGTTTAATAGACATAATCTTTGGTTAATAAATTGTCAGTACTAGAGATAAAATTTTACTAATAAGCTTTAATACTATATTAGAAGGAACGCCTTATATTATAAATATATTAAGAGATTAAGGCAAAAAAGCATGACCCATGAGTTGAGCTTAATGGTGGTCGAACAGGATCACAATTAATAAAAATTCACAATAAATTGAAAATATTTTTTTTATATATATATATGTATATGAATATTCCACGTATATTGTATACATTAAAAATATGAAAAAGATATTTATATCTGATTTTATGGTTATAAAATACAAAAAAATATCTTAAAAAAGTTATTTATAACCGAAACAATAAATTAAATTCCCATTATTATAATTTTTACAGCTAACCATTTTATCAAAAAATATTTTTAAATAGTGTTGTTTTTTTAACTCTAAATGATTAAGACGAGTTAACTCGTCATGCAATATGGCGACTCGAAATGCTTTGATATGTATATGTTCTCTAATACAAGTGCCGCCATCTGTGACAGATTTGTTGAAATACGGTATAATTGTAACTAATGTTCAATTTTACCAACATAGTTTAGTATAATTTATATTTTGCAAATTCCTAGGGTATCATTTTTTGATGTTAGCATCTCTGATTTTCTTTCTTTTTTTATAACCTTATCTATTGTACTTGTCACTGGCAGTAAAAGGTCCGGCATTTAGAGAGAGAGAAAATTTTTAAGTTCAGAAATGTGGTTTACTTTAATGGCGTCATGTGCTTCATATTTTAATATCAATACTCCTCTACAAAGAACATGTGTTAATATTTCAGTTCAGTGCTCTCAGTGAGTTGTTGTACAGTATAATCACTGAGTACTGAATTGACTATATTAACATATGGAAATTAAAAATCACAAAGTGATTAAAAAAAGTTATCCGGATCGGCCGGGAATCGAACCCAGGATCTCCTGGTAACTAGCCAGGTGTGCTATCTATTACACTATCGATCTTTTGCTCGACAGGCGCCCGACACAGACGACATTCAATCACTTATGTGTATGTACTCTCTGTAATGCGAGAAGCAGTTACAATTTTTCAATTTCAAATATTATCGAGTGCTTGTGAAACACTACGACGTATGACAAACTTTTGTCTGCATTTCAACACACGTAGTATTCATATGTTCACTTATCGTTCAGCTAAACTGAAACTTTAAGCACTCGACTGCCTTGGTTAACATGACCAAAAACCACATATGTAAATTAAAAATCACATTGTGATTGAAAAATTTATCCGGATCGGCCGGGAATTGAACTCAGGATCTCCTGGTAACTAGCCAGATGTGCTATCCATTACATATTAACATATGTTTCCTAGAGATACCACAGGCATTCAATTTTGAAGCATGACTCCATTTTAGTAAGCCCAACTTGTAACCACGGAGACTTGTTTATAAATATTAGACAAATCATTAAATTAATGGTTTGACCGCCATTAAAGTAATCCTACCAGTCAATTTTTTTGCTTCAATTTCTTAATGTATTTGTAATACACAGCATTCTCGCTAGTCTATTCTCTCCTCAATGAGTATAATGTACTTAATCGCCTAGCAACCAGATAAATCAATCATAAACATTTCACTTTAATTTTCGTTCCAGATTTTTAAATCACAATAAAAAAATTCATTGAATGAGTTTGGGGGCTTGATTTATTGTTGCCTAATCAAATGTAATTTAAAAATCGTTATCATTATTATCTCCAACAAAAGTATTTGTTTGCGAAAATTTTATCTTTAATTAATTAAATATTTATACAATCGGAAAAAGATTACTTTATCTTTTCGGTGTTTAATATTGAAGTAATTTTCCACTCAAAACAAACACTTAAGATTTTTTTTTTGAAAATTTATGTATACAGGTGTTTAATAATTCTTGTAACATTTATAGAATGACAAAAATGAAATTATATTGGATCGTAGTTGGTTATTGCCAGTTTTGAAAGACAACGTACAAAAAAGTACAATCAAATATTTCGCCTCTCATATTCGACCATTGGCTGATTATTGTGAAAAACGTTCGAAACAATTATTCAACAACAATGACTCCGTTGGTGGACATAGCATGGAACTATTGTCAGTACAACTGTGGTCTTTGTTTCCAAGCTTTTGTAACGGTGCAACAGATGTCGCCACCAATTTTAAGGTAAATAATATATTTAACGTAAAATTTTTAATATTATTAGTCTATGGTGATTTTTTTTTCAGGACATTGCTAAAATAATTGGAGTGAAAATAGCAAATACGAAAGATTTACGTTTACCGTTGATGGCCGGCTTGAGAAAATTGATCACGCAAGCGCAAGAGAATAATCAGCCGGATAGTCTCAGTGAACTGGGTCGATTTGCTAAGAATTATATTCCGATTCTTTTCAATATTTACACTTCGAAGCCAAATGGAAGTGATGAAGAAGGTCAACGATTGGCAACGTTTGATACTATTAAGGTAATTATTAATCGTAAATATTTCGACAGCAAGCAATGAACCCTTATAGTTTTGTTTTTTTATGAAAATTTATATTAGGGGAGATCGGGATAATGAGACAAAAGGGGTAATGAGAGACAAAAAAGTTTAGTTTTAGTTAACTCTAAATTACAAATCGAATCATTATAAAAAAAAAAAAAAAATACTACATACTTAGTAAATTAAATGAACCTATCTGAATTTTTTTTTGTAATTATTAACGTAAAATCCCCTATACCGGAACGCGCTTATATGACGGAACAGTTTTAACATTTATTAATTAATGAAGTTATTTCTGAAAGAAACCTCTGATAAAAAAATTAGTATTAATAGAATGATTGTTTTTCAATTTAAATTCACCTCGCATTTAATGTTTTCTTACTTAATTAGAGAAATACATATATGTATTAAACAGTTTTTGCTGAATGTGTCTTTTTTGCTTTTGATCAATGCTTATTAATAGAAACACATGCATTATAAATTTCAACATTTTCCAGTTAATTTTCGAAATTAGCGCAATAAAACTATACAAATAATTTTTATTAGTCCAGTTAACAGATTATAAGAGCTAAATCACCTTTTTATTTGGTTTAAATATTATTTATATATATATATGTGTATTTCTATTCAGTACAGATATAACCTTTGTATGTAACTTAAATCATGTACGTAAAATAACTAAAAATTTATATTATAAATAGTTTTAATTTCTTTTTGAGTCTAAAATATTTACTTACTGCTTTAAAATCGTAAAATTTTTAATATTTTTTTTTTATTTCGGAGCGTATCATCAATTGGTAAATAAAAAAATATTGATTTGAAATTGCAAAATTTTATTAATAATGAAAATTCTCGCCATTTTGACAAATTTGTTTTAGAACTGAAATAAAATAATTTTTTTTTTTTTAAAATACATAGATGGTGAAACCTTATTTGTATAAAATACAGTATTTTGATCGTTTATTTAATGGAGTATTATTAGATGGAGATCTTAGTTATATGAGAGGAATTGACAAAATTGGTCACGAAAATGGCACATATAAGGCTTTCTTTTTTTACCACTCGTGGCATTAATAATCCCCGAATACTGATGTGAATATAGCGAATACGGTAACATAAAACAGATAAAACAGAATGTAAATACAGTACTTATTCTCAAATGGAAACATGGCGAGACTGGGGAACTGAGTGTTTCCATTTGAGAATCATCAATGTCGGTTGATGATATTTAATAATAAGGAAATACATAGAAATTACATGCCTATGAAATAAACTCTTATAGTTTTAATTACTTTATACGGCGAATATCCAATGGTACTGACTTCGATTTTACATAGTGACGTCAGCGAATTATATAATATAGAATGTAAATGATGCGACTCAAAATAAAAATTGTTAAGTTTATTTTAAAAACGATCGAAAAACCCACTTTATAACTGAGTTGAACATTGAAAAAGATTCCAGAAGATTCTATTCAAAAGCTAATAAAGATAATATAGAAGCTCGCGTTTCCATTTGAGAGTGTTCCATTTGAGAATAAGTACTGTATCGCTTTCGAATCCTACGAACACGAGTGTCATCTTTGATTTAGACATTTTTTTGAATACATTGAGTTTCGTCTCCTTGTCTAATCTCCATAGTTTATTTCATCGAATATTTAAACCATTCTGTGTTTCCTACTTTGACATTCTATGTATTACTAGATGTCACTAGATGTGCTTGCATTTTGTGAAAGAAAAACAATAATTAAAAATTGTTGGGTTGTATTTGTTTAAAAGCATATTCATTCGATTAAAAAAAACTTGGTTTCATGCTTATTAAGAAAAAAAAATGGGTGTTTAACTTATTTATTAATTTTTATAAGCCAGTTTAATGACACACCTAAAAATAGTGTTTCGGTATAGGGGCTTTTACGTTATAAAAGGTAAAAAAAAAATATTTTAATATTTCGAAAAATCCTTGTCTCTCGTAACTCCTGCTGGGGTAAAAAGAGACAACGCCTCTAGCTGCCCATATAAACTAATGTAAAATCAATTGAAGTAATAAGCAGATATCTAGAGAAAATTCTGAATCAACCAAATCTTTTTACTGCCGTTCTCAAAATACCTTGGTTAAAAAAAAAAGTTTCAAAACTTGGTTTCTGAAATTCGTTTGTTTTAATATTTTTTATAATACAAAATTTATTTCTTGTTATTTTGTGCAATCCATAGAGGCCAGAGACAAGCGTAATTTATAACAAAAAAATTTGAGATGGATACGAAATTTTTTTTTAATTATTCAAAAACAAAGTTATTACCACGCAAAAATTTAAAATAGAGTAATAAGATAACAAAAATAGAGTCCAGTTATGAAGATTAGATTACGATTTTCAATAATTGTTTACAAATCAAAAATATTCAAAAATTTAATACAGTAACAGAAAAAAATGAAATCGGTGAGGTCACGAACTTTTAAGTTCAAATCCTAAGTCTTTTTCAATTAACTAAAAAAGATTCAAAAAATGTTACAAACTTATCAACAAGTTATTGATGATAAAGTGAACATATTGAAGTTATTACTTATTTTTTAAAATGTCTGATCTTGAATGTTTGGTGTTTTTTAAAAGCTTTTATTTAACTTGCTATGTTAGTATGTTGGTTTAGATCAAATTTTGGAATCAAAATTTAGACAGGTTCTAATTGAGCTAGAGGTTTCAAATTTTGCATACGTTTCTAACCTTGATGACAATGTAATATTGTATAAATAGTTTTCCCCTAAATTGCCCCAAACCAAAATTGTTGATTTTTAGTCCTATGCAACTTTTTGACATTTCGAATTCTCAAATATTGTCCATTTATTTTACATTGCAATTTTTTGTTTCCATAGGGTAAATTAACCGATTAAAATATAGGTAAAAAAATTACTTTATTTTTTTTTTAAATTAATTGTAATCAGACTAAAGAGTAGAAAATAAAGTAAAAAAATGTTTTTTAAGAAAAAGCTTTTATTTAAAAATGGGCTAAAAAAAATGAAATAACTACTTAGTGAAGTTTGAAGCAATATGCAACATAATTTATAAAAGCTTGAGGCGTTTAATCAAGTTTGGTAAGTACTGAAAAGTAAAATAGCTACACTTATATCCAAAACAGAAATAATTAATGATAACGCCTCAAGCTTTTATAAATTATGTTCCATATTGCTTTCAAACTTCACTCAGTAGTTATTTCCTTTTTTTTAGCCCATTTTTAAATAAAAGCTTTTTCTTAAAAACATTTTTTTTACTTTATTTTATTTACCTTGTCTCTTATTACTCCGGTCTCCCCTAATTTAAATTTTTTTTGTCAATAAATCTACAAATTTAAGTACTTGTATTTTAGATATATGTATCAATTGCGCCGGACGAATTAAAGCAACATCTCTTTGCTCAAGCGAAAAAACAAATGGCAACCACCGAGGAACCGTTCATGAAAGAGAGTATATTCGATTTAATACGAATTTTAGCCGTTTATCAATCCGCGGAAATTCTGACCGAATTATATAAAGATTGTATCGTGAAACTGTACGAAAGTACCAATCACAAAGAGCAAAAGAAGGCCTATCGACTCCTAGAGGACATATGTGGAAGTGATTCGGACGGTTGCAACGCATTTGTAAACGCAAACAAAAAAGCCCTGCGGACGTTGTTGTTAAAAACTTTAGATACAACAGCAACGAGCAGTCGAGCGGCCCGATTGAAATGTCTCCATCTCATTTTATTCCGGGCGCATAATCAAATTGACACGAATAATAAACTAGTAAAAGAAGCTCTGAACGAAGCTGTTTTGTATATGAAAGACGTAAACGAACGATGTCGTCTAGAAGCCCAAAAAATAGTTCTCGACATCGGGGAATCTCTCCTAAAAACAAATAAATCCCGAGATAAATTCCTCGAAATGTTAATAACAGGTCTAACTGGCAATCAACAAATGATCATCGGCAGTACTTTGGCCCTGGCGTCATGCGTCCATCACTTCACCGGATCCCTTGGACTCGAAAATCTAGAATTAATGTTAAAAGCAATATGCCAATTAGTCACCACTAATAGTCGAGAAATCGTACAAGGCGCCCTAGCATTTTTGAAAGTATTCATCACACGATTACCAATCCCGATGGTTGCCACGCACATCCAACTAATCGTTAAATCGTTATGCGACATGACCGAAGATTGTAAACGTCACTCCCGCATAAAACTCAAAAACATCCTGGATCGATTAATTCGTAAATTTGGATGTGATACAATTAGCAAATTTGTACCGGGCGATGATACCATTATGCACAAACGATTGCGCAATTTACGTAAATTGAATGCGCGAAAGAAGAGATTAAAGGCGAAGAAAGACGAGGAGGAAAGTTCCGAACGCGATGACGATAGCTTTACTGTCGGTGGAAAACCGAAAACCGTGGAAGCAATACTGGCCGATTCCGATTCAGAAATTGATGACGACACACAAAATAGTGTGGTGGAACGAGGCCGTCGCGCAAAATTGAACGCTTGGATCCAAGAGGATGAAGATAATATTGTAGATTTTACAGACACTTCGGCCATCAGTAAAATTAGGGCCACCAACCCGCTCCAAAGCAATAAAACATTGGACAAACAAAAAATGAACAAAGATAAAGGATTTAAAACAGCGCCAGATGGTCGATTAATAATCACCGAGGACTCAGATGATTCCAGCGACGATCAAAAACAAAATAAAATGGATCTAGATTTAGAAGACTCAGAAGACGACGACAATGATAGCATCGGCGCCCCCGAAACGTTAGTTTTAAGCAACAGAAAACGTAAACGTGCCGCGTCAGATACAAGAAGTATATTTAGTGGAGCTAGTAGTAGTTGTCCACCACGAAAATATCAAGCGGGCGGAAGTGGAATTCACAGAGCGATCGATAAAAATTCTGGTGCTCAATATAAAGCGAAAAAAGCTGCGGGTGATATTAAGAAGAAAGGAAAACCAGATCCGTACGCATATCTGCCGCTTAAACGTAGCAATTTGAATAAAAGGTAAAAATTTTAATAATAAAATTAATGAAAACCCGATTACGGAAAATGAAGTAGAGAACCGTTGACCGGGATAAATGTAACACCCCGATATAAAACGAAATATACAGGGTGTAAAATAAACAACTCCCGTCCTTTTGAGGAGTGAATCATAGCACCTTGTAGACACTAAAACCGCAGGAATTTTTTCGAAATTAATAGTTTGAGAAAATCGCAAATTAACTAACTACATGATGTTTCAAAATTTTTCTAAGTATGGCTCTGACTAAATTATGCATAAATATTTCTTATATATCAAACGTAGAAAATAATTCTATTGACTAAAATTCAATAAAATTTTGTAAATATGTTTAGGTCGTAAACGTGTTTCCCAGATTTTTTTTTTAAACAGAAAATTTATCTTACAAAGATGAGATGGTCAGAGTCGGATTAAAAAAAAAATTAAGGGCCCATACTTTTTTTTACTTTTTTGACCCATATTTAGTATCAAATTTTTTCTGTTAAGGGGAGGCCACTAGTGTGACTGCCTGAAAAAAGGTGATTTTTGGAAATTTTTTTAAAGAAAACTGCTACAGCTCAACCAACATAAGCTCGCCGGTCAAGGTTGTATGCGCAGTAGACTTACCACGTGTTTCAGAACGTATTCTGTTTTCACAGTAAAAACATCGGTATAGTCCCTTACAAAAATAAAATATAACCTGTACCCATAATTTTTATATAAAAAGTCAATAATTAATTTAAATTTAAACTAAATATTATTTTAAAATGGAATTTAAAAATAAAGTTAAGAAAAAAGCAAGTTTTTATTACGTTCTTATTTAATTTCTATATTGTAATATTAAATATGCTATTTGAATTAGCTATAAAATATGCTATTTAATGTTATTTTTTAGTTAAGTCTTGTAGATCCGCTTGTATATACAATTGATTTGATATTTCCATTCATTTACAATTCCTCAATTGTTTCATGTCGTTAACCATTTAAATTTGACGTTTTTATACCACTGTAAATTGCAATATTCATTAACTCATTCGTGCATTTTTTCATATTTTTACCACATTTTAAGTACGATTGTTATAATCTGAAATAACCACATTTGGTGTAAAAGATTGTTTTTCAATTCTAACATTGCGCTGTTCAATTTAGATCACGTGCCAATGAGCTTTAATACATATGATGATTACATTAATAAAAATTTATGAGAATAATTCACATAAATCACGAAAATTTTTTTTTTGTTCTGTAGATAGTAATACAATGAATGACATACAATTTTTTCGTCATTATAACTAAAATGTTTTAATCTGATATGTACCCAAAATAGTAATAATTTTCAGTAAATTATAACTTGATATTATCATAGTTAAAATCAATAAATAAGTTATCTCTTATTTTTGTTGTGGATTGTACTTTTATATATACATATACGTTATATGTTTCATTCTTGTTAATAATTTGTTGTCGCACTCCTTCATCTGCGCATCTGACCGGCAACCTTAGGTTGGTTGGGCTGTATATGGAATGTTTTAATATTTTAAGGATATATTGATATGTAATGTATAATAAATTCATGATATGTTGATATACTTATAATAAATTCATGATAAAATTTTTGAAACAAAAAATTGAAAATTCAGTGAGCTATTCGCGATTTCCCAAGGCTCCAAAAAAAAGTTCCCCCACTGCTGCAGTGATAGCGACCTTCACAGTGCCTGAAATCAAAAAAACAAAAATTCCTATTAAACTAGAAGGTATTGCCCGTGCCATGAACCTCAGTCGGAAAAAAAGTTGAAATTTAACAAAATGGCGGAGTTTTTAAAAAAAAAAGTTTCAAAGTTTTGTGCGAATTTTGTGTTTTTTTGACCTTTTTTTTTTGTCATCACTTCCTTTTGCAGACAAAAATTTTTAAAATATCACTGCGCCAAAAAAATTTTCACCGTTTTGGAGCCCCTAAAAGCTTGCAGGAGGCACATGCCCCCGCTGCCCCCCTAGATCCGGCCTAACCTGTAACGTTATTAACCTAGATCGTGTTTTCAATCAAGGCGAATCGAACAACATCTTCACGTAACAACAAATTTACCTAAACTTACATACATAACACGGAACCCTTCCTTTTAGCTTCACCGTAGTGAGGTAAAAGCTTTTTTTTAATAAAAATGCAAATACATAATTATATCACTTTTACAGGAAACGATTGAAAAATGCCGGCCAATTTAAGAATATAGTACGAGGCGCAACGAAAGGGGCTAAAAAAGGAATGAAAGTGAAGAAGAAGCGACATTGATTTATATTTATTGTAAAAAAATTAATAAAATAAAAATCTATTTTGTTTGAAATTCTTTTTTATCCGTACCGTAATGATTTATTCACGCTCTAGGGATTGTGTAGGGTGACGGTGATGCCATATTTAGATCAAAAAAATAAATAGAAACTGTCAGCTGTCACTATTACATATAAACTAACATGATTAATAATAAACAAAAACTTTACTTTGCAAAATACCACTTTTATTTATTTTTGAAACTGTGACAATATTGTTTCGACCCGTCAGTTCATTTTCAAACAATCTCTTTGTTACAGTTTCAAAAATAAAACGTATTTTGCAAAGTAAAGTATTTGTTTACTATTTACAAATACGGAATACCATAAAGTAACGCTCAAATCTATTAATATAACATGATTAAAATTTGTCTAATAAAAAATGAGAAGTAAGTCAGGCATTTAAGAAATGATACAGAATTTACTTACATATTTCTATATAATAAGTAAATTTCAATGAAAATGCATAAGCAATTAATGTTTTTGTCGTGTTTTAAGGGTCTTATTAGATTCATATTTTATTATCTTTTTAATTTATTAGTTACTACTTCGATATTTTAAGATTAGATAACGTGCTTATCGTCAAAGATGCTGTTTTCAATTGGCGACACAATGGAATTAAAGGCACAACTACCTTAATATTAATTAAAGACACTGCGGCACAGTGTTGCACAGCGCCTTTCGCTGGAAAGCTTCAAAAGAATGCAAAAATGGTAAAAATAGAATCTACATAATATATCAAGTATAAGACGATATAAAAATCAAAGATTAAAATCTAGTAACATAATTTGTATAATACCTATTTCTATGCCAATTAAACGAATACGTAATCTTTTCCTTGATACAGCTGTCAATTTTATCATTAAAGAAAGGTGCCCGTTCGGTTTCTATTTTAATCACATAAAAGCAAATTTGAAAAATCAGAAGTAGTTTAACTAGTTACCGTAGTTATCTATGGGACAAAAAATGTTGGTAGTCACTGCAGTAGCTGTCATTATAAGTTGACAAGTTGTTTATTCTGTTTATTACGATTTGTTTATGTGTTAAAAAAGAAAATTTCAAAATGCTCATTAATTTTTTAGACTCAAAATGTAAACCAGTTGTTCAATCTTCAGTTCCTTGTAGTGAAGGATATGAAGTTGAAAATTTAATTTCGGAAAATGTGCAAAATGGTTTCCTTGCATATTCATGTATTCGGCCACCCGTGGACATTGATTTTACTTTAGTATGTAACGTTAATTTGAATTATATTCGTATAGAACCTACGGTTGGTGCTCAAAAATCAACAGCTTTCGAAATATTCATACGAAACAAATCGTCCGGTCAGTATCAATCAATTGCCACAGCGTATCTGTGCGACGACGAATGTGGCGTGATTTTTTACAATGGACGAACATTTTTACAGAAAAAACATGACGAAATACCTGCCAATTTTAAATTTTGTGCTATGAAAAGTACCCAGTGGCGATTATTCTCCGCATGTGAAAAGATACGCGTTCGTATACTACGCACCAACAGTTCCGTTCCATGTCTGGGCAAAATTCAAATTTGGGGCTACATATCGAAAACGTGTTCAAGCGCGAAGAAAATGGAGGTGTTACAAATGTGCAATAAGAATACGGACGTTGTGGAAACGCAACAGGATCTAGTGAAATCGGTGTCTTCCGTTAATATAAGTAAATTAGATGAACATAGTGAGATGAAAATTCCCGATGATTTTTTGGACTCGTTAACGTTTGAAGTGATGTGTATGCCAATGACATTACCATCGGGCAATAATATTGATCAAACCACGCTCGAGAAACATATACAAACGCAAGAGATATGGGCAAGAAAACCATTTGATCCGTTCACCGGGCAAATATTCACCGACACGTGTAAACCGATTTTTAATACGGCACTGAAAAATCGTATCGATAATTTTTTGATTCAAAACCGAGACGAACCGTTCACGCAATATATACCCCGAACGGTTGGTCGTACAATGTTCGAAAGTCGAGGTTGTGAATCACGAAAACGTACTTATAGTGAAATAATGGATGTCTCTAATACTGTTGAATCGAGCGAAACGAATGAGAACAATTTAGATTTTATTCTTAATAAAACATTGTCGAAATTAAAACGCTTCACCACATTAACAACCACCGAAAAATTAGCTAGTGCATGTGCCCTTTGCAACGCAATGGAAAATTTATATATATTGAAGTGTTCACATCTATTTTGTAGAGATTGTTTAATAAAGACATTATCTGATAAATGTGTTAGATGTAACCAGTTCTTTCAAAAATGTGATATCAGTCGTTATCATGCATAATATAATTTGTAAATAAATATTTATTTCAAATAATATTCGCGGTATTTGTATTGTTTTCAATATAATATTATTTATTAGGATTTATATGTATACATAGTTAGATTCGACGTAAATCTCAAATATAGAACAATTAATATAAAAATATGTATAAATTATAATCTTTTGTTATACAATAAATTTATTTTATAATACAATGCGTTACAAAATGTTTCTTGAACTAATCTTGTACCTACAAACTAGAGATGAGCTAAACAGTTATTTTGCCTTATAGCGGCCCCTACGCGCGTGGCGCTCAATAATACTGCACAAAATCCGAGGTTGTACAATATTATGGATCGTCTGTAGGTTATATTGAAGGGTTGTACAATATATTGTGCTGATCAAAAATAGTTTGAAATATATTATGCAATGAGTGAATATTGTAACGTCTGTAGGCTTTGTAGATATTATTGCGCAATACTACTTTATTTGTTTGTTATTCTGTAGTCATATTTGCTGGCTCTTATTTGAACCTGTATGAATTATTAATTTGCAAGAATAATTATTTATTGCTTTGCAACATCTTTATCACTTAATATTTAAAATTAAACAGCAGTTTAGTTAAGTACAATTGCTGCATTCAGTTTATTGCACAAATTTCTTTAACAAAATTAATGAACTGTCTGGAGAAGCGTTCAATAAATTGCACAAGGTGATTGCACAATATTATTGAGCGTGTAGGGGCCGCTTATGAGAAAGAAAAGGATTGTAACGATTATAATCCTACGTCTCCTACGTGTAAACGGTTTAGACATACGATTTTAATCGAATCGAACGAAAATTGTATATCAATTAGATGTGTAAACCGGTGATCGAATTGTGATCGTATTGGCTTTAATTTCAAAACGATTTTTATAAAAATAGATTGTAATCCTATTTTAGTTCGATTCTTTGAAAATCAAAATGGCGCTAACTGAAAATATTAAAAAGATCATGTGCATATTATAAGCTTATAAACCACGGATTATAGGGTAATGTGAATAAAAATAAGTAATTACTTTTACTTACTATTTTTTAAGTATTTACTTATAAATATGAGAATAAAATTTCAGTATTTTGTTTACTTTTTACTTTTTCAGTATTTACTTTTGTTGATAAGTATTTACTGAGAACTATACGCAAATACTGATCCATGTAAGTAATTACTGAAAAATGTGTGAATAAAAGACAGCATTTACTTATAAGTAAATACTACATGATTTTCAAGGTACCTTTGGAATAACCTTAAATTTTATACTTATAATTTTTTTTTATTAAATATTGGTATTTTTATGCCGTAGCTTTTCTTATAAGTAAACAAATACAAATAGTTAAGTATAAAAAATATAATTTTTTGTTTAAAATACATTTATGGACAGTGCAATAGATGTATTTAGAACGACAATCACGGCGATATTTTTGGTGACATAACATTTTTCTATAAGTAGCAGTGAATATAATAGTCTATAATATTAATAGATTTGAGTGTTACTTTATGGTATTCCATATTTGTAAATAATTAACAAATACTTTACTTTGCAAAATACCACTTTTATTTTTGAAACTGTGACAATATTGTTTCAAATCGTTAGTTCATTTTCAAACAGAATAAATACCAATTAAACAGAATTCTGTTTGAAAATGAACTAACGGTTCGAAACAATATTGTCACAGTTTCAAAAATAAAAGTGGTATTTTGCAAAGTAAAGTATTTGTTTATTATTTATAATAGTCTATAGTTTATGCTAGAATAAATTCCCTATGGAAAATTATGTTCGGGGTTAATCCTAAATTTTATAACCTTTAACTTTTTAATACTCATTAAAAAGGGATGAAGGAAAAAGCGAGCGAATATTTAAGTTTCGTCTATATAATTATTATATTAATGCTACTGAATATAAAATTGAGTGCTTTTCAACATTTTTCTAAATCCAGTTCTTTACAGTCCTTAAAAGATGTTTTAGAAAATACTGCGTGTATTGATCTTGAACTTGCGGAGTTTTTGGTCTGCAGCTCATATTCAGTTTAGCTGGAATTTCAAATCAAATACCAATTCGAATAGCCTAATTTGTGTTTTATTTTTAAATATTAAAAAAAGGACCTTAAATAGCGAACTGAAAAGCCTTTATGAAGATATTTTTTCTCTCAACTTCGAAGATTGTAGAAGTTGTATGAAGTAAAAATTTTTAACAGCGTAAAAGTATGCATTATGCAAACAAATTATGTGTGGATTACTAGATTTTATATCACCAATTAAACGTATACGTATATATTTTTACTTGATACTAGTTCTAATTTTACCACCAGAGGCGCGAGCGTCGCCAGTTTTAAGTTGGATAAAAAATAATGTAGTATTTAATAAAGCAGATAAGCAGTTTTACTGTCTTGGCTGGTTTCATTGCCTCGACTGTATGTCTCGGCAATAAAACTATTTCTTTTGTGCCTTATTAAGTAAAATGATGTTTTTATTTCTTATTAATTGAAATTTTCATCTATAGCATCCACTTGCAAAATTGTATCTTCCAAAGATATGGAAACTATGAGAGTGTCACGGACAGACAAACTTGAGGAAACTATAAGGCTAAGGCTACACGAGCGTTTTTTAACGCCTAGTTTTGAGCGTTAAATAACGCTAGAAATATGGACAACATTGATATGAATTAAAGTGGCTACATGTAGCGCAAATTATCGCTCAGTCTGGAAAGACGCACGCATTTTCAAGGTCATAACGCCAGAAGATGGATCTGGCCGATCCAGGCCTATGCGACGATAAAAAACGCATGATACATCTGGCTGGTTACACGAGCGACAAATAACGCTAGTAACGCCAAACACCATATTCGCCATATCATACCCCATATGTATTAAGGGGAGGTTTACTCGAGAGTCCTTAAAAATTATGTATTTTTCTAGAATTTTTTTCTCAAGAACGGAAGTAAATATCAATTTTAAATTTTGTACACATATTTATTAAGTATTAAACTATACAAAAAAAAAAATTTTCAAGGAAAAATATAAAAAATTGTCCATTTTATAGATACTGCAGTGTGACGATCCGAAAATCCAATGCCTTGTTGGCGGACATCCTAGCGCCGATAATAAACCACCGAAATCCAAAAACAAAAAAGATTTATAAAATATATGAAGAGTACCGGCACCTATAATATCAATAAATTGCTAACAGAAAAAAAAATGGCGGATGTTTGAACTTTTGATTACGATTTTTATCTTATTTTTCGCTCTTTAAAGTAAACTTAAAAATAAAAAAAATATTGAAAGTGTATCGAACTTAGGTAGAGGTGCCGAAGAATTGAATTATCTTTAAAATAAAAAATTTAAAAAAAGGATCCATCGAATAGTTTTTGAGTTATCGTGTCCGCCAGTTCCAAAAATGTAGTTCCGAGATATTATAAAATATATCTATATAAAGAAACGTATTTTCAAAATTTTATATTTAATACTCATTATTGCGTGAACTACGTTTTTTGAATTTTTTTTTATAGAAAGCTGAATTCGGTTAATGTGCAAGAATCTTGTTTTTAAATTATTTTCAGTAAAATCACTTTGGGAACATATTCTACACATAATTTGCTATCAATTTCGGCAAAAAAAAAAATCGATTTTTTTTTTATCAAATCTCAAGTAAACCTTCCCTTAGGGTCCGTCCACACGACACAAGCTTTACCACCGACTTACTTGCGCAAACCAGTTTGTGCAAGTAAACATGTACGTATGGACGGGAAAAAACGTAGCGACTTACTTGCACAAACCTGGTTTGCGCAGGTAAGTCGGTGGTAAAGCTTGAGCGTGTGGACGGGCCCTTAAATTACTTTCAGCAAAATCACTTTGGGAACATATTCTACACATAATTAGCTACCAATTTCTGCAAAAAAAAGATCCATTTTTTTTAACGACTCTCAAGTAAACCTCCCCTTAAGAGATACAAACTGATGATTCAATTTCATTCTGTTTTCATACTTCGAATTTATAACACAAAAAATATTGAAATGAAATTTGTCGATAGTGAACAATTCCTGAAGTTTAATAACACTAATGGTGTTATTTATCGCTCATATACCCGCGGATCAGCGTTAAAAAACGTCGCGTTAATTTCCGCTCAAAAACAGGCGTTAAAAAATGCTCCACTAGCCTTAGCCTAAGGATGCCGTAATTTTTTGAATCAACAGAAAATCGATCTACAACAGACTGAAGATCGCTTTACAATCAACGTGACGAGTTAAACACCATTGCGCTAGATCCTTTACAAAAAAAAATTTCATCACATACATATGACTTATGCATGTTGTCAATTTCAGGTCATTTGTTCACTGGGTTATCAGTTTCCTGTTCGAATTCAAAATAATTTACAAAACGTGTGCAGCATGTGTAGTATTAAAAAAATTCGCTAGATCCGTTGTCCGACACACACAAATTAGGGTTTCGTAGTCATGAGATACTAGCTTTTAAACTGAGTAAATTTTACATTTATCGGCCAAACTTAAAAGTAATTTTAAATACCCCTGTCGCAGCATCTGTATATCATAGTGAATTTCCAAAGACTGAACACTGGCGAATCTCATACAACAACCTGTATCCATAGTTTAGATCTCTAACAGTAAAAAAATTTTCAAAATCGGTTAAGTAGTTAATTTTTAGCGCTTTTGGGCCCCCAGGATCCTGGCGGATCTCATATATTATAGCATATATGCATTTAAAGAAATTTAACTTTTAAAAGGTGAAAAAATTTTCAAAATCGGTTGAGTAGCTTTATTTTTGGCGCTTTTTGGACCCCCATACATTGGCAGACCTCATATAACATAACTTATATCCATTTAAAATAGTTTAGCTCTCTAACAGTGAACATATTTTCAAAATCGGTGATGACGTGATGATGAATATTGTTATTGTAATGATAAAAACGATGAAGCATTTATTGTAAAGAAATTCAGCAAATTTCTTAATTTTTCTCAAAAACTAGTTCACTTAGAACAATGTTTTAAAAGCTTGTCTAATGTCTTGTACAATTTTTTACGCACTTTTCGATAGTGTAAAAATAAATTTTTCTTAAATTTCTGAATTTTGGCCAAATTTTGCAAAAAACCACTAAAAATGTCCAAAATTCTGGCTTCTAAAAATCGGACGTATCTGGCTGACGAATTTATCCAAGCTATTGGGACTATTAGCTAGATGTAACTAATGACCTAATAACTATTCCATTTCAAGATCCGGATTTCATAGTTCTGCTAATATATAGTTTTGTTAAAATTTATGATAGTTCGTATCATTATTTGTTAGAAGCGGCGCATATTTTATCTATTTTTCATAAATATATTTATTATATAATTTTCTCTAAATTATTTATTTTTGCTAGCTTAATTGAAATTTCCACCTATATTATGTATTTGTAAAATTTCATCTTTGTACACTCAAAGATGTGGAAACTATGAAATTATGAATTTAAGGAAACTATTATGAATAGGGTTCTTGACTGAAGTTACGAAAATATTCTAAAAGCATTGTTTTTCCATGTCAGTTAAGTGATTTTTTTATTTTCGACAGATTCTGTAAAAAATCATCAAAAAAAGTGACACTACAATTTTAAATGAGAAAAAGGCGGGAAAAACACCTCGCTATAGTGACGTCACGGTTCGAAGCAACTAAACGTCAATGTCAATATTTATAACCTTAAAACTTTGATTATATTCATAAAAAGTCAAACTAAAAGCAAGTATTTATTTGAATTCTGGTCGATTATTATTACTATATATATAAGCTAATAGAAATATTCAAAAGAAAACACAATTTTATCTCATCGATGAAAATTATCAAAATCGACATATCTAGCTACAAAATGTTACGTCATTTTAAAGAAATGGCGCGTTTTCACTAATTTGAATATTTGTTGAAAAATGGCGATTTTCAAAATAAAATTTCTAAATAGTTATCAAATCTTTTTATGTTTCATCATTAAAATTGGACATATGTAATGATAATGCATAGAATTATTTAACATTTGACACAAATTTTAAATACAGTCAAGTACCATATTCTGCGGTATTGATAACGAAATCCTAAAAATTACCGTTAAAAATACCTATGTGAAAACGAGCACATTTATGACATTTATTTTGAGATAAAATAGGAAATTTTATCAAAGAAAAAAAAATGATTTGATTGTTCGATTAAAACTGATTATTTTTTTAAATATTGATTAAATATGAGTAAAAAAAAAAAAAACTGACAAAAACAATGTATCACAGAAAAATACTGAATATCAGAAATCGATATTTACTTTTTCAAAGATAACGAATATTATTGCGAATATATTTATAAAGACTTACCTCGAAACTAATTACGAATCAGTTTTTAGTTGATATCTTGCTTAAGTACACGGTGTATAGAAGTTTTCTGCATGGGTTTTGGACATTGGAAAAGTAGTATCGAAAATTTTAAATTTAATAAATGAATTTCCGATTTAACGTGCATCATGATTACGTAATTGATTTTTTAAAACGCTAAATGTTAACGTCGAAAATGTTTAACGTATTTGGTCGTCTGTTTGGTAAATATTTACTTATTGGCAATACAATAAGTTCCGCGATTTTGATGAGTATTGGCGATTTTATTGAGCAAAGTAACGAGATTAGAGCAAAACGGAAACATCATATTGATTGGAAACGGAACCGTAAGTGATTTTAATTTTTACCTTTTTTAGGGTTTTTGTAACGGATTCTATATCGTTTTTAGTTCGATTAACAATCTGCGGCGGTGGAATGGGAATCATCAATCATTATTATTACCGGACAATTGATAGAATATTTCCAAAATATAATTTAAATCATTCGTTGAAAAAAACTGTAGCAGATCAAATATTTGCTTCACCAATCTGTATTACATTTGTGTTTTGTTGTGACGGAATTTTACTCGGTCAAAATGCACGTCAGATAATGAATGAATTCCGTACAAAATTTGGACTTATTTACACGGTAAATACTTACATACATATTTATAAGATAAGAGCTTTAAGACAATACTTGAAAACGTTTAATTGATTTATTTCAGGCTGATTGTTGTATATGGCCTCCGTTTCAATTTATCAATTTTCGTTTTATCGATAATAAATATCGAGTGTTATTTTTAAATAGTGTACAAATGTTTTATAACATATTGTTATCACATTTAAAGTATCATCCAATGATTCATTTAAAAGATGATATGATTTTAGAAAATCCTAACTTTTAAGTCTTAAGTCACTTAATTAAGTAAGTAATTAAAGTTAGAAATAAATTATACATATGAATAGGAAAGTACTTATGTTACCTTTTTGACTGATATTTTTAATTAAATAATTTAAATGATTAGTAAACATACATAAAATTAAAAATAAATATATTTTATCTAATAAAAAATCTAAAGAAGTTATTTTAAGTTTATTGTTTTTTACGAATCCCATCGATATTTCTAGCGCCAGCAGACAAAAGGAGCAGACAAAGTCCATTTTTGATTTTTTTGGTTTTTATTTTATAATAAGGACCAAGAAAGTCTATCTCATATATTTCCAAAAGGGCAAAAGTCAATTCACCCCTAACATCCCTAACATCATTTTTTATGCACTTGTTTTCAGAAACTAACAAAAGAAGTTAATTCTTAAAATTCTTAATAAAACAATAAAGTATACAGTTTAATTAAGGGGGGAGTTCACGCTAGAAATGGCTAATAAACTAATTTTTTTCGAATCTCGTTTTTTGTTTTTATTTCGTTCTGTGGTTCTTTACAAACACGGTAATATATAAAACATGGCCAAAAAATTTTTTTTTCAAGTAGAAAAATATTTATTTGTGAGCCGCTGCACAGCCAAGTTGCTGGTCCTTTGCAGATAACGGTCGCCCCCCCCCCTCGCGATTTGATCAGTAATATTTAGTTTTGGTATATACGCGAGTTATAGTATGCACTGAGATAATGTTCTTTTATTTGTATACCTTTGTAGACGTTTTAATAAACAGTGAGTAAACCGCTTCTTTTGTTATTATTTTTGTTTTTTACCGTTTCCCGAAACTTGTGTTTTTCCCGACAAGGAAAATCATATCTTAAGTTCTAGAAAAGATAGAGACTTAATTTTTTTTTATTTTGTTCATAAACATATTGCGCATAAAATGGAGTATGCTTTTTCCATTTGAACAATTGTAACTATTTTTAAACATTTTTTTTTAAATAAAAAATTGGGTTTTATAATTTATAGAACTTTGGGATTACACATCATAACAATTTTATAGTTAATTTTTAAAATTACCTGAAACCCATACTCAGCTTTATGGACAGGTCCTTTAGGAATAAAATAATGAAAAAATATTTAAAAAATATTCATTACTTTTTGAGATATGACGTTCCTTGTAAACGGTTAAAAACTTATGAAAAAGGGCCCCCTCCCCCCACAGGGAAGAGTAATGAATATTTCAAGAACAAAATTTTCTATTTGGAAACATCCCTAATTTGAAAAAATTTCAACAAGCAAAATAATCATAAATAAAAAAGTTGCTTTTTTATTTGAACTCCTCCCTTAAGTTGGAAATGTATTTTTATGGCAACAACTACCCGCTAAAACGGGTTAAGTCCACAAATGGTTTTAATAATGAAATTTATTATTGTTTTTTATATGTTAAGTCCATAAATGTCTTTAAAAAAAATTAGTTTAAGCTTTAAAGTTTATTTTTTTATGATTTACTGTGTTACATATTAAGAAAGTAATTGATTAAAAAAAAAAATGTCATGTACACTTGAAGATAATTCAAATAAACTGATGTTGCATGCATTTTATTTTAGTTTTTACTCTCTACTGTAAAGTTGATGTTTTGGACTTAACTCCTTTTGTTTGCTGGCGCTATATTTAATTTTATCAATTACTAGAAGTTACCTACAACAAATTTCGACTGCCTTAAATTCGATTTATCTTAGATTTTCAGTGAAGGCATTCATTGACTCTAATAATATGAAAATTACTGTGAATAAGAATAAAATATGAAGTAAGCTATTTTCGACTTCCGAACGATTTTTGCATCTAAAAGTAAGTATTAGGCCCGATTTACATTATCACTCCACTCTCACTCCGATATCATTACGCTCCCGATTCGATATAATCTTGTTGTGTTCACATTACAGTGCTGATATCATGCTGGTACCCATTCGTTCTCTATTCACATTATAATGCCACTCTGGGTACACTCCCAGTTCGGTCTGAGTTCGATACAAACATATTTTCATAACAACTGAATGCAAGCGGAGTGGAGTGGAATCAAAAAAGTGTTTACACTATAGGTACAAACCATAACAAGTCTGATATCGCTCCAATAAAATATTACCTGAGTGGTATTGATATTGGAGTGGCATTGAAACGGGAGCGAACCGCGACTGATATCGGACCGATATCAGAGCGATGATGTGAATACACTCATTGTTTATTGTGTAAGAATATTTTATCGAACCTGGAGCGGAGTGATATCGGAGTGAGAACAGAGCGTTAATGTAAATCGGACCTTACAATTTTGCGAAAATGACATGAAAATTTTACACATTTGTCTTCTTAATATTTTAAAAAAGAAGGAATCTTATGTAGGAAATGTTACTTTAAGCTACAAGTAACTGACATTTTTTTTTTTGTTGATGTTTTGGTTCTAGGCCACTGAGTTTATGTCCCTTTTAAATTTTCAGAACCGATCCTTCCTTATATAGGTATAAACTTACACTCCCTCTTTATAAATTATAACATATGTCTAGTAAATAATAAATTTAGCAAAAAATAAGTTTGGAAAATAACGACACAAACAAAAGTAAATTTGCGAAACAGTCACAAGTTTCAAAATAAGCTTTTCAAAAAAATTAATTAATTAATTGTTAAAATTGTATTGTTTATTGATAAAATATACAATAAACAAATAAAATAAATTACATTTTTTTTTTAGTATTAGTTATAAATAAAAAAAATAATAAATTATTTACTACAATGTTTTTTTCTTTGAAATTTTACCAATGTGGACTTTTTTGAATAATTTATCTATTTATTTAGTTATTATTATTATTTTTTTTTTTTCAATAAAAAAAAAAAGAATTAATCCGTAACACTCCAAACATTTAACGCTTTTATTTTAACCATAGAGAAAATATTTTTGTCTCAAAATGCCGGACCTTTTACTACCAGTGACAAGTACAATAGATAAGGTTAGAAAAAACGAAAGAAAATCAGATCCTAATATCAAAAAAATTAATAGAAGAGCACTCACTTAAATTATAGGATTTTTCTTAGCAGGTGGTTATTTTGGTACTGAGTTTAGAGGGCAGTGCAGTAGCACTGCACAACATATTTAAAAAAAAATGCTAATGAGCCATTTTCTCAAAATATGTAACAGTCTGACACCAGGGCGGCGACACAGGTACGTTGGGACTACATCTCTATGATTGAAATTTTAATTTAAAATTGCTATGTAACCGCATAAGAAAATTGTTTAACACCAGGGCGGCGACACGGGTTTTTCGGAAGTATATCTCTATAATTGGAATATTAATTTCTAAAAAATAAACAATATTTCTAGGTAACCGAATTTGAAAATTTTGCTGCTAAAGTGGAATTAACAGAAAATGATTTTTGGTTGGTTAAATTATAATTTCGTAAGATGTAATCCCAATTACCTGTGTGGCCGCCCTGGTGACAAATTGCTACATATTTTGAGAAAATGGCTCATTGTAGACGGTGCTACTAGCTGATATCTGTCGAATTTACTGTTCATAGAACTTATTCTATTATTTTAGAAATTTATAATTTGTAACATTTCTATAGTAACAATTACAAAAAATTCTATCAAGAAATTTTCATTTTTTTCGAATTATTTATGAGTAATTCGTCTATTTTTTTGAGTTCAATATTAAATTTAATAATTTTACTTAATTATTATTGGAGGTATGTATAATTAACATTTATTCCTTTATTTTTATTTGAAAATAATTACTTATTTTATTATCACAGTAAATTAATTAGAACATTAGAATATATTTTATCTGTTGCAGAAAAATGGGAGCACACTTGTCAGAAATTAGAATTAGTGATATTCTTTTACGAAACATTTGATTAATGTATAATTTTGAATAAAAATAAATTTACTTGAGTTTTTAAACAAATATATGAGTTTATAATTATTGTATGAGTTTTAAACTTGAAAAACTGATTAAAATAAAATGCAATTAGAGAATTTTAGTGGATTATCTTAGTAGTAGTAACCTACATTATCGGATAAGGCTAAAGATAATTTAAAGTTATTATAGTGACATCTCTGTTCTTCTCGAGTGTACTACGCATGATGATTACGACAACGATGACATCTATACCCGCTGCCCCCGTTCTCAGTGCCATAGAAAGGTAACAGAGAGTCAAAAAAATGTATTGAAGTTAGCTATCTTTCAGAAATAAAATTCTGGTGTACTTTATCTGTGTACTAAACTATGTTGATAAAATTAAACATTATGGTCCATTTAAGGCCGCTATTACATTGTCATAGAAATATGTCAAAGTTTTATTTAACCAGAGAAATATTAAAGTGTAATAAGTCAACTTTGATAACATAATATTTCTGTAACCATAGTTAAATATACTTCTTAATATTTGATCATAGATTTGATCAAAGATCTTTGACATATATCTATGACAGTATAATAGCGGCTTCAGTTAAATTTAACCATGCTTCATCATTTATGAATTTAAATAATTTCCGTTTTCTTGGCTTTATTTCTTTCATTATTGCACTTACGTAAATTTTAAAATTGCAGTTTGTTTTTAGAAAAGAATATAACATTGATTTGTTTTGAATATAAGAATTATTTAATTTTTTAACTTTCACTCATGATCAATTGTATTTGAAATAGGGTATACTTAGAATTATATCGTATTTCGAAAAATCTGTCATAGGTGGCAGCACCTGTACTAGTGGATATATCAAAGCATTTTGAGCCGCCATATTGCAGGACGAGTTAACTCGTCTTAATCATTTAAATTTTAAAGCGTTAAACATTTTTATACAATTCAAAATTTGAAACTATGGCAAGCCGATCAATTTAACCGATTCAGTGTCACGCAAAAAATAATGTAAGAGACTTTATATAAATATAATATAAAAAGAGAATTCTTTACGTACTCGATTTTTTTTTAAGAATTTTAATTCTCATTTCCTTCTATAATCAAAAATAAACATGCAGTCAGTCGAAATATTTTTTTTTAAATACATGCTCAGGGTGTCCACAGCCCATCATAAAAAAAATCCCTGACTTCCCTGACTTTCCATGACCTTAGGTTTGATTTTCCCTGACCATTACTTTTTTGTTTCCCATTAATGGTTAGAAATATAAATGTCCAAACAGACGATTTTTATTTAAATTTTAATACATACCTACATAATTTTTTATTTTATCAAATAGATATGTGTGAGACTGAAATTAAGGGATTGGGAAAAGCTAAATTAACTACATAAAAAAACTATTTTAACAAATTATTTACGTATTGGCCCCGAATGCGGTAGTTGACACGATCAAAAACAAATTGCAAAATTATTTAAGGTACTATTAATTAGCGAGTGAAGTTAAAAAAAAGACTCTTTTTAAATAATTTTTTTTAAGTGAAAAATGTACTTTTAGGGAATTTTTTTTTTACATATGGTAACTTAGAATCTATATTTTATAAAAAAAAATTTTCCCTTTAATTATAATTTTTTTCACTAGTACAGAGGGCGTTGAAGTTGACGTAAAAAAAAAATGACGTCACAAAAATGAAGGCTAGTGTTTTCACATTCAAATAAACAATTAAAAATTAAAATACAATTTTATGTAACTTATTGAATTAATTCAAAGAAAATAAAAATATCCATGAGTCTTATTATAATTTACGTGATATATTTTCGTGAACATAATTGTAAACATTTTTCTTCATTTACAATCATTGGGAAATATATTCCCTAACCTATTTTCCCTGACTTTCCAGAACATTTCGTGAAATCCCTGATTTTACTTTGTTACATATTTTACTGAATTAAAAAAAACATTTAAATAAATGTAAAAACTATTATATTTTAATGGTTTAAAAAAGTGTTTTGCCTTTTGTTATCAAATATAGTAGGTGAGGGCCTTAACCCTAAGTGCCGATGCACACATGCGTGTTTTTACCGCTGCGTGCACGCTGCGGCGCCACACGGCACCGCAAGTATGTGTGCATCACACAATTTAACTCAATGTACTTTATAACCGCTGCGGCGCCGCATCGTGCACGCAACGTGCAAAAACCGTATGTGTGCATCACTTTTTGCGGTGCGCTGCGTGCACGCAGCGGTAAAAAACGCATGTGTTTTAGAGACGGAAAACTATTGAATAGTTATATGACATTTTAGAATGAATACGTAGACTTAAATAAAATATTTATAAAATACTTGTCAAATTATTTATGCTAATCAATTTTTAACATTAAAGCCGTAGTTTAAACAAAAACAGTACTTGAATTTTTTTATTTTTTGTAAATTTTGCATCGATAAAAAAAAAAAACACAGCAACTAAAACAGTCGTGGTCACTTTTTCAATTTCTAAGCATCTTTCTTGTGGGTAATCGCCTATCTATATTAATCCCTTTGTCTTGTTTGATACTGAATTGGTTAAGACGATATTGTCACAGCCTATAAGTTTGTTAATAGTATTTTGGATAAAGGCTTCCATTTTTCACCCAAATGACAATAAAATAATTTTGTTTACGTTAAAATTCTATAAATAGTTTTATGTTTACAATGAATCACCATTCAATTGGAGTGGAAAGTGTAAAATAAAAATACCATAAAATAATTAACACGATTTACGGAAAATTTCCAAATTAACGAAACGTAATATTTAATTTAATAAGGCCGCCAATTTGTTAACTATATATAATAAACAGAGACTTTATCAACAATAAGTAGTTTATTAAATAAATATTTACCAATAAAATTGCTCATTATTTTGTTATTATAATACATACTTCAATATATATTCTTAAAATATTTACAAATAATATAGATTAAGCTAAAAACAAGTGAAGTACGAACAAAAATTCGAATTGTTACGAATAATAACTTCGAAAACAATGTAAAAATCAATTTTTTTCATAAGTACTTTCGACTCAAAATATGCGGTGAATTACATCGTTCGCCCAATCGAATAAAGTGGTAAGTGATGTAACTAAATTTTTAGAGTTTCGTACTTTAAAAAAGAAAAACGGAACCATTAGACTGCAGTTACATTGGATACGAATTCGTACGAAAATTGATTCGTACGAGCTCGTACGAAATTCATTCGTACGACTGTGTGGTTACATTGGATACGGAATCGTAATACGAATTCGTATTTAAATTTAAATTGAAAACCGTTAGTACATATTGCATGATATCAAACAATGGATCCAGTTACCGAATCTTATTTATTAGAACAGAGCAAAAAAAGCTGAGTTCTGGAATTACTTTGAGGAAATTTTTCAAAACGAGCAGAAATTTTTAGAATACTTGAACATGTCGCAAGTCACATTCAATTACATTTTAAAATCTACTGAATTTCATCTTCAATATTTAGTTAATTAATTTTTTATTACACATACTTAAAATGTTTTTGTTAGCTTAGGTTAGCTTTATTATAGCGTAATATATTTAATTAAAAAATTATCTAAATATTTTCTCTGCTACCTCATTCCACAATTTTTTATTGAACTTTATATTCTGATAATATTAATGTTTTGATCCCTTAAAGACCACCTTTGTTCAACAAAAATAATTATTTTTTCTATATCCATTGCATTTTTTTCGTACGAATTCGCATCAAAAAACAAAATATTTTGGTCGTATCAAAAAGTCGTACGAACGAGTCGTAAGCAGTGTAACCACGCATGTCTAAAACTATGCATTTGTTTAATTCGTATAAACTCGTACGAATTCGTACGAATTAATTTTCGGATGAATTCGTATCCAGTGTAACCGCTACCCTTATATGGTCACTGTTGCGTCCGTTTGTCTTTGCGTGAGTTTGAAACCTGATGTTTTTCTCGAAAACTGTATCAAAGATTATGAATTATTTTTATTGGGGATATTTTTGGCTTTCAAAAGAAAAAAAATTTAGGTTACTGTATTGTGTGGAATATGTGCGGTTACGAGCTAGCTTTCGAGCAATTAATTCATCATCAGGTAACATGGTTTTTTACGAATTATTTAAATTTTTTGTCAGTTAATATCAATAAATCCTTTCATTTCGGTGATAAAATCCTTTAGCTCGTGTGAATCACTTGAGGCGTTAAAATACCCCCACTTTTGTCTCATAATATACATAGAATATTAGAGAATTTTCCCAGGAATATTCCCATTTGGGTAATTATTGGGTATTTTTAATTTTTACATTAGAAATAAAAATTTGTTTATAACAAAAAATATTTACAAAGTTTAAAAAAAAAAATTTACAGTTTTTAACTTGAATTAGTCTATTAATACTATTAAATATTAACGAATAATAGTTACCATGTAAAAAGTGCATTTTAAAATTCAAGCGAATTTATAAAATTACTTCTAAATGAATAGAGTACCGTGAATATCGCAGTTCGTATTGATACTATGACCTTAACGCAGACAGTCGATTTTGCATTTCCTCCAATTCTTCTGGATTATCTTCTAACGGAACATCAGCAGTCGGTGTAACCTTGGCGGCGGTGCCAGCTGCGGCAACAGCATCTGGTGGTGCTGGGGCCTCTCCCAATTTTCCTTCAGTTAATTCCCAAAGTACCTATTTTTGAATGACCGTTTTATTAAAAAAATATCCCTGTCACAGTATCCTGCATAACATAGCGAATTTCCGTTTATAAAAGTTAGTTTTTCTTGGAAACTAGTTGACGTAGAATAATAGTTTAAAGACCTTTTTATGTGATTTTTTTTCCTCTTTCCAATGGTGTAAAAAATTCACAAAAAATTTTGAATATGGGGAAATTTTGGCAAAAAACTAATATTTTTTTACGAAAAATGTCACAACATTTTCACCAAATTTTGTAAAAGTAGGACATTTCGTTCGAGAGTTATCGTTTAGTAAATTTTTTTTTTGTTTCTAGGGACCTCAAAACAAATTTCTGCCATTGTCCCGGGTTCAAGTCGTGTCATGAGTCATGACAGTGGCTGTAATAGCTGATTTTTCAATTCGAAAATTCGCTAATATAAAACAGTTTGGGTAAATTGCAGTATACTATATGGTGCGATATTTTCGATGTTTACCGTAAAAAAGAAACAAATGAGTCGATGGGTTTCAAAACCATCTAATTGACACAACTAAAAATGTTCAGAAAACACAAAAATCTGTTTTCTCATTTATAATAATAATTTTGATGTGGTTTTTACCATTAAATTTTTAGGAAAAATCATACAGTTCTTATAAAGAAATAATAACAACGATACCACTCATCAATAATTAGTAAATAACGATTAAAAATTACAATTAACTACTTTTGCAGCAGTTTGCATTAATTAGATGGTTTTGAAACGGTTGATTTTGACAATTAGACACTTTTGCAGCAGTAACATTAACAATTAGACACTTTTGCAACAGTTTATTATTCTTTCAATAAGTTTTAAATAAAACAACATTCGTACAAATCTATCTATTTACATCGTATAACGTTGTTTTTATTATAACTTATGAAAACTAAGATATTTTCTTATAACTTAGTGGAATATTCTCCTATAAAACAAGTCTCTTTACTGTAATTTAACAGTAAAATTCAAATCAGAACTACGATGTTTCACACAATTTTATTCTGCACACATTCGCAGCCTGTTATATTTGACAATTCCACAAGTTTCTTTGTATTTTTTTCTAATTATTTCAATAGTAAATATTTTCTTAGAGAGAGTAATAAAATTATCACATACAATTATTTGATCTTCTGCAGGCCCTGCAGTGCTACATATTGACTACCTAACTAGCTATTTTTGTTCCAGGTTTTTCTAATGACGCCATTTTTATATAAGTAATTAGATAGTTTTGCAACTGGTTTGTGTTGCTTGCAACGCCATGTTTTTTCAGTTGGAAAATATTGCAATTAGTTACTTTTGAAACAGTTTCGTATTTTTGTCATTAAAATTAAAGGGGAAAAAGTTGACTTAGCACCGTCTAGTTGGTATTTTTTGGTGCAGTTTATCCTCCTGAATAATAAACCGTATCTAACTCAATTTTGAAAAAATCGTCAATTAGATAGTTTTGAAACTCAGCGACTCAAATGTGGCTGGAAATTATTGTATTTAAAGAGTTGAAGCGCGGACACATGTTTTTATGAAAAATAATTTCATTTTATTATTAATTATCATACTTTAAAAGAGGTTAAAGTATACTGCTTAGGACAATTTAAAAATCGATTTTGATATACGAACTAATTTGCCTAGTATATTAAATGGCCCCGCGTGAGCGGGGCCGCTTTACTCACTTATGTTTTACATTATTCTGTTATTTTTATCGTGTTCTATAAATAAATACTACAATAAGTTAATAATATCATACAAATGTCAATATTAAAAAATGTGTAAAATATTAATAAATTTGAGTTTTCGAAAACAAAAATAGGCTTCCGCGTTTTAATTTTTCATAATTAAAAATTTCCACCACCTTTGGTTCGTTTTTATCGGTTAAAAAAAAAAGAAAATATCGCACCATATAGTATACAGGCAACTTTCCGAACAGTTTAATTTTAACACAGACCTTATCAATTTCAGTCTGGGCTTCTTCTTCCATTTCTTCAGTATCCTCCAAATTTTCCATAGTTTCATCGATCATTTCTTCAATAATGCCGGCTTTCATCATTTCTTTTGACATCTCTTGCATAGTTTGTGCCACTTGAGGGATACGAATTAAATTTTGCATCGCTTGCATCACTTCTGTTGACTTTGAGAGGGATCCAGCGACTCTTAGAGTAGCTTAACGAAAATGATTTATTAAAACTTCATAATCGGAATTTGTTATCATTTTCATTACCTAACTGATTTTTCATTTGCATACTAACTGAATTTAGATGTGCTTTGGTGGTATGAATTTTACTGATTGCTTTCCTTGATCGGATTATTTCTTTTGCTAGCATTACACACACATCTTTATCACCTTTTTTAGCGGCCTCTTTTAACGATCTTTTAATTTTCTCTTCTTCCCGTTGAATAGCTTAAATTAAAAACCAAAATTACAGTCATTTCAAGTTATAATTCAATATGAAATTTTGAAATTACCTCGAATTTGTCTATCTAACTGGTAGCCTTCTTTTCGAAGTTTATGAGTCCAATCGTTTACCTACATTTAAAAATTTATAATCAGAGTACAGCGAATAAAGTAATCTGATCAAACATACCAATTCCTTGGGATCACGTTGAGGAGTCTTCCCAAACAAACCCATTTCTCAAAACACTATTTTTTTATTTTTAAATAATACACTGTGTAATTCTTGTAATCTGTGTAGATGACATAGATGAGTAATTGACGTTTAAACAGTGTCGCCAATTTTTAAAAATCGACATATTACTACAAAAGAGGGTAGATACCGGTAGATACCACTACTCCCACAACGGTAAAATATGATATTTAAAAAAAAAAAGTGAAGATTTAACACCATCTGTAGAATTTTTAATTATTTATGGATTTTCAAATTGTATTTAGAATACTTTTAATAATAGTTTTGTTAAAATAATATGAACACCACGGCAGTCAGTAACAGACTAAAGTAGTAGTGGTGTAAATTGCTACTTATTGCAACTTTAAGATTTCACTTTTTTATAGGTAGGCTTGATCTGGCTCATCTGTGGTAGTAATGAAAATACTACATGTGGCGACACTGCACTTAATGACATTTAAATATATAGAGTGAAAGTGATACTCAAAACAAATGTCAAAATAGAGTTGCTGATTTGGGGATGGGCAGTTTTATACTATATCCCATATCTCCCATATTTTCACCTTATCTCATAATTTATTGATTTAAATAAACATAAATTTACCGCGGTTTTCCGATATCCGTACTACCATTATGCGTACCGTTTGTGTGTGTTTGTGTATACATACACAATCTACGTGACAAAATTTTTAATGTAAATAAACATTTTTATGTAAATAAAACTTCAATTTTTAACATATACAGGCGATTATTTTGAAAGTTAACATAAATATATGATAATAGTAATAATAAAAATTATTAATACACATATATATTATAATTTCTAAGCTTACAATTAGAAATAAATATTATGTAGCTAGAAAATATGACTTAAAAATTTATTTTTATAAAAATATTTTAATTTTTATTAAAAAATAAATTATCTAGAGAAACATCATGTATATGATTCCGTTAAGGGTACCACGTGTATGTATTGTCGTACGGTTAACGGAATATCGGTGTACTTTTTTTTTTTTAAATTTGGACAAAGGGAAATACTAGAAAGAAAAACAAACAATTTAATTATTATATTTATTTATTACTAAATAATATAATTTCTAAGAGGAATAGTAAAATCATATTAACATAACCTAAATTTCCTATAAATAAGAAATTAAGTTTTTAATATTTTTTAATGAAAATTAAATATGTGCATAAACTTTTATCGTCATTTTTATTTGTTTTAACACTAAATCAATAAAAAAAAAAAATTGACAGCTTTATTTATAGGTTGGCACGTAATTTGAGAATTAGCCAAATTTACTTTCAAAATTCTCAGTAATTAAAATCGTTTCCAAAATCGAAACGTTTAACTAACAATAAATGTAGTTAGGACATCGCGATCGCATAGAGCATTTTCGAAAAGAAATCGTATTTCCGAAAATTATGGTATAAATTATAATCCTTAAGAAATTTTAATGAATATTAAATTAAATAGAAACAATAATTTAAAAAACTACTAAAAGTAAAATAAACATGAGTTATAAATCGTATAAATCCTAATTTTTGAGCTCACTAAGTATATTCAGTTATACCAACAAAATAAAAAGAAATTTATCGTTTTATTTCTTCCTTCTCCATTATTTTTTAATGCAGGTTTTCGCTTGGAGAATAATAGATTTGTTAATGTAAAAAAGATTTTTAAATAAGTTTTATTAAATATTAATATTTAAACGGACTTAATGATGATGTAAATAAATATTAAATGAAAGTTTGATTATTGTTTTTTTCCTTGATTTAATCGTAGAGAAATTACAAACATGGCTGAAACGCCAAATCAACCCGTTGAAAACCTTAACACAAAAAATGGAAATTTTATTTGTGGCGTCGTTGAAGGTAATCTCATTTTATTAACAAATTTTCTTAATTTATTTTTGTAACTTTTGTAAAAGTTGATATTACGCTGATATGACTTAGGGTTTTATGGTCGCCCGTGGACAACGGAACAACGGAAAGATCTTTTTCAAAAGTAAGTTCTCTAGCTTATTTTAACACATAATTGCACTACTTTATTGTCACTTTTTAAAAGGTTAAAAAAATGGGGCATGGATTCGTACGTGTATGCTCCAAAGGATGATTATAAGCACCGCGCATACTGGCGAGAATTGTACACCGTGGAAGAGGCCGAACATTTAACTAGTCTTATAAATGCAGCAAAAGAACAAGGCATCGTTTTTTATTACGCATTGTCGCCTGGTTTAGATATAACGTACAGTAATCCGAAGGAAGTGGGAGCTTTGAAACGAAAGCTTGAACAAGTAAGAAGTATTTATTTTTAATTTAGTAAAAAATGATTTGACGTGACATGTACTTTTTAGGTGTCTCAGTTTGGGTGTACTGCATTTGCCTTATTATTCGATGATATTGAACCGGAAATGTCGGAGCCGGATAAGGAAATATTTCAATCATTTGCCCATGCACAAGTATCCGTTACCAATGAAGTATTCCAACATTTAGGGCAACCGCGATTTTTACTTTGCCCAACGCAGTATTGTTCAACTCGTGCAATGCCAAACGTTACAAATTCCGAGTATTTAAATACATTAGGCTCAAAACTTGCACAAGAAATTGATATTATGTGGACGGGTAATAAATTTTATAATAATTTTTTTGCAATAGCGTTTACTGTCTAATAGAGCTAGGGCTAGAGCTAGGGGAGAACTAATAGGATACTGCAAGTACATGATTGGAAGGGTAAAAAATAGACAGCTTGGGTAATTAGCAGTACAACACTTATTATTTCACAACTCTATCTCTACTACAAAATTTTTTATAGATATATTTAAATTTTACGTATTTTACCAACAACTTTAGCTAAGATTAAGCAGTAAGAAAAGTCAGAAAAAGTTAACTGATGCAAAAGCTTGACTCACAGGAAATTTCTTTGGACTTTAAATATTAAAACAGTTTTTATTTCGCAAACGTACAACTAATAAAAAATTTATTGTAGCTTAATATATTTATTGTAGCTCAATAGCTGTCTTTTTTTTACACCACTTTACATAAAGTAAAAAAATAAATCAAAATAATCTATGAATGAGTTAAAAATACTAAATGTGTAAATAAACAATACACAATAAAAATTAATATATGTGTAAATTTTTCCATATGGCTTGTGTACCTGTACCAGTGAATATGTACATATCGCAGCATTTTGAGCCGCCATATTGCAAGACTAGTTAACTCGTCTTAATCATTTAAAGAGTTAATTTATATTAATAAAAAAAAAAAAGTTAAGAAAATGTCAAACGTACTGAAATCAAATAAGGGCAGTCCTTTGAGAAAATTTTATGAAGTTTGCATGATATGAAAACGAAATTTAACTTTTGAAATATTGTTACTCAAAAATATTGTAAAATTTAATTCAGCTTTAACATATTGAAACCTTGAGTACGCTACAACTGCAACTTCAAAATTACATATAAAAATCATCTACTCGAAATACCGAAATATTTCTTACCGACATGTCTTAAAGAGGTTAAGATAAAAAATTTGTAGAATAAATTTAAAGTAAAAAGCATTTTGCATTTTATAATTCATTTTAAATAACTATTTTCCATTTCCTATTTTAAATATGTTTAGCAAAACCATTTTCCATTTTGTATTTTAAATGTATTTTTGGAAACCATTTCCTATTTTCTGTTTTAAATGGTTTTTATGAACCCTTTTTCCCAGCCCTGCATGTAGTTATATAGAGCCACATAACGGGTTCGTTGATAACAACGAGTAGAAACTAAAAAGTGACAACTATAACGTTTTTGGTGTTTCATTTTAACACATGTTTCTTTGTAGAATTACAATTAAAATGAAATAAATTATTTTTGGAAAAAATCGATTATCGATCTCTTACTTTAAATAATCGATTCATGAATAGATTCAAATGAAAAAAATCGAAAAAAGAATCGATTTTTTAAGCTTCGATTAATCGATTTAAAATCAACATCTCTACTCATAACTGATAAAATTCAGTAACATAGATTGATCTATGACCTTGTGCGATCATAATACTGACGAAGAAATATCGAGAGGCAACTCTGTCCGGATTCGCCCCAACTGATCGTATCTCAAAACATGTACTAATAGATGTTGTTAACGGTTTTTAAATAAATATTTTTTTGCTGTTGAAAAAAAATCGAGAAAATGTCGTCTTTTCGCCCACTACAACTGTATATAACCCCTTAGGCTGCGGTTACATTGGATACGAATTCATACGAAAATTGATTCGTACGAGCTCGTACGAAATTCATTCGTACGACTGTGTGGTTACATTGGATACGGAATCGTAATACGAATTCGTATTTAAATTTAAACTGAAAACCGTTAGTACCTATTGCATGATATCAAACAATGGATCCAGCTACCGTATCTTATTTATTAGAATCACTCTTTTCAAAATTTCTAATTATAGAAAACAAACAATTCTGGGTAAACGATTCTTTATTATTCATGTAGAGCAAAAAAAGCTGAGTTCCGGAATTGCTTTAACCAAATTTTTCAAGACGAACAGAAATTTTTAGAGTACTTGAACATGTCGTAAGTCACATTCAATTATATTTTAAAATCTACTGAATTTCAGCTTCAATATTTAGTTAATTAATTTTTCACTACACATACTTTAACTATAGTTTTTGTTAGGTTAGGTTAGCTTTATTATATCGTAATATATTTAAAAAAATTATCTGAACATTTCCTCTGCCATCTCATTCCACATTTTTTTATTTAACTTTCTATAATGATAATATTTACGTTTTTGATCCCTTAAACAGGGTGTCCACATTCTGGAAAGCCAGGGAAGGTCAGGGAAAAGTCAGGGAAGCTCTTAGGCGTCAGGGAAAATCAGGGATTTCACGAAATGTTCTGGAAAGTCAGGGAAAATAAGTGGTAATATATTTCCCAATGATTGTAAATGAAGAAAAATGTTTATGTTCACAATTATGTTCACGAAAATATATCACGTAAATTATAATGAAGACTCACAGATACTTTGAATTAATTCAATAAGTAACATAAAATTGTATTTTAATTTTTAATTGTTTATTTGAATGTAAAACACTAGCCTTCATTTTTGTGACGTCATTTTCTTTTTTTACGTCAACTTCAACACCCTCTGTACTAGTGAAAAAAATTATAATTAAAGGGAAAAATTTTTTCCTATAAAATATAGATCCTAAGTTACCATATGTAAAAAAAAAATTTCCCTAAAAATAAATTTTTCACTTAAAAAAAATTATTTAAAAACAGTCTTTTTTTTAACTTCACTCGCCAATTTGCTAGTAGCTTTACCCAATCGCTTAATTTCAGTCTTACACGTATCTATTCCATAAAATAAAAAATTATGTAGATACATATGTATCAAAATTTAAATAAAAATCGTGTGTTTGGACATTTATATTTCTAACCATTAATGGGAAACAAAAAAGTAATGGTCAGGGAAAATCGAACCTAAAGTCATGGAAAGTCAGGGAAAAGTCAGGGATTTTTTTTTATGATGGGCTGTGGACACCCTGTTAAAGATTGCTTTTGTTCAACAAAAATAATTATTTTTTCTATATCCATCATTTTTTTTCGTACGAATTCGCATCAAAAGACAAAATATTTTGGTCGTATCAAAAAGTCGTACGAGCTCGTACGAAAGAGTCGTAAGCAGTGTAATCACGCATGTCTAAATTTATGGTTTTGTTTAATTCGTATTAACTCGAATAAACTCGTACGAATGAATTTTCGGATGAATTCGTATCCAGTGTAACCGCTACTTTAATCGAAAACAGGGAATTGACGCTAGGGGAATAAAAGCGTTACCGATTATTTAAGTTAGTTAATCGAAAACAACGTATGTTTGTTATATTAACAGAATTATTTTGAAATAGGGCCAAAAGTGATATCAAGACTATTAACACTAGAATCGATTCAAGAAATAACCGACGTCCTCCGAAGACCGCCCGTTATTTGGGATAATTTGCATGCAAACGATTATGATCAGAAAAGAGTATTTCTTGGACCGTACAGTGGTCGTTCACCGGACCTCATTCCAAAACTTCGTGGCGTTCTAACGAATCCAAATTGCGAGTACGGCGCCAATTTCATTGCCATACATACACTAGCTCAATGGTCCCGGTGTAACGTCGACGGCAAACGAGATCTCTCTTTAAGTAAGTCTGCAAGTTGTCGACCGAGTACAATCCCTTTCAAAACTATTAAAATAAAATAATTTTAGATGATACTGTATCGGCAGATATCAAATTAGAAACCGAAACGGAAGATGGCGTGTGTGTTGAAGCAGTTCCTACAACTCTATCGCCGAACACGTACCATCCACGACGTGCACTTCGAAACGCGATTATCGAATGGTTGCCAGAATTTTCACGACAAAAACCGGCATGGGGTCCAATCGCCAAACCACAACCGATAGTTGCAGCTGCTGTGCCTGTGCCAATTATCCCGTCCATTAACACGTGCATGAGTTTAACCACCACGACCACAACGAACACATCATCATCGTCGACGGTAAACACCCCGGTTACTGTAACGCCGAATGTGCCTGTTGTTAATACGACACAGTTGCAAGCGTTGGCAGAAGTTTGCAGCAACGTAAGCAATACACACACGTTTCGATTATCGTTAGCTTTGTTCCTTTTACACGAATTTTTAGTTCAAATCAGTAAAAATCATGCGCAGTTGGAAAAGTTGAAAATAATGCGTTCCTTTTAAAAAAATATATTAGGGTTGACCGGGGTAAATGTGAATTGGGGCAATTGTGAACGGCGCCTATAATTTCTAAAATAATATTAATTTTGTTAAAAATCAAATCTTAGTATGTTTTTCTGTCCTTTCTTAATATGCTATTAAAATTTCATAACAATTCTCCAAGTATTAGTATCTTTTTTTTTATTTTGAAAAAACCCTTGCAAAATTTTATGTATCTTACTTCGACCAATCCTCAGAAAAAAAATTTTTTAAATACATTTTCTTTTTTTAAAAGGTAAGAAATGATTAAAAGTACTTTTAAAGAAGTGGTCTAAGCCCTGAGAGGGTTCCTTATTAATTGCTAAAGAAATTGGACAATTTATCACCAATTCACAATTACCCTATGATTTTAAAATTGTGGGGTAATTGTGAACGTCATTCACAAATGCCCCATCCGGTCAAAAATTTCAGTAGTGTCCTTTTCAGAGTTGAAAATGTTGACGATGATGTACAATGACATTATTGTACAAGTTTCCGTTGTACAAACAACACAAAAAAAAAAAAAAAAAAATAGATTGTTGTTTTTTGTTCATGTAAACTGAATGTATTTCCTTGAAAAAGACTTATTTTCCTTGTTTTTGTGTGAAAATCATGTAATTTTTTGATTTTTTATTTGATAAAATGACAAAATATCATTAAAATATCATTTTTAGCTTGTAACAAATTTGTTCGTACAATTTTTGTTATTTTTATTTAACCTTGATTTTTTGTACAAATTTGAGGTATGCGTAACTTGCATTAAACAAAGAGAAATTGTGACCGCTAAAGTATGATGAAAAATTTGAAAGTGTGGTAAATATAAAGAATTTGAGTTGGTCCTTACTCTGATGTACCTCACTCCTCTTGTAATCCATTCTAAATAATTTTCCTGATGGCATTCACATTGACCCCGAAATTCATACGATTTGCAAAACCGCACCGGGGAAATGTGAATGGCTTATAAAATTTTTGTTTTTCATACGAATTTGCTCAAAATTTGTGTGATGCATCCTGAATAATGTAGAATTAAAAATAAATCAACCATAATGTATATATAAAATAAAAAATACTTAAAACAACGCTTTTATCTCAACTCATGAAAATCCATTCACAATTACCCCGGTCAACCCTACTTGTACTGATAGTTCAATGTTCCTTTTACTGTGAATTTGAATTTGAACTGAGTTCAAAACAGTTCAATTAGTCCGGGATTTTTATCAAGAATTTGAACTAGAGTTTCAGTTTGTGTACAGTTTTGAAAAAGTTATCAAAAAAAAAACCTAATGAAGAATAATATCTACGATATCTACCATATCTACAGTTAGCGTTGTTAGCATTGTAGCATTGTCATACAAGTGAGTAAAAAGCAAAGTTATTCAAATTTAAATAATAATTAAAATATTTTTGTTGATTTTAACTATATATTTAAAATATTATTAAGACAAACTAATTTGGGAAGGTTTTGGATTTCTATTAACCAATGTGGCGATTTGCTTCAAAAAAGATAATGTGTACTCCATCTAGTGTATGGTACATACACATTCTTATATCAGTGGATTTTTGTTGCTTTTCTCTATGATGGTAGTGTCACACTTCTATGCCCTCTATAGAATATTTTTAGCATTTATTGCGTTCCTTTTTAAAAATTCAGATTTATTAGTTCAAGTAATAATTCAATTCGATCATGCGTATTCGACAAATTCATTATTATTTGAACCGTTCATCATTTTGGAAAAGGAACAAAGCTTTAGAATTTTTATTTCTGAAAGCCCCCTATTTTTTCTAGGTTACTGGGAATGATAGCTTTATCAACCCCTTACCGGGTCCAGTGATGAATTCGCTAGTATCAGAAACAAAAGTTGTTTGTAACGATTCAATTCCGAATCCTATCACGCCCACAGTAATCCCATTGCCACTGAGTGCAATAAACAACACGCCAGACCCCACGGCCAAACTACCCATCATCAGTGGCACACATATCAAACCGGACAATACAAAGATTGACAAGAATGGTTTAGAACCGACGGAAAATTGTAACGGCAAAAATGGTAGCCCTATGAGTGCCGGCGGTCCGGAATCGGGTGATTTGAGTCCGTCATCTAGTCTCAGTCCAACCGAACCGATGGACTGTAACAGTACGCCGATGAGTTCACCGGCACACGTGACAAAAGGATTATCGTCCACTGAAGATGTTGTCATGAGCGAGAACACATCGTCGTGCAGTGGCAGTATGCAAGTGGAATCAGCAGATAGTACTCCAGCGAATACGAACACGTCTAGTACAATGGTAGTCGAAAATAATGATATGCCCCCACCGAAGTAAGATTTTCCCCTCAAATTCTAAAGTTCAATCTGAATCTGGAAGTGTATTTTTAAATTTTCAGAACGGGTAAAGAACTGACTGAAGAAGACTTAAGTTTACTGTGCGATCTATTTTATTTACCCTTTGAACACGGAGGACAAGCATTACAACTTTTACAGGAGTTTAATTGGCTTAAGTCAAATGCACACCTTGTAATCAGTGCAAATCAATCGAAAGATCCAAATGCACAAAATAAACCTGAGGTATGTAATAAATTCGGTATTAATGTAAATAATAGCGGGTTGAGTACTTCACCTTGAAGAACTCCGCAACACACATGGTTATTTATCGTAAATATCTTTCTAAAAATTCGAATTATTCGTAGACATTTCAAAGGAAATTATAAGAATGATCAACCGTAGATAAATATATTTAAATTTTCTATATTTTATTTTGAAAATTGTAAAAAATTCTTATTTAATACGTGTCCAGCATGCACTTGACGAATTTTTAATAAGATACAACACTGTCTATTAAAAAACTATTCAAGTGCATGTCAAAACATGCAGAACGATGACAGAGATGACGAAACCAAAAGTGTTTCGTGGTTATGACTACGGAATACTAAAAAGTTTAAGGTAATTAAACTCTTACAGCCCGTTCACATTATTCCAGTAGCATTCCAGTCCAGTGACCAAAAGCAGCGCTGAATATCACGGGATTAATGTAGACCGGCACTGGAATGTACTCATTCCAGTGACTGGATTGACGATGGTCTACTTTTCATTCCAGCGCCACTGGAATAGTGTAGACGGCCCATCCAGTGCTGGATTAAACTAGGGATTGTAAATTTACCGACTTTTTCATTTACCGGTAATTCGGTATTTTTTTTAGCAAAACCGGTTTACCGGTAATTTACCGGTATTTTTTAAAGCACAGAAAATATAAGAATAAATATTAAAAGAAAGAAAAAAAAAAACTAAAATTATTTTATTAAGATCATTATATACAGTATTTGGACGTGTAGTTACGATTACAAAAATTTTGGAAAGTCCAACAGTCGTTTTCGGTAATTTTATCTGTTTGATTTCCGACAACTTTGTAGGTATCCTACAGCTTCCTTCATAGAAATATACCGCCCATTATTATTGTTTATTGAAAAAATATTTTTACATTTTGTTAAGTAATCATAAAATATGAATCAATTATGTATACCTACGGTACCTGTAATAAAAATTTACTTACCTCTTCTTACAATGTAATCATTTAACGTAATGTTTAATTATTTTGGAAAATATACAGCTGATTTGAATAATATTATGTAAGTAAATACGAAAAGGACGTTTTATTGTATTCATATGCATTTTAAAATTGACCATTGCATTGTACGATTTTATTGTATCATAGACTAGTTTATTATGGATACATACACAGTAAGGGGTAATTTGATTGTGTACATTTACGTACAATAAATTGAATCATTCTTCTATGAAATAAAATTAACTTATAAAAATCTTCAAACATATTATTTTTAATTTACCAAATTACCGGTAAAAAATCAGCAATTTACCGGGAAAAATTTTATGGAATTTTTAGTAATTTACCGGTAAACCGGTTTACCGGTGTTAATCCCTAGATTTAACGTTGAACAGTGAATACGCATTGTTGTTTTTTGTAATGTAATTGAATGACTGGAATAGACCATTGAATGACTGGAATAATGTAAACGATATGATCCAGTCCAGCACTGGACTTGATTAGCTCACTGGATTACTGGACTGGAATAATGTGAACACAAGCCACTAAGGTTTTTTTTTGCAGGTACAAGAATGGTTTACACGGTCTGAAAAATTGAACGAAATGTGTGCAGCTGTCAATAGACTTTTTGAGCATTTAACTTACTGCAACAATAGAGAACTGCTCTATGATCTGTACGCTTACGTTTGGGATATGCGCGGTGTGGTTTCGTTATTGAATTCTTACGTCAAGTGGCTTGGTTTGTTTCTTATTTTATTTTTTATTTTTTGGTGTTTTTAAAGGCTCATTTTGGACATGTTCTTGTTGAAGTGATTCCAAGCTTCCTTCTAGTGTTTTATGAAATACAAAACCATTTACTGATATAAGAAAAAAATTTTTATAAGCAGCTTGGCGTAAATATCAAAATTGCTTGCGCGTAATTTTTTTTCTTTTTTTTTTGGAAAAAATTAATATTTGCTTGCATTGGCGTAAATATTTTTGTGAAAATATCAAATTTTGAAAGTTGTTTTTTTAAATTCACTGAATTATCTATGCCAGCGCAGTTATCCTGAAATGTTTTTTTGAATGGATTTAAGAAAACAACAGCATTGCGCAGGATCAGTTTTTTTCAGCTACATCAACAATCAAATTCTACCTGGATAGTACTTCGATCAACACTTGTGCGCATGTCATATTTGAACATTAGAAGGAAAATAGGAATTTCAAGAAGAGCAAGATCTTAAACCAAAAAAAATTTTCGTAAAACTTTAGTTGATATCACATAGTTATGTATCTTTTGGTTAAAATCTGTCCAAAAATTAGAACTTGGTTTTAATTTTACAAATTTTTATGCCCAGTATTATAAATGTCGAAAAAGTAAATCTTTGAAGTAAATTTACTTTATTCATATATGTTGATATTGTAAAGTGAAAGTGTTTTTACTAAGATAGTAAATTTACTCTTTAGAAATTTTCTAGGTAATTTTTTATTCAGCGATTAATTTGACTGTAATGTAAAAGTCCCTATACCGGAACACGATCATATGTCCAAACAGTTATTTCTACGATTTACTCAACTTGAATAAAAGAAAAATTTACAGCAGAAAAACAGTAGTTTAAATTATTTTTATAGGCCCTATCAAACGTAAAAACTCGACTACTGTAAAATAAAAATTTTTGACTTAAGATACTTTGGCTTGTGGCCACAGATTATTAATAGAATGATTATTTTTCAATATAAATTCACCTCGCATTTAATGTTTTCTTAACTATATATATATATATAAAACAATTTTTGTTGAATTCGTCTATTGTTATTTCGGTCGATGGTCATTATTAAAAACACATGAGTTATAAACATTTCTTAGCGTATTTTCCAAGTTAGCATAATAAAAATATACAAATAATTTTTATTCGTCCAATTAAGAGATTATAACAGCTAAATCACTTTTTTATATTGTTTAAATATTATTTACATAGATGTATCACTACTTAGTACAAATATAACCTAATGTATGTAATGTACGTAAAACAATTAAAAATTATATAATATGTTTATATATATTTAATATATAAACATTAAATTTAATATAAACCATTCTATGTTTCCTACTTTGACGTCTAGATGTCACTCTGTGTGTCATATTACACATCTGTTTGTATATCGGTGCCCAACTTCTAGTGTCATTAATATTTCTCTGTTTCGATATAGATGTCGACATTTTATAAAAGAAAAACATTAATAAATAAAAAGTTTTGGATTGTATTTTTTTAAAAACATTCATTGGATTAACATACTTTCTTTCATGTTTATTAAGAAAAAAACATGGGTGTTTAATTTATTTGTCAATTTTTATAAGCCAGTTTAATTATACACCTAAAAATACTGTTCCGGTCTAGGGGCTTTTTTTGTGTATGTTTTTTTCGGTAAATCGACTTATAACTAATTTACTTTTAAAATAGCTTTATAATATCAAATGTGGAAGTTAATTTATACTACTGGGTCTTAATATTTTTTTATGTTTATAGATTTACTTTTGGTGTTTACTAATTTTCAATAATTTGTTTGCATTTTTCTGCAGCGTTGGGGAAGTTTCCATCAACGATGGCGTCTTTTACTCAAGGAACATACACATGTACGCATCGTATAGTTTTCTTTAGTGTTCAGCAGCGCGATTCTAGTTCCGATTTAGTTTTCCAATTGCGCACGCGTAACTTGTTTGCGTCAATGCATATGCGTAAATGAATATTCTATTGCGCTTTGCGTAACTTGCGATTGTTTTTTTGTTTTTTTGATCATGCGATATTCATATTTTTTTTATAGTATTCAGCGCCTGCGCATTTTTACATTTTACATTCAGATTTAATTTGATGGTACTTTTTTTTATATTAGGGTTTTCCAAAGGTTGGAAAGAAACCTTTATGAGTGGTGAACAGGAACCATGGGTGTTTCGCGGCGGTTTAACTTCTGATTTACAGGTAATTTTCGAGAATTTAAAATGGTAATAATATACTTACGTTAGTATATTGATCATGGCTGTTTCAACAACATTTTAGCATGTAAAATTTTCAAAAAAAAAAAATTTTCAGATACAAGTGAAGAAGTGGCTTAAAATATTTATATTTTATTGTATGTTTTTTAGCGATTGATTCCAGTGGACTCTGGAAACGACTTGTTTATATATAAAGCACCAGAAGTACCATCAAGTAAAATATACACGATCAGACCGTATATGCCGGCTGACGAGTTGGGTGTTTATTCTGTATGCCAGAAGACGTGTAAAGACGGTTTACAAATTACGGAGAATTTACCGGAAATGTATACGGATTTGGCGGCAGACAGGTACTTAACCTTACGTTTACTCTATTGGAATATAGGCTAGCAACTTACCATTGAAAAGATGCTTAGAAATTTAAAAAGTGACCACGAGCGTTCTAGTGGCTGTTTTTTTTTTTTTAATCGATGCAGAATTTAAAATAAAATATAAAATTCAAATGCTGTTTTTTCATTAAACCACGGCTTCAATGCTAAAAATAAATAATTTGACAAGTATTCTTATAAATGTTTGATTTTAGTCTACATATTCATTCTAAAATATTATACTTGTCAATAGTTTTTTCTCTCTCTAAAAAAATATTATAATTTTTTTTTTTTATATATCAATAGGGTACTTGACTGCAATTGAGAAATGATTCTAAATGCTTTGTTCTTACGTATAAATTAGTTCATTTTTGTTAAATTTTTAAAAATCTTCAAAAAAAACCATTGTTCTGTAAAACCAAATTTTAAATGAACAAATTGGCGGGAAAAACAATTTGGCGTAGTGACGTATGCAATGACGTCACGATTTAACTCAAACAGATGTCGCTTTCATTCATGTCAACACTTGTCAACATGGTTTCAAATTTGTACACAATATTCAGCAGTCGTCATGCTCAGTTTTAGTGGTATTTACAACTTTCTACTTTGTTATTTTCTTCATTTATCATCACTGTAAGATTTTCATGAGGCCCTACAAGTATTAAATGCACTTTAAGAAAACAGTTTGACGTAACTTTAAAATTGTAGCAAAAAATAAAAGCATTTTTAACATAATATTTAAAACAAGTTGATAAGGACATTTTACGTATTAAGTGACGATGTATTCCTTCCATCAATCTTTTTTGAGTGCAAAATTAATTGCAAACCAAAAAGTTCAAAATAAATTGCAAAGAAAAACAACTTCTCTTGGTCAATTAGAATTGTAAAAATGTCACAATGAAAACGCAATTTGTCATAGACAATACGTAACTACAGTAATAAGATCTGCTATAAAAAATGACGTCATTTTCAAATATCACTGCGTTTTTAATCATTTAAATGAAGGCTAAAAATTTATAATTTTCAAAATCGAATTTTTAAATAACTAAAGAATATTTTTATTTGTCACTACTAAAATTGAATATGTTTAAGGATAATACATAAAATTATTCAACATTTAAAACAAATTTTGAATATAGTCAAGTACCGTATTGTGCTTATAGAATACAAAATGCAAAATTTATACATGTATCTTACCTATTACTTTCACTAATTTAAACTTTTCATAGTGACGCCGGCATTTGACAAAAAAATAGTATTGGAATTTTTTATTCCTTTTTTAATTTTCAATCGATTAAAAAAAAAAAAATCAGTCTCTAGAATGCTCGTGGTCGCTTTTTGTTAAAAATTAGGGTTAAGTTACTACTCGAATATTTTTAATCTAATTTTATTTTGAATTGTAGAATTGTGGGACCTTTCGTAACTCTATACCCCGAGTTGAGTATGGTGGTTGAAGATGAAAGTGGCATTGTTGGATACGCCTGTGCAGCTCTTGATTCCCGGAAATTTCGAACAAAACAAGCGCTCGCATGGATTCCAGAAATGTGCACAAAATATCCAAAACCAGATGAAGGAAGTGAACTATCAAAATTTGTACAGGTATGAGAGAATATTCACTGATTTATTGATGTGCTTGTCAAACATTATCAAGTATGGTAACAACTTTATTTCAGGATACAATATCTTACTTCCATAATTTCCGTGAAGATGCAGATATTTTAACGCCACAACACCCATCGGAGATGATATGCAGTTTATTACCAAGTGTTCTTGACCAATCGGTCCCAAAGCGACTTGTCACGTGTCTATTGGCGGCTTTACGTGCGAACGGCTCGTTTGGGGTGCACGTATCTCTGGCAACCACTGACACGTATACACATTCTCTGTACAGTAAATTAGGTTTTGTGGAAATAATTCAAGATAACACTGCGGGACGTACCTATATGGGTCGAATATTCTAGGAGTACCTAGAAATTTTAATTGTACACATGGTAGGGTGACGGGACGTTCGAATATGATTATTGATATTTCAGTTACACTGTGAATGTAGACTTATCAAGTTTACCCGAATTCATTTTGGCATTGTACATTCAAACTTATTGTGATATTTATATTTTAATTAAAATTTACTAAATTCGTCTAATTTCTTTCTTTTCTTACATTTTTGATCATATTTTTAAAAAATAATTTATCAAAAAAAAAAAAATATGCAAATAAAGTATTCGAAATTGAATTGATATATGTGTCGCCTAGTATCAAAATCTACTAAATGCACTTTTCGAATTTTTTTGATTTTTTAGGGCTATTAATTTTTAAATTCAACAAGACATTTGCCCTTTAACATTTTTTGTTATAATTTTGATTGTTTGCTAAAGAAATTTTCAACTGAAATATAACATAATTTTCAAATCCTGCTAAAATTACATTGAAAACTTTACAAATGCTGCTAAATACCCATACATAACCTATATTTTAGATTTTAACCGTTCAAATTTTAATTTTTTCACTGACATGCGGGACGTACGAATTATAAAATTATGTTTTCACGTAAAATTTGTATTTTAGTATTTATCTAAAATTTTAAATAATGAAATCGTAGATGTAAATGAATTACTAAGTAAGAACTTTGGTTTTAAGTGACAAAATGAAAATAGTTTACAATATTACAAAACAAATTGTATCGTCTAGCCCTGATACATCCAGTATTGCTGAATCAAGTTTTTTTTTTTTAATAAATTTCCCTTATAATTTCTATTTTAAAACGCACTTTATGTAAATGTTACTGTCAAAACCTAATAAATTCAAATAATTTTGATTAAAAAAGGGGTAAAAAGATAATTTTGTTTTTTGATAATAGTACTAATCATCTTTTTTACCTTGTTAGTTAATATAATGACTTTTTAATCGAAAAATTAATTTTGAACTGAGTTATGGTTTTTTGCGATTTCCCATGATCTTTATAAAGTGGAATTAGCAGATTTTGATACTAGGCAACACATATTATGACGATGATTGTTGCGCCGTCTTGTGATAAAAATTGGAATTAGTCAAAATTGAATATTATATGAAAGTTTGTACGGTTTGTACGATACGATTATCATTTTTTTAAATTATTATTTGGGTGGTTCTACTTTTAAGTTGTCTTGACCATAAAAAAATAGAGAAAGCTATTTAATACATTTCATGTGACTAAAATGTAGGAAAATTATCATAGATTCAGTATCTGCAGACCAACAGATTATTATATTTCTTATTAAAACCAGTATTTTTTTTGCGAATTACTGAATTCAGACGAAATTCTTCGTGACGAAGGATACGTGTGACGAAGTATACAATTTTCCAGCAAAATTGTTACTAATTTGAAATTGATTTGAAATTTATTAAAAAACGTAATAGTTTCAAACAATACCTAATGGGGACATGCCGCAATAAAAGTTTGACGCCATTTTTATAAAAAAAGTTAAATTAAATGTAAAGTAAAATGAAGATAAGTCATCTAAATAGGACTTATTAATTTTATTTAAATAAAATAAATCACAGTTTCTTCATTCTGTATGTAGTTTTAATTTTCGTTATTGTGGAGACAACCTTAATTTTTGAAGGACTTTAAGTAGAATCATCCATTTAAAGCGTGGGAAGCAATACTTTCTCCAAAAATCAAGATAAAATAAAATTTTGATAGCTAGCTACTAACCTATTTTAAATCATCCCATTTTTTACTGCTAGATAGCATAACCTCAACAATCACTTATCAAACTGAAAGAGGTAAAATAACTGAAAAAGGTAATTTATAATTTGTCTGCCATTGTTGTCAGCATTTTGAATATGAATATACATTATACACTTTACAACAAAAAATTAGGTATCCTTTTTGAAATAAATTAAAAAACAACAAATTCAGTATTTTTACCACAAAAGATAATGAAATAGAAATAAAATAGAGTACATGTAAATATAAGATGCATTTAATAAATTTCAGTTAAAGTTTAATCGCACAATTTGCCCACTAGTAGATTACAATTTTATGAAAACGACAAATATGTCCAAAATATGAATTAAATTTATGGTGAAATGACTAGAAAGTGTTCAAGGTTATATGAAGAATTAGTCGTATACACCTTTTTGTTTCATATAACCTTAAACACACTGTATATCTTATACAAAATTAAATAATCCGTATTTTCTCGAATTTTTTTATATTTCTAAAATTGGAAGTGTATCCACAGAGTTCTCATTATATGGAAAAAATGCATCACAAATATTTTGAAAATCTCTTTACGATATGCAAGAGGATTTAGAAGTATTGTCCTAAAAAATTTTTCCTATGATGAAAGCAGTCGTGGATACTTTAAAACTTATTTCTGCCTGGTTCCTTAATTTTTAATTATGAAACAAGTTTTGTTAGAATTATAAATTTTATTTTAAAAAAATTGTAAATATTAAAGATAGTTATACAAAAAGTTTTTTAAAAAAATTACGTATCTAATTTCCGTTTCATAAATTCGTGAAGCATTCAGTTTTATCATTCATTATTTTTTTATTGGCGCGGTTTTTGGTAAAATCAAATATCGATTTAAAACCGACATCCCTAGTTTGCGGTGATTGTAAGAACTAATTTACCTTTAGTGTATTATTAAATGGGGTTCATGTAAGGCGATGACAAGACCATCTACAGAAAAATAAATAGACTAGGTACTGTTAATTGTCATATATTCGAGTGGTTCTCAAACTTTTTGGTACACAATTCCTCGTTTGTAAAAAAAGGCCCCCCGAAATAGGTAGGAAACGTGTAGAAAATGGATATGAATGCCATCAAATTGACATACCATTAAAAACCGTTTTTCAAGTTCAAAATTTGTTTTAGAGGAATTTGTGAAATTTTTGACAAACTGCTGAAAACATCGTTTTATTATCTTTTTATATTAATAGATTTGAGCATTACTTTATGGTATTCCATATTTGTAAATAATAAACAAATACTTCGCAAAATACCACTTTTATTTTTGAAACTTAATATATAATAATAAAACAAAAATTGATCAAGTTAAAAAATCGGGTATCTACAAATTAAACTGCCAAGACTGTAATAGTTTTTACATCGGCCAAACTGGCAGAAACCCGGAGAGCAGAGCATTTCAGATATTATAGAAATAAGAAATCCGACTCTGCTTTTGCGAGGTATTTAATTGACACCGGACACACACCAGAACGGGAAATTACCGTGTTACACGAGGCAAGCAAAAGTCAGAAGTTAACAATCCTAGAAGCAATAGAAATAAATAAACATAACTTCGATCACCTTTTAAATGAATACACCGATATTTACAGTTTAACTTTATTTTCAATATTATAATTATTTATTTAAACCTTTAAAATTGTATTTGATGTAATATTGTCTTTTTTATCAATTTCAAGTTCAATCTTTTGTCACGTGTTTGTTTGCTTTTTGTAATGTAATCTTGATTTTCGGATTCTCCTACTACCCCCACCCCTTCCACTTCCACATCACATATCATTCCCCCTTCACAAGTATAGGCAGATAAAATTAGTATATAAAGCATGTATCGAATGTAATTTTTATTCTGCTTGCAAATGCACTGACGGTTCCAAACAATATTGTCACAGTTTCAAAGTAAAAGTGCTATTTTGCGAATTAAAGTACTTGTTTATTATCTTTTTATATTTTGAAATTTATTTTAGACAAGATCATGTCCCTGCCACTCTCCATATAGTCCATTATACAAAAAATTGGCCGTTTACTGACGCCGCTGTAACTAATATACCAGATGGTGTTGATGGTCTTGAATAAAATAGAGTCGGGACATGAGTTTTGATAGTTCGCTATTTTTCATCAAAGATTCATCTAAAATAAATTAAATATTTAAAAAAATACTTTAATTCAACCTAGAAAGATTAATTAATTTAAAAAAAATTCTTCGTTAACATATAACTTGGTGACGATACTTTTGTACTCAATCATATGATAATTAATTTTGACATCTACAGTATAGCACCGATAATGGAAACATCAGTTTTGAAATTTTTCGAGAGCATCAAATTAGTCAACATCACTTTTGGAACGTTGCATCAAAAATGTCAAGTACATAAATATTAAATCCATGTGCAATAGACCAAGACGCGGGATTTTATCAAAAGAAACAAATAAATATACCGATAATAGTAGTGACTTACTCTATAGTAGTGACAAACAGCAACAGACCTCAAAGCGTGGGAATGTAGATTTTAATTATTATACATAGAATGTTTATCTATATATATTCTGTTCTGTGACGGTTTTTATCGTACGTAAAATGTAAACAAAATTATATCAAAGCAAATTAATAAAACGACAAATGAAAAAATATTTTCTGAGATAAATAATTTTTAATTATTCACTTCTTTTTTTCTTTTATTAATATTTAAAAAAAAAACATAATTTAATTCAAAACGTAATCTTACGATATTTGTGAATCGCTCCTGGTCAAAGAGCATCACTTTTGTCAAGCACCACTTTTGGAGACTACTCTTTCTTGACAAAACTGGTGCTCTACTGTATTTGATGAAAAATGCTCACATGTCCCAACTCTGGCGTTGTTCGTTGCTGAGTTTTTCTACTCAAAGTGAGCTGCTAGCGCATGCACAAGAACTTTTTTTTATGGAATACACAAGTATTTTGTACTTTGTACTTGAGCAGAAAAACTCAGCAGCGAATACGCCGTCTATTTAGTATGCTCCAATACCATTAGCGTCACGTAGCGAACTGTAACATTAAAAGGTCCGTTCTTGAAAACAAGTGGCAGGGATATGGGCAAGACTTACTTTACTTCTAAATTATATCATTAGGTAGTGCGCGTATCATCAGACAGACCACGCCCTCATAACAGTAGTTTACTTAATCATCGCTAGTTGGCATTTTTATGTCATCGAAGGATGACATATTAATATCGTTGTGTGATCATAGTGGGGGAAACATTATTATAGAGTTGTACATGCATATTGAATAAACGCAAGAGGGCTGTAGAGTTGTACATGCATATTGAATAAATGCAAGAAGGCTGTATTCTCACTGTACTTAAAAAACGAGCCAAAAAATTATAAATTAACACTTTCACTGAGGTGACATTACTTAGTGCGTGTCAAAAACACGCACTTGACGAATTTTTTAAAATTACTTTTATATGTTTGCTTCACAAATTTTTGAAACATTTTAAGTAACAGTATTAAAAAATGTTAAATTCAAACATCACATATATTGTATAAATTATATGTGCCTGAAATTATACATACTCTGTATCCAGTTATTTTTTACAAAATTTCATACATTTCTTCTAGCACGAATAACGTGCTTAGAATCTTACAATACGATGTCATTTATAATGAAAATTTACTGTCAACAAAGAATAAATAAAAATTATATTATTAAAGAATAAGTTTACTAGTTGTTTTTTTCCGGGTTAAAATCTATCCGGATGATCCTTAATTAATTGATGTATAATTTTTTCGAGTAGTGGCACGGCCGATAAGCCAACATCCGTTGTAACATTTAAACTAACGTACACTTGTTTTTCTAATTTTTTACACAGTCTTAACGCTAGATTAATTGATTCTTCACTAGTCCCTAAAATTTTCGTTTTCAGTGTCTCGCGATTGTGACTATTTTGAATGCTGAGCGATAAATCGTCAAAGGTTGGCGAATTTTTATATCCAATCCATAAAAATAGCGAGTAACGTGATCGAAACACATCGATTTTGAATTGTTCATTTAATATTGTGGTCGAGTATGAGAAACAGCGAAATTTCGATTCAACTTCATTATCTGATCGGGGCATTTTGCTCTAAAAATGAACAGATTTGAATATGAAAATGTGCTTTTTCATGATTTTATTAGAGGTTAAAACAAACATACCGACTTGAGTCTGGAATTGTCAGTTGAAATAATAATTATCCCAGTCAATATTTAGATGACTGAACACAAAAAAATCTTTCTTAATTTTATTTTCAATTATTTTTTTAATTTAAAAAAGTTTTTTTGTATTAATCAACAGTTAATACGTCATAAGTATTAGCTTCTTTAACTTACAATTAAATTTAAAAATGACAGTAACTGTCAAATTTGACAATTTTGAATGTCCAATTTTAAAATAATTTTTCTTCATATCATCAATCAGGAAATTGAATTTAATAGTTCATAATAAGAAATTAAAATGTTATTTTTCTAACAGTCAAGAATTTAAGATAAAATTTTAGAAAATTTCATTTGGACAATTGCTGAAATACCGTAGGCCCCCGTATAATACGGTCAGTTTTGATAAATAAATTTTTTTGAATTTTTTCATAGGAGTTACAGTGATGGGCGCGTAAACTGTTTACAGTGATAACAAGCACAGTTTACACGTAAACACGACTTCCGTTTACAACATATTTTTGGAAGTAAATATGTAAACAGCGTAAATAACGTAAACAGTTTACAAATTAGATTGTAAATTGTAATAATAAAAGAATCACATCAATAAGCAAAATACAAAAATCTTTGTTTTATAACTTCATATTTATTTTGAATTGAAAAATAAAAACTTCAATCTTTGGGTGGTCATACTGGACAAAGTTTTTTTTACAAATTAAACATAGAGAACTATACTTTGTCCCTTCTTTTTTAAATGAAAATTTAATTCTGCAGTAACGTAAAAGCCCGCATTATGGAACGGTATCTAATACTGGAACAGTTTTGACATTTGCATATTTATTTCTTTAATTAAGTAAGGAAACATTAAATGCGAGGTGAATTTAAATTGAAAAACAATCATTCTATTAATAATAATTTTTGTTATCAGACGTTTCTTTCGGAAACAACTTCATTAATATGTAAATGTCAAAACCATGGACGTATTTTTGTGAATATATATTTTATTATTTTTACCAGATCAACATACAATTGTTATACATGGCAGATGGACGTATATGGAATAGTCATTTTGTTAGATGATCTGAAGCCAAGCACTGGTGTTCCTTCTGTCATTGTTTAGTTGTGTGTGTGCGTCACGTGGGATGTCTGAAAAGTTGTCGTGAAATTAAAATTGACTACAACGTTTTGCATCGGAAACCAAAATGGTTAATTGTTGTGTTTTATCGTGCAAAAGCGACAATAGAGTAAAAACAGAAGGAAAAAACCCAATTACGTTTCATAGATGAGTAGAAATCATGTTTTAAAAATTAAATATGGGTATCCGCCATTTTATAATGTTATACACATGGGTGTCTAAACAAAATTTTTTTATGTATATATTTTCTATGTATTTTTTTTTTTATACATATAACTCCTATTTTCATTAAAAAACATCAAAAAACCAAAAAAAGTTTTTGTTACTGGCAAGTACTTTGCTAAATATTCCTTTGTTCCGTATATTACTTTTATAAAAATATCCCCTATTTAAAATTGTTAAGAGATCACAATGGTATTTTTTAGGTACGTATGCGATTGTAAATGTGTGTGTAATGCTTCATTTCTGTAATATTCACACATACGAAATGCCATCTCCACATACCTCCGTGGTCAAAACTGTTCCAGTATTAGATACCGTTCCATAATGGGGGCTTTTACGTTATATTCCTTTTGGAAACTGCCATTTCTTACTTTATTTTTAAAATTTTTAAGACTCTTCACTCCTTTTCTTTTTAAGTAATAATATTTACAAATTACATGTAATTTATGACTCTTTACGTGTTTACCTTAGTTTACGGTCGTTTACTTATATCTCTTTACAGTGTAAACGTCAACACCGACTGTTTACACGTAAACGCTCATCACTGGGAGTAATATAGATATCAAAATAATTTTATAAGATACCTTCATGAAAAATTCTAAATTTAGAAGTCATTTTTGACCAGCTACGGAAGTGTTACCCGTTAACCAACTACATAAAAGTTTTTGGATGTACTTGTATAATAAGTGTGTACGACGTGTGAGAGTCTACTGTAATCTACAACAGCGCCACTTGCAATTTTGTGTTTTAGTAACAAATTGCAACACGTGCTTATTTGAGATCTTTCAAAAAGCACGCATGTAGCACGTTTTAATGTTTTTTGAAAGATTTATTTCACTTTCAAAGACATGGAAAAGCAAACCGATTCGTTAAAAAAAGGATTATTACAGTTAAAGTCCCACGAAAGTATTTATAAGGAACATTTTAAAAAATATGAGAAAATACAGGTTAGTGAATCCATGTGGTTTTAATATATTTTAATAAATTGTATTAACAATAATTAAAATGTTAAAATTCTCGTAATTTTATTAATTTTTTATGTTAATGGATTAATATTCTCTCGGATAATTACATTTTAATCTACTTTCTTAGTTGAAATTAATTCGTTTTTTGTAACGGTAAAATAGTTGTAATTTTTTTGGTTTTTTCCAGGATTTTTCTGTCGAAAATGTAAAGTCAATTATTCAGAAATTAGCGGACACACTATTTAAACCACAATGTACAATTACTATTTGTCAAGCTTTCTCACAAATTTTTTTAGAAATTTTATATCAGGCGATACCGCTTGACAAATCGAAAGATGAATTTCAGAAGACAGAAAATTACATGAATCACGTTAAAAATTGTATTACCTTAGGAAAACTTCTCGAAATCCATCCGGACGCGTTACGGTAATTTTATGACCTTTTTTTTTAAATTATGTCTTAGTTTATTAATGCAATTGTTTAAATTGTAGTTTTTCATTGCAATATTTTAATAAATATCCTGCACCGTTTGATCAAGAGTACTTTAACGATCAAACCGCTTGTGAAGTACCTGCAAAAAAGAGGCGACAAGAGACCTTTGAATTTACTGATTTCGATATTGTGCATTGCTGTTATCAGTTTTTAATGTGTTGTCCAGTTTTTGTGCGAGAAAAATGGAATTGGTCTATTTTCGTCAATAAATTTTTATATGTCGAAGAATCCTTTACCAAATGGTATGATTAAAACTTTTTTTTTTTTTTTAAATTTATTTTAATCTTTTAAGTAGAGAAATTGGTTTAGCGAAAAAATTCTAATTTTTTTTTGGCTTTTCATAAAAACTAACTAAAGCCAAGGATACACGGGTAAGTAATTTCTGCAAGTTATTGCAGAAGTTACTTGCGTATCTGTTTCCATTAGATGTAATAAAATGAACAATTTATTGCTGCAAACACTTGCTGCAAGTTACATCAACCATACTTGTAGCAAATACTTGCATGTGTTGTTTCCACTGGCAATAAATTTTCAAGCAATTTTTGAGCAAGTGTTTCCACTAGCTGCAATAAATTCTGCAAACTGATTGCTGCAAGTAATTTCTGCAAGTTTTACCACTAGAACTTGCTGGAAGTTTTTGTTCTCTGTTTACATTTAATATTTTTTCAATTTTTTTTATTTATTTAAAATCTGACCGTTAATTTGTATGTATTATCAATAGATATAATTGGGTTTTTGAATAAAAAATAAATGAGTCGCTGAGTTTCAAAACCATCTAATTGACGATTTTTTAAAAATTGAGTTAGATACGGTTTATTATTCAGGAGGATAAACTGCACCAAAAAATACCAACTAAACGGTGCAAAGTCAGCTTTTTCCCCTTTAATTTTAATGACAAAAATACGAAACTGTTTCAAAAATAGCTAATTGCAATGTTTTCCAATTGAAAAAACATGGAGTTGCAAGCAACACAAACTAGTTGCAAAACTATCTAATTACTTATATAAAAATGGCGTCATTAGAAAAACCTGGAACAAAAGTAGCTAGTTAGCTAGTGGAATTGTTAAATATAACAGGCTGCGAATGTGTGCAGAATAAAATTGTGTAAAACATCGTGGTTCTGATTTAAGTTTTAAGCCTACACGCTCAATAATATTGCACAAAATCTGAGATGGCACAATATTATTGATCGTCTGTAGGTTATATTGAAGGGTTGTACAATATATTGTGCTGATCAAAAACAGTTTGAAATATATTGTGCAATGAATGAATATTGTAACGTCCGTATTCTTCGCAAATATTATTGCACAAAGTTTCAATTTATTAATTTTTTGTAATGTCATATTTGATGGCTATTCATTGAATCAGTTTGACTTATTAATTTGAAAGAGTAATTATTTACTGCTTCGCAACGTCTTTATCACTTAATATTTAAAATTAAACAACAATTGAATTATTGTAGAATTCCTACATTCAATTTATTGTATAAATTTCTTTTACAAATTATTGAACTGTCTGGAGGGAAGTTTAATAAATTGCACAGGTTGATTGCACAATATTATTGAGCGTGTAGGGGCCGCTTTACTGTTAAATTACAGTAAAGAGATTTGTTTTGTAACGAAGCGGGAGGTGCGTGTAACCTTACTACACTTGACTCTTCCTAACACTCACCTGCCCGCTTGTTTGTTGGCCCTAGTCGAGCGGTTGCCTAGGACCAACGAGAAGTTGTGGGTTGGGCATCGATCCTGGTAGTCGATCTAGGGTCGCACCATATAGATGTACCTTAGGTTTTAGAGGAGGCATGGTGAACAGAGGTAATTTCTAAAAACAAAAATATTGAACTCTCTTTTTCTATAAAAAATATATTATTTATAAACTGGTAAATATGTATTTCCTAGCAAAAATACATAATACATAAAATGCATAATTATAATACAAAATAAACAAAGATAGAAAAATACATAAATAGCACTCAATACTTAATAAAACTTGACTCTAACCTTGAGTAAGATACGTCAAACCCTTCCTTAAATTACAACAGACATACTAAAATTTAGAAAAAACGACTAAAAGCATAAACCACTGCAGCACAGGATAGTACTGATGGCGAAGTTGAAGATTAGTTCTTGTAATTTTGATCTTTAAAAAAAGTAGTGCCTCTAATATTTTTGTAATGCTGAGTTTGCTTATATAAAATTCTAAAACGTTTATTTTATAAATTTTTTTATAATTTTATATTTAGTTCAATAACTAGAGTTATATTTTTTTGTTAACTTATAAGTTAATATGATTTTCATTTAAATAAAAAGTCATTATATATTCAGGTGCAATATTTTCATTATGTGCAAAAATTCATTAAGTACGAAAAGCAAGGTTTATGAGACACCTTTGAAAATTTTTTTACTAAATCTCATTTAAAATTTTTATTTTCTTACATCTCTAGTGGTTTTAACAACTTAAACAATACAGATCTGTTGCTTAAACATTTTGGACAAGCAAACATAATTAACAATTTTTCATTTCCATTTATCTCTGAAACTTAAAAATGTTACTTAATGAGTTTTCGCACCAAACCGACGATATTTAAGCAATAAAAAAATTAAATTTTTGAACCTTCTAAAGCAGGATCCCCCCTTAACAAATTATTGAGCAAACTAGTTTCGACAAATCCAGGAAATACCTTTAAAAATCGTAAAAGTGATTGTATTTAATATTATTCAGGCTCGCGTTACAATGTATTGCAATCGTGACGGGAATGTCGATCCAAGTACGCGATATGTTCCTACGGGAACATTTACCACATTCAAATTTAGACGACTTCATCATCCAATACGAGGAATATTGTACAAATAACATTCACAACAATGAAAATCACCATCAAACATCGTCGATTCCGTGCGAAACAAATTTTCTAAATTCAATTTCGAAACATGTTGTCTCCATTGCGAATATATTAATTCCAATTTTTAACAACGAGAAAATTCAATCGAGCAATATCGTCGAAGTCGAATCAACAAAACGAAATTTGAAAAAGATTGCACTAGCCATTGCGGCAAATAAAGCAATTTGTTTAAATGGGCCGGTGGGATCTGGTAAAACGGCACTGGTGGAACATATTGTGGCACGTACCGGTCGTGTAATTGGTGAAAGTTTTATTAAAGTACAACTCGGCGATCAAACCGATTCAAAAATGTTATTAGGCACGTATCGGTGCACGGATGTACCGGGTGAATTTGTTTGGCAACCGGGTGTAATAACACAGGTACGTTTAGGGGGAGATTCGCCAAAAAAATATCAAAAATTGACCTTTATTATTATTACTATTTTTTTTTTTATACAAATAAATATTTTAAATAATTAATATTGGAAAGGTTTACTTTGTGAAAATCCATATTAAAAAATATGGGATCGTTGCTTTGTCACTTTTCACAACAAAAATCGTATAAACACGAGTCGACTTTCGGCCATTACGCCATCCTCAGGTGAAAAACACAACTCAAGTGAATTAAAATTCACATAGTATTTGAAAAATTATCAAAACTGGATCGGCTGGGACTCGAACCCGGATCTCTTGGTTACTAACCAAGAGATCCGGGTTCAAGTCCCAGCCGATCCAGTTTTAATAATTTTTCAAATACTATGTGAATTTTAATTAACATAATGAATTGGCCATTTGCCAAGGTACATCGAGTGTTCAAGTATCAGCCAAAGCTGGACATTAAGTAAAGATATGAATATTGGTGTATGTTTAAAATACGGATAAAAGTCCGCCATACATTAATAATGTTTCACAGGCACTCGATAACATTTGAAATTAAAAAGAACAACTCAGGTGTTTTTCACCTGAGGATGGCGTAATGGCCGAAAGTCAACTCGTGTTTATACAATTTTTGTTGTGAAAAGTGACAAAGCAACGATCCAATGTTTTTTAATAAATATTTTATTAAAAAACTAAATATACTTTTGACTCGTTGTAAATAACAATAAAGAAGATTGAAATAGAATCATATACTTTACTCTTTTTTAAAGATATAAGAGTAAGGTATATGATTCTATTTCAATTATGATGTTGCTTACGGGTCAAAAGTGTATACATCATTATTTTCACATGTCTCGGAATTACAATTTTTTTTTTGTTAATTAAAAAATGAGCTGTGTTTAAATGGCGTTGAAATTGACACTGCGAGATTTTTCCACCTTGATTATTCCGCGCGTTCTGAAATCTCTAGTGAACTAAAATAAAAAAATCAAGAATTTACAGTACATATATAGTTATGACACTAGGATCTAAGAAAAAAAAATAAAACCAGCGAGAAATAGCATTTTGAAAATAAGTCGTCAAAAATCACCGCCATTTTGAAAATATATTGCGGAACCAAAAGATCCTAGTTCCTGCTAAAATGACGGTATCGAGGAATAATATACACTTTGATTTATGTAGATTCCCCAAATACTTTTTGAGATATATGCGGATCCAAATCGAAAAACAAAGTTTTGAGAAAAAAGCATTTAAAGTTTCATATTAAAATACCTATAACTTTTTAATTTTTCATTTTTTAAAAATAAAATTTTAGGAGAATATTTCTAACACCTTAAAAAGATAATTATGAAAAAAAAAAAATTAATTTTTTTTTTTGGCGAATCTCTCCTTAGTAATAGATTTTTTGAATTAAAAATTGATGTACTAATGAGGCAGTGTGTTTTGTAGGCGGTTATGGAAGGTCACTGGTTGCTTTTGGAGGACATAAATAGTGCAAGTAGTGATGTGGCCACAGTTATAACGTCACTATTGGAAAATAATAGTTTAAGTGTTCCTGGATATCGGGATTCAATTCCAGTTGCACCGGGATTTTTACTATTTTTAACGCAACGGTTAGTGACTGATATTTTCAGTATTAGTTTCAAATTTCCCGCTAAAATATTGCTTGACGTCACGTCTCAGTATTGTCAATTTTTTTTTATTTACTTTTAGATCAGTCACAACATTTTCTGGTCATCAAAAACACTCAACACATTCCTCCGTTTGTATTGAAAAGAACGTTTTCAATATCAACATCGAAACACTGTCGGAGAACGAATTAATCGAAATCGTCAAAACGTCGTATCCACAATTATCCACTATCGCCACACGAATTGTCGACGTCTACTTACTATTCTCGTCGGGAATGCATGCACGTAACTCAACCACGTCGCGAAAACATCTCGAAGATCTTATATTTGAGCATCAGTCTCGATTGATTTCCACTCGCGATTTAATTAAGTTCTGCGCGCGGGCCATTGTCGATTTTAATATCGCCGCGCAAGAGTCCGCGTTAAAGGTTTTTCAAGATGCAATCGATATTTTTTGTTGTTCGTTAAATAAACTCAGCAATCGCGTTCGTCAAGCTTGCGAAATTGCCGCGCGTCTTGGCATTATTCATACAAAAGCGGAATATTTTTGCAAAGAGTACAAACCCTCTATAAATTTTCACGGCAATTTTAATTCGGATAGTGTGACTGTGGGTCGTGTCAGTCTCCCGTGCACGGAGGCCAGTGAGGATCCACGTTCGTTTAATGTTAGTATAAAATTCTCATTTACGAGACCCTCGGTGTGTTTGCTAGAACGAATCGCCTGCTGTATTAAAAATAATGAACCCGTGCTCCTTGTTGGTGAGACGGGAGTTGGAAAAACGGCTTCGATCCAGTATTTGGCAAACGTGTTGAAACAAAAATTGATCGTGATCAATATGAATCAACAATCCGATTCCGCCGATTTACTGGGTGGCTACAAACCGGTTGATTTGAAGTATGTGGTGGCGCCGGTTCGTAATCAGTTCGAGCAAATGTTTCGCAATCATTTCAACACGAATGCAAACGCGAAATTTTTGCAACATATCTCCTACTGTTTCAATTCAAATAAATATTTGACCCTAACCAAACTTATGTTGCACAGTCAGAAAGCGGCCGTTACGAATTTAAAGAAAGAATCCCACACATGTCAACAGACTCTAGACGCGTGGCTGGAATTAGGGGTTAAATTAAATAAACTTTTAGTACAGTTACAATTACAAAACTCAATTGCATTCGCGTTTATCGAAGGCAGTCTGGTCAAAGCATTAGAAAAAGGATATTGGGTACTACTCGATGAAATTAATTTAGCCACCGCCGAAACTTTAGAATGTTTAAGTGGACTGTTAGAGGGCGCCAGTGGCTCTTTGAGTCTATTTGAACGTGGCGATAAAAAAATGCTTCAACGACATCCAAACTTCACACTGTTCGCGTGCATGAATCCAGCCACGGATGTTGGTAAAAAAGATCTTCCAGCTGGACTACGGAATCGATTCACCGAATTCTTTGTGGACGAATTGACCGAAAAATCGGATTTATTGTTATTGGTGCACACGTATCTAAAAGATCTTTCAGTATCGCAAAAAATTATTGAGTCAATCGTAAAATTTTATATGAAAATACGTCAACAAGCCGAAAATGTTTTAACGGATGGCACCGGGCATAAACCTCATTTCAGTTTGAGGACACTGTGTCGGGCATTGATGGTTGCTGCGCGAAATCCTTGCGGAAACGTTTTAAGGTCACTGTACGAAGCGTTTTGTCTCAGTTTTTTGACTCAGTTAAATGCTGAGTCACATTTGCTCGTGGAATCTTTAATTAGCAAGTAAGTTTTATTAATAAGTACAGGGGGACATCAGTTTTATCAAGGAAACCAGAAACAGAACAATATCAATTACAAGTAAACATTTTATGAGGCATATTAATTAAAATTCACATAATGATTGAAAAATTATCAAACTAGATCGGCTGGGACATGAATTTGTCGATCTTTTGGTTGCTGGCCAAGCGTCTTACCAATACGGTACTTGACTGTATTTAAAATTTGTGTCAAATGTTAAATAATTGTATGTATTATCATTACATATATCCAATTTTAATGATGAAACTTAAAAAAATTTGATAACTATTTAGAAATTTTATTTTGAAAATCGCCATTTTTCAACAAACATTCAAATTAGTGAAAACGCGCCATTTCTTGAATATGACGTAACATTTTGTAGCTAGATATGCCGATTTTGATAATTTTCATCGATGAGGTGAAATTGTGTTTTCATTTGAATATTTCTATTAGCTTATATATACAATAATAATAATCGGCCAGAATTCTAATAAATACTTGCTTTTACTTTGACATTTTATGAATATAATCAAAGTTTTGAGGTTATAAATATTGATATTGACGTTTAGTTGCTTCAAATTGTGACGTCACTATAGTGAGGCGCTTTTCCCGCCTTTTTCTCATTTAAAATTGTAGGGTTATTTTTTTTGATGATTTTTTACAGAATCTGTCGAAAATAAAAAAATCACTTAACTGATATGGAAAAATAATGCTTTTAGAATATTTTTTTAACTTCAATCAAGTATCCTATTAGGCCACCGAACCGCTTGTTTGAGTATTACTCAAGTTCGATACTTAATCAATCACATACTCTCTTTAATGCGAGACGAAGTTCTATTTTTAATTTTCAAATAGCCAGTTTGATAATTTTTCAGTCACTATGTGAATTTGAATTAACATAATGAATTGGTCATTCATCTCAAAGAAAATCGAGTGTTAAAGTATCAGCGAAGCTGGACATTACGTGAACATACGAATTTTAGCGTTTGTATAAATATAAGCTAAATTCGTCATACATTAACAATGTTTCACAGGCGCTCGATAATATTTGAAAATTTAAAAAAAAAATGAAACATATTGTTTTCATGGTGCTTAGTACCTTCACATTTGACATTTCTGTTGCAAGTTTTCAAAACTGGTGCTCTACTGTATTTATAGTTGTGGAGTAAATATTCAAAAGTGTTTTGTCACAAAAATTCAAAATTGAGTTAGGCGCATCATATGATATTTCTCACTGATTTCTATTTCCCTAGACAATTCAAATATCCTAAAAAAATTTTTATCCCATTCAAATTAAGAAAAAAAAAATGATGAATTTATTTAAACCACATTTTTTTCATAATCATATTTAATTCAAACAAGTATTCTTTACCATATAAAGCATTTTTCTTCATAAAAGAAACACATTGTAATAAAAAATCAATATTAATAGATTTGAGCGTTACTTTATGGTATTCCATATTTGTAAATAATAAACAAATATTTTACTTTCAGAATACCACTTTTATTTGCAAACAAAGGACAGAAGTTAACAATCCTAGAAGCAATAGAAATAAATAAACATAACTCCGATCACCTTTTAAATGACTACACCGATATTTACAGTTCAACTTTATTTTCAATATTATAATTTATTTAAACCTTTAAAAATTGTATTTTTATGTCACCGAAGAATGACATATTAATCTCGTTGTGTAATTATAGTGGGGGAAAAATTAATAATAATAATAATAATAATATAATATAATAATTATAGAGTTGTACATGCATATATTGAATAAACGCAAGAGGGCTGTATTCTCACTGTATTATAGAGTTGTACATGCATATATTGAATAAACGCAAGAGGGTTGTATTCTCACTGTACTTAAAAAACGAGCCAAAAAATCATAAATTAACACTTTCACTGAGGTGACATTACTTAGTGCGTGTCAAAAACACGCACTTGACGAATTTTTTTCTGTAATATTGTCTGTTTGTCAATTTTAGTCTTTTGTCACGTGTTTGTTTGCATTTGTCACATGTAATGTAATCTTGTTTTTCTTGTTTTTCGGATTTTCCCACTATCCTCGCCCCTTCCACTTCCACACCATATACCACTCCTCGTTCATAAGTATTGGTAGATAAAATTAGTATATAAGGGCATGTATCGAATGTAATTTTTATTCTGTTTGAAAATGAACTTACGGTTCGAAACAATATTGTCACAGTTTCAAAAATAAAAGTGGCATTTTGCAAAGTAAAATATTTGTTTATGATTTACAAAGAATCAATTTTAATTGTACTTTAAATCATGTAATTTATACGAAAAACCTGAACAATGCCAACATTTAAAATAAATAATACGTTCAATAGTTTTTGGTGGTTCCCAACACGTTTTGATTATTCACTCTACAGTTTCACTTGGTCATTAGTTACAATATTTAAAAAAATTTTTAAGGGCTATTTTGGGTGATGAAGTCGCAAAGAAGAGCGTTCTTAGTCAATCAATACCAGAACCAAGCGCGTCTAAAGATCAAAAATTTATTCCGTTTGAAGGATATTGGATATCGCAAGGAATCCTAGAGCCGGCAATTCCAGATGATTACATTTTAACTAAATCAGTTCGGCGAAATTTACGTGACTTAGTGCGAATTGTTTCGATCGCACGAATACCAATTTTACTACAGGGTGACACGTCCGTCGGCAAAACAAGTTTAATCACATATTTAGCAAAAGCAAGCGGTAACAAATGTTTAAGAATCAACAATCACGAACATACCGACCTTCAAGAATACATTGGTTCCTATGTGGCCGACGTTTCCGGAAAACTGGTTTTTCGCGAAGGAATATTGGTCGAGGCAATGCGAAAAGGTTATTGGATTATTTTGGATGAATTGAATCTGGCACCTTCGGACGTTTTGGAAGCGTTAAATCGCGTTTTGGACGATAATCGTGAATTATTTATTGCCGAAACACAAGAAACCGTTAAGGCTCATCCAAATTTTATGCTATTCGCTACACAAAATCCACCCGGCTTGTATGGCGGTCGAAAAGTTTTATCGCGAGCGTTTCGTAATCGATTTGTCGAGCTACATTTTGACGAGATTCCATCGTTGGAGCTTGAGATTATATTGGAGCAACGATGCCAGATTCCTGCTAGTTATTGCAAGAAAATGATCCAAATTATGAGTGATCTACAGGTAGATTTGACTCGTATTAAAATTTTTGGGAACAGTGGGTGGTAATTTTGATCGTATTTTAGATCCGACGACGAAAATCAGCAGCTTTTGCCGGAAAGAAAGGTTTCATAACGTTACGAGATCTTTTTCGGTGGGGGGAACGTTATCGATTAGCGACGATCGATCAAAAAGGATTTTATGACTGGGATCAACATATCGCCGATGAAGGGTACTTATTACTGGCGGGCAAAGTTCGCGACGAAAATGAACGAACTCAAATTATGGCGGTAATTAAGAATCGAATGAAGCGAGATATCACCGAAGAGAAGCTTTTCACATGTAAGTTTGAATAAATCAGTCGTGGTGTTCGGGTGTTGGGTGTATTTTCAATTTTTTTTTTTTTTTTTTTTTGGCTATTATTTAAACAGTCAGTAGAAAATTAATTACAGTTTTGGTCACCATACAAATTAGAGATGAGCTAAACGGTTATTTTCTAATAACTGTTATTGCAATAACAGTTACTGAAAAATAACTATTATTTATAACAGCTATTATAATAACTGGTATGGTATTTGAATATTTTAACATATTGTAAGTATTCGATGTGCGTATAAACGGTTCTGTTAGTGAAATATGCACAGATCTATAATACTGACGGATACTAAATAATCTGCAATATCTGTTCAAATAATTGTCTATACAAGGATTTGGGTTTTATATACACAATTTTAACAATTTTATGGATACAAAATTACAAATACAAATAGATAACTGTACAATAGACAATAGTTCATTTTTAGGGTTTTTTAAATGTGCTACAATAGAAAATGTGTAACTTGCCTGGGGCGTTATTATTTTGAAATTCTTCGTAGGTGGTTAAAATAAATTACTGTGATCCTTGCTTTCGAATATATTAATATTGACCTATATTATCGATATTTTCAAAGGAGTTATTTAAGTAACCAGTTACTGGGTATTCCAGTTATTGACGATAACTGTTATCTTTCTATACTAGTTACAAAATAACAGTTATCGATATATCGATCATCTCTAATAAAAATATAAACAGTATGTTTAATAACAGATTTCGCGGTAAAATGTAAGCAATAAAAAAAAATAGAAACGGACAGTAAAGTATTTTGAAATGAGCGGTTCAATAAACATTTGCTTTGTTGAAAATCCAATGGATCAGTAAAATTAATAAATGTTAAGTAACTTGTGAGCAGTTATTAAATCGAAATGGGTCCGTTAATCTTGAAATAAGTCGTAAATAAGTACCCTTTACCTGAAAACGAGGCTTCAGTGGTAAACTAACCTAAACTAACCGAAAATAATCTAAATTAACCAAAACTAACCTAACCTCACCACGTAGTTTTTATATCATAGTCGAAATATATTGTCAAAACTAACTAAACTAACCTAACCTTAACTAAATTAACCTAAACTAACCGAAACTAACCTAACCTCACCGTGTAGTTTTTATATCAAAGTTGAAGTATATTATCAAAACTAACTAAACTAACCTTACCTTAATTAAATTAACCTAAACTAACCGAAACTAACCTAACCTCACCATGTACTTTTTATATCAAAGTCAAAGTATATTGTCAAAATTAACTAAACTAACAAAACTAACTAAACTAACCTAACCTTAACTAACCTCACCACCTAGTTTTTATATCAAAGTCGAAGTATATTGTCAAAACTAACTAAACTAAACTAACCTAACCTTATTTTGAATTTATGCGCTGCGCTATCGCGAAATATTCATCATTTTTGGCTCAAATTGTACACTATTTTCAATCAAAATAACATTTGACTTTTACTATATGCTGGGAACTGGCAAACTATTTATTTAACTGCCCATTTAGATATTTTACTTACCATTTAGTTATTTTACTAACCAAATAATAATTACTACATACCACTATAGGATAAGATAACTGACCAAATTTATTTATATTACTGACCACGTTTTACTGTTAAAGTTGATTTAATACTACTAAAAAATTTAATACTCAGCGTTTGAATTTTTAACTCACCGAGGTACCTGACCACATGTTTAAAAAACTGCTCAAATAATCATTTCCCATTTTTTTTTTCTAGTGAATGATCAAACTTCTTTGGTGACAAAACAAATTTTAGAAAACTTGCAACAAAATACAGACAAATTTCCGAATATCGTATGGACGTTTAATGCAAGGAAATTAGCGGTAATGGTGTCGAAAGCGTTACAATTTAAGGAACCTGTGTTGCTCGTAGGAGGCACTGGCGGCGGCAAGACAACCATTTGCCAGGTGCTAGCTGCAATCAATAGTCAAACATTATACACCGTAAATTGTCATCTGCACACCGAAAGTTCCGATTTTCTTGGTGGGCTACGTCCAGTTCGTGATCATACCCAAGATAACGACCGATTGTTCGAATGGGTTGATGGTCCGTTGATCAAAGCGATGCAACAGGGAGGCTTGTTTCTGGTGGATGAAATTTCACTAGCTGATGATAGCGTTCTCGAACGATTAAATTCAGTGTTAGAACCGGAACGAACTTTACTGCTCGCCGAGAAAGGAATCGCCGATTTGATCACCGAAAATATAATTATCGCGAATGAAAAATTCAATTTCGTATCGACAATGAACCCAGGCGGTGATTTTGGCAAGAAAGAACTCTCACCGGCCTTAAGAAATCGGTTTACAGAAATCTGGTGTGATTCAGTCAATGCGCGGGAAGATTTAGTTACCATAATTAATCATAATATTGCGAAAAATGTCACATTCGGTAACAGGAAGCAAGAAAGTTTCGGAGAAGTTATGATGGATTTCGTTGAATATTTTAAAAGCACCGATGTTGGAAGTCGAATCACGACAAGTATTCGCGATATTTTAACATGGGTACAATTTATAAATGTTTGTTCGTCGAGAAATATTTCAGTGGCGGAAGCGTACTATCACGGTGCTAAGTTAGTGTTTTTGGATAATTTTGGTTCGGGTACAACAAGTAATGAATCGTAAGTTAAAATACTCATTTTTGTTGAATATCTTTTACAGAAGGTATCTCAATTTTTGTGTGAATTTGTAATGGCTTGTAAAGCTAGTGTTTCACCTAACATCTAGATTTTATAAAATTATAATTTTATGTTAAAATTATGATTTTATTGTAAAGTTATAGTTTAGGAGGTATTTCACCTAACATCTACATTTTATAGGCCGATTATGCCGGCTATAACCGATTGAAAAAACGACTACTTAACCCTTTTAAACAAACCATATGGTAAATTTTTTTTGTCTCAAAATGCCGGACTTTTTACTACCAAGTGTTAAGTACAATAGATAAGGCTACAAAAAAAGAAAAAGAAAAAAATCAAAGATCCCTACATTAAAGAAGTGAACCCTAGGAATTTACAAAAAATAAATTATACTAAATTATGTTGATAAAATTAAACATTATTTAGAATTATACCGTATTTCGGAAAATCTGTCACAGATGGCGGCACCTGTACCATTGAATATATACATATCACAGCATTTTGAGCCGCCATATTGCAGGACGAGTTAACTCGTCTTAATCATTTAAAGAGTTAATATAATAAAAAGATGGCGCCAAATGTCACTTTACAGAAAAGAAAACTTATTTCTTGCATACTACTATATACATTTAGGTACTTCAAAATAGTATATTGTGCGATAAGTGCGGGAAATTGTCGATTGCCCACGAAAGCGAAGTTGAGCGCACTCACTACGTTCGTGCGCTCATTCGCTTGAGTGGGGCAATCGACAATCCCGCACGAGTTGCACATACTATTTTTTATTACGAATTTCCCATACTTTTTTCTATTATTATCACTATTTTTGACATTTTTATTACTTTTTAAAATAATATTTTTAAGTGTTCGTCTTTTTTTCTGAATTAATTATCGTTTAAATTACTTTGTTGGTGGTTTCTATAGAAATAATTATGAAATATTTATTAAATGAAAAATTAAAAGGCGGATTTGCGTGTTTTATTGTCAATTTGCGTGTGGAAAGTTACTTCCCACACGCAAAAAAGTATGCGGGAAGAGTACAGTGGGCAAACAGCTATTTTGCGTACAAAAATGTGTGCGCCAAGTTAGTACTTCTCTCGCATGAGTAATAAAAAATAAATAAAAAGGCAGTTTTTAAAAAAACATTCATGGTCGTTGTACAATTTAACATGGTACTAAATTTAAAATTTGAATTTATTTTTTCATCAATAATGTTAGTAGTTTTCATCAATAACGTAATGCAGTAAATTTTTTCATCAAAAATGTTAAATCACTGTATTGGCCGTACTGTGGGCTGAATTATACATAATAATAAAGTTTTTCCCCTTAAGGACCCACAACAATTTTGTGGGACCTTAAGGGGAAAAACTTTATTATTATGTATCAAAAATGTTCATTAATAATATTAGGCTAGGAACGTACTCTTAAAAATATGCTTAGAAATTGAAAAAGTGATCACGAGCGTTCTAGTGGCTGGTTTTTTTTTTAACCAATGCAGAATTTAAAATAAAATTTAAAATTCAAATACTATTTTTTTGATTAAACCACGGCTCAATGCTAAAAATTGATAAAAATAAATAATTTGACAAGTATTCTTATACAGATTTTATTTTAGTGTACGTATTCATTTTAAAATATCATATTTGTCAATAGTTTTTTCTCTCTCTAAAAAAATGTTATAATTTTTTTTTTTAAATATCAATCGTGCTTATAGAATACTACAAACACAAAATTTATACATGTATCTTACGTATTACTTTCGTTAATTTCAACTTTTCAGTATTTAGTAAAAAAATAGTATTGGAATTTTTTATTCCTTTTTAAATTTTGAATCGATTAAAAGGAAAATTAGCCACTAGAACGCTCGTGGTCGCTTTTTATTAAAAATTAGGGTTAAGTTTCTACTCTATATCTATTTGCTACATCTGTCAATTCTGTACATGAAATTTTTTAATTTTCGCCATTTTGCTTTTTAGGTGGGGGTTAATTTTAATTGAAAAAGTAGAAAAATTTATACTATTAAAATTATAATTTTATAACATCTAGATTTTAAGTATGTTACATCTACGATTATACTAAAATTTAAGCCACGCCCCCGTAAAATTATAATTTTATAAAATCTAGATGTTAGGTGGAACACTAGCTAAAATAGTGATTAGTAATTAGTATTACTAATCATTCGATTATGAAAATCATTCTTCAGTTACTGATTATTATTTTTCTTTTCTTTCAGCGAAGTACATTTAGCGAAAATTCGTAATCTGTGCTTGGATTTTATTAATCGTCAACTGAACAGTTCATTTTTGACATCAGTTGATGAATCAAATTTAGCTAATGTTATGTGTCACGTACGCGGTGATACATTCGGAATTCGACCATTCTATATCGAGCGCGGTCCAAATGTAATTGCCAATTACGATTTTACATTTAGCGCACCCAGTACTTCACAAAATACATTGCGTTTGTTGCGTGCAATGCAACTCAATAAAGCGATACTGATCGAGGGTAGCCCCGGTGTGGGAAAAACTAGTTTGGTGAACGCGTTAGCCAAAGCATCGGGACACACCTTATTAAGGATTAATCTTTCCGATCAAACGGTAGCTATTTAAAGCTGTTCCGGGACAGTGTTAATGCGATTGTCAGTTCATTTGTGTGCAAATGTGCGTAAATGAGAGCTAAATTGACAGTTATCTTTTTATCCCCCGAAATGGATCATTGAATTTTGCCACTCTAATGGTTCTTGTCAAATGTTTTTATTGAATCGCCAAATTGTATTGGGAATCGTAAAATGGGGTATTTGACAGTATCAAAGAAAAGCAATTAAAACAAATTTTATAGAAAATTTATTATAAAAGACAGCAATTTATTATATTAATTCATCTTAACAATCATTATTTGATTTAAAAAAATTTAATTAAAAAAGTAATTTTTTAGCTAAAATCCACGTAAGCCGAAACGGGCTGTGACGTTGCTTTCTCTTATATTTCAACACTATCACTACTAGTGTCGCTACTTAATTTCCAGTTAGCAAACATAACTATGGAAATTAATCAAAATTTAATTAATCTTTTTAAAAATCAACAATTTCTTTTCCTAGTTACAGGAAAAATAAACTTTTTTTTTCTTAGTTACAGAACACTTGTTGATATCTAGAGAATGTGACGTAACTGACAGCTAGTAAACGTTTTCGCGCAAATTTTGAGAACAAATACTAAAATAATTTTTTCTAACAATTTTCGGCATTATTTTTAAAAATTAAAAACGTATACATGCATAATACATAAATATGTGTGTTTTAAAATAATTTCCCAAAATTAGTCAAATTCCCCATTCAGACACGTGAACTAGTGATCAAAAAAATAACTACATCCAGTAGGCAAGGTTTGTTTATTAGGTTTTGACAATTCACAAAATTTATGGCTATTTAGTTTACAATGTATAAATTGGCATATTTTTGTGAATGTCATTCTTATTTTCTCAATATAATTTACTGATGTCAAATAAAAATGGACAGTTCCAAATTGCTACCATTTTTTGAAGTGTCAACTTTTGCCATCTAGTGACGAATGAAAAAACTACTACCAGTCTAGGCTAAATAGTTAACCACGTCTCCATTTGATTTTCCAATATCTGAGCATACGAATTGTATGTATTGGGAAATCAAATGGAGGCGTGGTGTAATATTTAGCCTACTAGTAGTAGTTTGTTGATTCGTCACCAGATGGCTAAAGTTGACATGTAAAAAAATGGTAGCAATCTGGAATTGTTTTTTATTTGGAAAGAATAAATTATAGTAGAGCTTCAGTAAAGTTAACATCAGTTTTGTTAAGTGACGTCACTTTTTTCTCATTAAAGTTAAGAGAATTTTATAGAAATATTTCTCTATGTAAAAAGATTTCTAGAATTTTTAAAATTTTTTTTCAGATAGATACAAAGCGAGTGATCTGATTGAAGACTACTTACTCAATTCAGTTATTCACTTAATATAATAAATAAATTTAAATAGTTAATACCAAAATACTGGAATACCAGGTACTTAATAACCAATTCGGAGAATTTGGTGAATCCAAAGCAAATCCTAGCTGCTTATATAGATTGAAATACAGATACGGTACTTGTCAATTGTCCGTTCAAGGGACAAAAAAAACAATTTCTATAGCAGATATATTTTATAATGAAGAACTTTCTAACAGCAATATTTTTAATGAAATTTATACATTAGTATAAAATCCAATTAATCCACTGGAATCCAAATTATTAAATAGTTTGCTCTTGTACGCCATCTATGACTTATATTATTATTTAGTCCCGATCATGTATTAAATGATCGCCACTGACCTCAATCTGTGTTACTAAAGTTAAATTTTACTAAAGTTTACCGAATTTTTCTTAACTTTAGTGAAGCTCCACTGTACTATGAAAAAAAAGAATTACATTAAGAAAAAATATGCCAGTTTGTAACTTGTAAACTAAACAGCACAAATTTTGTGAATCGTCAGAATCTAATCAACAAACCTTGTCTATTGGAAATAGTTATTTTTTTGTTCACTAATTTGCGTATCTAAATTTTACGATTCCCCAATGCACACCAGGGCTGGGAAAAATGGTACATAGAAACCATTTAAAATAGAAAATGGTTTCCAAAAATGCATTTAAAATACAAAATGGAAAATGGTTTTGTTGAACATATTTAAAATTGAAAATGGAAAATAGTTATTTAAAATGAATTATAAAATGCAAAATGCTTTTCTTACTTAATTTATATAGGTACTTTATAAAAAAATATTCTACAATTTTTTTTATCATTATTTATATTAATTAAAAAACAAAAAGTTCAAACGTACTGAAATTAAATAAAGGCAGTCCTTTGAGAAAATTTTTTAAAGTTTGCTTGATATGAAAATGGAATTTAACTCTTCAAATATTGTTACTTAAAAATATTGTAAAATTTAAATCGGCCTTAACATATTCAAACCTTGAGTACACTACGACTACAACTTCTAAATAAAATTATGAAAATCATCTACTCGAAGTACATTTCTTATCGATGTGTTTTATTAAAAGTAGTAGTATACAACTTAAGTGAGAAAAGTTAAGACTTAAGAGAACTGCAACTCTAGTAACAAATTTAATTCAAGTGACATTGCAACTCGAGTTATAAAAAATTTAAGTCAATTAAATTAACTTACATTTAACTTAGAATTTTTTAAACTTCAAGTCGTTCAGTTCAAGTTTTATAATTAATATTGTATACACATAAATTTGAGTATACATGCATTTTCATTTTAAATGTAAAATGGATTCAAATTTCCATTTTAAATACAAAATGGAAAATGGTTTGACCGAACTTATTTAAAATAGAAAATGCAAAATGCCATTTTGTATTTTAAATACATATTTAAAATGAAATCATTTTAAATAGTTCCCAGCTCTGGAGGCGTGACGTCAAGCAATATTTTAGCGGGAAATTTGAAACTAATACTGAAAATATCAGTCACAAATATACGTATAAATTAAATGAATTGCAATCAAACTAGCATTGTCCTCTATAACAATACAAGAATCCTATAGTTAAACTTAATATTTTTTAAATAATTATATATTTCAGGATATTAGCGATTTATTTGGAAATGATTTACCTGTCGAGGGGGGTCGTGGTGGTGAATTTTGTTGGCGCGATGGTCCATTTTTACGGGCGCTTAAAAATGGCGATTGGATCCTTTTGGATGAGTTGAATTTGGCGTCGCAAAGTGTACTTGAAGGTTTGAATGCGTGTTTAGATCATCGCGGTGAAATTTTTATTCCAGAATTGGCGAAAACATTCCATATTAAACAAGGTACACGACTATTTGGATGTCAGAATCCATTGAAGCAAGGCGGTAGTCGAAAAGGTCTTCCACAATCTTTTCTAAACCGTTTCATTCAGGTGTATATTTCACCGTTGACGTGCGAAGATTTGAGACACATTGCATTCCAACAGTATCCAACTATTCCGCAAAATTTTATTGAGTTTATGGTGGAATTTAACGAGCAAATTGTCAAGGAAGTATTGATAAATCACACATTTGGAGCGAAAGGTGGCCCGTGGGAATTTAATTTACGTGATATTCAACGGTGGTGTGATGGCTTATTAAAACTCCAAGAAGATCAAATTGAGTTTTGCGACGACAATGGTTGGACGTGCAGTGAATTAACAAATAAGGATCGAAATCGTGCCGATCTAATTATTCAAGATCTGACGAAGAAACGTCTGAAGGACAAAGAGTCAAGAAGCAGAGAAGTGCGACGACTGTTGATGGCGTGTCCCGATGAAGATCAAACTGAACGGTTTGAAGAGGACTTAGAACATGAAGATTCCAATACTTCAACAAAATTAAGTTTATTACGCACAAAACACCTGGAGGAACGAAACCAACGTCTTCTAAATCCTGGTCGTTTACTTAAATTACTTTATATTGATCGTATGCGTTCAAAAAGTGATAAAACATCAATAACTTGTGTGTTTAGTGACATTATGGACAGTGAGTTTCAGGTACGTCCTATGGATACACCATTATTTCATATTACGCGCGAAAATATCTATTTCGGCGAAATTATGTATCGTTATTGTCGTAATCGGACACAATTAGAGAAAGATGGATTGTGTTTAAGTGATGTAAACACTCACGTGTTGAAACAGGACAATCTATTAGTGCTTCGGTGGCAGTATCATGTGTTAAAATCGTTGTTACTGTGTGTTAAATTTAATTGGATGGCTATTTTAGTGGGTCCAACTGGAACTGGTAAATCTAGTGCTGTTAAAACGTTGGCTAATTTAACCGGACATGAGTTGTTAACGTTATCTGTTAATCCCACTATGGATACCACGGAAATACTTGGCGGCTTTGAACAGGTAAGCGAATAATTTTAATTTATTTTATTTTAATGTATTTATGTATAATCGTTGATGCGTTTGCTAGTGGTCGTGTAACTAATGGAGTATTATGAGATGGAGATCTTACTTATATGAGAGGAATTGACAAAATTGGTCAGGAAAGTGGTAAATATAAGGCTTTCTTTTTGTACCACTCGCGGCGTTAATAATCCTCGGATACTGATGTGAACATAGCGAATATAGTAACATAAAATGGATAAAACAGAATGTAACTACAGTACTTATTCTGAAATGGAAACACGTCGGGGCTGGGGAAGTGAGTGTTTCCATTTGAGAATCACCAATGTCGGTTGATGGTATTTAATAATAAGGAAATACATAGAAATTACATACCTATGTATGAAATAAACTCTTATAGTTTAAATTACTTTATACGGCGGATATCCAATGGTACTGACTCCGATTTTACATAGTGATGTCAGCGAATTATGTAATATACAATATAAATGATGCGACGCAAAATAAAAATTGTTAAGTTTATTTTAAAAACGATCGAAAAACCCACTTTATAACTGAGTTGAACATTGAAAAAGATTCCAGAAGATTCTATTCAAAAGCTAACAAAGATAATATAGAAGCCCGCGTTTCCATTTGAAAGTGTTCCATTTGAGAATAAGTACTGTACCGCTTTCGTATCCGTCGAACACGAGTGCCATCTTTGATTTGGACACTTTTTTGAATACATTGAGTTTCGACTCCTTGTCTAATCTCCATATCACAAATAATCATGAATTTGTAGTTTTAACTTTCTGCCATTTGTATTAAATTATCACTATTATTAAAATGTGATTTAGTTTGGAATTGAGATCTGTATTTCAGAATTTTACTTTCTGATTATTTTTATGATTCCTTATCAAAATTAAAATGAATGGTAGCAAATGTCTAAATTAGCAACTTTTGTGCCCTGAAAACGATTTAAATACACTTGACGATGTTATAGAGATGATTTTTATTTTTCTCCAACTGAATGCAATCGATGAATCGATATTTGGACAGATTTTTCATTTCAAAGTATCAAAATTTAACTTGAAATTAATCTTTAAACTTTATTTTCGGTCAAATTTACTGTACTTTTGTAAAACTACTTGATAATATCACAAAGATGAATCCTTAAAATGTGCCAGTTATCAGTTTTTTAAATCTTTTCTTTTAAATTGAGAATATTCAGTTTGAAAATATGACTTACCTTTATCTTATTAGTGCATTATACAGTTAAAGGTCTGGAAAAATTGGTTTTCTGGAATATACATATCTATAAAGTAAGAAAGGTTTCAGTTTCCCTGTTTAAACAGGGAAATAACTGGGAACTAGGTATCGGACATTTTTCGGATCAAACAGCATTCGTGTTTTGTGTATGCAGGTATATCGCACTTGATGTGATTAATGTGAATAAAAACGAATAGATATTTTGATAAAACATACATATATATATACAACTCACACATATTATACAAAACACGATGTTGTTTGTTTCGAAAAATGTTCGATCCCTACCGGGAACTGATTTGCAATTACTGGATGCTACATGGTCAATTTCACTAGATGCTGCATAGTCCAGTTCTTTTAATAGGAACATTTAAACAGTCGTTCTAAATCAGGAGTTCCCAAATTTTTGACTTAAACTCCGTGGCTTGAGTGAACAAACTATATACACCTATATAAACTATATATATATATATATATATATATATATATATATATATATATATATATATATATATATATATACATATATACCATGTGAGTTTTTTGAGAGTTGCCATTTCTATTACAACCAAATTTTTATGATAGATTTTTATGATAGAAATGTTACTGCAAAAGGTTCTTTTTTTGGATGTAATGGAAATGTAACCAAGAAAAACACTATCGGTTGAAGTAGCCTCAAGTACATATGCATATTTTTACCGCCTAACTGATAAATTAAAGAAAAATTAAAAAATTGAACTTGGGTAAAAAAAATTTTTTCTTATTTATGTTGTTAATTAATGCATTAGATCAGTTTTATCGAAAAATTAATATATAGTCCCATTTAAAAATCTATAAGTTTGTATCATAGCTCGAAAACCATAAGAACTATAAAGCTCCTGACTATAGCAATCGGTTGCCTCCGTCGATATCTACAACTCTTATTTGAACAATTTTTCGATTAAATCAACGGGTTGTCTGTAATAAAAATGGCAACTCTCGAAAACTCACACAGTATATATATATATATATATATATATATATATATATATATATATATATATATATATATATATATATATATATATATATATATATATATATATATATATATATAAAACAGTGGTGTTTAACCCGTCAGTCACAAAGCGAATTTCGATTGATCTCCAATTATAATTTATAAATTAATAAAAATAGAAGTAGGTATAGTCTAACAGAAAAATCATATCCAGAAAATAAGTCACATTTTTTGAACGAATGTGACTATTTTTACAGGAAAAATGAAAATTTTGGATGCAAATTTCCCAGATTTCATCAACATGTCTAATTCATTTTATTTTTGTAGCTATTAATTGAACTTGGAAAAAATTGAACTTGATGACGTCATCACGTATACCAAATGTTTTAAAAGCTCCAAAAGCCATACTTTTGATGTTAGAAACTTGAAATTTGTAGTTGCTTATAGGTTTTCCATACAGCTTTTTCCTTTTTTTCATGCGGAAATTAAATCACATTTTCTGAAGGAATTTGGAATTTTAAAGTAACTTGCATAGTAAAAAAGGTTGAACACCACTGATATAATTATTTTGCGACGGAGAAATATTTAATTTACGAATTCGAGATTGCAGACGATCTAGCACTGCGGGCCGCATTTTTCAAGTTCACAGCGCGTATTTTGGGAACTCGTACCTTAAATACTGATTATTTGGATTTGAACCAAAATTACGTTAAATTTGTTGGCCTATACTTTATTATTACTTTACGAAAGTAGCTTTTCAACAAGAGGTTAGAACTGGGAGTTAATTTCAAAAGAAATAATTAACGAACCGACAGTTTGGAGTCTAAATCCATTTAGGCGGCTGTTAACATCTGACTAAGTGATAGGGTAAAAAATATAAGTAATAGGGTACTTGACTGTGTTTGAAATTGGTGTTAAAATATTTAGAAATTATGATTATAACCCTTTTAGCGAATTTCCAGAATGGAAATTCAGCTATTCCAGTCGTTCTTATGACCGAACTTCAGCCCGGGACTATGGTAGAAATTTTTTACTAATTATTTTGAAAACTATGTTAATTTTTAATAACGCGCCATTCTTCAAAACGACGTCACAATTTGTAAACAAACATGTCAATTCATTTATTTTCAATATTTGTATGTATTAACTTGAATATCTAGTAGTAATAATAATCGAGCAAAATTTAATTATATACTCGCTTTTACTCTGACATCTAATCAAAGTTTTGAGATTATAAATGTTGACATTGATGTTTGTTTTCAAATTGTGACGTCATTACACTGACGTTACGTTTTTCGCGTTTTTTTCGTTTAAAATTAAACGGTTATTTTTGGATGATTTTTACAAAATTTATCAAAGATTTGATCAATATGAAAAAATTAAGGCATTTAGAGTAGTTTTTTTTAAATTTCAGTCAAGTACCGTGTTTAGTTAGTCATTATAAAAGATTATAGGATTGGTTAGGATTGTAAAAATAAAACACAGAATCATGAAATTATTTATTTTGTTCTCTTTTTTTGACATAGATAATTATCTGATATTTTTGTCTGACTATTAACATCAATCAGTATAGATCTTTTATAGATATATAATATAATGTATGTATATGTTGTATAATTTATAGATAGGTAATATGATTTGTCATTTTCTAAGTTCTACTATTACTTTTAATTTCATTTTCCTGCAATATTTCATTTAAAATTTAGCATTTTTATCTGTCTTGTTTTTTTTTCACGTCCTTAAAACTGTTTGTTATTGACGTTTTATCAAGTTTGGAACATTGGTGATAAGAATTTAATATACATATACATTTATTAAACGCTATTTTGAAATATGTATATCTATGCTTTTAATCTATAATTTTTTTTTTATTTGTGTATAAATTATGCAAAATGATTCTTTTTATAAAGAAAAGGGTAATGCAAGGGTTTGGTATACGCAATAGCATTAACATAACGGTGGGATCAATTGCCTATGTTGTACTATATTTTCAAATGTCAGTCTGTTTTATACTGACTTAATTTCAAAAGACAAAAATGTAGTCAGTTGGTTAAATACAATTATTATTGTATATCAAAAACTATTGATTAAGGTGATAGACTTACGTCTTCCATTTTGGGGATAAAAAACAACTATATCTATTTAATTTTTATTTTAGATGTTTTTGGGGGCACTATAAGCAGTATTATTATGATAAAGATTCTATTGAATCAGTTTGCGCATGTATACACAATTATTTTTTTTTTTACATAGAATATCAAAAGAAGTAAAAGCCGTTTTACATTTTTACATGAAGTGGATGATAAAATTGGTAAAATGTAAAACCACCTTTATAAATACACTATAATGATGATGTAGCAAGTCTTGAATATTTTTTGGAAATAGTGTACAATTATATAATACTATGTTACATGAAATTTATACCCCGTTTCACAATAAATTTGGTTATCATAAGTTTTATACTCAAATCCTTCGTTGGCTTTTATAATCGTTTTTCGATTTTTTAAAATTTATTTATACTTAATATTTTATTTAGGCACATTTTATGGTTTATTTTTTTTAACACATTTTTAATTATATTTATAAATATAATTATTTTTAAGTGGAATTAAATGTTAAATATGACTGTAGTAGGTAATTTCAAAAATTCAATTTAACATTTAATTCATTTCTATAGTATTAGCTTAAGAGTTGACGAACGATTTATTCGAAGTATTGTACCGGCTGAAATGAAACGTCCACTGACAACTTAGCTGAGCAATTTTTACAAATATATTTATAATCGACAAGACTTGACAAGAATTTACGTGAAGGAAGTACTTAATTTGATCTCTGTATGTAGTTAAATTTAAGTATAGGATATTTTCGAGATTTTTCAATTTAAAAAATACAAACCTCTGTGGTATTGACTTTCGGACATTCATAAAATTGCAACCAGTGCAAAATATATATTGAATGAATAGTACACCAACTCTAAAGCTGTATATTTTTATTTTAATTTTGTAGATTTTACCAAAAATTATCAACAAATTAACATATATTATTTCTTCCTTGAATAAAAATTAAGTCTTATAATTTATGTTTTTTGGTAAATTAAACCAAAATTACGATAGCCAATTTTAAAATAAAAAATTCAGTCCTTAAAAACTTTTAAGTAATTACTTGCATTTATTTTTGATAAAATCTATATATTTCTATTAATAAATCTTAATTTATTATTTTAATAAATTAATTAATTTTTAAATTAAATTAACACCTGATTTATTTTGGACACATAAATTACGTCTCTAATATTTCAATTAATATCTAAAATATTAATTACATAATATATTATTTATTTCATTTTTCTTTATCTTAAAATAATAAATTTGGCATTTTCTTTTCCATTTCTTTTGAGTATTTTTTTTTAAAAATATATTTTTTAAAGCGTAATATGATAGGACAGAACAAGAGACGTTCAAATTTTAACAAAAATTTTTCAAGGCGGAACAATCGGTTTTTTGTATGTGAAAGTAAATATTTACTTATACCTAAGATCAATTCATTTTTTGGTATTTTACGGATTTCATTCTGATTGGAAATTAGTACAGCAACAGCTCGCTATAAAGAATACTTTGGAATGTGAGATAGAATTATGTATACCTTTTACTCTTTTTAAGTAATAAATCAACAATATACAGATTGCTCACTGTAAAGCGACCCCTACACGCTCAATAATATTGCACAAAATTTGAGGTTGTACAATATTATTGATCGTCTCTGTAGGTTATATTGAAGAGTTGTACTTTCCTCCAGACAGTTCAATAAATTGCAAAAGTTGATTGCACAATATTATTGAGCGTGTAGGGGCCGCTTAATTTACGATAAAATATACTGGAAGTAAATATAAGCATACATATTAATTATAGTATACATATATATTTGCTTATAGAAATGCAAAAATTAGGAGTTGGATATGTAAGCATACATAGATTAATCAATTTTGAGTAAAAATAAAATTGGTATATTCTGATAAAAGAATTGCAGTTACTTTTTATTGTTAAGTTTAAGACAAAGGTTACATTTCACTTTTTTTATCATACGATATTAATCACGTTAACCACGGTACATACGTATACGGGTATTTTATTGGTTAAAAAGAGTAAGAAGTATAATAAATTCTGTCTCACATTCCAAAGTGTTCTTTATAGCGAGCTGTTGGTGTATTATTTTTATTGTTCGGCCTTTTGAAAATAATATTTAACCAAAAATAAATATTGATCTTTAGGTTGTTCAGAATTGCCAACATAATACAATAAACATTAAAGTAGGTTTAATCAAAATATAGAATAGTCAGCAATTTGGAACTGATGATCTATTGAAATAAGTAATTTTAAAGATAATAAAAAAATAAATTTAGTAAATCAATAATTAATATTAATTCTAGTCTATTAGTATTTCTAAGTTACATACAGAAGTCAAAAATAGTTTACATTCCTTCCCTATTTGGAGGAATTGTTGGTGTTCTTTTAGACAGGAGGAAGATATTGGTCGTTTATCATAGACAGGGAAATTTAAAAAAAATTATTACTTGATCTTCCTTTATAAAGGTGAAATAGGATATTCTGCACAACATCGTGTAAGTTGTTAATACACGTTTTTTTGAGAGTTACCATTTTTATTACGGCTAAATTATTGAATTAATCAAAAAATTGTACAAATAAGAGTTGTGGATATCGTTGGGGACAATCGATTGTTATAACCCAGGAGCTTTATAACTCCTTTAGTTTCGAGCTATGATGCAAACTTATATTTTTTTTTAAATGGGAATCAATGTTTAAAAATTTTCTAAAAATTAGTTTATGGCTAAAAAATACCGGCAGTACTCAAATTTCCATTATTAAGTGAGCTATAAAGCTCATGATTATAACAATCGATTGTTCTCAACGGTCCTTCAAATATTCTATTTTTAGACTTCTGTATTATTGGTATTATTTACGAAAATATGATACTATATGTAATTTAATTCTTTTTTTTAAATTATTCAAATTTAATTTTCAATTTTTAAACGTTCTATTTTTATTGCGCATACCCTTGTACAAAATGGTCGTTAAGGAAAATTTCAAAATTTGTTACGCAAAATTTACGGAGTTATACAAAATTTTTGGTGGAATTTTAAGGGGAGAGAAGCCTAGTCAAATTGTACAAAGATATAAATTTTTAGATATTTATTTAATTTTTATTAGTCTAATATAAAGAAAACTGTAAATTTTTCTTTCATCATAAAATTTCTTGTTCGTTTACAAATAAATTTTTATATTCTTTTTTATTTATTAATTTTTAATGGCAGCAATTTGTTACATTTAAATTTAGAATAGTTTATTTTGCGCAATACACACAATCTTTTCTTTAATTACCTAAATAAAAACAAATGGATGTGATTAGATGTGGAAGATATTTTAGAAGTTTTGCTAATTTTTTTTTTGGAAAAACATGTTTTGAGTGCAACGATATTATTTGATTTTCACATCAATATTTTTTTGTGTTATTTCATTTTTGATTCTAATTATAAATATACCTATATATTTTTTTAAAATTCTATCTAAAGTTTGGTAAATATATTTTTGTATAAATTAGGTACCTATTTTGAAATTGGTGTTTTTACTATTTTTGTTTAAGAACTTAACACATCAAAAAATGTATTTGAAATGGATACGTTTATTTTTGTGTGGAAAAAAACTAAAAGCTTTCTTTGATTGTTTAGAAAAATAAAATAGTTATTTTAAGAATTTCCAGAAAATATTGAAGATAAAATAAAATTAGCAAATAAAAATTAAAAATTTCTTGAAAAAATTGAATCCAAAGTTAACATAGAATTAAATTTTCTCTTAAAATAAGGAAGTTGTTTACCCTCCCTATAAACGGAAACGGTTATAATTTAAAAATATTTTATTTAAAATATTCGTAGCTAGAAGCTACTAGTCAAAATTACAAAAATGTACTTAATTTTTAAAAGGATAAGGATACTGTTTCATCCATTTCAAATATTATTATTATAATAAGTTTATTTTTTGTACAACAAACAAGGAAATGTTCCAAAAATTGTTGGGTGATTTCATCCAACGAAGCTGCTCTACTTCTCCCTTTTCACTTTTTAGTTCTGGCTGCTTCAATGGATAAAATCATTAATTATTTAAATAAGTGAATATAAAAAGGTTCTAAATTTCCACTTTTTTAATCATTCTAGTATTTTAGCTCTAATGTAGGAGACACCTGCTGAAGGATTACAAAAATGACAAAAATTTCATACAATGCTTCCTCTAAAAAGTTCTTTCTTTATTTCTGTATCGTACCAATCCCTAAACTTTGTTTATAGCCATTTTTATTTACGTAAGAGAGTACAGAGTCTAGTCAGTACCGGATTAAGTGTTAAGCGGGTCGGTTCAATTTTTTTTTTAAATTTCTTCAAGAAATACTTTAAGATAGATACTTTTAAAAGACTTCTTCAGACTGTAGGTTTTAAGACAATTATCTTTTTGATTCACTTTTATAATCCGGTCCTGATTCCAGTCAAAATAATTATGGAAGAAGTTATACGTAGGTAAATTTTTGTTAGTGATGGGATTATTGAAATTAAAAATAATCGATAATTCGATTTTTTAAATAAACGGTAACATACGATTATGGAAATAATTCGAATTATATATTGGTATATTACTGTATATGCAGTACAAAAGAAACTGTATGTATACCTTTTCTTCTAAACTGGTACGATTTTTTCTGGTGTATGAGGTAAGGGGCGTCCATATGCACGCTTAGTATAACATCATACGTATATATCGCTACATTTCTGTCTTAACCTCGTATATCAAAAGCTACATGTTTTAGGACAAACAAAAACATATTAAATACTATATATATATATATATATATATATATATATATATATATATATATATATATATATATATATATATACTTATGTATATACCGTGTGAGTTTTTTGAGATTTTGATTACAGCCAAACCATTGATTTAATCGAAAAATTGTTCAGATAAGAGTTGTAGATATCGACGGGGGTAACCGATTACTATAGTCAGGAGCTTTATAGCTCTTTTGGTTTTCGAGCTGATACAAACTTACAGATTTTTAAATGAGCCTGTATATTAATTTTTAGATAAAACTGATCTAATGAATCAATTAAGAACATAAATGAGGAAAACAATCTTTTTATCCAAGTTTATATATATATATATATCCAAGTTTATATATATATATATATATATATATATATATATATATATATATTGGGAGTTTTCAGATACGAGGTTAAGACAGAAACGTAGCGACATAGTATCTCTGTATTGTATCGCAAACGATAGATTTGTATTGTAATAGTGTATGAATACTTTTGTTTGAATTTTTGAATGTTGTTAGTCTTACCTCCACTTGTACAAAATATGAAAGTGGGAGAAATATTTTATTCAGAGTCCCATTATAAAAAAATACGATAATGCCCATCTTGAATTTTTATGTAAAAAATAAGTATTTTTTTTTTTAGAATGTTTTAAACCTAAGTTCCCAAATATTTGACCAAATTTCCCAGGAAACGAAGGATTAAAAATAATTTAACATGCTTTCATGTAATAATTGTTACTTTATTATTCTTTCCAAAAATTTTTCGGTATTTTTCATACCTTCTTTTCAGTGGCTACAAAACAAAGTAATTTTGGAAAGAATAATAAAGTACCAGTTATGAAGAATGTTGAATTATTTTCAATACTTCATTTCCTATGAAAGTTGGTCAAATATTTGGGAACTTAGATTTAAAACATTCTAAATTAGTACATTATCCCAAAAATGTATACTGAATATGTATTTTTGTTTAATAAAATAAGTATTTATGTAGTTTATTAGAGGCTTGTTCGAGCAGCAGTTTTGGATAGTACCAAACTGTCAGGATTATGCGCAAAGCAATTTTAGTATGCGCAGTGCGGTCTTAATAATGACTAAAAACTTTTTGCTCACAATCCTGACAGTTTGGTACTATCTAGAGATGAGCTAAACGGTAATTTTCTAATAACTGTTATTGCAATAACAGTTACTGAAAAATAACTGTTATTTATAACAGTTATTATAATAACTGGTATGGTATTTGGATGTTTTAACATATTGTAAGATATTCGATATGCGTATAAACTGTTCTGTTTTAGTGAAATATGCACAGATCGATAATACTGACGGATACTAAATAATCTGCAATATCTGTTCAAATACTTGTCTATACAAGGATTTAGGCTTTATATACACAATTTTAACAATTTTATGGATACAAAATTACAAATACAAATAGATAACTTGTACAATAGACAATAGTTCATTTTTAAGGGTTTTTTAAATGTGCTACAATAGAAAATGTGTAACTTTCCTGGGGCGTTATTATTTTGAAATTCTCCGTAGATGGTTCAAATAAATTACTGTGATCTTTGCTTTCGAATATATTAATATTGCCCTATGTTATCGATATTTCCAAAGGAGTTATTTAAGTAACCAGTTACTGGGTATTCCAGTTATTCACAATAACTGTTATCTTTCTATACTAGTTACAAAATAACAGTTGTCGATATATCGATCATCCCAAAACTGCTGCTCGAACAAGCCTTATGTAGTAATAATTTAATTTGCAACTTTTTATGACACATTTTTTTGTATCGGTATTTAATTTTTAATTTAGTACCTTTTTATAAACATTTATTACAAAATTTGCATAAAATTTTTTTTTTTTTGTAAATTATAGTATATTTGCAATTGTGATTTATTTTTATTCACTGCCACTGTGCCCCGGAGCGGATGGTGTGTCGCTGTATATTGGACTCGGTGTAGTATTATAATAATCGTTTATCAATGGAAGCGGTGGCGGTAGTCCAGCGGCGGCGGCCGCGGCCAGTGTGTCTACATTTAAAACGGCCATCCCCACACCAACACTATCCACCGAGGTGTCCGTCGAGCTCGTTGTTAATGGCGGTGGGGGCGCTGGAATATTATATATCCACGATTCCAAATTTTGTCCAGTCGATTGTTGTAATGTCGCGGTAGCGGTAGCGGTAGCCGTAACAGATACATTATTAGCAACAACAACAGACGCCACATTGTGACGTAACATTAAATTTGCGTCTCTCTGCAAACGAATCGAGAAGTTTTTTTCTTGGATTAGATATAATTGTTTGTTATATTTAAAAAAATTGATATTTTCACAAAGTAAGATTTATATGACATGCGTTTAACTTGTTAAATACCATCAAACGGGACTATTTGAAAACGGTGGGGCTATTTGGAACAAAAAAAAAGAAGATTTAAACTCTTAAAGAAGAGTTTTAGAAAGATTTAAATTCTTAAAGAACATCCCCTATTAAAGACGCATTAACGTTATGAATCGTTCAGAAATCAAACAGATATAAGAGCTTAAATATTTTTCTTTTTTTTTTTGTTCCAAATAGCCCAACCGTTTTCAAATAGTCCCGTTTGACGGTACCGTTTGGGATTACAAATCCTAAAAAAATTATTTGAATTACTGCCTACTGGGTAGTTACTCTTCAAATGTGCTGTGATATGCTATGTTATGATTAGTTCGGAAAGAAACATAAAGAAATATGTATGAAGTTTTTCAAACTGCAGGCGATATTAATCAGACTAGTACGCATACGACAGCCTGCAAACTATTTAGCCATTAATCCGTTTTGTTTACGTGATATTTTTCTCATGTGACGACAAATCTTCGAAGAAGTTGTATTTTATTTTATTTTACAAATTTGCTTTAATATTTGACTCCTTTACCGGAATGGTTTTTCACTTGTTTTGGCTGTAGTATTATTACTTTATTATATTTATTTAATTTACGGTTTTTCTTGTTTTCTTTCTTTTTTTTGGATTGTTCAAGACATCGCTTTATTCCTTGTCTGATTTTCACTTCTGAAGATGGCCAAGACATTGGCTGAAACATGTTAGGTTAAGCTGATTTTTAATTTTCGTATTCGTATTTAATTTGATAAAGAGATATATTTGGTAAGTTGATAAGTACACCACAAATCCAATTTTCCGTAGTGGTCGGTGCAAATTTAAGGGGAAGTACGTAAAATCGGAAGATCAGGGGCGTCGGTAAACTTTCGTTTCGGGGGTTGGTAAATATTTACCTATCTGAATTTATTTAAAACAATATTATCTTAAGAGACAATTTACACCTAAAATTCGGTTGTGTAGACAAAGGAAATCGAATATTATACTAATGAATATGAGTGACGACTTTTAAAAAACTGTCAAAAAATCAACTTCACTATCGCATTCATCGGCGCAAAAGACGCCAAATAGCGGAAGCTGAAAAAAATTGTAGAATATTCTACTCGTGAACTAGCAAAGATACCAAAAAACAAACTTCACTATTGAATTGGGCATTAAAATTAGATTAAGCAGCGCATTTTGACAAAAATTCTAGAATGTTCTATTCATCAACTAACAAAGATATCGAAAAATCGATTGTACCATTTAATTGGTCATCGAATAAAAGACGGAATAGCACATTTGGATAAATGTTCTAGAATATTCTATTCGTCAAATAGAAAAAATTGTTTGTCAAAATCGGACATTTGGTTTAGATTAGTTTAATTTCGATTGAACAATTAAGTGGTGCAGTAGATTTTTCAATATCTTTGTTAGTTAACAAATAGAATATTCTAGAACATTTCTCAAATTGTCTTATTTGGTCTCTTTTTTGGTATCCAATTCCATGGTGACGTCTGTTTTTGAATATCTTTGCTAGTTGACGAATAGAATATTCCAGAACATTTGTCAAAATATGTAATTTGACCTCTTTTTCAATGGACAATTAAATGGTACAATTGATTTTTCACTATCTTTGCTAGTTGACAAATAAAACATTCTAGAATTTTTGTCAAACTACACTGTTTAATCTCATTTTTAATGACCAATTCAACGGTGAAGTCTCTTTTTTGATATCTCTGCTAGTTGAAGATTAGAATATTCTAGAATTTTACGTTGCTCATTTTGCATTTGCATTTTGCATATTACGTATACAGAATATGTGCATATATATCTGCAGTGAAATTTTAAAAAAGTTCAAGGCTACGAGACCCTCAGACAATATTACCTACGGCCCTGACTCTGGCTTGGTACATAAATTTTCTCCAATGCAGACAAACAACATATTTGTCAGAGGAGAACCCCACTAAATCGTTGACGTCACTACGTAAAATCGGAGTACGTACCATTGGATGGACATTGTATGCATTATTGCGATCATATTGTGTTCTGTCGACAACATTTATTACTAATAATGATAATTATTATTGTACAAATGATTTTTCCTATTTTTTTATCTACAAATTAATCAGAAATGAAAACTGTGTACCATAAATAATAACTTTCCTTTATTAGAAATCAATTTCGTCAACAGTTAGCACTATGGTCACAATGTTGCATACGTACCAGTTTACAAAAATATATTTCTTTGTGTTTGTTTCCGAACTAATGATAGCATAGCATAGCATATTATAGCACATTTGAGGAATAGCTATTCTGGTTCTATTTTTGACTGTGGTTGGTGAGTGACATATTCTTAAGGATTTATAAAACCAAACCGTATTTAAAAGGTGGCGTTGGTGAAGAAGCGTTTTTATTAATAAATGGTTCATGACTGAAATTTTTGGAAAAGATTATTAAAATGAATGAAGGTGTATTAAATTAATAATGTAGAAAATATTAGTGATGCCAAGACTAGAGAAATGTCATAAATTTTAGTATTAAAAAAATGAAATATAGGTGAAGGGATTGTTAAAATTTATCCGATATTATTGTAAGAAGTCTTATGGGAATGTATAATTTCGTTAGTACAGCATATAACCCCGACGAAATTTCTGGATTTCCAATTTTTTCCTTCCTCTGCGTGTTTAAATTACAAAGCAACAAATAAAAAAATTATTAGTAGGCTGTGGAAAAATTTTGAAAAAGTCGTCTATTTCCATGGAAGAAGGAGAGGTATATAATATTGTAAAGGAAGGAGCATTTCCCAAAATACTGATCAACATATTATGAATATTAAACGTGCGTATTATGAATGACGTCATTTTGTAAATATACAGTAACGGTTTTAATTTAATTAAAACATTGCCATTGCTTTTAAAACAATATATTTAGTATATTTTTCTTATAATTGTGATTTCTATATAAAAACATAAACAATTAATTAATTATTTTTAATATCTGTTCTAGTTAATTCAATAATCAACTCCTTAAGAATGCTGTTCGACTATTTTATCAGTTAATTTTTCGAATTCTTAATTGTTTACTAAATTATTGTATTTTTTAACGGTGCTTAAAGAATATTATAAATTACCATAAACTGAAAACAAAAATTGCTCAAATTAATCGATTATTTACAATTTATAACAATTTTTGTAAAAAGATTGCGTTTTGGTTTATAATTTTCCATCACTAATAAGACATATCTTTTTGATAAAAGTAGACACAAACACAAATAAAACTATACAGTTATTAAATTATCATTTTATTAATAAATAAATAAATACAAACAAAATACATGATCTTGAAGTTAAATTTTTATATGCTCATTAATTTTACATATAAGACGCTACTGAAATGAAGGGTCAATCTAACCTATATTTTAATTTTTACATAATTTTATTTTTTACAATATTTTTAAAATTTTTGTCGTTATTATCACATATTTTAACTAAAAAACGAATTCCTTATTTACGTAGAATGATTCCTTTTTCGATATTTCCTTTACTTTGTGTAATGTCAAAATTGGTATTTTTCCGCTTATTATAAACCTGTTTTTTTAGATGAAAAATGTAGAAAAATTAACAAATTTTCCCTAGAAATGGTTGCATTTACTGATCAATACAATATTTACTTACCCAAATATTATATTTACGGTGTATTACGTTTACTAATTTTATTTTAAATTTAATTTTTTGTAGGACTGGATGTTTAGTGCTTATTTGCACGTGTTATAGTGTATATTTACTCTTTTGTTTTTTATTTTTTGTGGTACATTCAAAAGAATCTACGTATTCATTCTAACATATCATATTAAACTATATCTTGTCCCTCTCTTAAGAAATAGTCTCCATCCATATTCTTCTATATCAATGTCTATTTCGCAGTAATCAATCGATTTTGATTTAATTTGTAGCAGGGCCGTGGAATGGAATTAGGGGCTCCAGGAGCAAACTATTAACACTCCCCCGCCCACCCCGACAAATATTCAATTTATCACTGACGCCCAAAATTAAGTAAAAAATAAGATCTGGGTTCCGGGGCTACATATTGGATAATTCCTGCATTTTTGATTTTTCATACATAAATAAAAAAAATTATTTTATTGGCTGCTCACTGTACGAGACCCTAACTTTGCGAGCCCGACTCGCTTTTGGCCGATTTTTCTTATTCGGAATTATTTATTGAAATCTAGTCACGCAAGCTTTTCTGTCGATATGAAAAAAACCATTGTTTAAGTACAATTAACTTTTAGGCTAGGCGCATACATACAATTTTTAATCGATCGACTATTTAGTATCGATCGTATCCGCAAACACTCGATTAAATAGTTGTTCCATGAATAGAAAGTATCTATACAAATTTTTGGAGAATCTCTAAGTGTGCAGTCACGGAGGTATGTGGAGATGACATCTCGTATGTGTAGCATTACACACACATTTACAATCGCATACGTACCTAAAAAAAATTATTGTGATCTAACAATTTTAAAAGGGGGATATTTTTATAAAAATAATATAAGGAACAAGGGAATATTTAGCAAAGTATTTACCAATAACAAAAACTTTTTTTGATGTTTTGATGTTTTTTAATGGAAACAAGAGTTATATGTATAAAAAAAATTAAAATACATAAAAAATATATACATAAAAAAATTTTGTTTAGACACCCATGCGTATAACATTATAAAATGGCGGATACCCATATTTAATTTTTAAAACATGATTTCTACTTATTTATGAAACGTAATTGGGTTTTTTCCTTCTGTTTTTACTCTATTGTCGCTTTTGCACAATAAAACACAACAATTAACCATTTTGGTTTTCGATGGAAAACGTTGTCGTCAGTTTTAATTTCACGACAACTTTTCAAACATCCCACGTGACGCACACACACAATTAAACAATGACAGGAGGAACACCAGCGTTTGGCTTCAGATCGCCTAACAAAATGACTAGTCCATATACGTCATTGTGTGCATTCTTAACAACTAAATCACAAGAGTTCATCAGTTGCACAACTCAATATAATTTAGTCGATATAATAATCGAGTGTGTGAGCTTACCCTAAAATTTTTAGCTTTTTTTATGTGGATTGCGACTGATTGGTGATGATCTGATGATCCTTTCGTTTTATTTATTGGTTAGTAATATAATCCCGTAACCTATTTAGGTCCCCCCGTCATGTGTGCACTACTTTGTGCTACTTTGTGTGATTATTAAATGACATTCGGGTTTAACTGGAAGGGGGGGGGACAGCTCCAGTCGACAATCGGTCGGCTACAATATATATATATATATATATATATATATATATATATATATATATATATATATATATATATATATATATATATACATTAAGCTACGATGGTAAATGATAGACTATCTCAATATATCATTTTCTATTCTGTTCTTGATAAGATTTCAGATAATAAAAAATGTATATATACTTATCCATTTATACAGTAAAACTGTCTCATTCATTAATATTTATGTTTCGTATTGGAATATTATTAACATTTTGTTGTTGACGCTGGATTATTCTTTTCGTATTCTGTGGAATTTAATCAATATCTTTTGTTATTTGTTTCCCATTTCTACACCCCCGCGTTTTTGTTTTGAGAATTGAAAAAATAAGAAATTATTTTGTTGAGAGATGAGGGTAGTAATATTATATTTGTTTTGTGTTTGTGGAATTGTTTTTAACGCCAAATTACTAGAATTCTGAAATTTTACTAGAATTCTGACAGTATTCCCTCTGAAAAAAATTTCGTGCGCCACTGTATTTTCTATTACCGTAAAACCGTCTAGACCCGGACACTTTGCATCAATCTTCAAAGTAAGTAGTTTCTACATTAATCTGCTACAATAAGCATTTGTTCTTGACGTCATTAGAGAGATAAAAACATCCTGTAAACAGCTGTACCAATAAAAACTACGGATTTTAACTTTTACTATCTCATTTTACCGGATTACTATTCTCCAGTTTTTCAAAGAAATAAAATGTGTGTCTAACTTAGACATGTAATTTTCGTAATAATTGTCATATTGTTTTAATTTTAAAGTTATATTCGATATATATATATAAAAAAATACATGCTATATACATATATCCGTTTAGACCCGGACACATCAGTTTATTACACTATGGCCGCGATTCGCACTGGCTGTAACTTCCACTATCCATACGTTATATTCCCGCCAGAATTACGCGGTTTATGCCTCCTTTGGTGTCATATCGTATGTTTACTTCATAGAGTGGCATACTATGTATTGACCCCTCTCCCTTCCCACAAAATGTTTTGAAGCCTTTGACAGGTTCAAAGACATCAGACGATATAAAACACTGTCCTAACCCTGACGGGAGAGGTTAGTTTGCATGTTATTACATTATTTAAGTAAGTGTCCGGGTCAAAACGGATTTGGGGTGTAGACCCGGACACTTACTAATTATTTTTTATTTTTTTTTATTTTTACTTATAATGAAACAAATGGGTCAGGGATATAACAAATAATATACGCTCTTTCTAATGGAAATACTTTTATTGGTGATATCTATGAAGGAAACATGTATAAACATAAAATTTTACCAAAAAATGTAAAAAAGTGTCCGGGTCTAGACGGTTTTACGGTAATAAAAATTAAGCTTGTAACGAATACTTTATTCGGGCGTTGGTCGAACACCGAATATTCGACTAACATCCTGGAAAAAAAGCCGAATATTCGGTGAATACTCTTTGGCGAATACTACTTAATATTTGGTTTTTTGATATCTCATACAATATATGGTATTAAAATTTTTTTTTAGTACAAAACCATAGAATATCCCTGTTTCGGCATCCTGTATAATATAGTGAATTTCTGGTTACAAAAATTACCTTAATTTTGAAGCTTAAAATTTCGCAAACGAAGCGATGTGATACGTCAGAAAAAATTTTCATCCCCACTTTTTTGCTATTTATTAATTGAGATCTACACCTGTACCTAGCATCTACATGCAAAATTTCATGAAACTATAATCGTTTTGAGATTTTTCTTCGGAACCTTAAACTAACACAAACAATAAAATTGATTAACCTAATTTCATTATTTGATTTTATTTGGCGATAAATCTCAATATTAAGACCAGCAAAAAACCAAACAGAATTTTTTTTAATTTTTTATTTTTATTGATTTTTATATTCTTGTCTTGATAATGATGTTTTGAAACACCGAAACCGGCCGACATGTTGAAGATTGGTTAAAAAATTCAGTTTGGTTTTTTGCTGGTCTTAATATTGAGGTTTATCGCCAAATAAAGTCAAATAATTACATCTTACATCTTCAAATAAGCATAATTCAGTAATTTTAAATAATATTAGTTTTTAATTTTTTTCAGTTAAAAAATCATGTTAAGATACTCCTAAATTTGATGTACATCAGTAGCAAAGAGGTTAAATAAGTGTACTTAACCAGTACGTGTATCATGACTATGTAGCTGTATGTGTGTGTATTTGTGCATTCATAATATATTCATGCTATATTGTTAGCTATGTACATATTATGTAATAGCTAGTAAGGAATTTTGGGTAACTTAAAAAATGTAAACTTTACCGCATCGATGCAGCATCATGACTTTTCTGATGCGTCTAATACTATATGATGCGCTGCTGATGCTCTCTTGTAATTTGATGCACATTAGATGTTTTTGAACGGGATATTAGCATCATTTTGCCTCTGATTTGGCTATAGGTAAGATAGATAATGTAGCATGCTAGATTATAGATAATATAGCAATACAGTCCTTGTATAGGTATATTATCTTTGAATTTCAATTTGAACTTATTTGAAATTGAAAATATTGAAATTATTTGAATAAAAAATATTACATATCTATTTTGAATGCAAGATGTATTCAAATAGTTTAAACAATTTTAATCAAAGGTAAATACATTCATCTTTTTCAACAATTTGGTTTTCGGAATTATTCCTGTTGATGTTAATACGTACATAATATGGCAAGTAGTTATAATTCTACATTATACACATTACATGCATCTTGGACACGCATCACCAAATTTCTTGATGCATTGTTTTGACGCATCAAATGCAAAAATGAACTTTTAATTTTTCGTTGTGATGCGTCTGATGCGTTTTTGAACTTTTGACTCTACCTCATGCAAGCAGTGATGCATTTTTGAAGTTACCCATTTTCTTTGCTGCGCTCCTACCATAGCGTGTTGAAATGTAAAAGATTCAATAATTGATCATCCTGTATTATGTTGCTATTGTGTAGAACAAACAAAGACGTTGTTCAGAGAAAAAGAACTTACAGTCGCTGTACAGGCATATTCTATAACAAATTCGAAATCAACTTGTTATAAATATTGTTAGCCGTACAGTCGTCGACTAAGGATTCGAAAATAACAGGAGAAATAGCAAAAAGGAAATAAAATCGTACATATATATTATACAATATGTATTTTCACTCGTTATATAATATTAATTTTATATTAATACCCGACGATGTGGCGTTTACCTAATGTGCTGAATACATAGAAAACTGACCGCTACAGGAAAGTTTTCGCTTTTGAAATATTAACTCTGAGGTACAAATATTAATAAAATAAAGATGGAGCGAGCAACACACGCATTTGGTCAATTAATTGGAGCGAGATAGACTTCGATTTTGATTGCGTGCGTGTAAGTATAATATGGTACGAAACCTATCGTGAACATAAAATTTATTGTTGAAATTAGTGTTTTTTCAATAAATACCGGAATCTCGCCTGGAAGTAGATAAATATATCGAGAAAGGTAACAAAAAAGGATGCGCCACCTCAAAGGGTCTGGATTCAATTTAACTCAAATGTTGCGTAGTGTATGTACAGTCAATTATTTTTATCAGTTTTACTTTACCCTTTTAACCTGAATTTTTAAAAAAAAAAATTAATTTAAGGTTACTTGGAGTTTTATAACATTTTTTACAGGGGCGGATCCAGCTTTCAAATTAGGACGGGGGTCATATTTTTTTAAAGATTTTCGTAATGCCTTTTTGGATCTGTAGTTACATTCTGTCATTTCATTAACGGTTTTTATTAAGGCACTGACAAATTTTAGTAAACTTCATGACTTCATTAAATTAAAATATTTATTTTGCTATAAAAAATGTGAGTGATCCAACAGAATATTTTTTTCTAGTTATCCTATTTGTTTAATTTTGGTACAAATGAAAAGAGCGACTTCGAAAACCCTTAATTTACATCCAGTTTTATCATTTTACTTACGGCTTTTAAAGAATTAAAAATTTTTTTTAAACTTGACGACGTCACAGAATTAAAAATATCCTTACTTCTGAAAGAATACTATATTGATTTGAATTAGGGTGATTAGTTGAATTAAGTTAATTTGGGGGGTGGAAGAGGGGGTTATGACACCCATGATCACACCCCTGTATCCGCTCTTGATTTTTTGGAAAGACAAAATATCTTCATAAAGGCCTTCCAGTTTACAGCCATTCTTTTTAAACGTACCCCTTGCAGTCAAAATGGTGCATTCTAGTTCACTCCCGCGGTCAGATTTTAATCTTATCCTGAAAAACGGTCGTAGGTTAGTTCGCTCCCGACGTGTTACCTACTGACAGGTAAAATTAGTTACTTAAAAATATTCAAACCCATACATATACAGCCATTCTTTTGTTACGTACGTGACATTTTCATGCCGTTTACACGCCTTCTTATAAGAAAAAAAAAATGTTATTTTTTTCTTATAAATTTTCAATACTAAGCAGATAGACAAATGTGTAAACAATATTTGTACTGAATATAAAATACATAACATTATTAGTTTTAATGTTAACTGTGTTACGTACGTGACAAAAAAGTGCCTGTTTTGTCACGTCCGTAATACTAACTTTATTAGCTCTAGCATTAAAACTAATAATGTTGTGTATTTTATATTCCGTACAAATATTGTTTACACATTTGTCTATCTGCTTAATATTGAAAATTTATAAGAAAAAAATAACTTCTATATTTCTTTCTTATGAGAAGGCGTGTAAACGGCATGAAAATGTCACGTACGTAACAAAAGAATGGCTGTTTACTATTTAAGTTCCTTTTTTAATATTTAAAAATAAAACACAAAGGCAATTGGCGGATAAGCATGGGCAGGAATGCCCTCGTACGAATTGTGTTGGCTTTTTCCCTGTTAACTGCTATCGGCACAAAATTGAAATATACTGAGATTCAGCCCTTAAAAACTTAAAACCTTTTTTTAAAGCCCCGATCAACCGGACACTCATCATCAGTTTTGAAACTACCAAAATGACAAATCGCTTGTGGACTTTCAATTACATTTCGCTTGTAGACACTCAATACCGAAGATGAAAGGAAAAATTCGACTTCCGTGATGGGGCTCCGCTGCTCACGGCGTTTTTTTAAATATCTTGTTCGCCTTTGTAGTATTATCATGTAAAAAAAAAAAATGTTTTTTGCAAATAAACTCTAAAATTCTCCGTAAAAAGTCCATTCGTCAAATTAACGACGATGTATGATTAACGTTTCTCGTAGACCAATGATTCTAGGGTTAAATAAATTAATGGTAATCACCGACTATTAATTTTGTTCTAACCTTTATAATTGATTTAAAAGTTTTTTTTTGTCTGTAAACATTATGGTCCAATTTAATAGCCTGACTCATGGTAAAATTTTCGATGTGACGACAGTGGTGGTCAGTGGCCATTAATTGTCAGTATAATAATCGGTCCAGAGGTATTGTGTGATAAATTACGATTCTCTCTCTCTCTTTCTCTATGTTTCTCGAGGTAAAGTTTTAAAATTCATCTGGTTGTTTGATTAGTAATCAAGTAGAGGTAATAGTATATGTGAAAATTTTTATATGAAAATATTTAATTGTTTAAAATGAATGGTTTTGTTACAAATGTTGATAGGTAGTGTTGGTTGGCTTTATTCTCGTTGTAACAAAACTATTACACTACGAAATTTAAACTGGGTCATCACAGTCTAATTTGAATTGCCTGTTCTATTGTCATAACACACTTATGTACATAGTTATGTATACTATATGTACAGTTCATTCATTTCAGGCAGGTATTATTTGAGTATATGTGGTTGAAAAATTATTACCGAAGTTTGGAACTGATGAAAAAAATGGGTTACTAATTAAAATCGGAATTTTGAAAATAATTTCATACGCTCTTTCCGACTTGAGTCGGACTCCATTTTGATATTCATGAGAAGATTTCGCTGGCAAGGAAAGGTTACGAAAGAATATCAACTGATGCTGAAAAAATAATTTTAAGGGGAGGTTTACTTGAGAGTCGTTAAAAAAATCGATTTTTTTTTTTGCAGAAATTGGTAGCTAATTATGTGTAGAATATGTTCCCAAAGTGATTTTGCTGAAAGTAATTTAAGGAAAGGTTTACTTGAGATTTGATAAAAAAATCGATTTTTAGCAAATTATGTGTAGAATATGTTCCCAAAGTGATTTTGCTGAAAATAATTTAAAAACAAGATTCTTGCACATTAACCGAATCCAGCTTTCTATAAAAAAAAATTCAGAAAACGTAGTTCACGCAATAATGAGTATTAAATATAAAATTTTGAAAATACGTTTCATTTTATATATTTTATAATATCTCGGAACTACATTTTTGGAACTGGCGGACACGATAACTCAAAAACTATTCGATGGATCCTTTTTTTAAATTTTTTATTTTAAAGATAATTCGGCACCTCTACCTAAGTTCAATACACTTTCGGTATTTTTTATTTTTAAATTTACTTTAAAGATCGAAAAATAAGACAAAAATCGCAATCAAAAGTTCAAACATCCTCCATTTTTTTTTCAGTAATTTATTGATATTATAGGTAGAGGTGCCGGTACTCTTCGTATATTTTATAAATCTTTTTTGTTTTTGGATTTCGGTGGTTTATTACCGACGCTAGGATGTCCGCCAACAAGGCATTGGATTTTCGGATCGTCACACTGCAGTATCTATAAAATGGACAATTTTTTATATTTTTCCTTGAAAAATTTTTTTTGTATAGTTTAATACTTAATAAATATGTGTACAAAATTTGAAATTGATATTTACTTCCGTTCTTGAGAAAAAAATTCTAGAAAAATACATAATTTTTAAGGACTCTCGAGTAAACCTCCCCTTAAGAAGTTAAAAACCTCGTTAAAGTTGGAACTTAAAAATGAGCTGTTGTGCGCAGGCGCGCGAAGGTTTCTGAATTAGTGCAACCATTTTGAAACAAGTGGCGCGCGAGTCATTTCAGCAAATGCAATAAGAGGGAAAAACAAGAAAATATTGCATATCTAAAAGCATTTCAATAAACAGAATTAAAACACAAACACTTTCTTTCTTTGAGTTTGAATATAATTGTTAATTCTGTACACAAAGAAATAAAGTCTCTCTCAAAAAAAAATCACGTCTGTTGATCTGTGTTGCTTATATATTGTTGCGTTTCAAAGGAACAAGATTTTCATTTTAAAATTCCACATTGAAATCGAGACTGAATATGCATGCAAAAAAGTTTCAAAGTAGAAACAAAAAAAGGAACGAAAAATCTAAAGCCTTTTTTACAAAAATATATTTCAATCAGTGGTTGACAGTGGTTGCGGTGGTTGCGGCACTGGTTCAAGAGACCGAGGTTGTTAACTAAAGCGATATTTGCGTATGTGGGTGTAAAGATTGGCATATGAACGTGTCAGGAATTTGTTTCATTTTTAGCGAATTTTTGAAAAGAAAATTCACCTATTACAGCCACTGTCATGGTAAAAATTTGTTTTAAGGTTTCTAGTTCTCAAAATTTCTAGTAATCAAAATTTAAAAGATTTTCGAATATTTTGACACCCTGGCAAAAAGCGGAAAAAATCATATAAGATACGTTTTTGAACCATTATTCTATGTGAGTTTTCGACTAAAATTCGCTATGTTATGCATGATGTTGCGACAGAGGTTATTTCATTTGTACACCAAAAACATGGAAATATTTTTCCTTTACTTCAGATTATTTTATGTGATGTGAATATAAAGTAGATTTTGATTTAGCATTTACAATGTGTGCCGCGCTGGTTTGTTTGCTGGCATGTTATGAGTTTGTATATCAGAGAATTTCATAACGAGAATTATACGTTTCATATAATGCCAAAATTAAGTTTAGTATTTCTTGATCCGGAAAAATCATCTAATTGGTTTCTTTAAATAAAATTAAAATTTAATGAGTATTTGTTTTTACAGTAAATTTCCAGTGTTTTATTTCTCTGCAGATTATTATATACAAAAGAAAAATACGTTGCGAATGGGGTGGGGCACACAGCTTCCTCGTACTCGTAAATGACTTTAAAACAGTATTCTACCAATATCGTGAAATTAAATTTGTAGGGGACCATCTAGGAACCAGACCGCATAATTTCTGACAATTTCATAAAAAAGAATTGAATAGTTCAGAAGTTATGCCACTTGGTGCAATTTAGTATATTAATGGAATGACATGGTAGCGGCGTAGCTACCGTTACTCCGATTTCGATTAAATTCATAGGGGACCATCTAAGAACCAAACTGCATAATTTCCGAAAATTTCATTAAAAACAATTGAACAGTTCAGAAGTTATGCCCCTTGGTGTAAACTGGCGACACACAGACGGACAGAGAGACGGACGGACGGACAGACACTAAATCAAAATTGTTCAGGAAGCTCTAAAACGTAAAGTGCGTAAAAAATTTTATCTTGTAGGGAGAAAATTTTTTATTTTTCAAAAGTGATCACAATGTTTCCGCTACTTTAGTAGTCTCGGAAGCAAAAAATGAGTTTGTTTAAGGCCACATGACCGAAGCTAAAATTTCTATGGCGATCTCGTAATTTTGATTCAGTAGTAGTTACATAAATATATTGTATGGATAGGAATGTATTGAACGAGTCGCCGTTATGATGAATGTGCGAAACCAATCATTAAAAATATGGAAAACAAAACCGAGTTTAGGATTACATGCAACCAAAAATTGTCTATTTACGTAGGATGTGCCATAAGTTCTCGGCCTGAGTATTAAAAAATACAGAGAGAACAGTGAAAAGAATTTATTTTTCTATATAACCGCCCTCTATTTCAATACACTTATTATAAGGTGGGATGAGCATCTCTATGCCTTTATAATAATAAGCAAATTCTTTGTAGCGTTCTACAAGAGCGATGTTTTCGGAAGTGATCGAATCTGCCGGAAGTCCAGCACGATCATCGTCGTTGAGGGACTCGTACCGCAAACGAAACCTTTGGCACGGCTTTACCGTATACACCATCCAATCTGTCCTTAATTTCTTCTGGAGTTTGTCCTTCTTTTGTCAGAAATTTTTGTTTATTAAAAATCATATAGTAATTGAAAAACTGGATCGGTTAGGACTCGAACTCACGATTCCTGATAACGCCTGAAATCAAGCGCCTTACTACTAGGCCACCGATCAAGGGCGTCCATACACGGGGACAGGAGGGTTCCGCGGCCCCCTAGCTCTTAGAGAAACGATAAAATATAGAACTGCAGTGTTAGTCGAGTGTTTTTTCTTTTAACGTAGTCTAAAATTTTAGCAACAGCATAGAGTTTTCCAAAATGGTCGGAAATGGAACTTTTTATGGCTTCTTTAAAAGTCGTCATTCGTCATCCAAAATATTGAAAATACTCTTATCTCCAGTTCTAGCTCTCTGTCCCCCGTCCCCCTACCAATTTTCCTATCAGTGCCCTTGCCACCGATCCCTATACTAACTACGCTAGTGCTAATGTTAAATGGTTATATATGCCATTTTCATAAATATTTTATAGCAAATTCATTGATATCACCATAATTTAGTTTTATGTCTGGGTTTAATTCGATTTCGTTTGGATTTATGTCTGGGTTTTCTCATTTTTACATTTGATGCGTCAAAACAATGCATCAAGAAATTTGGTAATGCGTGTCCAATATGCATGTCATGTGTATAATGTGGAATTATAACTACTTGCCATATTACATATGTAGGTATTAACACCAACAGGAATAATTCCGAAAAACAAATTGTTGAAAAAGATGAATGTATTTACCTTTGATTAAAATTGTTTAAACTATTTGAATACATCTTGCACTCAAAATAGATATGTAATATTTTTTATTCAAATAATTTCAATATTTTCAATTTCAAGTAAGTTCAAGTTGAAATTCAAAGATAATATTCCTATACAATGACTGTATTGCTATATTATGTATAGCCAAATCAGAGGCTAAATGATGCCAATATCCCGTTCAAAAACATCTAGTGTGCATCAAATTTCAAGAAAGCATCAGCAGCGAATCATATAGTATTAGACACATCAGAAAAGTCATGATGCTGCATCGATGCGGTAAAGTTTACATTTTTGAAGTTCCCCATAATTATTCTTCTCAATTTTGAAAAAGATTTTTTAACAGACACGATAATATTTGGAACACAGTAAAAAAAATTTGAATATAATTCCAATAAATTATTTTTAAATAAGTTTTGTAATGGTGGCATTTTAAATCTTTGATTTTGGAAAAATTAGTCAACATCACGCTAGCACTATTGAACCGCTCCTGGACTGTACTGTATGCAGTATAATACACATAAGTGTTTATCATATACTCGAAATAATAAATTGTCTACAACCATTCAGGAATGCAGTAAACAATTTGTTTACTTTAAAATATTGTAAATTTCTGCTGGATGTTACACTTAGGTGGTTGGTACATTACATAGGTTAACGTGAATATCGTTATGTTTAGTGCTATGGTGTTTTCTTGCATTTATGTTACTTGTTCTGCATCTGATGTGTTCATAAAAAATTCAGTTTACTTAGTAAAATATATTTTTTAAAAATGCAATATTAGGAATCGATGTTCTTTATTTGAGTGTATTCTATATGTGTAGATTCATTTGATTAATGTACCTATTTTGAAATGTATGTTATGGAAATTGTATATTAAGACATTTCCATGATACGTGATCGGTATCAAAATTTTCACCGGCTGACATTTGAAGGTAAAAATGGTGAATGTCGAATGGGAACTTTTTCGTTTTAAGTCTAACACTTCCTTTTAGTTGCATAGATTTTGCATACAACTTCCGTTTTAACCCGTTCTGCATTAAGGTGGTCAGAGCGCTAGAGTATTTTAAAGATTCAATTTTTAGTCGAATTTTTCAACTGAAAAAGACTTATACAGCCTATACGATAAGAACGGCGAGAGGCGAGCGTAGGGGCGCTATCCGTTTTCGGACCCGTAGAACACGATTATATAGAAAAAAATGTCTTTTATATATATATATATATATATATATATATATATATATATAATATAATTTTATATATTATATATATATATATATATATATATATATATATATATATATATGTATAATTTTATATATATATATATATATATATATATATATATATATATATATATATATATATATATATATATATATATATTCTTATTATAAAATAAAAAAAGTCAAAAATGGACTTAAGTCCTTTTGTCTGCCGGCGCTAGATCTATATGGATTAGTTTTAAGTTAGTAAGCAGAGACGTTTCAGATTTAACTGGAAATATTTTAGATATGTTTAACTGTAAAAATTGATTGAAGTTTTATCTTGGGAGGATGTAACTGTAAATATAAAAACGATGAACATCGCTCTCTTGTAGTCTGTACTGTACCCTTGTTCTTATAGTAATGGATTATCGTCTTCTATTAAAACTTCTTTATTACGGTTTAGTATTGCGGAGATAACCAAGCGTATTATAGATATGGTAGACAATGAGTATTATTCGGCCATATTTATGTGTGTACGGCCGTGCGTAATACACTATCTATGTCTGCTTTTTATTTGTCATAAAAAAATAAAATTCGACAACAAAGTTACAAATAGTTGCCGGCAAATATTTTGCTAGGGAAATAATTTGAAAGTACTACGGACGTTAGTACGTTCCGGTTTCTCAAGCCCAACGAAGTTAATATCATTTTTTATTCGCGAGATATCGTGCAGGGAAAAATGTCGACATATAAATAATGTAAAGACACTGTAGTAACCTTGAAACGTATAAATATGTTAAAAATTTCAATTTTCGAATCCGTTATACTTCTATATGTTGGGTATTTAAAAATATTTGAACTAAATTCGATGAAAAATGCTGAAATACAATTTTATAATTAATAAGCTTGTAACAAATTTCGAATATTTGTCCAGAACCTTGATCGATTAGTTGAATATTCGACGAATATTATTCGGTTACTTGTATTTTGTTTGTATTCCCTATAACCAGTTCTTTTAAACGACACTCCGCATCATATATGAAATTTAATACAATCAAAATTTACTTTATCAAAATTATCATTTCACGTTTGTAAATTTTATTTTTAATTCAGTAATGAATTGTAGCAGTTAGCGGTTTCTTAATTTCAAGTTTTAAATACGTGTACACTAAACAGTACGCATATTATGACTGTGTAGCTATTGTACGAATGTATGTGTGTATTTGTCGAATATGGCCGAATAGTTCGAATATCAAATATTTGCTAAATATCGAATAGTTGCCGAATATTTGTTGCAAGCCTAATTTTATTAATAACTAGCTGACCCAGCCACGCGTTGCTGTGGCTTAGTAGTTATAATTGATTGAATTAATTTTTTCTTATCATTTTAATACAATCAAATCAATATTTACTAATAAAGCTGAAAATAGTGTAGCCAATTTTAAATCATATGGAATTGAGAATAGGCGCGAGAATAAAGTGCTTCGCTTCGCTCGCTAAACAGTTCAAAATTCTATAAAAGGTTAATTCCATATAATGCTTCGCTCCGCTCGCCATACGATTTACTAATAAAGCTGAAAATAGTTTAGCCAGTTTTAAATCATATGGAATTGAGAATAGGCGCGAGAATAAAGTGCTTCGCTTCGCTCGCTAAACAGTTCAAAATTCTATAAAAGGTTAATTCCATGTAATGCTTCGCTTCGCTCGCCATACGACTCGAAAGTAACCATTAATATATCTAATTTTAACACTCTGAGATTTTTCCATAGATTCCCATATTGATGGTTTTAGATACACTGCACAATTATAACACAATATACACTATAATAATAATAGTATATTGTACAATAAGTGGAAAAAATGGCTTATTTCTCACGTATTTTACACTCTGTTTTTTCTACGAAAACATTTTTTTCGTAAAATTTACATTTTAATATTTATTTCAATAAATAGTAATATTTTTTATTAATTTATGTCGGTTGTAAAATATGTCAGTTGTAAAATTTTTGCCAATGCATACTTCGAAACTGTGGAAACAAAGATCAATAACAAACATATAACTAGTTGCAGAGTTTTTGAGGTATCAAAGTCCAACAAAAAGGAAAGATGTATTTTTAGTAAGAGATATACATATTTTATTATATTAAAAAGATAAAATACTTTTGCAATAAAGATGGATATAGAGTAATTATGTCTAAACTCCCCCTATTAGTTGTTATATCTCTCACTCAGGTAATATTGAACGATATATACAATGTACAAAAATACACTACGTTGTAAAAAAAGTAATCGATTTTGAAATAGTTTGCTTATTTATATAGTAATGCAATGATGTACCTACTTAAATAAGTAATTTTAAATTAAATAAATAATATTAAGAAATTACCTTTACTAACTCTGAATACTTCGAAGTAAAAAAATTAAGTAGTTGTTATTGTTATCTTATTGTTAGTCACTATCACTTGAACTTTCCTCACACACCTATTACTAAACTTGAGTTAATGGGATTTTCACACCATCACTTTCACTTTTCATAAACACTAACACATTTAAAATGATAAGTTTTGCTTGTGGACTTAACATTTTATTTTTAATACTCATATTCATTTCCATATTTAAATTAATTAAATATCAATAGATAAAAACCCGATTAAAAAAGTATAATAATAATCAGGAATACGATAAGTTAAAAAAAATTGTTAAAATATCGAAAATTGTATCTCGCAGGTAAAGCACTTGACTAGCCAAACCTAAGTAAAAGTACTGATTCTAAAAATTACAAATTTATTTGTAAACATACAAATTTTGTAAAACTAATAAACAGATTTTATTGAAAAATTCATAATAATAGCAATATTTACAAAGTTAGGTTTTATGCAGGTTTTATGACTGTATCAGGTAGTTCAATAAAATTGAATACATTTCAATTAATTAACCACTGAAAAGTACAGACTTTAAAAGAGAAAATTGTAGACCGTTTTATTACTTACAATATTTAGTAAATTGTTCAGAAAGTATAAAACATTAAAAATTAAACGTTTCTAAACTACAAGAAATATGTAATATAATTAAAACTAGAAATACCTATGATAAGAAATTTAATGTTTCAAAACGACTTAACGCTACCAATTTTAAAATATTAATTACTAACAGGAAAATTTTTTATGAAAAATACCCTTACATAGTAATAATAACATATTTTGGTATTTATAAATACGATTTTTTTAATGGTGCAGACCCTTACTTTCATTTATTTAACGCGGTACTGTAGTAAAACTGGAAGTGGACTTTAGTCGCTCAGAAACTTTGCAACTACCTATACGTATATATGTATATTTTCAGACTGTGATTTTAAGTACAAAATAGTATATTGTTATTAACGGCCGGTTTTACATTAAAGGTTCTTTAACTAAAGCTACTTTTAATTTAAAGTCGACTTTATTTTTAGAATTGTTTTACAATAATCAGGTCTGCTTACCTTTGTTAAAGGACTTTTAAGAGTTGCATGGATAAAACGAATTATGAATGATCGGAGCCAATCTTACATTTTAAAAATATAACTATAGAAACGAAAATATCAACATGATTGAATTTAAAAACATCGCACTTCACTCATTTCGCTACTGCCAGTGAGATTGGAGTAGAAAACTACATTATTTCTTTTTAAAAGAAATTTATCATAAATACAAAGAATCATAAAAGAAATCGCGGGTAACCCAGAAATCGTTCAGCCAGTTTCACCCAAAAGGAATGTTTGATATTAACCCAAAACGTAAAAATAATCAAAAATATTATTGAAAAAAAGCAAACAAATAAAATTTTTATTTTATTTATTTAACGTACGAATATTTTACAGAAAAATCAATCAGCTTATAAACAAAATTCAATGATAATAATCAGCAATAACAAATATGTCAAAGCTGACTTTAAGCAGTAAAAGTCGAGATAATTCTTACTTTAGTTTAAAGTCGACTTTTACACTAACAGGGTTTTAAATTTGATTGTAAAACAGTACCAAAAATAAAATCGGTTTTAAAGTTGGCTTTAGTGTTAAAGTCGACTTTAAATGTGAATGTAAAACCGACCGTAAAACATTTAATTTGCAAAAAACAAATATTAAGATCAATAATTGAGATAAAAATTATCCTATATTTTAAGTTGGACCAAATTACACATTGCTACCAAATTAGATTAAAATCGGTTGAGTAGTTTCGGAGTTTATCGTAGTCAAACATTGTGACATGAGTATATATATATATATATATATATATATATATATATATATATATATATATATATATATATATATATAATGTAATTTACTTAAATGAAGCATGTTTTCTTGTACATAGAAAAGAAGAAATATTAATTAGTATGAAAATTAAAATGTTAAGAAAAAGAAGCGTCGATATCTATACTAATATGAAATATAAGCAATGACTAAAATGAATAAAATGATAAATGGAATATAAGAGATGATAAAAGTAATGACGGGACGGGAAATAAAAGACGAACAAACGCGACGGGAGTAGCACGGAGGAGGACACGACGTGGATAGATGGATACCAGCAGGCAGCAGTCACTACCAGCAGCACACCCATATGTAGGTAAAGTACGGGTAAAAAAACGGACACAAAGAAGGAAAAATGAGAATACAAATGATGGGCGATATGGTACGATGCCAAAGGGAAATTACCCAAATTTCGAATACAGTGCAATATTGTTATAACTGAATGATAATAAACACCACCGAGGCGCAATTTTAACCACTATGTGATTGTTATGTTGTCACCATGCGCGTAGAAACGTCCGTTTGTCTAGAAGCGTATTTTAAATTTTTATGCAAAAATTATCATCTATGATATTTGAGGTTATGTTGACAAGCGTGGTATTGTGAAATTTTGTATAAATTTTGTAGATTCCCTTAATTTCGAATATTAAATGATTAAAAACGCAGTGATATTTGAAGATGACGTCATTTTTTGTAGCAGATCTTATTACTGTAGTTACGTATTGTCTATGACAAATTGCATTTTCATTGTGACATTTTTACAATTCTAATTGACCAAGAGAAGTTGTTTTTCTTTGTAATTTATTTTGAACTTTTTGGTTTGCAATTAATTTTGGACTCAAAAAAGAATGATGGAAGGAATACATCGTCGTTTAATACGTAAAATATCCTTATCAACTTGTTTTAAATATTATGTTAAAAATGCTTTTATTTTTTGCTACAATTTTAAACTTACGTCAAACTGTTTTCTTAAAGTGCATTTAATACTTGTAGGGCTTCATGAAAATCTTAGAGTGATAATAAATGAAAAAGATACAAAGTAGAAAGTTGTAAATACCACTAAAACTGAGCATGATGACTGCTGAATACTGTGTACAAATTTGAAACTATGTTGACAAGTGTTGACATGAATGAAAGCGACATCTGTTCCAGTTAAATCGTGACGTCATTGCATACGTCACTACGCCAAGTCGTTTTTCCCGCCAATTTGTTCATTTAAAATTGAACAATGGTTTTTTTGAAGATTTGTAAAAATTTAACAAAAATGAACTAATTTAAAAGCATTTAAAAGCATTAATACATTTAAAAGCATTTAGAATCATTTCTCAATTGCAGTCAAGTACCCTATTTAGCCATATAATAAATAAAGAGACTTTATTTTTTTTTACGAACGCAATGCGAAGAGAAAGTGAAGGGTGTATCAATTAATGTAGGATGTAAGTATAGGATATGCAAATTTCATACATTAGATTAATATTGATGGTACCTATTATAGTATCCGAAATTTGGGCACTTTTCCCTACCGTAACCGAACAGAGCATAAGTGTAGCATACGAGTAAGTACATAGTGAGTAAGTAATAATAAGTAAATGATGCATCACTCGTTGAAATGAGACGGCTAGTGGTGGTGGTTGGTTGGTGGTGGCATCTACGAGCAAAAGGAGGAAGTATGTATGAAAGGGACGAACGAGATAAATAGCAAAAAGTCGACGACAACGAACGTAAAATACAACACTACATATGTGCTGAGGTGATGAGTGGTGATGAAGAAGGAAAGAAAGAGGAGCTCCACACCACTTTGGGGGAAGCTCGACTGAACACAACACTTACGTATATAACCTAATTACCAGTTCACTGTGTGGCAGTACAGTTGGCGGGGACGAGGGTGAATTGACGGCTGCGGCCGCGGCCGCGGCTGCCGCTGCTGCTGCCGCGCCCGGCGGCAACGGGGGCGGTGGTATCGTGTTTGGTGGCGGCACGGCCGGCGGTGGAACTTTCAGTAGGGAGATGTCGCTGCTGATACTACGTGGCGGGTCGGGCGGCGGCGGTACATTCATACCGGATAATGTGGGCGGTGAATTACCTGCAAAGTTGATTAAGAAGAAATTTTAAAATAGAACTATTAAATTCATTATCTATCTATCTATATCATGGAAATTTAATAAAGTAATAAATTGATTTATGATCATAACACTGTATCGGTTGTAATGATAGTAAGGGTAGTCCTTGGTAATTTTTGAGCGAACATTTTTGTAGTTACCAGTTTTTTTTATAGGAACATAAATATTTGCGTAATTATCGAATTGCGAATCTAGTCTTTAGATTACAGAGAGCTCATCTAGGCAACCTGTTCCGTTAATCAATTTCTCATCTAGAATATTAATGAAACTCAAATAATATAAATTCTAGGTTTTCAATTTCATTATACAGCTGAACCTTCTTTTATGCGATTTTTTTTTATACAGTTTTTAAAAAAATGTGCATTAAATTGCATAATATGAATTAGAAGCCCGAGAAAGTAAGAAACCTGAACATTAATTATTTATTATAATTTACTACACTAGCGGAAAAAATTAAAGGATCATTTTTTTGATCTTAAACTTTCATAATCTTGAACAAAATGAAAAAAAATTTTCTCAGCATTTTTCACATTTTTATCAATAACAAAATTTAAATTTATAAAAAAAAGAAAATTTCTTAGAAAATTTTCAAAAGTAATTTTTTTTCTAAATTTTTTTCAGAAAATTTTTGAAAATTTTTTTCGAAAATTTCGTAAAATTTTCTCTCTTTTCTTCTTTTTTGGAAACTTTTTTAAGAAATGTTCTTTTTCCTATAAATTTAAATACTGTTATTGATAAAAATGTGAAAAAGCTGAGAAAAATATCTTTTTTGATTTTGTTGAAGATTATGAAAGTTTAAGACCAAAAAAATGATCCTTTAATTTTTTTAAAAATTCAATCGAATGAAACAAAAAAACGGCTGGATGGATTAAATTGAAACTTGGTGGGGTTTTTGTGGGTATATTGAACTGTAAAAGGCACACTTAACATTAATGGTTTTCTCGAAATTTTTAATTCAGCGCTTAATTTTCTAAAAAGCCACCAAAAGCTCTTTTTTTCTCGATTTTCCAAATTTATGTATAGTATGCAAAAATTTTTTTTTTTGGAAAAACAATGGCTAATCCTTGTAGAGAATTTATTCGAATTCTTAAAATACACATTTAATTTTCTATGTGATCATTGGTTGCTGAGGTATCGATGGTCAAAGACGAAATGGTCCTTTTCCATTAAAAATCCGATATCTCAGCGAGAAGTGGTCGTCTAAAGGTCTAAAAAAAGCAAATTAAAGTTGAATGAACAAGTTATCCGCTCCATATGGTGGTTAAGTCAGAAAATTTTTTTCCAAGTCCGTGGATCAAAAAAAGAAACCGAAAAAATTTAGAATTTTTTTTTTTCAGTGTATTTATTAGGATTGAGCGATACACGTAGCTTTGAAAATTTTTTTATCGCAAGATCTCAAAACTAGAAACTTCCAGCTTTAAATTGCTTTGCTTACTACTCCGATACGACCATTTTTCACGAAGATACAGCCATTCGAAAAATCGCTAAAAATTTGGAATTTTTTTTTGATCCTTTAATTTTTTCCGCTAGCGTAGTTGATAAAGTTATTTATTGAGGGTTTTTAAGTATTTAATCAATACATTGCATAAGAATATAAGTTACTGAATCATTAAGTTTTTTTACAAATGTATTTATCACAATTAACATAATATTGTAAAAATGAAATAAAATTTTCTTATGTGTAAATTGGACAGCGTTATATAATAACAGATTAAGCGCCAAATTGATTAAGGTAAATAACGGTAGATCTTCTTTGCTATTGAGAAGAAGATTTACCGTTATTTACCTTAACTAATTTGGAGCTTAATTTGTTATTACATAACGCTTTCTACTCCTAACGTAACTTCTAAGGAAATCATGACGTTTTCAGCGTTTTGAGTTATGAATTTTCTATGCGGTGGATCGGGATCGCATAAATTAAGTTTATTTATTTATTTATTTATTTATTTTTTTTACAATCTGGAGTGAACTATACTTTTTATGGCTAGTCCCTATCCATCGCACAAAAAGAGGTTCAGCTGTAATTCTAAATTTGATTTGCAGTTTCAGTAATATAAACAAAATAATGAAAATTATGAAAATGAAATCATCATTTCAATTACAAAATTAATGACGGTTTCATCTGGTGGAATGAATATTATTGTAGCCTACAAGACGAAGACGAGTTAAAATTATTAATAATAATAATAAAAATAATTAACGTTTATTTCTCCACCTTCGCGTACATTTAATAGTGTTAATTATTTAAAATAATCAGTATAATTGTTAAACTTTAGGTAAAATAATTATACAGTGATTAAGGGGTTATATATAGTTGTAGCGGGCGAAAAGACGACATTTTCTCGATTTTTTCAACAGTAAAATAAATATTTATTCGAAAACTGTTTACAACCTCGATTAGTACATGTTTTATCATGGTATTTACACGGTTCATCAGAAATCAAAATTTCAAAAACATTTCGTTAGTATATTTTATTGCGTAGTCGTTAACGGAAGGATTTGACAAAATTTAAATTGACGACGACTTTAACAAAACATTTATTTTTTCAAAGTGTTAAATTTTCAATTTTTTGCTCTAAAAAGAAAAAAAAACTTTAAAAAAAAATGGAAAATCCTTCCGTCAGCGACTAGCTATGATCTATAAATTCCTACAATAAGTAGGATAAATTTGTGTATTGATCGGATTGATAGTTTTTTAGTAGTCGTGTACACCGCAAAGGTACTTTCAAAAAAAAGTACGATTCTGAGATAATCGCGTTTAAAACGACAAGTTTGTTTCTTTCATATGCCATGTTGAACGTTCAAAAGTCTATACATAATAACTGCTCCAAAGTTTCAAGGCCATACATTTCGAACAATGCAATAGAGCGGCGAAAGTCGACGTACCACTTATATTTTACGGAGTAGCAGCTACGTAGGAGCAGCCGCGGACGCTACTCGAGGTAGCACAGTATAAATAGCTATAACTTCTGAACTAGTGCCTCGATCGGTATGAAATTTGGTAAGGGTATTCTCGAGGTAATGTACTTAAAGAATATGTAATAAAAAAATAGGCTAACTTCAAAAATGCATCACTGCTTGCATGAGGCAGAGTCAAAAGTTCAAAAACGCATCAGACGCATCACAACGAAAAATCAAAAGTTCATTTTTGCATTTGATGCGTCAAAACAATGCATCAAGAAATTTGGTGATGTGTGTCCAAGATGTATGTCATGTGTATAATGTAGAATTATAACTACTTGCCATATTATGTAGGTATTAACACCAACAGGAATAATTCCGAAAAACAAATTGTTGAAAAAGATGAATGTATTTACCTTTCATTAAAATTGTTTAAATTATTTGAATACTTTTTGCATTCAAAATAGGTATGTAATATTTTTTATTCAAATAATTTCAATATTTTCAATGTCAAGTAAGTTCAAGTTGAAATTCAAAGATAATATACCTATACACGGACTGTATTTCTATATTATCTATAGTCTGTCTGTTGCCAAATCAGAGGCTAAATGATGCCAATATCCCGTTCAAAAACATCTAATGTGCATCAAATTTCAAGAGAGCGTCAGCAGCGCATCATGTAGTATTAGACGTATCAGAAAAGTCATGATGCTGCATCGATGCGGTAAAGTTTACATTTTTGAAGTTACCCATAATTAACTTTTTCGACTATCACAATTGTATATAACTCCTTAACAAGTTCTTATAGTTAGTGTGATTATTTATTTCTATTAATGTTTTCGGACAGGGGTTCTCAACCTTTCAGACTCTGAGCCCCCCTTCATACTTTGGTGTGAGGTCACGTCTCCCTTTACGGATTAAGTTAATTTAGATTTATATATGATTTTACTTACATTATGTTTGAGTAAAATGACTTTGAACTTAGGCTAGACATACTTTGGTAAGGAATATAAAATTATATTTCTTCAAATACAAATTTTTTATTACACAAATCATCGAAAAAATCACAAGTCAGCTAGTTTCTCACGCCTGGCCGGACGCTCACTTACATTTTATTGAGTTAATAACTATAAAGAAATTTCAATGATTGTGTGTTTGTGTCCAGCATTAAATTCAAATTTTTGTTGTTGTAAATATACATGCAAAAACAACTGTTTCAAAAACTACAAACTTATTTAATTTTTTTTAATTTGTTGACGCCTCCCCTGGAATTCTTCCGTGCCCCCCCCCAGGGGGGCGTGCCCCCCCCAGGGGGGCGCGCCCCCCGGGTTGAGAATCGCTGCTTTAGGAGAAACATTTTTTAAAACTGGACATGTTTGAAACATTAGGTATATTAAAAGTTTCGTTAAATTTTTCGTATTCTTAAGTAAAAATTTTTACACGAGGAACTACCCGTAAAAACGTTTAATATGAAATCAACATTGTTTTAAAAGTCATTTATTATTCTTCTTAATGATTGATTCTATTAGTGTATATTTGTATAGATACTTTTATAAGTATTTATTATTGTGTATATGATATTATGTATTACAACGGTATTATTAGCTTATTCATGTTGATAATACATTTTGACATGTTACATAATAAATAATTTTGTGTCATCAATAATATTGTCAATTTGTAAGCATTCAAAAATGTATTTGTCAATTTGTCGATTTTTGACATTTTGAATTTTCCGTTATTATTTTTTTTTTCTTATTTTCTTTGCATATACAATATACATACATTGTATAATAAAGTGTTATTTTTTAAATTGATAAATTTTAAGAGTTATGACAATAAAATACAAGAGACATATCAATTTGTTGGGAAAATATTAAAATTTAAAAAGTTGCTGCGTTGTTTAAAAAGTTAAACACTACACTAAAGCGACTTACAGATTAAAATAAAAAAAACTGCAAGATCTCGAAAATTCATAAAAATCTGAAATTTTGCCAGTATGCAGAGAGGGTGACTACCTGATAACACAAAAAATTCTAGTTGTTGCTAAAAATCAATTTTAAGGAGTGAAACACTTCGTCAAATTTGGAACTCAGAAATTTAAAAATGGATGAAATTTTGGTTATACGTACCTGACAAAAGTTCTAGTAATAAATATAACATTATATTTTGAATCTACACATTTTAAGGGGTGAAACTATCCTTTCAAGTGTCTACTAATACTACTAGAACACTGTAAAATAGAATAAGCTAAAAAATTTCAACAATTTTAAAATTTTTGAGTTTCAATTTTCAGGGAATGTTTCATCCCTTAAAAACGTTTTTTAGTAGTAATTGGTATTTTTATGTTATTAGGCAGTTATCCTCTACATACTGGCGAAATTTCAGATTTTTTTTTTTAATTTTCGACTTCTTGCAATTTCCTTGTAAGTTTCTCCAATTTTAACAGCGGAGTAAGATGTGTTTAACTTTTTTTTCAATTCTACAGTATAAAATTTCCCTATATAGAACGAACTTGCTGAAAGACACGATATGCTTCTATTCAGCGCTCCCATCACCATTATACTTTTATGCAGATATTTAACAAGTTGTATTTAAGGGGTTACATGGTTTTTTTAGCAAAAAAGAAAAAAAAATCAAACTATTTTCTTGATTTTTTTTTTTTTAATATAAGAAAATAGGTATAATTTATTCCAACTTTTGGCATATTATTATATATTATTTTGAGATACTGTAAGAAAATTTTCATGAAAAAAATGAAAATTAGGCCACTGGCAACTAGTCGAAAATCGCTGATTTTTCGGTGTCCGGACAATCGCCCCCACTGACAATCGCTCCCAGTTTTATATTTTCGATGGTTATAAAAAGGGTGTCCGGACAATCGCCACCACTGATAATCGCCCCCAGTTTTATTATTTTAGGTCGTTGTACAGAGGAACTTGTCCCTACATATTATTTAACGAGAGGACATTAGTAATAAAATTTTACAAGTTAGTTTTACACTGGAACAAATAGGTATTATATTAAAAAATGTATCAAATATTTTAAAACAGAAATCTCATTATGTTTTTACTTGAATGTTTATATGAAACGAAATGTGGAATTACTTACAGCATGGAATTACTTACAAATTTCGAACAAATGTAATAAGTTCAAAAATGTTGCAGCTTTAACTATCGCGTCCAGGAAGCCGCATTTTTTTTTACATATCGTCAGCTGAGTATTGGTTTGTACCAAGTTAGTTTCTTAAAAATTTTTTTCTGATTTAGAAAAAATGTTTAAAAAGTTGACTTGGTACAAACCAATACTCAGCTGACGATATTTCTGTATAACTTTTTAAATGACGTCATATCAGTTAGATTAAAGTTAATTTATTGGAATTTTTATATTTGCTTTTCTTACATACCGACACACAATATTACCATCTAAGTTTACTATTTTCCATCTACCTGTTGGATGTAAACACAGTGAGTCACACGGCCAGGTATAAATAACCTATTATACTGGGGGCGATTGTCACTGGTGGTGATTAACATCTGGTCAAATATAATGAGTCATACAGCCAGGTATAAATAAATTTATGGGTTGGGAGCGATTGTTGCACTTTTTCAGTGGGGGCGATTGTCATATATTCGATTTTTCACCGTAGGTATAGAGTAACTCGTGAAATCCTTATCTGAAATTAAAAAAACATTTTTTCTATTAGTAGATGATTATGGCTTGTACTTGAACGAAGGCTTTAAAAAAGAAATAAAATTTCAATTTTTCACAGCATTTTAAACAAAAAATTTCGATTTTCGGTAAAAATTTTCGTGTTTTTCGTTGAATTTCTACTTGTAAAATGCGATGTAATGAACGGAAACAGTAATACTTCGTTCAAGTACAAACCATAAGAATCTAATAGAAAAATTTTTATTTTGTAATTTCAGATAGGGATTTCACGAATTATTGTGACTACGGCGAAAAATTAGCGATTTTCGACAACTAGCTGCCAATAGCTTAATTTTCATTCTTTTTTTCAATGAAATTTTTTTTTTATTACTCATGTGGGAGAAGTATTAACTTAGCGCACACATTTCTGTATGCAAAATAACTGTTTACCCACTGTACTCTTCCCGCATACTTTTTTGCGTGTGGAAAGTAACTTTCCACACGCAAATTGACAATAAAACACGCAAAATTTAATCAAAACACGCAAAGCCGCCTCTTAATTTTTCATTTAATAAATATTTCATAATTATTTCTATAGAAACCACCAACAAAGTAATTTAAACGATAATTAATTCAGAAAAAAAGACGAACACTTAAAAATATTATTTTAAAAAGTAATAAAAATATTAAAAATAGTGATAATAATAGAAAAAAGTATGTGAAATTCGTAATAAAAAATAGTATGTGCAACTCGTGTGGGATTGTCAATTGCCTCAATCAAGCGAATGAGCGCACTCACTACGTTCGTGCGATCACCTCCGCTTTCGTGGGCAATCGACAATTTCCCGCACTTATTGCACAATATACTATTACAGTATCTCAAGATAATATATAATAATATGCAAAAAGTTGGAATAAATTATATTTTCTTATATTAAAAAAAAGTCTAAAAATTAGTGTTTGTGTTTTTTTTGCTAAAAAAACCCATGTAACTCCTTAATTTTTTACCATTAGATAGCGTATTTACCAATAAAAATAGTACTTTATGGTCTATAAACTATGAAATTAAGTAAGTAAATAAAAGATATTATAAACAGTTAATAAGTTATTATTAATATTAAATTATCTGGGACATCTAATTTATTTATGTTACGTAATAACAATATAATTATGTATGTAAACATTTTTTAATTACGCAAATATATTATGTAATAATTAATAATTTGTGAAAAATTTACCGGCAAACGTGCTGGCTACATGATCGGTCAGTCCATATATGAAGTGTGTACAATGAATACAACATCCACAACAGATGTCAATTAACGCCTGTCGTAGACCACGATGTAATAATAGAAAAAGTGTTGGATTTACTACCGCATGAAAATAGGATATGTGTAATGTAATCTGTAACAGTACAAAAAAAAAAAAAAATCAGATCAGATCAGAACAATATAAACATAAATACGCTTCATGAACTGATTGATTCAGCGAAAAAATCACTGAATGATTTTTAATACATTAATTAAAAATAATTTTTTTTAGCTTCTTAAATATTTCCTGTCGGTGACCAAAAATTTTTTCCAAAATCATTGTTTATGTGAAGCTTTTCTCTATTTCCAAATATAATATTAGATTTAATCAAAAATTTAACCAATTTTTTTTGGAAGAATTGATACTAACTTGGAAAACTGAATAAAGGTCAGTCTTTAGCAAATGCACGCCGGTCGAATGATGACCTGCTGTTTATTTTTCCGTGTTTTTTTTTTTTTTTTTTTTTTTTTGAAGAATCATTTGAAGGAATAACACACATTAAGTCAAAATATTTAATTTTATTTGTGTAAAAATGGTAGGTACCGTCCAATCAGACAACTTTGCTTACCGAACGTAACTTTCAAACCATATTTTATCTGTAGCCTTTTTTTTTAGTGACAGGGATAATAAATAAGTGATATCATACAAATTTTCTTTCTTCGGTTTAAAGACATTACTATTTACAACCAATTACAATTTGAAAAAATTGCGATTCTCAATTAGGGATTGTAATACTAAAAATTACTAAAAATTCCGAACAATTTTTTTCCAAACAATTGCTGATTTTTTATCGGTAATTCGGTAAATTAAAAATAATATGTTTGAAGATTTTTATAAGTTAATTTTATTTCATAGAAGAATGATTCAATTTATTGAACGTAAATGTACACAATCAAATTACCCCTTATTGTGTATGTATCCATAATAAACTAGTCTATGATACAATAAAATCGCACAATGCAACGGTCAGTTTTAAAATGCTTATGAATACAATAAAACGTCCTTTTCCTATTTACTTACATAATATTATTCAAATCAGCTGTATATTTTCCAAAATAATTAAACATTACGTTAAATGATTACATTGTAAGAAGAGGTATGTAAATTTTTATTACAGGTATCGTAGGTATATATAATTGATTCATATTTTATGATTACTTAACAAAATGTAAAATTATTTTTTCAATAAACAATAATAATGGGCGGTATATTTCAGTGAAGGAAGCTGTAGGATACCTACAAAGTTGTCGGAAATCAAACAGATAAAATTACCGAAAACGACTGTTGGACTTTCCAAAATTTTTGTAATCATAAGTACACGTTCAAATGCTGTATATAATGATCTTATTAAAATAATTTTAGTTTTTTTTTTCTTTTTTTTTTTTTTTAATATTTATTCTTATATTTTCTGTGCTTTAAAAAATACCGGAAAATTACCGGTAAACCGGTTTTGCTAAAAAAAATTACCGAATTACCGGTAAATGAAAAAGTCGGTAAATTTACAACCCCTATTCTCAATGCCAGAAAAATTCATAAAACACCACTTATTTGTTAGAGATATCCCCGTCACTAAAAAAAGTGATTTGGTAAAGTTGTATGGTTTCACAGTATTTAAAATTTTCGGAAACACTATTTTGGAAAAACTATATCCAATCCATACTACAGTTCAATAAAGTAGAATTTTCTTATAACGATCAAATGAACTCTACTGTACTTTTTTTATGTGTATGAATACCTAAATTGTTTTTCTTTGAACGCAAAAAAGTTTTCTCTTAATTATATATTTAACTAAAAATAGAATCACACACATTCAAGAAAGTTTTCTGCCTTAATAGTGCATAAATCTGTTTTCTCTTCCTTTTTTTTTTTTAATCAACGAAAAACAGAAAACTAGAGCAGTAGAAAATAAGAAAATATATTTATTTAATGCATTATACATTATTAAAATGTAACGCGTAACAAACAGTGTTACGCGTAACATGCACCGTATGCGTATAAATAATCTAATATGGCCACTTACTTCGTAACCTAATTGATTACCAATAACTGGATGATGTACAAGTGTTACAAAAAATAACGGGCCCCAAAATAGTACGTATGCGGCCGTTATAATTAAAAACATTTTAACACGCTGCACGCCCTCCTGTTCCATACGCCGCAAATAGTTACGCATTCGTCGGTGCTCCTCCAGTGCGCCAACACCACCACCAATACCGCCACTGCCACCTGTACGACCATTTGTCTGCATTGTTTCCGAAAAACAAATTATGTATATTGTTAGTGTTTTGTTTATTTCATTAAGTATTTATTTAAACATTTTTTTTTTCGATTTTTTTTTTGCTTTTTTTTTTATTTTTGTGTGTGTTGTTTAGAGTAGGAAGTAGAAATAATGTTTTTAAAAATTATGCCATCACAATATTAAAGTTGTAAATGTTTCACATATTAAGTGTCTTCTAGTCTAGAAAACAAAAATTTCGGCTTTTTTAGGAATTAAAAAGAAAAAAAAAACCATGAATATTTTCACTGTACATTTTTTAACCATCTATTTATTGATATTTTAAGAATATATAAAAAAAATTTTATGCAAAAAAAAATGAAAAATTTAAATAAAATTGAATATAAACTTTAAATTAAAGGAATATAATTTTTAATTGATCTATAATTTCATTAAGTGTTCGTATATGTACCTATGGACATGAACAAAACAAAATATAAATAGTTTTGTTTAGTTAGACGTTACTACGCAACATATTATGTGAAGTTAAAATTTGATAGATTTATTTTTCATAAAACAAATGCCAGCCCATTGAATAATGATTAATACGGTGATCTCATTGGTTGAAAAGTATTGAGTAATGGATTATTCCTCTACACCTTTGAATAATGCCTAACTTTTTCAACAGTTAATAGATATAATATAATGAGTGTGTTCTTCAACAGGAGTAGAAAAAAATTTTTTTTTTTTGATGTTTTTCCTTTTTTTCTCAGAAGTTTTTTATTTTTTAAAAATAGAACTCCAGATATCATGTTGACCAGCTTGGAAAATGTAATTTCAGGAAAAATGCACTTAAAGATTTGAAGTATAATATCAAACTTACCGTATTAAAATGGCCGTAACTTTATAAATTTTCAAAATTTTTAAATTTCCTTATGAAAATAAAACAAAAAAATCTGATAAGAAATTCTAGATTAATAGAAGACTGCCTTAAATATAAGTATGTATTATTTTGAGTAAAGCTTGAAATTGTGATGTACTATTACGTCTAATCATGCGGTCAAAATGGGGACTGATCTTCTAGTGACGTCTCATGACTTAAAATTTGACCGGGGTTAATATATTTCGCACATTATAAAAAAGATTTTTATCAGAAAAAAATTAAATCAGAAATAAAAACTGACTACTTAATCTATTCTTGAGTTTATAAAATTGCATTAATTTCTTTTTCTTGTACCATTCTGTTATTTTTTTTCAACGATTTGTTCAAACGAACAAGCTTCGTACTTAATGTTGATATTGTGCTTTGATGACGTATTTCTTAAATAGATTATTTCTACTTTATAATCGACACATATTATGTACTTTTATGTAAAAAAAGAGGTATGTACAATTTTTTTATTTTCCTTCTTGTTACTCCTACTCTCCGTTCACTCACTTTTCACTCACTTGTATGTCTATGTAATGTAGATAAATTGACTGGTTCATGTACCCGTTAATATTTAATGATGTGATGTTTTGTTTTCATTTTATTATGGTTCAAAGGGCACGCGGTTTAATGGTTCGTTTAATTATATAAAATGACCTCTCTTTTTTTTTACGATTATTGACAGTATTGACACAATTTAAAAATTTTTGAAATTTTAAAATTGTGTAATGAAATTTAGGTAGAAGTCATTTTGGGAAATTCACAGCATACCAGAAGCAATATTATATATAAAAATCTGTCGTTCGTAAGGTGCAATATTGTGCAATTTACACCGCTTCTGATTTAGTCTGTTACTGTTCGTCATAAGGGTCATATCGTTCTTGTGTCATTGTTTTTTTAATCAACACGTGAAATTTAAATAGCAAAAAATATGAAGTGTGTCGTATTTAGTTTTTCTGTAATCTATGACTCAGTATTTACTAACCGTATTAAAATAAAAATTTCAGGGGCTATATCGTTAAGACAACTGGACCAAAAATTTTAACAAAATTTTTTTTAAAATCCTTATTAGCGTTAGGGTCCAAACTGACCCTTCATTTTATAATCCAAAATAATTTTTTTTCTAATCATTGACTGGCAGTATATGCGCGCATCATCAAAACCTAACACTGCGCCAAATTTCAAATTTTTCCGTTACATACACGGAGAGAAAATTCATAGAAAAATTACTGTGCTCAGCACTACAATCGACGTGTAAAAGGCGAACATATTCAATTTTGTACGGTAAAAATATAAAAATTATAATTAATCATACACGGAGAGAAAATTCCTATAAAAATTACTATGCTCAGCACTACAATCGACGTGTAAAGGACGAACATATTAAATTCTGTAAGGTAAAAATATAAAGATTATAATTAATCATAAAAAATTTAAAGGATGGAATGTTCTTTTCGTAATATTATCTCCGTAAAATTTGTAAAACAGCACAGTAAAAAGTTCCATTACCGACAAAAAAATAATTTTTAATTGTGTTTATTAAAAAAATTTCCATGCTAACATGCTAATAATAGAAAGAAAAAAAACAGAAAGAAGGTTGGTTGTGTTGGGATCGCTCTAATGAAATGTACCTCAATCAGCGAGTTACATGGGTTACATGCGAACCATATAGGTATGGACTGTGGAAGAAACTTTGTCAGACAGCTCGCACCGCTCGCACCAGGTACCTTGATGCAGCTTAGTTGTCAGTAGGGATGTCGTTTTTTTAAAAAAAAATCGATTTTTGAATCGATTCGTAATTGCCAACAAAAGAATCGATACTTAAATTATCGATTGTATTAAAAATCGATTCCAAGAAATCGATTCAAATTTGCTGTTGCAAAAGTGGCGGTAATTTTTAAGTAAAAATTTATAATTCAGAAAGATGAACTTTCGAAGTCTTTTAAAAAGAAAAATATTAAGCGTATACAACTGTACATACTTAATTACCAACATTTTTTTAGAATTTTATTCTATGGTGTAGAGATGAATCACAACATCACAGCAAAGTTGACAATTTTTATTTTCATATATAAAAATGCCAATTGTATAAATATTATCTAAATTATACTAAATGTTGAGAAGTTTTTTTTATTTAATTGCATACAAAGTTTTTTTTTATAGATTAAGGGATAAAAAAAGAATTATAATTTCTTTTTTTTTTAAATTTCCCGCTTAAACTTTATTGTTTTGTACATGGTACAGTTGTCAATTTGTCAATTTTGACAATTTGATTTGATGCATAGAGATTTGATTATATGCATTTGATGCTTAAAATTTAATAATCGTAGTACCGATAAATTTAAATAAATAAATAAATAGCAACATATAAATAAAAAACCAGTTTGTTTTGAAAAAAAAAATCGTTTCGCGATTTCCATAAAATAAAAATCGATGTGTGAATCGATCTCAAAATCAATAATCGATTAAAAATCGGTTTTCATACTTCCGATTAATCGATTTCTCGATTTATCGATTAAAAAACGACATCCCTAGTTGTCAGTTGCTTTTACACTCTCTTAGGATGATGTCATCCTTTAATTCATCTTTTTGTTATTTACCTATCTTTAGTATATGTATTAGAATTATATTGTTGGCAATCATTTTTGTATACATGTTTTTACAGGTACAGTGCAACCAATATAAGGTCGCGAGTCAGATGCGCAAATGAAAGAGTACGACAACAAGAATTAAACTATAATATACATGCATAAGAGTGTGATAAAAGTTGTGTTAGCACCACATTAAATTTTACCATGCTAGCACATATTTTTTATTTTGGTCGTCGATCGCGCACGGATTATAGGGGAGCATAGTAATTTTTCTCAAATTTTCTCTACAAAAATTATAGGATTTTTCTCTCCGTGTAGAAAATTTAAAGGATAGAATGTTCTTTTCGTAATATTAGCTCCGTAAATTTGTAACACAGCATAGTAAAAAGTTCCATTCCCGACAAAAAAAATTTTGTAATTGTTTTTCTTACAAAAATTACCATGCCGTCTTATAATTATTCAAATGCTATCTACTAACAGTAGAAAGAAAGAAAGAGAAAGAAGGTATCAACGCTTTTGAAATGTACCCCACTCATACATGCAAGTCATATAGCCAGGCTGGTGAATGGTGTGACGACCAATTTGGTCGGACCAAGCACCTTGATTCATTAGACTGTCTAACAAGCAGCAAGCAGTATTCATTACACTGTCTTACAGGACGGACTGTCACCGTTTAATTCATCATTTTGTTACTTCACCATCTTCAGTATTAGAATATATTGTTGCCAATCATTTTTGTATGCATCATAAAGAGTCGAAGGTCGGAAAAGATCGGGCATCTTCGAAGTTTTTCGAAGCAGGTTTGAATACGTATATGGTTCCTCAGTGCGTACAGTCCAAGTAACATAAGGTTGCGAGTCAGATGCGCAAATGAAAGAGTACGACAACAAGAATTAAACTATAACATACATATATGCATAAGAGTGTGATAGAAGTTGTGTTAGCACATTAAATTTCGCCATGCTAGCACAACAATTTTTATGAAGCCATGACTAATACTTTTTACGTTTCAATTTAATAATATTTACATGATCGTAAAATATTTTTTACTTTGGTCGTCGATCGCGCACGCATTATAAGAGAGCATGGTAATTTTTCTGAAATTTTATCTACAAAAATTATATGATTTTTCTCTCCGTGTAGGTTTTGAGAAAAATGTGTGTTAAAGTAACGGAACCTTAAAAAAACTATCTATTCTAAATGTTCGTTACAAAACTAACTTCTAGTTAGTTCTTTTGTATAAATTTACCTCTAATGGCTTAAACTGTGTAAGCTTTTGTTGTATCACTTAATTACGTTGCTTACAAATATACGTAAAATTGCTAACTTAGTTTTATGGTAAATAGTTTTTTCTTTTTTGTGTATTCTGTATGGTGAAATCGGTTAACAAGAAACAAGAAATGAACAAAACTTCTTTAATTATATTTTTAAATTGTATTTTTAATTAAAATGTTGTTTTCTTGCTTCTTCTTGTTGATGTTATCTATTCATGTAACAACATTGTTGTTATACACACAGAAAAAACCAATAAATAAAACGTATAAATTTTCCAAACCTCATCTATTTGCAAGGATATGGTAATTAATGGTAGCAGTAAGTAAAACATAATGTATTTTCAAGAAAAGATATTAGTAACTAAGTAGTACAGCGTTTCTCAATCTTTTTCAGGCCGCTATTACATTGTCATAGATATATGTCAAAGATCTTTGATCAAATCTATGATCAAATATTAAGAAGTATCTTTAACTATGGTTACAGAAATTTATATTATAAAAGTTGACTTATTACACTATAATATTTCTTTGATTAAATAAAACTTTGACATATATCTATGACAGTGTAATAGCGGCCTCAGTCACAGCCTGGTAAACTCTCGTGTAGGTAATTTTGTGCGAACCGTTTTATAAGCATTATGGAAATGTTCAAAAGCAAATCTTTAAATATAATCTTTTTGTCTAGAATTTCTCCAATAACTGGAATAACTTTAGATCGTGTAATAAATAATAATGTGTGTAATGTCCGTTTTTAAAATTTTTCTATCTATAACAGACGCCACCCACATCATTATTTGTATACTTTATTTCTATATTATATATTATTTACGTTACATTATACATTTTCTGATATGTGTGGAGGACAAGGAAAGTGGGGCTGGGGGTTAGGATCTGGAAGATGTGGGATTTGAACCCTCTTAGGTCGTGTAATATGAAATGTCGGTTTCCGACCATTTGGTCGACTGTGTAATTCAGATAAATATCGACACTTTTTTAAACAGTAGAGAAATGTTAAACAGTATATTGTGCAATAAGGGGGAAAAGAAGCTTTTTTTTCACGAATATAAGCTTATTGCGCGAGCCCACAGGGCGAGTGCAACAATTCATATGAGTGAGAAATAAGTTTTTCCCACGTATTTTACACTATACTTTTTCTACGAGCACATTTTTTCTCGTAAAATTTAACATAAATAATGAAAATAAAATTTAAATAAGTAGTAAAATTTTTTTAAATTTATAATGTCAATGGTAAGATGTTCAAATTTTTGCAAATGAGCATACTTTGAAACTATGGAAACAATAATAAATGATCAACATACATATTAATGTATAATTTTAGAATTACATATGACATTATATATTAAATCAGACATAGCCAACTTTTTTATTATATTAAGCCGTGCGAAATAATTTCCCACGCCTATTTCCACACAGTGTGGGCAATTGTTAATTTTTACATATAGTTAGCCGTGCGCAAAATGTTACTTTTAATAGTAGGAGTAGAAAAAATCAATTCTTTAATATTGACATGGATTTCTTGTAGTCTGGAATCATTTCCGCCATTAATTGGAATAACATTAGGTCTTGTAATATGTAAAACAAAAAATGTTGTGCTTTTTTGTGCTAGACGTGTACTATCACGGGTCGTAAATAAAAAAAATTAATTTCAAAACGTGTAACTTTATCGCCAAAAACCTTTTTTTTATAATCTTATAAAATCTAGTCCCGCCATTTTCTTTTTTTTTTTTTAAGCAAAAATTAAAAATTATAAACTTTTTTGTAGTTCATATTGTAATTTTTTTAAACCGCCACACATCTTTCGCGGACCGGTGGTTGAGAAACACTGTTCTAGTAGCTGCTTCATGGCGAGTTTACAGTAATTTTATTATGATGGAAAAACATTTCTTCTTATAGCGATAGTTATAGTCGTGGTCGGAACTATAGAAGCATTTCATGAAAATAATGGGTATTATCAACTTACAAGTGACACACTAAATCTTTTAAATACAATAGAGCACAAGCGACAAGGGTGCACGCGTTGTCATATCCTCTTTTTTTTTGTTATCAAAACACTTTATATAAACGCTGATCCTTTCTTTTATCATTTACATACAATAGATAAACAAACATATGGCTATTTCTCAACTAATTGGAAAATTTTGATATAAAACTGTCCCAAGCATATTTTTCTTAAATATTAAGAAAATATGTAAATATAATGGAAGGCATTAATAAATGAAATGTGTATCTTAAAAAAGCTTACCAATTATCCTCTTTATTTGTGAATTATGGACGATTTTATGAAAAATCGCGACAAGGAACTGTTCCAGGGGAAGAAAAGACATACTTTCGTCGAATAGAAGCAATCAAAATCTTTGTTTTTATTTATTATAACTTTTAGAATCTATATTACGTACGAATAAATTAAAAATTTCTAAGTAAGTGAAACATTGTAATGAATTTTCTTAATGCTATAGGACGTTTGTCATTAAAATCAAATTTTTGGTTAAATTGCCTTTTTAAGTAGCTGAACTTATAACTCTAAAGTCATAAAATTGTATATTATACAATTAATATTAGAACAAGAAAAATACTACCTTCTACTAACTTATTTCGCTATGAAATGACAGGGGACTGTTTGTCAGGTAACTGATATTTTACATAGAAAGTTTCCTAGCATAAAATCATTTTAAATCTATTCAATTTTAAGGGGTAGGCGTGATAGTATACTTGCTAAGTAATTATTTTATAAATTTGTTGTAACTTAATCACTTAAAACAATAGAAAAATTGTTTAGCAGGGGACTGTTACAACTAGCGGCCCAGACGTGTAGTTTACTTACAAATGCAGCGGTGACAGTGAACAAAATGATGTCAGCGCACTTAACTCTGCAACCGAACGAACTTCACACCGATTGCGTTCCGTTTCATGATATAAATGATCGCGCCAATGCACGGTGTGATTTCAGTACCATTATCAAATTGTAGCAGGGGACTGTTCAAAAAATTTGAGGACAATATTTGATTACTGGTTTTTTAATGAAATTTTTATTTTAAAAATATGATTGCGTTTTACAAAGATTCTTACACTATTCTAGCTAGTATTGTTCACTTTTTTTTTTTAGACAGTAATGATACCGAAAATAAATATTTGTAATAATACCTCTAATTCTGGAAATGGGACACGACAGGGGACTGTGAATTGACTGTAAAAAGTGATTGTAAATTGAATATTACAATATTATATGAGTTGCCTAGTATCAAAATCTACTAATTCCACTTTATAAAGATCATGGGAAATCGCAAAAAACTAAATCGTATTCCATATTTGTAAATAATAAACAAATACTTTACTTTGCAAAATACCACTTTTATTTATTTATTTTTTTTTTATTTTTTTTTTTTTTTTGAAACTGTGACAATATTGTTTCGAACCGTTATCGTTAGTTCATTTTCAAACAGAATGTTTTCAATTTTCTGTTTGAAAATGAACTAACGATAACGGTTCGAAACAATATTGTCACAGTTTCAAAAATAAAAGTGGTATTTTGCAAAGTAAAGTATTTGTAAACCATAACTCAGTTCAAAATTAATTTTTCGATTAACCCCTTTAGGACTAATGACGAGCTCAGCTCGTCATACAAATTTTTAGAAAAAATTCAACTGACGTGTGTGCATTGTGTTATATCGATAACTGGAGGCTGTATAGTAAAGAGCGGTCATACTGTAAATAAATTAAACCAAATGTACCAAACTTGCAATTAAACTTATAGAGATATTAAATTTTTTATCTAAAAAATTGGAATATATGGCGGTACTAAACGGGTTAAAAAGTCATAATTATATTAACTAACAAGGTAAAAAAGATGATTAGTACTATTATCAAAAAACAAAATTATCGTTTTACCCCTTTTTTAATCAAAATTATTTGAATTTATTAGGTTTTGATAGTAACATTTATATAAAGTGCGTTTTAAAACAGAAATTATAAGGGAAATTTATTAAAAAAAAACTTGATTCAGCAATATTGGATGTATCAGGGTTAGACGATACAATTTGTTTTGTAATATTGTAAACTATTTTCATTTTGTCACTTAAAACCAAAGTGCTTACTTAGTAATTCATTTACATCTACGATTTCATTATTTAAAATTTTAAATAAATACTAGAATATAAATTTTACGTGACAACATAATTTTATACTTCGTACGTCCCGCATGTCAGTGAAAAAATTAAAATTTGAACGGTTAAAATCTAAAATATAGGTTATGTATGGGTATTTAGCAGGATTTGTAAAGTTTTCAATGTAATTTTAGCAGGATTTGAAAATTATGTTATATTTCAGTTGCAGATTTCTTTATTAAGCAGTTAAAATTACAACAAAAACTGTTAAGGGTCATATGCCTTGTTGCATTTAAAAATTAATGGCCCTAAAAAATCAAAAAATTCGAAAAGTGCATTTAGTAGATTTTGATACTAAGCGACACATATTACTAAAGGGGTTATGGCCTGCCAAGAATAGCTAATATACTGTCTTTATTAATACATAAAACTCAACAGTAATAAGATCTATTTATTACATAAAATCTACCTGGGACAGCGATTTTCCAATTAGTAGAGAAATGACCATATACATAAAAGAAAAAAAAGTTTAAGCTCACATAAAAATAAACAGTCGAGACATCGAGCATACGGTACGTACCCTTTGGTCACACAGCGTCCCATTTCCTATGGGCGGCGAGGACTGAGGTAATCCGCCGTTACCGCTGCCCGTCATCGCGAGCCCACCGGTGGATCCGATCGGTGTGGCACGCCCGCTAGAACCGATCGTTGGTGCCGATGGTGGCTGTTGATTGTGATGCGCCGATGGTATGCCACCGCCTGTCACGCTGACCAACGTCGTGACGAGTCCGGCCACACGTACCGCTTCAACGTTCGCTTTCGTTAAGTCACGATGTAATTTACGTAAGTGGAAGAGCGTTAGTACAACACATATTAAATTGATTAATATCCATAGCACGTTGAGTACGTAGTGTCTAAATGGACCGTGGACCAATGGACAACTGGGCGCGTTATGGCCACTCTCGACGTTGGCCGCCAGCGCACCGCTTAAAAATGTTGGACCCAAATTGATTGTGATGGATGCGAACCAGATCATAAACGCGCCAAACAGAACACACTGTAACAGAATATGTACGAAGGAAAAAGTAAAATAAATTTATGTTACGTTCAAAAATGTCATGTCAGAAATATGCAAATAGGACATTTGTTTATGCGGGTATAGAGACGGTTTCATTTTCATTTTGTTGTTTGTTGTTGTTGTTGTTGGTCTGTTTGTCTGTTTGTTTGTTTGTTATAAGTAAGTTGAAGATGTAACACTTCATTTATTACTAACAACCCCATGTTTTCTTTTTGACAGACAAAACGAGATATTGAATTGTGTTTTTAATATTTATTCAAATTACAAAATGTGAAATTTGATAAATTTTCAAACGTATCTTTTCAATTTTTCATTTTATTTTGTTTCCTTATTTAATTTTATGTAATTTGTTACCAATAACATGTTTTAAATGAAGAAATTTATCAAATATTGTGTTAACACTTTGTTTTATTTCCCTTTCACAGATTTTCCGTGAGTTTTACTAAATAAAAATGTGTTTTTAGCGAATTTTCGAATCGAAAATTCAGCTGTTACGGCCCCTTTTGTGACGCGACTTGAACTCGGGACTATGATAGAAATTTGGTTTAAGGTTCTTAAAAGCCAAAAATGACATCCACTAAAATCTAATTTAGTACTATTTTCTGTTATTTTATATTTTACTTGATTTTCTAAACGAGTCTGCTTTGAATTTATCAGAAATCTTTAAGGGGAGGTTTACTTGAGAGTCGTTGAAAAAAATCGATTTTTTTTTTTTTTTTGCAGAAATTGGTAGTTAATTATGTGTGGAATATGTTCCCAAAGTGATTTTGCTGAAAGTAATTTAAAAAAAGGTTTACTTGAGATTTGGTAAAAAAAATCGATTTTTTTTTTTTTTGCCGAAATTGATAGCAAATTATGTGTAGAATATGTTCCCAAAGTGATTTTACTGAAAATAATTTAAAAACAAAACTCTTACACATTAACCGAATCCAGCTTTCTTAAAAAAAAAAAAAAATTCAAAAAAACGTAGTTCACGCAATAATGGGTATTAAATATAAAATTTTGAAAATACGTTTCTTTATATATACTTTATAATATCTCGGAACTACATTTTTGGAACTGGTGGACACGATAACTCAACAACTATTCGATGGATCCTTTTTTTAAATTATTTATTTTAAAGATAATTCAATTCTTCGGCACCTCTACCTAAGTTCGATACACTTTCAATATTATTTTTTTATTTTTAATTTAAAAAGCGAAAAATAAGACAAAAATCGTAATCAAAAGTTCAAACATCCGCCATTTTTTTTTCTTTCAGCAATTTATTGATATCATAGGTTGAGAAAGAAATTCTAGAAAAATACATAATTTTTAAGGACTCTCGAGTAAACCTCCCCTTAATAGGTGTATCTGTGACCTTTAGTTTGGTACCTGCAAAGATGGGTAAATTATCAGGGACACGCTACGCACAAGTCTGCAAATTGTGGAAATTTATAAAAAATGTATCAAAATTTATCAAAAGAAAAATGTGAATAGCAATATTACTTCAAGAAATGGTCTGGTGAATGAATCTGTCTCCAAAATCTGTGATTTGATGCCAATGAAATATCTTTTTTTTGGACATGAAAACTTCTCATTTATGATTTGGAAGCCAAAATAAGCCAAAACAAATATTTTAAGAACCGTTAAAAACTATTGGATAAAAAATTGGTGTATTTTTAGGTGTTATTTAGGCGTGTTAGTAAAAAATTAGGTGTTACAATAGTTTTCCCAAAAACATGAACAACAAATGGAACGCCTGTCTGCTTTTCCATACGTAAAAAAGTGTTTTTGAAGAATCAGGTGTAAATTAGGTGTTTTTCGGTTATTTTGACAAAAATTTTATAAAATAAAGATTATAAAAAAATCTTGCAAAATATTTTAAGTCCTGAAAGCGCTGTGAATAATGTTAAAAAAAACGTTATACACAGCGCTTCCACTATTTTTGTGTATTTTTTTTTTTTAATTTTTTATTGTTATAACCTGTTATAAAAGTTCTTACAGTATAGCAGCTTCCACATTCTCGCCGAAGTTGGACGAAGTAGTTCCTCGCGAGGTTGGCCGAGGCATAAGAATAGCATTGAAACACCAACCGCGAAGCACAACGAAATGACCCTCTACATTCTCGACTCGTCCAACCTCGGCGAGAATGTGGAAGCTGCTTATCAGTTTTTACTTTATGATGTAAATACTATTCTTAGACTAAATGTTGCAACTATTTTATTAAAATAAATGAGTGTAAAAAAAAAAAAATTATAGAAAAATAACTAATATTTCTTTACATCGCTCCCGTTATTTGTTAGGCCCGCCACACACGTACAGTTTCAACTGACAGTTTGAACTGAACAGTTCAACTATACAGTTTAAACTCTACGTGTGTGGGTATTTCAGTCGCAGTTCAACGCAACTGTACAGTTAAACTAAGACGATTGAAATTTCAATTTTTTAAACTGAAAGGTTCAACTGATTGTTGCGTGTGTGGGGGTTCAACTGTACAGTTCTCAGTTCAATTTGTGTCAGGGGCATAGACCAATGAACACTATAATTATTACACAACTAGACAAAGCGTAAAGCCAGTTTGTTGGCATTTTTCTTGTGGCAGGTAACGGGGTGAGACGGGTGAGATTTAAGGAATATAATATATTGTCCACTTTTCCGCAAATGGAACTATAATTAAAACGAATACCACTCTTTTTCTTTCAAAATTTTGCAGTTTTTTCTCAAGAAAGTAAAATTTTATTATCAATATTATATTTTGACAATAATTATATGAAAATGTTACTACAAATACCACAGGTTATCGCATTGATTACTACATTACAGAATACTATTAAGTCGTATACTGGCCGTATCTGGCTGCTTCATTTATAAATTGATAGAGTGAGCCTATAGGATATACAAAATATGTGCTTTGGTCTGTGGTCAGGAGCAAGTGCGTTTGATTTTTTTTTTTAACAATATAATTTCCGTGGAATCAAAGATGTTGCTAGGTGAAATTGTCCTGCTGTTTCCAATCCATTGTAAAAACTGAAGAATTGAACTGTACGCGTGTGTGCTTCTACAGTGTACAATTTCACCTGACAGTTTAAACTTCAGTTCAAACTGTACGTGTGTGGCGGGCCTTAGATTTTATATATTTTACGATATTCGTAAATTTCAAAACGAAATTTTTTATTTAAATCATAAATCTGTGTGTGTGTTTTTTTTTTCTATTTCGTTTTCGTTTACCTGTGGACTGTCCATTAATAATGGCCCCGTGAGCTCTTGTTCATCATTCTCATCCTCGGGGAATACGGGAGAATCGTTTAATACGGTTGTTAACATATTAACAGTGGAGACGGTCACTAACAATAAAAATGCCGTCTCGACCAGTGAACATTTGTTGACCGGTTGACAACGGATTATGCTGACGCCTAGCGGTAACAGTATGGCCGCTCTCGCGCAATCCACCATCGCTTGATGAAACAGCAGCCCTTGGGACCACCTGCAAAAAGGCAAATAAGATTATGTTGGTAAAATTTGAAGATAACTAATAATTAGGTATTTGTGTCGGTATTTTTGAAAGTGGCTTAAGTCATAGGTGGATTTCTTGATTCGAGATATTTAAAGGTTTTTGTATTTGTATAAATTAAAAAATATTTTATAGAGAAGGTGCATAAAGACTAGTGGCGCCTTTTTCAGTAATTTTATATGTACATGCTTGAGCACGTCAGCGCAAATTTTTTGTAACCATAGATTTTCACATAAATTCATTAACAAGTTTATATTTTTGTATTAATTATTACTTTTTAATATTTATAATTTTAATATACAAATATTAAATAAATACAGAGAACCTGCATTGTCACCATTGTCACTAGTGACGTCTCTATAGGTCAATTTAAAAGTTATTGTTGTTATTTTAAATACAACAAATAAATTGACTACGTCCAATGCAACATTGTAACCGCTCAGATAAATATTTATTTATTATTAACCCTTTGCACTCGAACCATTTTTTTAGTATGGGTACTCAGCTACTCGACAGTAGTTTTAAAACGTTGCAAACACTATTGTATTAGGAGAATATAATATCCATAATACAATATATCTATTAGTTAATTTTAGTAGTATGTATCACAATGTATTGTAGCAAGACGTCGCGTCGTTGTGTTGTATCATGTTTTCCTAATATAATAATTTTCAAATAAATGAAGAAGGCTGAGAAACGGAGCGAAGTGGAATCAAAAACGTGTTCACTATCATCGATATAGGGGTCTGATATCGCTCCGATAAAATATTATCTCAGTGGTATTGGTATTGGAGCGGTATTGAAGCGAGAGCGAACCATGACTGATATCGGACCGATATCAGAGCGATGATGTGAATACACTCATTATTTATTATGTAAGAATATTTTATCGAACCAGGAGCGGAGTGATATCGTGCTGAGAGCGGAGTGTTAATGTAAATCGGGCCTTAGTCCCCTAGCGTGTTGTAAATAATAAAATACGTACCTATTGTTCATGGCGCCGCTGCGGCGTCTAACGAGTGGAATTAATATTTATTGTGTCGCCGTGGCGGCGCCCATCGAGTGCAAAGGGTTAAAAATTTAAATTAAATCTTTTTAAAAAATGCATAATTAGCCACTTACTTTAATAGTTACAATACGTTGAAGTTTTATATTTGTTTGTCGCATAACTTTGGCTATTATTCCACTTCGTACACAAGTATATAGTAGTTCTTAAATATGACCATTAAAACATATGACCGTTTTGACAAAAGTTTTTTCCTTTTTTGTAACAAGAATCACATATATCAGTCACTTGGACATCTCGAAAACCGCTTTTTATAATAATATTGTATTTGCTGTTTGACAATTTTCATAAAAAAAATAACAAACTTTTAATCAAAATCGCCCATACTTACATTAACTCTCTCATGTAAAAAATGCTAAATATAGGCACCACGGACATTAGTGTCGCAATTCAAAGATCAGGCAGGTTTTCTATATCATGTGGCATTTTAATTTCGAGTTTTATTAGAAATTTCAAAGCTATAATTGACGAATTATTGCAAAAAAATCGTAGAATTCTTCTAGTTTTGTCATGTTTGTTATGTTATATACTTGCGGTATTTTAGTATATAGCATAATCTCTTTTTATGCGGTCTTTTTTTGTGCGACCATCAAAGTGGTCATAATGAGAATGAAAAGTTAGAAAAAGTAAGAAATTTGAACATTAATTTACGCTAACATTATTTATTGACTGTTTTTAAGGATTTTATTGTCACATTACTACAATTTCTACCACAAATTTATAATTTATTTTCAATGGTATTCGAAATAAAGTTTCGAATACGAAATATGCGAAATATGGGCGAACGGCTACCTGTTGTTTTACAAATGAATGCAACGGAAAGTTTAAATCAAAAGTTTTACATTTAAATTTCATAAACAGCATTTACATAAACAACTTCAAGTATTTTAACTGAAAGTTTATTTTCTTTCTGTAACTATAAATTTTATAGCGCCTACAGCTTAACTTTTTTTATGCGATGGATAGGAACCGCAAAAAAAAAAATCGCACAAAAAATATTTAAACGCTCAAAACCTTACGACTTTCTTCGAAATTATTTTTCATTTACACATGAAGATATTTTATTTAAATTTTAAAATATTATGAAAATTGTGATAAATAAATAACTTTGCATTCTTATGCAGTGTACTGATTAAATGCTGAAAAACCATCAATAAGTAATTTTATCAAAGTAAATTATTATAATTAATGTTTAGGTTTCTTATTTTCTCTTGCTTTTGATTCAGTCGCACAAAAAAGGACCGCATAAAAAGAGGTTCGGTTGTATTTATTTTTATTTAGTTATATAATAAGTATGTATCTATGTGAAATAAACTGAATATTATATAAGAGTGTTACACATAACAGTTGCCATCACTAAAAGTACTTAGTGATGGCAGTTACTATTACTAAACGTACCAAATATCCATTAAGAAATGTAATAAGATAAAATTGAAATCTGTTTTATCAACTACGGCGACGACGACGGAAAACATTAAAGTATATAGGGCAGACAAAACATTAGCTACAACATATTTAGTAACTTCAGTTATTATTACATTCAGACGCCATTTTGTACCAGTCAGTGTGGAAAAGTTTTTTTTTTTCCGGTACATCAAAAATTAATTGTGGGATTTAAAAATAAGAACAACTTGAAAAATATAATTGTACTTTTTTTATATCTTCGTAATATTCCGTTGGGGAAATTTTGTTTGTACGAAGTTGTTCTGTCGTAAAGTTCATATAAGTACTTTATGGAACTGTGCGAAAAAAGTTTATATTAATTTTCTTGTGCGTCGTTTTGACACAGTTTTTCGATGTTATATAATTAATTGATAGAACAGAACAAAAAAAAAAAAAAACATTTTTGACCCTGATTAAAAGTACAGTTTCCGGTTGTTAAATTAAAGACGCTAATAAGGAGGCGCAGGCGGTCCAGATGTGCAGGGCTGGGAAAAATGGTTCATAGAAACCATTTAAAATAGAAAATGGAAAATGGTTTCCAAAAATGCATTTAAAATCCAAAATGGAAAATGGTGTTGCTGAACATATTTAAAATTAAAAATGGAAAATAGTTATTTAAAATGGATTATAAAATGCAAAATGTTTTTACTTTATTTGTACAACTATTATAACTTTTTTATCATTATTTATATTAATTAAAAAAAGTTCAAACGTGCTGAAATTAAATAAAGGCAGTCTTTTGAGAAAATTTTGTAATATTGTTAAAAATATTGTAAAATTTAATTCGGCCTTAACATATTCAAACCATGACTACACTACGACTGCAACTTCCAAATAAAATTATGAAAATCATCTACTCGAAGTACATTTCTTATCGACGTGTCTTAAAAATAGCAGTACACAACTTGAGTCAGAAGAGTTTGACTTAAGAGAACTGCAACTCTAGTAACAAATTTAACTCAAGTGACATTGCAACTCGAGTTATAAAAAATTTAAGTCAATTAAATCAACTTACATTTAACTTAGAATTTGTTAGACTTGAAGTCGTTCAATTCAAGTTCTATAATTAATATTGTATACACATGCATTTTTATTTTAAATGTAACATGGATTCAAATTTCCATTTTAAATACAAAATGGAAAATGGTTTGACCGAACTTATTTAAAATAGAAAATGCAAAATGCCATTTTGTATTTTAAATACATATTTAAAATGAAATCATTTTAAATAGTTTCCAGCCCTGCAGATGTGGTCCTCACCGATTTCGATCAGATTTCGGCGATTATTAAGTTGAACAAGTTATTTAGTGTGGCTTCTGAATTTGCGAATAGAGGAGTGGTTAGCATATGGAGACGTATGGAGAGTATGGTCCTGGGTTGGAATCCCGATATCATTTTCTTTATTTTTTATTTTATTTTGGATAAAACTTAAAGCTCTGATATTTGTCCTACGTTAATTTTATCTTGTATCTAAATACAAAACTTCCAGTTTTTAGATTCTTTAACTTTCATTTATTGATCAGGAACTGTAGAAATGAAAACGGTATTAAATTGAGTCACCTAGTGGAAACAACTGATGTGCTTATTCGATTGTGTATTGTTGAACTTTCTTGTTCATTTTTTTTTTGTCATTTTGATAGTTTCAATTTTATAGTTGGCAAAAGTTTTATTCGAAGTTGAATCCTTTGTGACAACAAAGAGGAAATTGTTATTTTGAAAACAGCTTTGAATAATTTTAGACAAATATACAGGGGACGTATTTTTTAAATTCAATAGACAAAACTGTATGATATTATATTTCATTGTCTTAAAAATCGTAAACAAAAAGATAGAATGATAAAATTTGAGGCGAATTAAACACGGAGAGAAAATTCCTATAAAAATTACTGTGCTCATACTACAATCGACGTGTAACAGGCGAACATATCCAATTTTTGTACGGTAAAATTATAAAAATTACTTATTACCGTACGGTAAATTATAAAAATTATATTACTTATAATATAATTTTTATAATTTTACCGTACAGAAATTGGATATGTTCGCCTGTTACACGTCGATTGTAGTATGAGCACAGTAATTTTTATAGGAATTTTCTCTCCGTGTAGGTTTTCGAAGGTGTTATTTTCATTTTTATCAAAATTAGTTGTGTAGGACTGTTAGAAAAGAGATTTCTGTCGACTTACCCATATTTCTAAATCGAATTTTGTTATTTTAATAACAAAAATGATAAGTTCACACCGGAGTTATCCTAATTCAACCAATCTTCCTACTTCAAATCACTTTCATAAAGCATAATTTGAGCGAAAATAATTTTTTTTATCTTGATGACGTCATCAAATGTACTAAAATTTTTGGTTGCTTTAAAAACCGTAAATAGAAAGATAGCATAATAATATTGGAGGCGAATTATAGATTTTCGAAGGCGTTCTTTTTATTTTTACCAAAATGATGTAGTTGTGTAGGACTATTAGAAAAAATATTTCTGTCCGATCAGTCATATTTCTAAAAAGATTTTCGTCATTGTGATAGCGAATTACCTCTATAAATAACAGGCCAACGACTAAAAAACTTTTTTAATACTTTAACCATATTTTTATGGATTTTAGTGTGCTGAATCTGAAAATAACAATAAAATTGCTGTATCACCCACCATTTCCCTACATTTTACATCATAAACCTTTATATTAAAAAAAAAAAAAATAGTTCAGAAAATTAATGCAATCAATATAACTAAATATGCGAAAGCCAGCGATCCAATATCTTATATTGAATATAATATCGTATAATTCCAATATCTTTGCTCAAAGTTCCCGCATTTATCAGAAGTAAAGTTACAAGAGGGCGTCTTCATTGGCCCTGATATAAGAAAAATGATGTTTGACTCTGAGTTTGAATTACATATAACAGTGAAAGAGAAAGAGGCTTGGATTGCTTTCAAGGAAGTTGTTAACAAGTTTTTGGATAACAAAAAAGACCCAGACTATAATATAACCATTGTATCTAATATGCTTAATCGCTTCAAGAATTTGGGATGTTTAACGAGTTTAAAGGTTCATTTTTTAAACAGCCAGCTAGACTACTTTCTGGACAATTTAGGAGCTGTCAGTGAGAAACAAGGAGAACGTTTCCACCAGGATATCAAGATAATGGAAAAACGCTATCAGGGACGTTGGAACACCAGGATGATGGGAGATTACTGTTGGTCCTTTCACCGAGAAAGTCAGCAAGCGGCACACAGAAGAAAAAGCCACATCCGAAGCTTCAAAGAAAAGAGAGAAAGAAAATATAAGCCCATGGACTCTTAAAACCTTCATAAAACTCAGTATTAGGAATAAAAATATATTTTATGTGTTAAAATAAAGTTCTGTTTGTCTTGTACAGGTTATTTTTTTTCCACTCTTATAGAATATTAGCATATTTCATTAAATCTGACATAGTCAAAATGTGACAAAACTGTGGGTGATACAAAATAATGAAATTCAAATTTGGACTTGGCACCCAAAAAAATATAAAGGTCACCTATTAACATTAAAAAAGTTTTTTATGACCTTAATTTTGCAGGCCTTTGTAATTTGAAAAAAAAGTTTTATTTTATTTAATGCGGTCAAACTATTTTAACTCTAATTAAAATTGCGATTTTCTAAATTATGTATTATTACAACATAAAAACTTACAGCTTTTGATGATGGTATTTTACCTTTTGATTTTGTAACTTTACATATTGTTGGTGTAATATAATTTAGGTACCTGGCAACACCATTTGTTAACTTCGTTATAAAATTTAATTGTATATTTGTATAAACTTTCTTATTTAATTCATATCAACTTCTCATATATTATTATATTTTGGAATATAACAAAATATTTCATATGAAACTTTTGTATTTGTTTTAAATAGACGAAACCTTGTTACGTAACATAAATTATTATGAAATTAAACATGATATTTATTAAGTATGTATGGCGTTAATTATTATTACATACAAAACAGTTAAAATATTAAAAGAACAACTTTGTAACAAAATTAACGTCAACAAAAACAAAACAATACAGCACTTTCGAGACTGAATACTGCTTGCCAACTTGTTTGTTTACTCGCTAACGAACTAATTTAGATCTTATCGTCATCAACATTTATCATCACGTTACGAACGTTGTTACGTCATACAAAGGTTTGGTATTAGAGAATTTCCAGAAGGAAAATTTAGCTATTACAGTCATTGTCTTGGTGAGATATGACCTCCCGGAAGTGGGACAGAAATTTGTTCTTAAAAATTCGATTTTTACGAAGCTAGCCAAGATATGTCAGACTCCTACACGGAGAGAAAAATCATAATTTTTGTAGATAAAATTTCAGAAAAATTACCATGCTCTCTTATAATGCGTGCGCGATCGACGACCAAAGTAAAAAATATTTTACGATCGTGTAAATATTATTAAATTGAAACGTAAAAAGTATTAGTCATGGCTTCATAAAAATTGTTGTGCTAGCATGGTAAAATTTAATGTGCTAACACTGCTTCTATCACATTCTTATGCATATATATATTATAGTTTAATTCTTGTTGTCGTACTCTTCCATTTGCGCATCTGACCCGCAACCTTATGTTGCTTGGGCTGTACGCACTGAGGAACAATCGATCTTTTCCGACCTTTGATTCTTTATAATGCATACAAAATGATTGGCAACAATATATATTCTAATATTGAATATAGTGAAGTAACAAAATGATGAATTAAACGGTGACCGTTCTGTAAGACATTCTAATGAATACTGTTTGCATTGCACACGACACCACACCAACAGTGACCAGCCTGGCATGTTACTTGCCACACCAGGCTGGCTATGTGACCTTCATGTATGATTGCGTTGATACTTTCTGCAGCCTGCCTCGCTATGTGACAGCGTTGATACCTTGTCTTTCTTTCTTTCTTTCTACTATTAGCAGATAGCATTTGAAATATTATAAGACAGCATTGTAATTTTTGTAAGAAAAACAATTAAAAAATATTTTTTTGTCGGGAATCGAACTTTCTACTGTGCTGTTTTACAAATTTTACGGAGCCAATATTACGGAAAGAAGATTCTGTCCTTTAAATTTTCTATGATTAATTATAATTTTTATATTTTTACCGTACAAAATAATATGTTCGCCTTTTACACGTCGATTGTAGTGCTGAGCACAGTAATTTTTATATGAATTTTCTCTCCGTGTAGAACCGGGTATTTTGGTTAATTCGTTAATATAGCTTTTTGTGTATTAAGAGCGCAAAGTTGTGCATTATCGCTCTATTGAGAATATCGACGCACGACGCAGTTAGGCGGAGCATGTGATTCTCATGAGAGCGGCAATGTTACTTTGTGCTCGAATTACATTCATAATTTTTTCTTCAATCTTGTAAAATGTATTTATTTTATTTAAAAATACTTGAAAAAAAATACTTATTATTTTTAATTAATATTAGTTACATTGAAATTTAATAATATTGATATTTCACTTGATCACGATAAAAATAATATGAAGTTTAGAATCTGTTTATTTGTTGCCATAGAAAACATAAACAACGCCTACACGATTTGTAAATAAAAATAATATGTTGAGCGAGCGACAAAGTACACTTTTCGCTTTGAGGCAAAAAGTAACAACAGTCCTCGGCAAACACATATTTTGCGCTCTCTCCACAGAGTCCAAAAGCCTACTTTCTACTATAATTGTAGAAAATAGATTTTTTCACACCATCAGAAACAGTAAATCGGAAACCATAGTTCTAAGTGAATTATGTTTCGAGAAAAATTTAAAAATTATTTTTTGGTTTACACCATCGTAGAGAGCCATTATTCTATGTAAACTGTTTTTCGGGAAATACGCTGTGTTATGCAGGATGTTGCGACGGGGGTATTTTTTTATCACCGTGCGTTATGATGGAGGGAATATGGAGGGAAATGAGATGTTTATTTTTGTTGTCATAATAGAGTGGTAAAAAATTGACTTTTTACTCTGAAAGTCAGTTTTCTTTTGTATTAATCCACCATCTTATTTTGCTACAAGAAAAAAGATGTGCTTCAAAAATCTGCAAAATTAATTTCGCTTTCTTCTTATGTTTCTAATTGTGTCAGAAATACAAAGAGTGGTAAACTTTATGTATCTATTTAGTAGTTTCAGTGACGTCATTACATTAAAATTTTTATTTTTTGACGCGTAAGAAAATACACGCATGGTGCTACAATTGAAAATATTTTTGTTGTCGCTTTTCACCAAATCGATTTTCGACGTATTTTTTGGAACACACTGTATTCTTCTTTAGCATGTAGGTACATATTATAAAAACACATACATGTTGACGTCATAGTGTTATCTTTATACTTTTAGCGACATTAATCTAATTTGCATGAACGAATAAACTTTTCTCTGCAGACATTTTTCTATTTTTTTAAATTTTAATGACAAAATATAAAAAAAAAATATACACAGTAGGTGTTATGTATGTTGCCTATGCCTACTGGTACTTAGATAAAACATAATCTCGGAAGGGTTTTTTTTACTATAGTCAAATTTTGTGGCTATTAAGATAACATAAACAAAGCAGTGAAGAATCATAAAATGTAAATGAATAATTTAATATTCACGTACGATTTCAGTATGATTACGTCAACTAGTACGGTGCAGTTATTCAAAAAAACGGCCTAACCTCAACATCCAAATTAACAGTTTCATTCCAACTCCAAATTGTTCTATACAGTCCATATGTTGTTTGGCAAAATGTTATACCATTTTGAGCGTCGGGTTTTGGGGGAGGGGGGTAGAAGTAGGCAAATTAACGGATTTCATTAGTTTTTTTAAATATTTCGGAAATTATGGGGTTTAGCGTAAAAAGTGTCATATACAAAAATAATCTACATTAAATTGCGAACAAAAATGGTCCTGCGCATAATCTTGCTAAAGTGAACAGTTGCAGAGTTACGAAGGGTGTAAAAGTATCTATTTTTAATATTTTTAGCCACAGCTGCACCTGGTGATAGGTGCAGCAGTGGCTGAATAAGAAGAAGAATCCGCTCGAGTGGGGGTGGAAGAAGATTGACGAACACCTGAGACCAATTACAACAGCGCGTCCTGCAGCTCCCGAGGAATTACTTTCCCTCATAGTGTGCGCTTGCAAAGACGAATGCGTGGTGTCTAAAAGAAAGAGTGGTCTAAACTGCTCAAGGATATGCGATAATTGCTCAGGCCAAGGATGTGATAACAGGGATACGAACATCATAGACGAAGATTTAGAAGAGGAGGGTGCTATGTTTGTAGAGGACTAATCGCAATTTCCTTTTACAAAACACAATCCTGTATAAAAAAAAATAGTTTTCTTAGTGATAATGTGTCATATTTTTTCCAAAAAATCTAAAAATTGCTACTTTTACACCCTCCATAACTCTGGAACTCTTCACTTCAGCAAGATTATGCACAGGACTATTTTTGTTCGCAATTTAATGTAGATTATCTTTGTATAGGCACTTTTTGCGCTAAGCTGCATAGTTTTCGAAATATTTAAAAAAAAAACTGACGAAAACCGTTAATTTGCCTACCTCTACCCTCTTCCCTCCCAAACCCGACGCTCAAAATGGTGTAACTTTTTACCAAACAATATGTGGACTGTATAGAACAATTTGGAGTTGGAGTGAAACTGTTACTTTGGATGTTGAGGTTTGGGTCTAATTGCACCGTACTAAATAAACGATGGACAATGCCTGGGCCGCGGGCCAATTCGTGATTTAAAAACGAAAATATTTTGACAAAATTTATTACTGTTATGTTAGAAATTGTAACAGAAAAAAAATTACAAAAAACACAGATTTTCCATATTTGCATATACTTGTACACATAATATTTGAACAGATATTATAAAATTGTTAAATTATTGAATACGCTATTACTGTATGGAGCTAGAAAATTCTATATGGCTTGTATGGTAACAGAGTAGCATCTGTCTACATATTATTTAAATACGGTTCCAGTCAATTAACTAACGTATTTGGCTCCATGCCAATAAAATTATCTGCAAACATTTTAATTCATTTAAAATATGCCCACCTAAATTTTAACGAAACAGAGACAATATAATTATTACTGCGTTTTTGTTTTTTTGAAATTTAGTTCGACGTAGTAAGCGTATTATTCACCAGGGTATTAACTTTGTTATATGCTTGAAAGATAAGGATGCGAAATTTGGAAATTATATAATTAAATTAAAGTTCAAGAAAATATCATGATAAAAACATTGGAGGAAAAGTATACCAATTTTCTTAATAATCTTTAAAAGACCTGACATTTTAAGTGGGATGTGATTTGTCTAATAGAACAATAAAAAATTTTTATATCTCCATATTAAAAAAGGTATTTATTTTAGCGAATTTCCAGAAGGAAGATTCAAGTACTACAGCAGCTGTCATGGTGAGATTTGATTCCGAAACGGTGACAGAAATTTGTTTTGACGGGTTTGCATAAATTTATATATATATATATATATATATATATATATATATATATATATATATATATATATATATATATGTGTGTGTCACCATGATAAGTCCCAAACGAAACATCCGATTTTTACAAAATTTTGTGAAAACGTTGGGAGTTTCAAACCATTGGATGAGTTTTTCAGCGAAACACGTGCGATGGTCCAGACAAAAATTTACTATAATTTAAAATTTTTCTAAATGTTTTTTACACCATCGGAAAGGCCAACTGTTTCACATTTTTTCAAAAATTTCGTTTACAGGCGATATTTTGACAGCGAGGATTTTATCAGTATTTGGTTCAATACCTGCCTTTGATACAATGTGTCCAAAAAAAGGGCTACTTCCCGTTTTAAAAATTTTCGAGGAAAATAAAAACAAATTGTTTGTTTCAAATCTTTTGAAATTTTTATGACACGATTTTTGAACTTTTATTCTATGTACAGTGTTTTTTGAGAAACGCTGGGAAGTTCGCTATGTGACGCAGTATGCTGCGACTGCGACAGGGCTATTATCTTTAACCTACATTGAAAAACATAGAACTGTTCAACAAATGGCTACAACACCATGTGTGCTTAAGTTGGTAAATTCCATCTTTTTCATATGGGACAACTAACAGCAAACTGTAATTGAAATTTGATAAAATTTCTCTCTTCTTTAGAGCGAAGAAGTTTCATACACACAAAAAAGAAAAACTTTTATAAACCAATAAATTCCATATGTAGGTGTATTTCGTTTTACTTTACTACCCGATCAGACAAATTTTTGGTGACTTTATGATCTTATTCGAATTGTCAATATACAACATGAATTCTCTTTATGCTGTATATTAGGGTTGTTGCGGATGTGATATTTTAATACAATAGCAGACGCGGATGCGGATGTGGATGCGAATGTTTAAAAATAATATTTTTTTCCTAGGGAAAAATATTATATAAAAATATATATATTTTTAAAAATTTAAAAAAAATGAACTTGTTTATATAAAAGGCAATACATAAATATTAAGTAATTTAAAAATGTTATTAAAATCACTGTTTATTTATAAAGTAGGAATTTTGGATTTTTATTTATAAAATAGAAATTTTGGATTTTTTTGGAAAGAAAAAATATCTTTTTTATTTTAATATTTAAAAATAAAACACAAAGGCAATTGGCGGATAAGCATGGGTAGGAATGCCCTCGTACGAATTGTGTTTGCTTTTTTCCTGCTAACTGCTATCGACACAAAATTGAAATTAACTGAGATTCAGCCCTTAAAAACTTAAAACCTCTTTTTAAAGCCCCGATCAGCCGGACACTCATCATCAGTTTTGAAACCACCAAAATGACAAATCGCTTGTAGACTTTCAATCATATTTCGCTTGTAGATATTCAGTACCGAAGATAAAGGGAAAAACTCGACTTCCGTGATGGGGCCCCGCTGCTCACGGCGTTTTTATTATCTACAGTAAAATTTGGTTATTATTATTTTAAAATAAGGAATAAGTCAATCAATTTTTGGGTTTTCACAGTTTTTTTGATAATATTTTTTTCAAATATACGTAGGATATGTACTTACATAGGTACTATAATTCAAGGTTAATACTATAAACCTTTGAGTTGGCTGAAACATCTTTGAGTTCTTTGAGTTTCGTTTAAATAGATTCAAATAAAGACTAAAGATTAAAATTTAGTGGTATTTTCTACGAGGCTCAAATTTTATTTTGCTGCGCTCTTTGACAGTTCAGTTGGTTTCCTGATTCAATTGAAAACCAAGAAATTTATTTTTTACAAAAATTATCTTTCGTAAAAAATATTTATAAGGTCAACTCTATAAATTCAATAAGGTATGGCCTCTTATATCTAGCTATAATTTCGATGATAAGAAATTATGGATCGAACTCGAACTAGTAGAATTCAAATCGTATCTTTAGTGGCCTTCGATAATAATCGGACCAATTATTGAAATTTCAATCAGTTACATGGTCGGGCTATAACTTGGAAAGATGTCAATGCAGATGTCAAAAATTGATACAGATGTTCCTCATTTGAACTGCTAACTGCAGAAAGGTAACAAGTCCATAAAATAAAATTTTACAGGAGATGAAAAAAACGTTTTACTTGGAACCCTTCTTACAAACTAATGAAATTTTATTTTTTAAATTTTGTTAGTGATTAGCTGATTAACCTTTTGTAAAAGATTTAATTTTTTTATGCGTAGTTATTTAAAAAAAATGTTTTGTTTTTGGATTTGTTCCCTTTCTGCAGTAAACAAAATTTATATTTAATAAAAAACGCTTTTTATGAAATAAACAATTTATTTCTTATACAAAAATATATATTATATTCTATCATTTACATGATAAAATATAATATTTAACTAAAATAAGCTATCTCGTAAAAAGAAATTAAAACAAAAAGGGCCATAAAACTTCTTAAAACGGTATTACACTCGGTCTGCTTCCCTTGTTGCAGCTACGTTTACCAGCCAGGACGTTAAAATGTTACTGGCCAGGACGTTAAAGCCTATTTTGCCAGCAGGAATGTAGACCAGAGTCAATTTTGGAATTTAAGATAATAATAACTAAGTCACTTAAAAATATTTAAAGCATAAATTCAATAATACTCGATTAAAGCTCACCAATGTGTATGCGTAGCAACGTTACTTAATTATTATTTCGGGATATATAACTACACTTACTATATAAAAAAATTAATAAAAACAATTAATTAATCAAATTAAGTAAATAAATACTTGTCTTAAGAAAAGTCGATTTAATGTGTGTAATGTTTATATTTTTATTATTATTATTATTAGACATCTGTTGATAGTGTTAGAAATAAATCCTTTTACTATTCTATTACTATTAACTATTAAGCATGATAAGAAAGAAAAAAAATTCTTATAAATTTAAAAAAAATTAAATTGTTTACTGCAGAAAGGGAACAAGTCCTGGACTTGTTCCCTTTCTGCAGTAAACGTATAAGAATTTATGATTGAACTACTTGGTATTGCCGTAACAGATGATAGACAAGTTCTGTTTCTGCTGTAAATCATCCGTCTATACAGCGTCTTTAATTTAAAACAAAAAAACGCATTTTCAAAATATTGTGACTTGTTACCTTTCTGCAGTTAGTAGTTCATTTGCGGATGCATATGCTCGTAACAACTCTACTATATATTATAGAAACAGTAAAAGTAATGAATAATTTATCTACAGGTTTTTGTCTACAACTGTGAAAAAGACCTTTTTTTCGGGAATACTGCGTATTTTTTTTTTTGGAAAAACATTTCTTATACATATAAAATTAATTTTCTAACTTGTGTCCATCTGGTGGCATATCTTTTTTTTATATTCATTTTATAGCTCTCCTATAAATTTTAATCGATTTTAACCCTTACCTCTGCGCCATGTTTTAACAAAACAAATTTCGGTTAGGTGCTTGGTGGTTGGTACCTTCGTGATTTAGATTTCGAATAAAATTTTTCTTTTTTCCGACGACGTGAAAAAAACATCAGTTGCGTAGGGACGTTTACGTTTTTTTCGTTTAAGTCCATTTAAAAAAAAACCTAAAAGCTTTGTCTGTTGCTTTTTCAAGTTTTAATTTTATTGCGGCATATAAATTAAACAATTTATTGTCTCTTTATCTCGTGACGTCTTTTGTTTTATATGTACCGAACTTTGCGGTGATGAGGGGAGTGAGTGAGGGAAGGAATACATACAATTTCTTTTACCTGTTTTTCCCAATTTGATTCGTTTTTACTGTTCAAATAAATAGAATGTTGTAATTAGGTGATAAAAGGTAAAGTTGCTTTTTTGGGTTTCATTTTCCATTTATTTACTATACTATATAAATAAAATTTTCGGAATACAATTTCCTTTTAGTATTTCAATTTTTTCTTTTGTTGGAAAAAATTTGGATTGGATTCTAGTAAATTTTTATAAAATTTAATCAGAATGTTTTTCGCAAACTAAAATAGATTCAGATCTTGTCTTTTATAGTGTTTTATAGTTTTAGCGTTTAACGTTTTTTCGATTGGAATTTAAGAAAAACAAAACATAAATAATCTGACTGTTTTTATAAACAGTTAACCCCTTATTGCATGAATTATGAAGTCGGATGTGAAGAAAAAAATTTTTTTTACTGAAAATGTCTTTCTTTTATTTTAGTAGTCAAATTAAGGAGAGGTTTACTTGAGAGTCGTTAAAAAAAATCGATTTTTTTTTTTTTTTGTAGAAATTGGTAGCTAATTATGTGTAGAATATGTTCTCAAAGTGATTTTGCTGAAAGTAATTTAAGAAAAGGTTTACTTGAGATTTGATAAAAAAATCGATTTTTTTTTGCCGAAATTGATAGCAAATTATGTGTAGAATATGTTCCCAAAGTGATTTTACTGAAAATAATTTAAAAACAAGATTCTTGCACATTAACCGAATCCAGCTTTCTATAAAAAAAAAAAATTCAAAAAAACGTAGTTCACGCAATAATGAGTATTAAATATAAAATTTTGAAAATACGTTTCTTTATATATATTTTATATCTCGGAACTACATTTTTGGAAATGGCGGACACGATAACTCAAAAACTATTCGATGGATCGTTTTTTTTTAATTTTTTTATTTTAAAGATAATTCAATTCTTGGGCACCTCTATCTAAGTTAGATACACTTTCAATATTTTTTTTATTTTTAATTTTACTTTAAAGAGCGAAAATACGATAAAAATCGTAATCAAAAGTTCAAACATCCGCCATTGTTTTTTTTTCAGTAATTTATTGATATTATAGGTAGAGGTGCCGGTACTCTTCATATATTTTATAAATCCTTTTTGTTTTTGGATTTCGGTGGTTTATTACCGGCGCTAGGATGTCCGCCAATAAGGCATTGGATTTTCGGATCGTCACACTGCAGTATCTATAAAATGGACAATTTTTTATATTTTTCCTTGAAAAATTTTTTTTTTTTTTTTTTTTTTTTTTGTATAGTTTAATTCTTAATAAATATGTGTACAAAATTTGAAATTGATATTTACTTACGTTCTTGAGAAAAAAATTCTAGAAAATACATAATTTTTAAGGACTCTCGAGTAAATCTCTCCTTAAGAAAAAAAATTAAGTCTTGTTGTTTAGAAATTACTTACTTAACGAAGCCATATATGGCTTCATATGCATTCTAGTATGATAATTAAAATCGGTATATGACTTCTTATCCGTTATATAAAGAATACAGTTATGTTGCTATTGTTTGCTATTGTAACATAAATAAACTTGACACTTTCCATATTTGGCAAATGAACGGAATCTTGAGCAGTTTTGACATAACTGTCAATTTAGTTTTGTCCATTCAGGGAAATGGTCACTTTATCTGATCGCACAGAATTCAAAGGGAGGTTTTGATGCCTAGTTGGAGTTTTTCGTGCTTTTTTAATGGGTATAAGTGAGTTGGGTAAGCTAGATAGAGTACCTTCTCGGCTTGTTGCAGTATGTTTTCTGGCTACCGGCTAAATTGATGGACAGCCTTGGCTGGTGGGAGTACTGGAAAATCAGAAGCAAAATCATCGTCACTCTCGAAGCCAGCACCAGGAATAGAATTGACATGCTTGGATTTACCATAAAAGCGATACGAAGTCATATATGCCCAATAATAATTTGGATCAAACGCATACGAAGCCAAATATGCCAACTTCAAAATAAGCCCCGAAAACACACACGGATCTCATTCCATGTTCTTGAATATATAAAGAATGTGTTTTGAAAATACTAACTTCGTGTTAGTTCGGGACATATTAAAATCCTTGAGTGATCCAAAATTTGAGAGAGGTGGTAAATAATTATAGAGTTTTACATTCATGTATTGAATAAACGCAAGAGGGCTGTATTGCTTGTGTATTGTATATATTTTATGTATCTGTGAACTCTATGGTTTGGTAAGAAAACGATTAAGCTGCCATTCAGTAGCAAGTAGTGACTTTGCATATTTAATATATAGTATAGCATCACGTCAAGTTACTAATTGTTGTGCTAGATGGCATTAAATGTATTAAATTAACAAATTATGGTATATTAATCTACCATCTGTTTTGCTACATTAATTTGTATGTATTTGCGTGTTAGGTGTGTGTATGTATTACGTATATGTATTACGTATATGTGCACGTATGTGTCCGGACTGTTATATTTTAAGAAGTTTTAGTTATGACCACTGAGTGAGGGACATTACTTAGTGCGTGTCAAACACGCACTTGACGAATTTTATTGTTTAATTTTCACAAATAAAATTAGCACGAATTAATTGCACTGTAACGGTTGGACACTCTAAATATAACTTCAAATAATTTGACAACCCGCACTTACCAAAGACAACAAAAATTTACGTTCCGTTACTCGAAAGAGTATAAAATTAGGATTTAACATCAGCTTCGAAAAAAAAAAATTTAATATGTTGAAAAATAATAGTAAAACTTAGAATTAATATATGGCTTTGTATGCGATAAGGGGTTAAAGTTTTGTTGGAAACGACACGACACAATTTCTTGTTTAATTTCTGTTCAGCCAATTCGATGGATTATAATTATGAAGTTTGCAAAGTTAGGTTGAAGATTCCTTAATTATTCAAAATTTTATATAAAAAAGTGAAAGTTAATATGGTTTTCTGTAAACACTGATAATAATTTAATAGATATTTGTAATCCCTGTTGTCAGTGTCACTATCGTCTAAACAAAAGTTGAGAAATCTGTCAGACGGACCTATGTTGATTATTTTTTATCATCAACATAACGCATAGTAGTACACATAGACTTGTTTTTGTGCGACTGTTTTTATGCAATATACAAAGATGTCCATCAAAGTGTATAATGTGAATAGAACGTAAGAGAAAAATTTGCGATACGGTTGGTTGTTGACTGTCCAAACGTACTTCATCATAATATTACATAATTTTTTTTTTGCTAAAGTTTTTAATTTGGAGCATAAAAAATGGTTTCAGTGTACTGGGTATGAGGTACTTGATTAAATTGAGTATCTCAATCAATGTCAGTTGGAATTAAAATCGATCAAACCGACAGACAGACGTTTGGTGGGACGTTGAGACAATGAGACATTTAAAACAGGATAAACCTATTATATTAATTATATTCTATAAATAAATGATTTTTTTTAAATTCGCCTCTTTGTGTTTTGCGTCATTTTAAGAATTTTTTTTTTTTTTTTGTTTGGATCAATATATGCGTGAACATTTAATTGGAAATATATATTAAAAAAATATTAAAAATTTATAGCTTCATCAACGTTTTAATACTAATTAATAATAATTGCTGTTAATTGTAATAAATGAGAGATTTGAGTTTACTTAAGGAATTTTTCGTCTTTTTAAAAGAGGAGACTGGATTTTAACTGTTTTTTGAGGACTTCCTATTCCGGATAACTAGAAAAAGTTCAGAAAATAGTTTTTCTGTTTCGTAATTGTATTGAAGCGTGTTAAAAGTTAGGGACAATGAACTGTATTTCATTTTCAGTTTTATTGGAAATTTGATCGTTAGAAAACTCGCGAAGTTTTTAATTGATTTGGTACTGTAGTTCGTTAAATTTGTTCATTATCGTTTCTTGTTTCCATTTTTCCACTGGGAAAACGATATTTTCATTATTAATTTTCTACCGTGAATATATCGACGATATATAATATTTTTAAACAATATTTAATATTCTACTTGTGGTATTGGAATTTGTTCATCTCTCAATTCTATGGGGAAGATTTTTTTTGAATAACTACCGTCAACATCGCAAAATTTATCTATTTAAACAACTTATCATACTACACATTAGAGATGTCGATTCCCCCAAAAAAAGATCGATTTTTGGAGAAAATTGAAATTTTGAAAAATTTAATAAAATTAGCTGATAATTTTTGTTTAAGGGACTTATTTGATAGTACATAGGTAATATCGATAATATCGTGTAAAAACGCCTTGTAAGGTAGTATATTTGTAAAGGCGATGAGTGAGTTAACTTTTCAGTTATAATTATAAAAAACGCCGTGAGCAGCGGGGCCCCATCACGGTAGTCGAATTTTCCCCTTCATCTTCGGTATTGAATGTTTACAAGCGAAATGTGATTGAAAGTCTACAACCGAATTGTCATTTTGTTGGTTTCAAAACTGGTCATGAGTGTTCGGCTGATCGAGGCTTTAAAAAAAGGTTTTAAGTATTTAAGGGCTGTATCTCAGTAAATTTCAATTTTGTGCCGAAAACAGGTAGCAGAACAAAAACCAACACAATTCGTACGAGGGCATTCCTGCCCATGTTTATCCGCTAATTGCCTTTATGTTTTAGTTTTAAATATTAAAAAAGGACCTTAAATAGTAAACTGGAAGGCCTTTATAAAGATATTTTTTCGTTCAAAAAATAAAAAATAAAAAAAATAAAAAATAAAAAATTATTTCTTCGGTATTGAGTGTCTACAAGCGAAATATAATTGAAAGTCCACAAGCGATTTGTAATTTTGGTGGTTTCAAAACTGATAATGAGTGTCCGGTTGATCGGGGCTTTATAAAAAGATTTTAAGTTTTTAAGGGCTGAATCTCAGTAAATTTCAATTTTGTGCCGATAGAAGTTAATAGGGAAAAAGCCAACACAATTCGTACGAGGGCATTTCTATCCATGCTTATCCGCCAATTGCCTTTGTGTTTTACTTTTAAATATTAAAAAAGGAACTTAAATAGTAAACTGGAAGGCTTTTATGAAGATATTTTTTCTTTCCAAAAAAATCCAAAATTTCTATTTTATAAATAATAAAAATCCAAAATTCCTAAATAATAATTAAATAAATAAATAAACAGTGACTTTAATAACATTTGCAAATTACTTAATATGTATGTATTTCATTTGTTAAAAAATTGTATTCACTTTTTTTTAAATTTTTTAAAATTACTATTCGCCTACTTGTATTTAGAATAAACATAATGCTTTTAAAACACATTTAACAATAGCATTCAATTCCGATGTAAAAATGGGAGAAGTGGGGGGAAAAGTGATGCGGACTCCCTACAAGGTACTAGCTGGATACTAACTGAATACACGTACAAAATTTCAGCCCTCTAGGTTTCCTTATGGAGTCTCTAGACGTGTTAGAAAACAAGCAAAAAAATTAAGGAAATATTGGCGTCAAAATCGTGGGGGTAAGGGTTAAAAGTTGAAACCTCCAAAAAACAGTGTCTGGCTATTAGCTTAACCTGTACACCAAATTTCAGCCCTCTAGGTTTATTTGGGGAGATTTTGACCCGAACGAAACTGTTAAAAAACAAGAAAATTCATGTTCTTTTGGGTATAAAAATGGTGGGGGTAGGGGTTAAAAGTCGAGACCCCCAAAAGGCACCCCCTTGATACTAACTCAATCCGAATACAAAATTTCAGCCCTCTAGATTTATTCGGGTGACCTGTGCGAGTGGTACAAACTTCGAAAACGTCGAAAATGCATGAAATTGTAGCTTAAAAATGAGGGGGGTGGGGGTAAAATATTAAAACCTCCAAAAAGCACAACCTAGGTACGAACTTTATCAACACACCAAATTTCAACCCTCTACGTTAATTCTGGGGGGCTGGGGGCCTGTTAGATCCAGCGAAAATCGTTTTTCCCCCCTCTACTCCCACCATATCATCCTAGGAAGCTGAATTTTGGATATGTTGTAGATAATTGACCGAAACATTATTTAAAACCGGTTTGAAAAAGTTTTATTGCTTTTCAGCCCCCCACGACCCCCTTAAAGGTCGGGTCCGAAAAAAAATTTGCCCAAAATTTGACCCCACTTTGGTAGTATTGTTGTGCATCGGAATAAGCCCCACTTACCAAATTTCATCTCTTAACTTCCATAGGGGGGCCCTACACATATTAAAAGGTTGCGGGAAAATATATATATATATATATATATATATATATCAGACATCTTTTTTTTTTACATAATCGTGTTCTACGGGTCCGAAAACGGATAGCGCCCCTGGTCTCGCCTCTCGCAGCTCTTATCGTATAGACTGTATAAGTCTAATTTTTCGGAAAAAATTCGACTAAAAATAAGGCAATTGAATTTGTAGGACGAATACCACGAATTGAACCAAGTTTATTCAAAAATTTCAAACAAATTGAGAAAAAAATGTTTTCTAAATAAGTTGCTTTTGTGGGAAAGGGATCGTCGTTTGCACAGATAGGTGGTCTCTTCCTTCCTTTTGTAGTAATAGTCTGACTTATATAGAGCCATAGGAGGGGTTCGTTGATATAACGAGTAAAAAGTGACAATTAACAATAGAGTTTTTGGTGTTTTATTTTAACACATGTTTCTTTGTAGAATTCTGAATTACTTTTAATAATCTCTTACTTTTACTTTTAATAATCGATTCATGAATCGATTCAAATGAGAAAAATCGAAAAAATAATCGATTTTTTAAGCTTCGATTAATCGATTTTCGATTAATCGATTTAAAATCGACATCTCTACTACACATTGCTTTCAAAAAAAAAAAAAAAAAAAAAAAAAAAAAAAAATCAAAAAACAAAATATAATTTCATGGCTTATAATGTCTGTAGTATCTTTTTGGGATATTACCTACTAACAAACTATTATTATTGTATAAATTTTTCTGACATTAGCAGCCGCCATTTTCAATAGGTGTACAAATTTTAGTTAGTATTTCAGAAACTATAAAACTCCGGTACGTAGGTAATTTAATCGTTTGAAAAATTACATAATTTCATAAGTATATAGAAATAACTTTCATATTTATTTTTTCGCACTTACTATAAGTTAGGTAAAGTTACGATGCTTTAACAACTCGTAACATTAACTCGTAAAATTTTGATATAAATTTGTAACAACTGGATCTATCGCGCAAAATTTTCAATCTACTACCTTTTTGTCGTTAGATATTATTTAGAATTAACAGCACTTTTCATATTTCATCAAAAAATATCGGTAGGTAAAGTTATGAATTCGTTACCATCTTATTCCATTAGTTGTTTTTTTTTTCATTTTTGAGTCAGATCAAACATTTTTATCAACTTGTTAAAACAGCTAAATATAATCAGATTGATTTCGTCTTCATTTTATTCAAATTTCAATCGAAACATATAGTAAAGTTAGCTGGTTTGACGGTATCCTTAAACAATAATATTATTCCAAATTTAAAATAGAATATTTGAATACGTATGTGTGTCTTGTGATGTTATTAAGAAATTCTTGATGTTTCAATTATTCTAAGAAAAATCTACTATGTAAATATTTTTTTTTAAATATTAGGGTAAAGTTGCCAAATGTGTACCGGCTCCTTATTTGTACCTTTAATAAAAACAATATAAAGCAATATTACAGAGTCATCTACTTGTAAACATTTAAAAGAGTGTTCAAAGAAATTTTAATTCACAAAATGTTAGCACTGAATTTCCAGTTATTATTTTTAAAAGTTCAAGGTGTCAATAAACTGTGTTTTCTATGTAAATTTTTAACAATTTTTATAAGATTAATTTTAAAAAATGGTAAGTTATTTTGTGTTAGTAAGTCTTTTATAATTAAATAATACATTTAATTTACGTATTCGAGTCCATAAAACTTTTAAAAATTTGCTTTTTACACTTAACCTTAAATTTTAAGTAAAATATGAACTGTTGCTTAATTTGTATCGCGGAGAGTATCCTAATGTGTACATGCTAAATGTTCATATATCCCTACTAAAAAAAAAAAAAAAATATGAGAACCTAACGTGTTACAATTTTAACCAGCAGCGCCTATAAAAATAAATTGGAAAATAGAAAATTAATTTCAGAGAAGAAAGTAATGAAAAAAAATCATGACACTCCTCAGGAAAGAGTAACGAAGAGAATTTTGATTGAAACATATGAAACGGATTGGTATTGTAGGATATATTATGAAGAGTCACGAATTGAAGATACGATATTGTGTAAAAAATGTAAAGAATGGCAACATGAATCGTGTGCTGGTGTAAAACCTGGGGAAAAAGTATTTATTTGTGACGAATGTTGTTGAGGTACAATTTTGGAAACTACAGGTACACATTAAGAAACCAATTTCCACAATTATGCTTCTTGCAGCGTTTAATTTTTTGTAGAATTTTTCAGTTAATATTTTTAACAGGAGATTTAATTTTTGTTGAAATGTTTAGCATAATAATCAAATTTTATGGGAATACAATTATTTTTTAATTTTATTAATAAATAAAGGTTATATATTAAAAAAAATAGAAACTGGTACACATTTGGCAGCTTTACCCTAGTTGCATTTGAAAAATTAACATTTTTTTTTTTTTAAAGTTAGAATTGTTATTGTTTGATTTGAATGTGATTAAGTGGAAATTTGAAAAAGATAAAATAATATTATTGTTATCTTTATTTACATAAATAAAATCAACAAGGATTTGAATAAAAGCGATTAAAAACAAAATAAAAAAAAATCATTCTGTTATAATTACCTTTGTTATTTTTACCGTACATTTCTATTTTGATTAAACATATTTCTTAGTAGTGTGTAGCCGGATTTAAAAGCTAAATGTTGGAAATTAAATCTATATTGCCATCGAAAAATGTTTGAAATTATAAACAAAAAACACAACGAAAAAGAACATTTTTCCAAAAATGTTCAATAATTGTTGGGATTTTATTTGGAGATTAATTTTTGAATACTTGGAGGGCCGTGTTCGATTCATGGCAGAAAAAGTTCTCACGCATGTACATTACTACGCCGAACATTTAACCATATGTAACCTCGACAAGTTTCTAAATATGGTAGTAGCCGTCAAATAATGTATAAATTACACACAAGTACAGGTTCTATATATACAGTACTTATTCTCAAATGCAAACACATTGGGACTGGGGAAGTGAGTGTTTCCATTTGAGAATTACCAGTATCTGTTGATGATATTTATTAATAAGGAAATACATAGAAATTACATATGTATAAAATAAACTTTTATAGTTTAAATTACTTTATACCGCGAATATTCAATGGTACGGACTCCGATCTTACATAGTGACGTCAGCGACGTATATAATATACAATGTAAATGATGCGACGCAAAATAAAAATTGTTAAGTTAATTTTAAAAACGATCGAAAAACCCACTTTATAAGTGAGTTGAACATTGAAAAAGATTCCAGAATATTCCATTTAAAAGCTAACAAAGATATCAAAGATTTATTTCATGGCATTATCAGTGGCGTAGTGAACATAACCGGCGCCCGGGGCACGACACTTTATTAGCGCCTCTCAGAGCCGGACCTAGCCTAAATAGCGCCCGAGGCAGAGTCAAAAAATGGCGTGCCTGTAGAAAAAATATTGCCTTTTTCCTCCCAAAAAACAAGTGACGAGCAAAAAAACCTCACATACCCCATTTTTTTGGCGCCTCCAAAGACCTGCCACCCTTTGGGGCACATTTGACACCCCTCTTTGGCGCACATTTGGCGCCCCTCTACGAGTGGCGCCCGGTGTATGATAGACCCCCTTGCACTCCCGTCGCTACGCCTCTGGGCATTATACGGAAATAATTTAAGAAGTGATGACGTATCAGTGTTTAAGTGTGGTGTGGGTAGCTCGCGTTTCCATTTGAGAGTGTTTCCATTTGAGAATAAGTACTGTATATATGCAACAAATACAGAAATGCTTGGTATATTTTGTGTGTTATATATGAAAAACAGAGACGGTCCAAACTCTCCATTTAGCAGGGAATCATAATTTAAGGCATAGAAAAAATTTGGTAAACTTGATGACTCTATGGAAATTATTTGAATTAAAATTATTGGTTGATTTCGGGTAATTTGAGTGTGGACTTTTCATTTTTGTTATCAAAATAATGATTTTTCCTTTTAGAAACATCACTGATTTAGCAGAATTTTTTTTCTAGTGAAAACTATGTTTTTAAAAACCTATAATTTGCGTCAAGTTTCGTGATTTTGTCATTTCATTTACACGATTTTTAAAGGTTTTTGAAAATAAATCATGGAATCAAATTTGAATTAATCGCCGTTCAGGCTCGGGGGGCGGGGAATTGACCTCCCTGATCCCCCTTTTCGCTGTATCTGCGCTTGATGAAAAATATACCAGTATATTGAGGATATAATATTTATGTATATTGTGTATACAATAATATGTATGTTGACATTACACTACAAAACAAGTTGGAATAATATTTTTTTGTGTTGTTTGCGAGCTGAGCTGTCTATCGTATATTATTTTAATATCATATATCACACATAATGTTGCTACACATAGTTTATTGCCAACAACTGTCACAAATTGTCTGCCACTGTGACACACAATGATGATTGGAGGCGTTCGAGAGTATGTAGAGGCATTGATGGAGGCATAGTAGGAGGCATATATATGGTAATGGTGGTGGCGGCTCTGGTAAATGCGAATATGCATGTATATATTTATGTATACGTATGTATGTTGGCGGTCGATCGTTAAATCAGCCAGATCATGATGTGTCTAATTAAATGCCAGTCAGTCAGACAATTCGAGAAATAAATATTAAGCGGCGCACACTAGTTCGCTCCCGCTGTCAGAAAACCTTGAAGGGTAGTACCTATATTAGTTCGCTTCCGTAACTATATACACAAATTGAACAGCAAAATGAGAATGTTTTTATTGATGTTTTATAATTTAATATTAAATACGTTATAAATTTGGTGTAAATTTACATCACATACATTTTACAAAGTCGAATCTACTTATTACATTTTGTTCCAATAACGAAATTTTCCCTTCTACAAATTCCTTAAGCAAATTAACTGCCTTGCGATACACTTTTTTCTATTGATGAACACTTCGAATTTTAATATATGTATCAGTTTGAATATTTTTCAAATTTTCAATAAATTGAAAAATATATTTGGATGGTGACTGTAAAATAAAGAATTAAATTTTGAATAGAAACTTTCGCATGAATTCGTAGTCCGTTCAAGAGATGAACTATTTTCGGCCCACATATCGGGTGAAAAATCTGAATCCTTGGTTGAATATGATGAAAAAATTTTTTATTTTTTCAAATTTTCACTTAAATATAGAGAGATATTACTTTTCACAAACTAGTTTTCGATTGACTAAATCATCTTTAGGTGAAAAGTGAACTGAATTGAATTCAGTTTATATATATATATATATATATATATATATATATATATATATATATATATATATATATATATATATATATATATATATATATATATATATATATATATAAATTATAGACAATAAAAGAACTTGTAAAGAAATGGGGAAAACCCAGAAGAAAGAAACAAATACGCGTGTACCCGAAACAAGTAGCAAATTACGAATTTGATGTTGAACGAGTTTTAGGTAGATAACAAATAGTGGGCGGGGAGATTAAATAATGAATATTACCAAAGATTTTTAAATTTAACTTGAATAATCATAAATGTAAGGTTGAATAATATATCTACATAATTCTTTAGGGATTTTCACAAAGTGAAATTATCTACAATTTTTTAATTTTTTTTTAAATCCTACCATATGCTACTGATTTTGGTGCATCAACGTACGTAAATAAAACACAACACACTGTCCATTATTAATTGTAATTTTGAACTCTTTTAAAAATTTAATTGTCATTTAGGTAATTAATTTTACCTGTCAGTAGATAACGAGTTGTGAACTAACCTACGACCCTTTTTCAAGATAAGATTAAAATTTGACCGCGGGAGCGAACTAGTATACATCCCGAGAGCGAACTAACCTACGACTCTTTTTCAAGATGAGATTAAAATTTGACCGCGGGAGCGAACTAGTATGAGGAGTCTTTTACAAGTGATGTGATATAAAAAAAACACTTTTTTGGATTTTTTTTTTTTTTTTGGAGAAACTATTTATCGCAATGAAAAAAAAAAAAACTTTTGTACATTAAACTATACTTAATTAAGTGTATCTTGAATACTTTTTATTTTGGATCAACTATCTGTCCTTATAAGCCTATTGAAGGTCACAGGCCCAGAAAAGAAAAACGGTGCCAATGATTCAAGAAAAACTATAAGTCCGATTGCATTAAAATTCGATGCAGTCTCTTTATTATGGTGTTTTTTGTAAGACTATCTAGAATCAGCCCTTAAAATAAGAATATTCGAATTTTTAAAACGCCTTAAAGGTAAAAAAACGGAGTAATTTTTCTTACTTTTTTATTTAAAATGGCACAAAAAAAAAGTATGAGGTCTGATGGACTGATTCTAGATAGTCTTAGTTCGGCTGCACACCTAGGAGGTAAGACATGAGAGATATGACATGAGCGACACAGCCATTTGTCTTAAGACATGGCATCTACACATCTAGGAGGTAAGACACGAGAGATACGACATGAAGGACACTACAATAAGGGGAATTTTTCAATTTGCTGGCAGTAGTTTTTCATGTCAAATTTGTGATATTACTTTTACAACACTATTTTAGGGCATAATTGCATAAAAATGGGTAATTTTTAACATAATTAACAAAATTAATTGTGAACAATACATACACCTTCTTGGTAATACACAGTATTTGAATACGGTATTTGACAGTTTTTCAAAAAGTGTTTTAAATTGTCGGTATGCATCTAATATTACATTAAAAAAATATTTTTGGGGAAAATTTACCATTTCTTTCAAATGTATAATATAATTATTAAATTTATCTTACATGTCGTTCGACACGAGCGACAGGAGACAAGCATGCTATGTCGTTTAAGACAAATATCTGTGTCGCCCATGTCTTATCTCCTAGGTGTGCATTAATTTTGTGTTTTCAATGCAATTTAAATGTACTCAAACGATGCGTGTCTCCAAGCAACACATTTCTTGTCGTATCTCTCGTGTCTTACCTCTTAGGTGTGCAGCCGCACTTACAGAAAACACCATAATAAAGAGAATGCATCAGATTTTAGTCCAATTGGACTTATAGTTTTTCTTAAATCGTTGGCACTGTTTTGAATTATAAAATCTACATGTGACATTCAACAGGCCCACAAGAGTGGATGGAAGACCTGACTGGTGCTTGGGGAAGGTGATTTGAACAATACAAATTTTAACCTTCCGCTTAAAGCAGCGGACTGTATCGAAAATTAAGTTTTGAAAATTGAAAATTACAAAAAAAAAGAAGAAAAAAAAAAGTGCAATCTTACCTTAACCTTCCGCTGTCCCTGTTCCAGATAATCCGTGAAATTTCACTTGGGGTAAGGAAAGGTTTCAGAAGGAAACGGAAAATTTCACTTTTAATTAAACTAATAACACAGGGGTGTTATTTAATAAGTTGCTAACACAAGGGTGTTATTAACAAAACCGTGTTTTCTACTAGAGACGAAAACTATATTATACCTCGACGGCTTAGATTCAACTACTGGCGCGACCACAGACAAAAAAAAATTTAAAGATACACTTAACTATATATACAATAAATAGTTTCTCCCCCAAAAAAATTTCCAAAAAAGTATTTTTTTAGCACATCGCTTGTAAAATATCCCTTAAACATTCTACAATATTAAAGGTAGGCGCTGACAGTGCTTATGATTCTACCGTTATATCGCAACAAGCAAGAGAAAAATTTTAATCTTCAAAACTTTAGACATTAATTAACTTAATCTGACTGATATTAGTTAGGAATTTAATGATTTAATTATAGGCACATCATGAGTTGACTGATTTGACGATTGGCCGCCGACATAGAAGTACATATATTTATATATTTACATTATAATGAAAAAGAAAAACTAGTTCAAAATGGAAATGACAGTCGCGTTTGTTCATTGTGTATTTAATAAAATATATCCGGTATTTTATATCCGTTTTTTTCTCTTTTTGTTTGTTATTAATGTTGTTGTATAATAAAAAGTGTCAACAAAGCTTTATAGAGTTTGTTACCAAACTCAATACATTTACGTAGGGTGCGCCATAAGTTCCCGGCCTGAGTATTAAACAATACAGAGAGAACAGTGAAAAGAATTTATTTTTCTATATAACCGCCCTCTATTTCAATACACTTATTGTAAGGTGGGATAAGCATCTCTATGCCTTTATAATAATAAGCAAATTCTTTGTAGCGATTCTATACAAGAGCGATGTTTTCGGAAGTGATCGAATCTGCTGGACGTCCAGAACGATCATCGTCGTTGAAGGACTCGTACCGCAAACGAAACCTTTGGCACGGCTTTACCGTATACACCATCCAATCTGTCATTAATTTCTTCTGGAGTTTGTCTTTCTTTTGTCAGAAATTTTATGACTACACGATATTCAATTTTTGAAACGGTTGACATATTGAGCTTACACTTTTACAACAGAATAAATAAAACACATGTAAACTCGTCCACTCTATGATTACTAGAGACTTACTTGCTTATTCACTAACTACTTAATGAACGTTATATACCGAAAGTTCGTTCTGTAACGGAAAGTTGATCCAAATACGATTCACAGACGGAAATAATATATTCGTTATAGCTATGACGATCTTCGTTGTCTGAACGAAAATTTCAATCTTTCGTTTGTTTAAAGAATATTAATGTAACTATGGTATTTTTATAAAGTAAATAAACAAAATAAACTGCTAATTTCTAAAAAATAATTTTTTTATTACAAATTTGCTTTGCATGTTGACTGTTTAAGCATTTTGACTTACATTATAATTTATGTAATTTACTATTTTCTTTTAATGCATCTACATACATTTCGTATTGCTTCGGACTAGTTTTTCCGCATCATTTTTTATTAATTTTTTTCCACTTTTATCGAATTGACAATTTCACAAGAACAGCAGATGAAAAAATAAAACAAATTCGATTCAATACCGTATAGCTATAACCGCAGTAACCATGAGCGAATATAAATTTTTTTTGTAAAATTTAGCCAAATATTTCAACACAGTTGAATAAATATAGGTATACATATAATAAACAAAGATGAAATATATACACCGAACTCTATTTCTGTGTGCTGTAGTCGAATGTGTATCTTCTTATAACAAATTTGTACAATCTAACGAAAAAGGTTACTGAATTCCAAATTCATAATATTTATTATATGACTGTAACGAAAACAATAGTTCGGTATATAACGATCGTTATAGATTTTTTTACAGAATAGCCCTATTAATACTTTCTGTGAGTATAAATTACGTCACCTTTAAATAAGTTTAACCATGTTAGGCCGAGAACTTATGGCGCACCCCACGTAGTTGTACTTGATAGGGGTAGGTATTTAAAATTGGCAATTAATTTTTGAAGCAAAATTTTCTTTGTTTTAAAAAAAGATGGATTTATGACGACATTTATTCTACGACCAAAATGACAATTTCTTTTTGTTAAACAATTAATATGTTGTATAATTGAAGTACATGTGGACATGTTATGACATGTTTCGATCAGTATGATTATTGTCAAACAACTTCTCTCGAAACATATAACAGTTTCAACAATAAAACTGGTATTTTTACAAAATAAAGTGTTGTTCATTGACAGTTTTCACTTAAAACTGTCAGTTTTCATCCCGTAAACGGGCAATTTTCTCTGTTTAGTTATTGAAGTTATCTATTTAAATTTCTAACATTTCCGTAGTTGTTGTTGAAACTTAAACTTCAAACTTATAAATTAAAACTAATAATGTACCTACCTAAGAACGAAATCGTATTTAGTATTGCAAATACATAAATCTCGTTTGATTCCGTTTCGAAACAATCTCTTTGCTTTCATTTGTCAGTGTACACTATAAAATCAAGAGTACATAATTTTAAAGTTTTGAAAACTTTTAATTAAAATATTGCACAGAATCAGTATATGAAATTAGTTGTTAATGTTTTAGTAATTCGCAAGTTTCAATAAAATAATATTTATGAAATACATTTTTAGCGAATTTCCAGAATCGAAATTCAACTATTACAGCAGCTCTTATGCTAAGACCTAAGTCCGGGACTATGCTAGAAATTTGTTTTGGAGTCTCGAGAACCCGAAAGTCTACTTCACTAATATATATATATATATATATATATATATATATATATATATATATATATATATATATATATATATATATATGTATATGTACGCGATAACTCTCGAACGAAACGTTTAATGCTTATGAAATTTGGTATGCGAGCTGAAATCCGGATTCGCTTGCCTAAGTTCGTTAGCCAGACACGTCGGATGCCCAGGATTAGATTCGCCATTTTTAGTGGTTTTTTGCAAAATTTGGCCAGATGTCAAAAATTTTTGAAATTTTTTTTTACACTATCGTAAAGAGCGTAAAAATTGCATAAGACAAGCTTTTAAAACATTGTTCTAAGTGAACTAGCTTTTGAGAAAAATTAAGATATTTGCTGAATTTTTTTACAATAAATTTTTCATCGTTTTAGCAATTACTTTCGAGATAAAACAAGTGCTAGTTAGTTATTCACTATGTATGTATCTGTTATATTAACAATAGCTCTGTCTCATTTTTTTAAATTAAAATTAGCCAGACTTTTTAAGAGTACGTTATGGAAAGGAAATTTTTGTATAATGTTCTCCTTTAGAGAAAAAATATAATTTATATATATATATATATATATATATATATATATATATATATATATATAGAGAGAGAGAGAGAGAGAGAGAGAGAGAAAATCGAAAACTATTGTTATGTAATGTAATAATATATTGTTAAATGGATATATACTACACTATTTGAGATTCGTTCGGGTCCTGAGGACCAAAAAACGCCAAAAATTGAATACTGAACTATTTTAAATGCATACAGGTCTTAGATGAGATCCGCCAGTACCCAATATTTGGAAATTCGCTATGTTATGCAGATGCTGCGACAGGGGTATTTTTCTGTTCAGTTTAAATTTAAATAAAAAGGTAATATATTTTTCATGAAATAACTTTTGACTTGACTTTTTTGGAATAATATAGTAGTGTTACTTAATCGCCAACAACCTTAACTACATACATAGGTTTCCACGCGTTCATTTTATTGCAAAAAATTAACATCATAATATTAAAAACTTTTATAATAAAATTACTTTAAAATTTTGTATATTGCTGAAAACTTTTTAATTCTAAACTAACGTTTTACAACTTGTTCATTAGATAATTACATGCTAATTTTAGACAAGTTTTAATCATATAAGTGTATATGCCCAAAAAAATTTTATAATTTTTTAAAATTAAATATTTGTTTCAAAATTTTAGTTTCTTGTCTCTACTTTGTTTATTCAACTAAATTGCAGTAATTTGTTTAAAACTGTTTTAGGTACATTTAATTTTCAAAAGCATTGTTTTTTTCTTCATTAGCAGGATCTGGTTACAAATCAGCGCAGTACTTCGGGTTCATTTTGTATCTTTCAAGTTTTCAGAAAAATGTTAGAAGACCAAATTTTTTATATTAGCACAATTCAATAATATCTAAAACAAGTTCTGTCGTTTTGGGGTCGAAAGTACCCAGAAAATTGGGAGGGAAATATTCCAGACCTGAACTAGAGCGGAAAATTTTTTTGAAATTTTGCAGCAAGGTACGAGTTGTAATATACTTCCATTTAGCAAATTTTTTTTCAAAATAGCGTTATAGTGGTTTAGGTTATCTTGAAATATAAACTTTCTTCTGTATAGGAGGGTCCGGGGCAAAATTTTGAGAAAATTTATAAAATATAATTTGCTTTGACAACTTTCTTTAAAAATGTACTAATCTACCTCTGAAATCGGGAAATTAATTTTGATTCTTTGTAATCTTTGAATGGAAATGGTTTTTTCATTGTTTTTTTTTTCACTCTCTCTCAGCTAGTTTCAAAAAATTAAAACGAGATGAGAAAGTCCTATAAGTTATAACTGCGTTGTCAATTTTTTTTTCAAAGAGGTAGTAATTTTTTGAGATTTTTAAAAATTTTTGTTATTGAAATTAACTTTTAAGAAAATAAGTAATTATACCTTGGCCTGTCTTGTTTTTTATTTCTTGTCAAAGTTAAAAGAAATAAGTTAGGTTACTTTTAAGTCGAAAGGAAATTTTAGTGGTCTGCAATAAGTGTATCGAAAGATATACTGAGATAATATTGTCTTTATAGCGAATCCCCTTAGAGATTTGTATTTCGTATTGTAAACAATGTCAACAGTACTACAGTGAATTTATAAGTAATATTATCTGAGTACACTTTATTGATATTATCAGTTTACTATCTAACAACACCATTTGTTCTAGAAATTTATAATATAATTATTGTTTATTTGATAATATTAATCCCGCTAGGAATAACGTCTACTATTGATAATTCTATACTACTGAATCTTCTCGACAAATACAAGATAAGCTTTTACGAAACAATTGTTAGGTATGCATGGATGGTAGTGTTAGGTCATAATTGGCCACTGAGAATTCTGTAAGTTAGATTTCGAATTTTTTATAATTAATTTATTGTTTTGAATTTTCCTTTTTTCCCGTACTGTACCGAAAATCGCGTAGATATTCGGTTTAGATAAAAACAATTTAATACGTGTTTTTTATTGACTAATTTATCACATTTTCCTTTTGTGTGGTCCGGGCATTCGTCTTTATCTGTACGGTATTTAATTCTGTCAGTTAGGTGATCGATTGTACAGCGCGGACTGTTTCAGTGAACGTAAAAATCGTGCTGCTTCAGCGAATATCTCAAGTCATAAAATCATACTCACTAAAAGTAAACCGGTCAGGTATTTTACATTACAGTGGTATCATGTATGTGGCAATTTTAGCCACATTGAAGTACACATGACAATTTTTGGCAATTCATTTTTAATTTCTAAAGATGACCAAGTAATAATTTATACGGCTTATAAGTTCTATGTTTGTAACGCGATCGATACAAAATCTTATATTTTGAATCATGTCGTGTGAGGTTTTGTTGTACATTCTAAGGAATGTAATAATTATTTGTTTGATCTTCGTGATCAATTGAATTATTATTGCAATAGATATTATCATTCGATTATCGTCAGAATACATGCATGCACACACTTACAATATGTGGATATTGTAACTTACATAGGTACTATACTTACAATTAGATATATGAGCCGTTTTTTGTTGAAAATGACCTAAGTCCATTTTTCAGAAAAATCAAGCTAATTGTTTTAATAATTAAATTTCTATGTTATCTTTTTATTTTAAACAAATTCTAACTTTGTACCTACACAAACAATTAGTTGGTTAATAAAATCTGCTAGCATTTTAAGTGTTTCAAACTGATATTGTGTGTCCGTTAAGAATAAGTTGATCATAAAAAATTGTTAAAAACATATCGCCATTCCAAATAAAACAAAACGAAGAGATTTCATTTCAACGTATAAAATAAGTTAAAGTGAATAACATTTTCTAAACGAGCAAGCTTAATTTTTACAGCAAAAATGAAAATTTCGCATGCAAATTACCCAGAGTTCACCAACGGATTTAATTCATTTAATTTTTCTAGCTATTAGTCGAATTTGAAAATAAAATTGAACTAAATGACATCGTCACGTATACCAAATTACTTAAAAGGTTCAAAAACCATAATTTCGATATTAGAAACTTGAAATTTGAAGCTGATGCTTACAGGTTTTCGATACTGCTTTTTTTTAGTTTTCACAAAAACGGAATTGTAAAAACAACAGAAAAATTGTTTGTTGAATTTAATTCAAATTTTCTGGTTTAACGTCAACTTTTGATTTACAAATTCGAGGTTGCATGTGATCTAGCACTGCGGGTCGCACTTTGGTAACCTCTGGTTTAGAGGATACAACTTTTAGGGTCTTAAAATATAGGTACTAATGAGGAAGGAGTAAATTGATTAAAAATATGTAGGTTATACCCTTAAAAAAAGCATAAGGATTAGAAAATAAAATAAGGATACATTGTTCGAAAAATTGGAATTATTCCCTCGCCGGTGGAGATCAAATTTTTTTGAATACATATTATAATGTAAAACTGTATACATATTTTGGTGTTATTGTTTCTAAGGGACTTTTTAAAAAATTTTATTAACTTTGAAAATGACTTCTTGAAAAAAAAAATGTTACTTTTTTAACCACGTTTATCATGCAAATTAAAAATCACAAAGTGATTGAAAAAATTATCCGAATCGGCCGGGAATCGAACCCAGGATCTCCTGGTAACTAGCCAGGCGTGCTAACCTCTACACCAACGATCCTATGCTCGGCAAGCGTCCGAGCCGGACACCCATTCAATCACCTATGTGTATTAGTACTCTCTCTGATTCGAGAAACAGTTACAATTTTAATTTCAAATATAATATAATAATAATATAATGTTTATCATAATTAATTGTGGTTGTGAATATTTATATTTTCATTTACCAATACTTTTAATATTTCAGTTCAAAAATAAATGGACTTAGACCTTGTTTTGAAATAAGCGGCTCATATACAATCTATTCATACGTATTTACACAAGTTTATTATGTATTATTATATGGCGAACTATGCATGTAGCTATGATCATCTTCAATTAAATGGCCCTAGAGACAGACATCTGGTCATATCATTGTACTTCGCTTACGTAATTGTATCTTCTGTCTGTGTGCGAATAGATAGCTTTACACAGAACCTCAACTTCCACTTATTAAACTTAGAATTGATGGTGTAAATAAACGTATTTACCGTATTTGGTAACTGTACGGATTGCATTGGTAATTAAATCAATTGGTAAATAAATTAATTTCTTTTGTAGTAATTATGGTGGTGGCATTGGGTAGAACAATTTAATTTCCTACCGGTGCGAATTAAAGGGTCGAAATTTTTTACGTGTTTAAATCATTTCAACTAGGGATTGTAAATTTACCGACTTTTTCATTTATCGGTAAATCGGTAATTTTTTTTAGCAAAACCGGTTTACCGGTAATTTACCGGTATTTTGTAAAGCATAGAAAATATAAAAATAAATATTAAAAAAAAAAAAAAAGAAACCTAAAATTATTTTATTAAGGTCATTAGATACAGTATTTGAACGTGTACTTATGATTATAAAAATGTTGGAAACTCCAACATTGCTTTTCGGTAATTTTATTTGTTTGATTTCCGACGACTTTGTAGGTATGCTACAGCTCCCTTCATAGAAATATACCGCCCATTGTTATTGTTGATTGAAAAAATAATTTTAAATTTTGTTAAGTAATCATAAAATATGAATCAATTATATATACCTACGGTACCTGTAATAAAAATTTACTTACCTCTTCTTACAATGTAATCATTTAACGTAATGTTTAATTATTTTGGAAAATATACAGCTGATTTGAATAATATTATGTAAGTAAATCCCAGAAGGACGTTTTATTGTATTCATATGCATTTTAAACCTGATCATTGCATTGTGCGATTTTACTATATCATAGGATAGTTTATTATGGATATACAGTACACAGTAAGGGGTAATTTGATTGTGTACATTTACGTTCAGTATATTGAATCATTCTTCTATGAAATAAAATGAACTTATAAAAATCTTCAAACATATTATTTTTAATTTATCGAATTACCGGTAAAAAATCAGCGATTTACCGGTAATAATTTTATGGCATTTTTAGTAATTTACCGGTAAACCGGTTTACCGGTATTACAATCCTTAATTTCAATTTTTTTCGTATGTTAATTTCTAGGGTTCTGTACCTTAAAAGGAAAAACGAAACCCTTATGAGACAACTCTGGTGTGCGCCTGCCCGTCCGTCTGTCACCGAGATTCTTCTCGAAAACTATGTAACATAGCTAGAAATTTGAAGAAATAGAAAGATTTTAACAACGCGCACATATTATGTTGCTAGTCAACGATTAGAAAAAAATTTATTTTTGATTGAAATGTGGGATGAGTTTGGTATGGTGTGTGGTATATTTAAAAGGGCTACCTCTAAGAATTCTAAAAAAAAAAAATTTCTTACAATTTTTGGTCTAGTGATCTTGTTAGAAATGAATGTACCCTACCCCATTTCCCAACGATCGCCTAGATTTTTAAAGGTAAAATTTAGATTTTAATAGGGTTAATTGATATTGAGTCATATAATATGTGGATCACGGGAAAACTAAGAAAATATTAGGATACAATACACGAATCGCTAAGTGCCTTTACTGATTTTGAAAATTGCAAAAACGCGATTTAAAGAGCAAAGTTTTTGTAATTTTTAAGATCAGTAAAGGCAACTTTATCTGTTCAGAATGGAAAATTCTATTACAGCCACTGTCATTGTAAGACTTGTGATAAGAAATTTGTATTGAGGTTCCTAGAAGTAAAAAGTGATATTCACTACAAATTATATATATCTTCGGACAAACCATCCTATTTTTACGATATTTGAAAAATCGTTGATTTGCCAAAATTTTCCAAAATTGCAAAGTTTTTCGAAATTATTTTAACACCATAGCAAAGAGTTGAAAGGATCAATCACATAAGATACGTTTTTGAAACCATTATCCTGTGTAAGCGAGTTTTCGAGAAAGAGTAATTTTTTCTACTCCTGTTGAAGAACACACTCGTTATACATATATCTCGTAATTGTTGAGAAAGTTAAGCATTATTCAAAGGTGTGGAGGAATGACCATTACTCAATACATTTTTACCAATGAAATCGCAGTATTAACCATTATTCAATGGGCCGGCATTTGTTTTGTGTATAATGTATGTATCAAGTTTTAATTTATGTTGCGTAGTAACGTTCAAGTAAACAAAGTAGTATATATTTTGTTTTAATCGCTTTATACATATCATACAAACATTTCATGAAATTAGAAATAGATTAAAAATTTGATTTAAAATTTATATTCAATCTTATTTAAATCAAAAAGGGAAAAAGTCGTAGAAAAAATATCGTATTCTACTCGCTTGCAATGATTATTACTCACTCAGATGCATTACCACACTCGCCTCGCAAGCTCGGCTCGTGTTGCAATTTCATCTTCGTGAGTAATAGCTATTATTACTATAGTTGAAAAAATATTCCCAGACAATTTTGATAGTGTCTTTGTCAACGTATGATTGTCTTTTTCTAATTCCAGTCAAACAAATAAATAGTGCATAGGGTACTAATTGAACATTAAGTTACGAAATAATAATAAATAATAAGTTAATAACACTACTTATTTTATATTTTTATGTAAATTCTGTTTATTCAGTAATAATTTGATTACAGAAGAATATTTCTTAAAGAAACTGAAAACAAATGACATTAATGACATATTATAACTTAACTGTAAACATATACATAAAATAACTGAATGACTGGATTCATTGCAAAATATTTAATACTATTAAAAATATAGGGCCATGTGCATAAACTACTACTAAAGTTAGTAGTGAAATTTTAGCAGTGCTACTAGGCACTACTACACTTCCACTGAAATTTAGTAGTGAAATTTTAGTAGCGGGCACGGTTGCTATTAAATATAGAAAGTAGTGTGTTTTGAACTTCTCAAGTAAAATAACCGTCCAAAAAAAATTTATTTAATAAATATTTTTTACTAACATATCAGTAATATTTTTTCATCAATGTACTTAAATTCGAAAATTGTAATAATTGTAATAATTTATTATTAGATGGATAGAGTATTGAGAGATATTCGAGAAATGAATGATATTCGCAAGTTACATAATAGGAAAATTTACAACATAAGAATTGACTAGGGATGTAACGCTACCTAAATTTGCCGATACGATATCGCTGCCGATTATTGTAGTTAATAATCGACGATACCAATACCGATATCAATGCCTTAGTAAATAATAAATCAAATTATATGTACCTTGGGCGTTTGTATGTCTTTATATGCATAAAACTTACCTATATTTAACAGGGACTCGACCTTGTGATAAATGTAAAAAAATGTCAGATCAAAACTCAAAGAAAATATTTATTACAATTATTATTATCAACCAAAGTGGTAATTAAGAAAGTTAGTAAAGTAAATTTCATTACATAGAGTAATAAATTGATACATCTTTTGGCAGATTTTTGTTAAGAAAGCAAAATTTTTTCAAATTATTTGCAAATAATCTGTTACGTAAATCATTTTGTATGAGGGTTGCGGTTGAAAGCTTTTCAACTTTTCGAACTGTGTGATATCGGTTGTATTCTAATCGGCTTGCCGATTATAACGGTATCGAAATTGGAATCGTTACATACTTAGAATTAACCCATTAAATAAATTAAACGAAGACAAACTTTTTTTATTTCATTTTTATTTATTTATTTTTGATCCATTCTAAAATATTTATAACTTTTTAAATCGTTTAAAAAGTAGTATTCATAATATTTATTAAATTTATTAAACTTGTTAAAGATTATCCATTTTATTCTTCGAAATAAATACCAAATACGAAATAGATGCATTAAAAACAAAACAAAAAGAAATTAAAAATATAAAATTGACATTTGTCATAAAAGTCAAAATATAAAATTGACATTTGTCATGAACGTCAAAATATAAAATTGACATTTATCATTAATATTGTTTAACATTTTTCAAAATTTAACCAAATTTCACACTCATACCCATCTGATTATTAAAAGAAAACTATAAAAATAATAATAAACGGTGAAAATAAAACTCTTTTTATTTTTTTTATCTTTAAATAACGTGTTGCCAAATTTAAATTGCTATTACCCTAGTAACAACTAGTAGTAGAAACAAAAAATTTTTATGCACATCAATTATTTAATAGTACAACTATGTTCTACTTGCTAGTAGCGACTAATGGCAATATTTAGTAGCAGTTTATGCACATGGCCCATAATTTTGAAAAACAAAATCAGTGAATGTCAATATGTACTGCTTAGAATTTTCAAATCAGTTAAAATCGAACGAAAATAGTTTATTCTAATTTAAAATAACATATTTCACTTTTTTTACAGTATTGCATCATTTTTTTAACTTTGTGGAGATGAAATATTATTATGTCAAATATTTAAAAAACTAAACAAAAACCACTGATTTAGGACACTGGTGTAGTGTTGAAAAGTGTACGGCAAGGACAAAAAAGAAGGAAATCTACAAAAGTGTCTGGGAAAATTTTTTCAACTATAGCTCGTTGAATAATATACTATTTTGTAATCGGAAATTCGCTATTTTATGTAAGTAAGATGCTACGACAATGATCATTTCGTAATTATATGATTATTTAACTTAACGTAATTATTCTATTATAAAACACTGCTCTTCTAGCTTCTATAAAAACTTATATCAGCTCAATTACTAACTCGAATATCATTACATTTGTTACCTATGTAGGTACATATAGTATATTGGTTCGTTAGACTTGCAAACTTCACGTTTTATTACCAATTTTGGTATAATTTTAATGGTAATTTTCCCCCACTTGAATGTTATGCATTTATAATTAGGTATACGCGACCAATAGCGATGATTATGGATACGTAGCATAGCCGTAGACGGGTGTCCTCGTTTCGGGTAAAATGTGGTTTGTTTGTACTCTATGTAGTACGGTATGCAGTAAGAGTACTGGCTGAATGTTGTGGTGCTAGTTATTATAATAATGTAATCGTTGAACGTTTTTCTCCCGACACAATATGCAAATTAATAATAATATAACGTTCACTTTACATCTGCGTTAAACAGATTTATTACATTACATATATAGTTATTATGCACACTTCAATATACTACGTATTATAGATAGATGTACTGTAGGAACACAGTAAAATAGTAAGTAGGGGAGAGGCGGGCTTGTTGTAACAATTTTTAGAAAAACTGATCTAATTTAATATCTGTTAGCCTTTTTAACATTAAAAAAAGTATTTGCCGATAGTTTAACTACCCCTCTGTCATATCCAAAAGAAATAAGATCAAAATTACTAATATGTGCTTCACGCCAGCTATTTTCTTAAGGGCAGGGTAAGGGATTAAAATAATTTTTTTTTTTGCATTTTTTTAATTTTTTAAACTGAATGCATAGTATCTCAAGAATATTGTCTCAAAATTTCAAGTTGATTGGAGCAAAATTGACGAAGTTATAAGCATTTTTGTTGTTACCTGGCAGATGTTTCGCTCTCTATATATATATCTCTCTCTCTCTCTCTCTCAGTTATAGAAATTTCAATGGAAGTACTAACGTGTTTATACCTGTACTGTATATTTTGTCAGTGTAGGGTACAAAATTTAGTTTAGCAGCAGGTATTCTGTATCAATTTTATACAAGAATTTTTAAGTGTTTAAAACTTTAAAGCGTTTTCCCCACAGCTCATGTTTTCAAAGTCGGTGCCCCCCATAACTTCAAAACTACAGCACCGATCCATTTGAAATTTTGAACACTATTTCTGTACATAATTTACGAGGTAACGCTGGAGAGTTTTTTTCAAATTTGTTAATAATTTTTATTTTACAATAACAAATTAGCAAATTTTTTTTCGCAAAAAATCGTGTTTTTCTGTTCTAAGTATTCCAAAAAAGTGAAAAATTGAAATTTCGAAAAACCCTCCCAGCGTTACCTGAGGAAAACTATTATCTAACGAATGAACTTTAATTTTTTTATTTCGGATGATCCAGCACCAAGTTATGAGGGGCACCGCATTTCTTTTTTTTCCGAGATACGTTCGAATAATTGCTGCCATTACTGTATTTTTTAATATTTTTTCGTGAAAATTTTATACAATATTCTTCGAATGTCATACTTTAATGTACCACTGGTTTTAATAAAGAAATTTTAACTGTGTCGTCACAAAAAAATAACAAAAACGCCTTTTTGTACGAATTAACCTTACCCTATCCTTAAAAAAAGTGCGTTGGTACAACTTGCCCCGTGGTTGGGGCTAGATGTAACAGCCATGGAGTAGGTAGTAACAATAAAAGTAGAGTCATTTTATTAGGTATTTGAGCTTTAATTTGTCATTTTACAAACTGACATAAAATTTTACATTATTAATACTATATTTATCAACAATGAAATAGAAAAATTATTCTACAAAAAAATCAACAATAACATTTTTTAGTTAGATAAACCATATTTATAATCAACATGACACTTTGAATCACATTCATTTACTTAAAAAACTATATAATTATCTAAAAAAATCTAGTAGTTTAGCTCTAGTGTTGTTGTTGCTATTGTCGCTACGGTACATAATATGCATCTAATTATTATAAACCTACGCTTTTGTAACGTTGACTATTAACCGATATTATTTTATAATTATAAAATGTTTTTCTCTTATTTTTGGTTTTTCGTTTAATTAAAGCAATCTTGGTTTTATTTACGTGAACACTACTTGTAGTTTGTTGAAGTCTTCGTACATGACTGTGATTTACACGAATGTACGGTAGCATGTATTAATCGAATTATGGTATGATCTGTGATAGAGAAACTGAAAGTTAATCTAGGACGATATAAAATATGGGAGTATATCAACTGTGCTCATTTAATTTTACGTCAGTTTATATGCTGGAGTGTTATATAAGGTTATTTGTCGTCGTTTGGTTTGGCTTTCGACTATGTTGTTCACGGGTTTTGGTTCACAAGTTACATAATTTATGCATATATACTTGTATATATTTCATACTGTTTTAGGTTAAGGTTTAATTTATGATTGGTTGTGTCTAAAGCTATATGTTGATAATAGCTTTTTCTCAATACTACTGCTCCGCTCAGTCTCAACCTTCTCGTTCATAAAATAAATTTGTGTAAATTTGGATTTAAGAACGACGTAACATGGAAGTAACTAGATATTATTTCTCTGATTAAGAGCAGAAATATTTTTAGACAATTTTGGGAATTTTTTTGACAAGGAAGAATATTGATTTATATTTTTGAGGTTTAGCAGTTAGTCTTATATCATTTTTTTATTTTTTTTTTATTTTAATATATAATGTTGTTATTTCTGTAATTATTATTTGAGAAATTTAAAAAACTTTTTCCATATTGTTAACATGATAGATATATGTAGAATGTCAATGAACCAAAAAATTACTCAACCATTTACTCAAACATGTGATGATTAATTTTGAAGCTTCCCGCTCTGTTTTGGATAGAAAATGGATGACATGTCACGACTCTATTTATTATAGGGACTCTAGTCATATGCATGTCTGTTTCATTAAACATATGGGAGCTTACATTTTATAAAAGAAAAACATTAATAATTAAAAATTTTTGGGTTGTATTTGTTCAAAAACATATTCATTGGATTAAAAAAACTTGGTTTCATGCTTATTAAGAAAAAAAGGGTGTTTAATTTATTTATTAATTTTTATAAGCCAGTTTAATGACACACCTAAAAATAGTGTTCCGGTATAGGGGATTTTACGTTATATCTTTCTTGAACTATTTTTTGTTTTTTTTTTTTTGTTTTTGTTTTGTTTTTTGTTTTTTCTATCTTTATTTCGTTTTTCTTTTTTTAAAGTTGCATAAACCAACTAGTTTTTGAAAGTAACCTTCGTAAAGATACACATAATCAAAAGTACGTTTGTTACAAGTCCATTTAAATTTCCCTATAGACGTTACCGCCAATTTAACAAAACCAATTTCAATTTATAACATTAGTTGAGTCTTAAATAAAAAAATACTTCATTCAACTTTGAGTAGCTTCTCTGTGGTCTCGGCGTACGCCAACCTACATAACCACATAGCATATAAGTAGCTAACCCGCATCGTTGGATGGAAATGAACAACAATACTTTCCTCGCACACCCTCATCTTGAACAAAACATAAACCATTGTACAGTACGTAACACTATGCGACCATCTACGAGGACTACTTGGACATACATATGTAATATGTCAACCGGAATCCTCCGGGGGACGTGTGTTGCGGTCTGTGAAATTCTACTCGAACTGAAACATACGTACCTACGTAAGTGTGTAGTATAACACAGAACAAATGAACCTCTTCCCGGGTGCAGGTGCATCGCTCACTACACATAGAGACATCCATTTGATCTGTGCATTTTACAATAAAAAAAAAAAAGAATACTAAAGAGGAATTCGATATGGATAGTAGAAAAGAAAAATTGGCTGTAACAGAGGAATTAAATACAATTTTTCATATATGTAAATGTCTAAGTCTCATTTTATTTTTATAACTAGTATTTACCCGCGGCTTCACCCACGTGATGTTTGAAATGATGATATCAAGTTAATACGTACAGAGGACACTTACATTGTGTCACTACTGAGAGCTTTTATTTCCCTCTTGGGAATTTTTCCATAGATATGAAATTTTTCTCCCGAGTAAAAAATAGCCTAGGGTAAAGGCAGGTAAGAGTACGCACTTAATTTTTAAATTTACAATGCGCCTGTATTTTTAATTTATGTGAAAATAAAATAGTTGTGTTACAAAAAGAATATTCTATTAAACTTATTACTAATGATAAAAAATCATAATTTTAAAATTTTAATAGGAAAAAAATGTTTTTTCTCTAACTTGCAAAAACGTACTCTTACAAGCACTTGCTTTTAAGAGTGCGCATAGGTTATTTTAATGCTTCTCCCTTTATTTTATACATTTTAGGAATTTTGTTGGGAGTAGCACTTATCATATCCATATATATTTGAGAAGCATCAAAGTGATACTTCGAATAAAGTGTTTCTAAATTGTGAAAAAATCTATTTACTTGTGTCTAACTGAAGTTCATCATCCTCGCTAATGAATATTTTTCTGGTCGACGAAAAATCTAATTATGTCTTTTACAAAAATCTACCACCCATGTTTTTCCTGCTATTTTTCTCTTGTCATTAAACCTATGTGATATATTATTATTTGATACAGCATATCCAGATGCAGTCCATTTTAACCTTGCTAAAACGTTATTCTATAAAACATAGTATCTAATTCGCAAATATGTTCAGCCAATTGTTGCTTCATAATTTCTCAAAATGTTCTTTTGTATCTCCCAAGGGAGGATGGAACATTTCTAAGTTTCAGTCTCTTTCTAAGAGTGCATCCCGCTATATCCATTTTTTTGTTATAGCTTTTTTGTTTCTTTATTTTTTATTTTTTCTTGGATATTTTTCAAAATACTTTCTGTAAATATCAGTTTCCTATTGAATTTTCGTTGATAACTTATCTTTCAAAAACCCGTTTAAAAATAAATAGAAATTTTAATAGAAACGTGCGTACTCTTATCAACTTTTTGGGTGCGTACTCTTATGAGAATCTGTTTTTGTCAGTTAAACGTTAACAATTAAAAATTAATTATATATCTTTGAGTTTATAGATGAAATTCAAATAAAAATAAAGTTTTTTAGAATGTATAAAGACAATTATCTTACCTTTTGAATGAACTAAAGGCAAAGTACACTCTATTAAAAAAACGGCAATTTTTATAACATTTGTTTGATTTGAGGTACCTTAATTGCTTTTACAAAATAACTAAATAAAAATTGCGGCGAATTGAATAATATTTGGTCAACTATAAATAGGTATCGTGTTAATCCCTATAAACTATTAAATTCGATATTGACGTTCTTCATAGACGAGATAAAAACCTATTTAAATTCTAATGCTATTCCGTAATAATTATGTATTTTGCTGAAAATAAAGGAAGAAATAACAATTTTTAGCATAAAAGTTTTTCTTGTATACACACAAATATCATTAATCGACATACATAGCGCATTTACATATATTATGCATTATTAATTAATATACTGACAACAAAGTTAACAGTGTATATAATTAATCTACATACATAATTATTTATTTCAGTGCATAAAATGCACTCCAATTTTCATATTATACAAAGTGAATAATTTAAGAGTTGTCGTTTTTGCTTTAAAAAATATTTTATTAAAGTAATAATGAAAACCTGACAACACAGTTGTAGCACTTTCCCATTCCGTTTTTATTTTTTGAAACCCGTTGGAGGTGGAGAGATTGGGATCAGTAACTGATAAAGGATTGATATATGTATAAGCGTTTATGAATAACAGTCAAAAAACTGCAATAAAAATGACCATTCCGTTCAAAGTTTACATAGAAAAAAACATTTATTTTGCGACTTCAGGGGTAGATGTGTGCATTTTTGAGGAAAGTTTTGAGGAAACAATGTTGCTGCAAATCGAAAAGTTTACATTTCAAGTCAACTCAGCCACTGAAACGTCATTTTGAAAAAGAAATTGATTGTCAGTAGGAAGTACGCAACGACTCTTTCTTTGCTGCAGAAATTTCAAAAATTTTTCGATTTTGATTAGGGAAATAAGGGTCTTACGTAAGTTACGTGACTTATAAAAACAATTTTGCCTTTAACCCTTTCCTGCCCAACAGTTTTTAGACTATAACTGTCCGACGGTACTTACCAGTACCAGAAGTTTTAGGTTATGTTATTTTAACAAATCATTAATAATTCGTCTAAAATACTTGTTGAGTATTCAGAGTACTATTTGGTCAACCAGTTAGAATTATTTTTAATTGTTAGTGATATTTTATTTGACACTAATGCCAGTTTTAATCCAATTTTTGCACTTTCGGAATGTCTGATGACATTTCGATATTTTTAAATGGGTGTTAAATTGGAGGGTCAGTTACTCAAAAGTACCGCCAGGCAGGAAAGAGTTAAAATAATTGAGACATTTTATTACAAACAAGGTTAGGAGAAATTTGAAAAAAATTTTTTTTTTCGATTTTTTCAAAAAATTAAAAATGGCGACAACTCTAGAACTATTGACTGAATTTTTAATTATTTTAAATCTGGTTTCATTTCCTAGAGCCCCAGTAGAGCTGCAGATATTCATAAACATACGTATTACGTACATATGTTCAAAACTCCGGAAAATTTCCATGCTGCTTTTTCATTTTCTGGGTTCTTTTAGGCCCGAGAACATCAGAACCCGGTAAAAATCGCATGTGACGGGACAGTAAAAGCTACTCTTTGATTATTCGCACTATATTATGTATTTTATTATATAGTTTAAAACGACATTAATTTACGACTAAAATATATGCATAATTTATACATTGAATGAGAGAAGTGACTGTGACCAACCACTGTTTTATTTTGTTTTGATTAACTATGTTACAACTATGTGGATATGTTATATAAAATGGGGAGGACGTATGATGTGCGATTTTGAACGTAAATGTCAATTAAATTTTAAAATTAAATTACCGCGATAGTTTTTAATTATCTACTTTTAAAGCAGCAATACACATAATGTTAAAATAATATTAACACCAGTTTTATACGATTATTAAATCGAAGATATAAATTTTCTAATCGTTTTTAGCGAATTTTCGAATTGAAAATTCAGCTATTATAGCCATTGTCATGGCGCGACTTGAGCCCGGAACTATGACAGAAATTTGTTTCGAAGTTTCAGGGGAATTTTACAGGGGTATTTTTTTTTAAACTGTTAGGGAATAGGGACAATCTTTTGGAATTGATTTGACGTTGATTGGTTAGGCTGTCGGGTTCAGTCAACTATTCCTCTGCCATGGATGATAGTGTTGATCAGATTGTCTCATTAGGATGTTAGGGTTACTAAATGCAAGTAGTTAATTAGCAAAATTATTTCTTGATTATGTTTATTAACATTTTTTTTTGTTGTTCTAGGTATGTACCTCTATCATGGCTCACTCTTGTACTATCAACATCTGTAAGTAAACTTATTTATTTCACTTCTCATTTCATATTTCACTAATACAAAGTACTTAAATCTATAAAGCAAATTTATTTTATTCATAATTTAAAACGGGTAATTCTAAAAATAAGTATAAAAGTATTAAAAATAATGTTTTTAATTAATTTTGAACAAAAATTTTTAAAATTGTAGAAACAAAATCAAAAAAAAAAAATGTGATGATTATTTAAAAAAAAATAAATAATTATGGTCTGTTTTTTTGTATTTTTTAAGGTAACTGGAGCGTTTAAGATTTAGTAGCAACTAAATTTCAGCACCCATTAAGTCAGCATTTCCTAATTCAGTAGTTCGTTTTTCACAATTCTCACAATTAAATACTTCTTGTTAATTTGTAATATGGTAATCTAAATTTTTTAGTATCTATATCAGTTTAAAAAATGTCAACAATAGTTTTTAAAAACAAAAACAACACTGTCTCTTAAATTACATAAGATGCTACGACACTGACTTTTTGAAAAACTGGTGTGTGGGTAGATCACCTCTGCAATGACGAAAATCACGAATTCATGAAGATTTTGTTGTTAGAACTACGTCCGAAATCCTAATTAGTCTATTATCGATTAGTGGCTGAATTTTGTTGATGATGACAAATAGCTTTGCTCATCAAATGTATTTTTGGAAAGACATTTTTTCAACGTTGACCGAGACAAAAGGTCGCTCATCGGCGGTTTTCGTAAAATTTTTTTTGACAGTTCTGCCATCATCTGCCGTCAGTTCTGCCAACTTTTAATTTTGTTTAACACGTGTTATGTATAAGAGGGAAAACTGTATATAATTTTGGTCTACATATTCTCCATTACACTATTTAATATAATACATAATTATGTGTTTTATCAAATTTTTTTCCCCAAAAATAAATAACCGAAAACTAACTGTTCATTATCACGTCTGGTCACGTCTTATCGTCTCCCTTTATATAATAAATAAATATGATAATGAAATAGGGTAAGTGCGGGAGAGATGCTGCAGTGGCCATAGTTCGTCCGTTGATTGATAGATAGCGCTATTAATTGATTATATGTTTAAAATAAGTTACTTATTTAAGCTGCATATGGTAACATTTATGATTAGTCCATCAGTTTAGTAATTATCCAACTTTTTATTATTGAAAAGTAAATTTTTTAACATAATATTTTATCAAGCATTTAATTCATTAGAATTTTAGAATGTATATTTCATTGTTTTAATAAAAAATAGTTTTCTTATTAATTTAGGTATATTTTAAAAGTACTGTATAAAATTTTAGGTTAGAATTCTGCACTATGCTTGCTATAGCAACATGCGGCATCTATCCCAACAAAAAGGGGAGATGCCGCATTTAAAGTTGGTATAGATGCCGCATCATATTACATATTAAAAACATAGACTTATACCTTAATTATACAATTTTTTTGGACTGTAAATTATGCCACCTAAATATAAAAGATCCATTAATGGATCAGGAAGAGCTCTCATATTAGTGGAAATAACGAAAACAATGATGATTACCTGTGATTACTGTTTTGAAAAGTACTCAGAAACAATAAAAAAAGTTGACTGTTTAAGATGTATAAAATGCCAAAAATGGTTACATATGACATGCATCATGTATGGTCATGTGTGTAATATATGTACAAGAGGGACGCTGCTCCCAAAATTTTTAATATAAACTATGCGACGTCTCTCCTTCTTTGATGCGGCATCTCTCCCATAGTGCCGCTTCTTTGCAGGCTCTACAAAAATGTTAATTATGAATCCTTTATGACTCAAAATTTAAAATTATTTACAAAATAATTTTAAAGAACAATGTTTACATTTATTGTGTACCAAATTTCAAATCAATTAGATGCATACTTAAAGAATTATCAAATGTTTTCAAAATGTGCGCCAACTCTCCCGCATTCACCCTATCTCTTCATGGAAATATTTTTAATAATTTTCCATCTTTTCGTGTAGATACCACTTTTGTTTGTTATATTGAATATAATGGGATTTTATTTTTCATGCACGACAACAAAAATGAATGGTTGATTTCACCATCCATACAAAAAGGTGCTGGTGAAAATATAAATAGAGGGCGTAAGGGTCTAGAATTGTACCAAAACAGGTATAATATATATTATTATTCTTTGAATGCGTATGGGAAAAATTAAATATTGTTTCAAATTGAAAATTTGTTTTTGTTGTAAAGGACATATTTTTCATTTTATCATGTTTCATATCTTTATTTATTTATTTTTTTTTTTATCGCGGGTTTTGTATTGTTTTGTTAATAGGTGTACTCTCTCAAACAAATGGACGATTTATATACAGTTTTATATTTCTATAAAGAATATTTTCATTTTAAACAGAAAAATATGAAGGGGGCGAATAGAGGGGTGAGTAATGATACAATAATATTATTGTACATGAAAGTAATTAACATTAGAGTAATTAATTTTACGTACTAATTTCGTTCTCTTTTCATTTGAATGAATAAAAATGTTATTTCAACTGAATGTTTTTTATATTTTATTTAATAAGTGTAAACTTGTTTTTCTTTAATTTTCTTTGTCTTTTGTTGCATTTGGAAACATTAAAAAAACAATGTCTGATTATCTGAAATAATTTTTTTCTTGTACCGTTGGTTTCATAAAAATCAGTAACAAACTTTAGTGATACCATTTAATCTTGTAAATATCATATAGAAGCAACTCCGATTTTATAGTTTAAATAATCGGTGTCGTGCTTGTACCGTGCGCGCTTGAAGCGTACAACTAAAATTCGTGCTTGAAGTATACATAAATTTAAATCGCGTACATCAAGTGTACACATTCCAAATAAATGACATCATTTCAGCTGGAGATATTTTATTAAATAATCAAACAATAGAACTATAAATATTTTACATTTTATTATTATATAATACGATTAACAGTAATGCCTACCTGTTTAATCAGGGGGACATCATATTTATTGAAAACAAACAGATGATAATTATGTAATATAATATGTTAATATAATCCTTATGACTTTGTCCAGTCCCAAGTCTAGGATAAAAGAGTGAGGGGAAGTGTAATATAAAATTAATGAAATACATATTTCAAAATAAAGCATACTCTTTGTTTTTGGGCAGTTTATTATATTGTCTTGAAAAATCTATTTTTATGGAATTTTATATACAGTAGAGCACCAGTTTTGTTAAGAAAAAGTAGTCTCCAGAAGTGGTGCTTGACAAAAGTGATGCGTTTTGACCAGAGGCGATTCACAAATATCGTAAGATTATATTTTGAATTAAAGTTATGTTCTTTTAAATATTAATAAAAGTAAAAAAGAAGTGAAGAATTAAAAATTATTTATCTCAGAAAGTATTTTTTCATTTGTCGTTTTATTAATTTGCTTTGAAATAATTTTGTTTACATTTTACGTATGATAAAAACCGCGACAGAACAAAATACATATAGATAAACATTCTATGTGCAATAATTAAAATCCACTTTCCCACGCTTTGAGGTCTGTTGTTGTTTGTCACTTCTGTTACCGGTATATTTATTAGTTTCTTTTGATAAAATCATGCGTCATGGTCTATTACACATGGATTTAATATTTATGTACTTGACATTTTTGATGTCACTTTCCAAAAGTGATGTTGACTAATTTGATGCTCTCAAAAAATTTCCAAAACTGATGTTTCCATTATCGGTGCTATACTGTACATATATCATTAATTGGTTATCTGTTATCAATAAAAATCAAAATAAAATCAGTCTTTATATATTATTAATTAAAATATTATTGTAGGTTTTTCTCTTTTTAATTGTCGGCTTACTAATTTCAATAAAGAAGCGTCCTGGCGATGTATTGTCCATCTTTTGTAAAATATCATCAGGTACAGTTTTCATAAGATTTGGGTTTTTTCATCTAAACTCAAAACTGTCGTCTGTTTGTTTTCAATAATTATGATGTCCGCCTGATTAACAGGTAGGCATTACTGTTAATCGTATTACATAATAATAAAATGTAAAATATTTATATTTCTATTGTTTGATTATTTAATAACATATCGCCAGCTGAAATGATGTCATTTATTTGGAATGTATATATACTTGGAGCAAGCGATTTAAATAAATTTATGTACGATTCAAGCACGTACGCTACAAGCACGTAATCAAATAATCATAAAAAAGCGGAAACAAAAATTGGACACAGTTTCTTGATAAGAACGAATGTTAATATTTGTTTTCCTCGAACAAATGTCAACGAGCAAAAACCCTCCAGCTGTTCTGTCGTATTAAGTGATTAAAACATTGAAGTCGGGTTGATAAAAAAAATTGTCAATATTTTCCATTAAGATTAAACTGAATGTCTATAAAAAGTTCGAAATACGACTCCATTCCTGCTTTTTTATTGATTGAATTTTATCCTTGATTTGTCTACAATGTTGATAATGAATTTTCATTCTATATAAAATTGAATCCTATTCAATATATTTTCCTCGCATTTTTACAATCAATTTTATTGACACATCATCTTTCACGTACAATAAATACTCTACCTGTAGGTATAGTATTATATGCACATCGCGTGATTCCATAGATTTTTTTTAAATTTCAATTCAATTAAAAAAACAATTAATTTTAATTTAAACGCTCATTACATACATCTTTCTGCTTCTCTCACCTTTCTGCTTTCTATCGTTTGTATTAAACCGTGTTCAACAAGAAAGCAATATATAAAGCATACCGAGAATATTATTTGTTTTGAATCTGTTTTGCAGTGCCGCTATTTTCAAAATACGAAAATGTAGATTTAAATTACAAAATAGTAGCGTGAATTGGTACATTTGCTGTTGTTGTGGCGAAGGTGGTGGTGTTTACTGAATACCACATGTATGTACACAACATCAAACCAATTTGACAATGGAAACAAAAACAAAGGAATATCTAATGATGTTGTTGTTCTATGCCTCGCTTACTGTTGCTTACCTTATAACTAATGTTTGAAATCTTGCGGTGCTGACAGGACCGTAATTATATTTTCAAAACTTAAAACGTTAATAAATCGGGGTAAATACATTTTTTTTTTTAAATTGTATCGGTATATTCTCTATTAACCATCAGCTGTTAATAAAAATTAGTTTCAAGTTAAAAAAGCGTTATTTTAAAAAAGTACAAAAATTTTAACTTTTTTTAAATTAAAATTGTTGAAAATTTGACTGACTGAGTGTAACTTAAAACTTATAAAAAAAAATAAACTGTCATTTAAAAAAATATTTTTACGAAAACAAAACAATGTGTTGTCTCTCTCACATTTTATTGGAAGAAAAAAGACAATTGATACATATAAATCATTTCCTTGTAACATCAAAAAATACTTCACACCACAGAATAATTCAGAAACCAACCAGTGTAGACATAAAATCCCCTCCACTTCTTCCCACTATGTCGTGTAGGTACACACTGTTTGTAGTGGTGTAAGTTTGATGTTTGAATGTGTGTGAGTGGTCACACACACAACTACATAACACGCATATGGGACAGAGCAACGTGCAGTTCAAGCAATAATGGTCTTAACAAGATATAACAATCGTCGTGCATTCGGTGATCGCCATCGACAAATGCCTTAAGCGATATCTGACACACTCGGACACGCTGCTATCCACATTTTTTTATACATACGCTTAGGGCTTGCCTTACACAATACATAAAACAAGGGGCCAAACTACTATATGATTGTTAGCATTCCGGCTGTAGCCAAAATGTTACGTCAGCAAACTTGGCAGGGAGCATCCCCACTCTTTATGGTTATATACATATTTAGAGTTTGTGTTTGTGTGTGTAGTATAGTGGATCTTAGTATGTGTGATATTCGGTATGTATGTATCAGGACGAGGTGCAAGATGGGAGTAGATACATACATTCGATCAACTGGTAGGTATACGTACAACATATTCGAGGCGTACGTATGTATGCTATGTATGTATTACATTGTTGCAAGTGGTTGATAAACAATGACCAACAATCAATGACCGCGATGTCTGCACCACTACAACTGGTGCTGTACGACTGAATCACTTAAGCTCTGACAGACCAACAAATGACTCCAAGCGAACTATACGTTTTGTTTATTTTAGTTTGCTTCTAGTGTTCTATGACAAAATTAGAATCAGACAAACAAGTTGTCACATGAAATGTATACACGCATATCTAAAGTATATTCAAAATATACCGATATAAAATTGTATTACCCGTATATAGGTATCCATAATTACCTATTGTTTATATCTAAAATCGCATCAAAATGTTTTATCTAAAAAAATAAACAATTTTTAATACCTTAAAAAAATAATGACAATACTGTTAGCCCCGCAACCTTTTCGATCAGCGCTTATAACAAACGGTGTGTTTGTTGTTGCATATTTATAAAACATTTGAATGTGAGGAAATGAGTGCGAATGAAATAATTGAAGGTGCTGTGACTGGCTGGGGTGTTTGGTTTTATGAACATGCCTTAATATTACCTGTTTTAATTATTGTACAAGTGATTCCACAATTTTTGATCACATAAAAGGGTGGCACACAGCTTCCTCATACTTATAACAGACATTTATCAAATCTTTAAAGTGATTTTGTGCTTAAACTGTATTTTATTAACATTATGTTTCAAACAAGAATACGAGGGCTCTTCAAAAAGTATCGGACTTCTGTTAATCAAAAGTGCATTTATTGAACTAGAGCCACAAACCTCTAATCCCCTTCAAAGTAGTCTCCTTGGTGATTCACATACTTCTGCCAGCGCTTCTGCCACTGCTCAAAACATTTCTGGAAGGCATCTTCTGGAATGCTGTTAAGCTCGGCCGTCGTATTCTGTTTAATGTCTTCTCTTTCTTGAAAGTGAGTTCCTTGCAGGGGCATTTTCATCTTGGGAAATAGCCAGAAGTCGCAGGGAGCCATGTCGGGGGAGTACGGAGCTTGGTGAACCAGAGGAGTGTTGTTTTTAGCGAGAAAACTCTGAATTAGATGTGTAGAGTGGGCAGGTGCATTGTCGTGATGGAGCTGCCAAGTTTTTGTTGCCCGCAGATTCGGTCGTTTGCACCGCACAGCATCACGTAGGCGATGAAGAACTCTAGACCTCCACATCCCTACTAAACTTGGCCGCCAGCGCTTCATTCGTTTAAGCGGGAGGACAGAAGGTCCGATACTTTTTGAACAGCCCTCGTAAGACAAGGATATTCGTAACTTTTTCTAATCAGGAAATTATGAAAAGACTTCATTTCAATCCGTGGAATATATCAAAGAAATAAGTAAATATGATTTGATGTTTCGAACTGTCGAATTAAGTTTTTGTTTTCGGAGTAACAAAACAAGGATTCCATTCTACGCACCCAACGTTAACATATTTTACGTCTAATTAAAATTCACATAGTGTTTGAAAAATTGTCAAACTGGATCGGCTGGGACCCCGGATCTATTGGTGCTAGTCAAGCGTCTTACCAATTATTAGGCTACTGACCGCTTGTTCGAGTGCCACTTCAGTCCGAAAATCAATCAAACACATTCTCTCTTTAATGCGAGACGCAATTGTATTTTTAATTTCAAATGTTACCGAGTACATGTGAAACATTATTAATGTATGGCGAACTTTTGTTCGTATTCATGAATATTGGTGTATGTATAAATACGAACAAAAGTTCGCCATACGTTAATAATGTTACACATGCACTCGATAACATTTGAAATTAAAAATATTTTACGTCTGTTATTTCTCTGATTGTAACGAAATTTATAGGGGGCCATATATGCACCTAACTCCCAGATACTCTCAAAATTTGAGCGCAATGGGACGAATAGTTAATAAAATATCGACATTTAATGAGATTTACCGGTAGCGTCATGACTACCATTTCTCTGATTGCGATGAAATTCGTAAAGGATTGGCTAACAGTCAAACTGTTCAATTTCTAAAAATTTCATCAAAAATGATTGAATAGTTTCGAAGTTGTATCGAAGATTTTCAGACAGACACAAAACGATACGTTCAGGAAGCTCTAAAACTTAAAATTCTCATGAAAAATTTCATTTACGAGGTGAAAAAAAAAATGTGATCACTTTAGTAGTTTTAGAAGCATTATTTCCTAGAATTGAATTCCACTCATTAAGTTTTATAAGTCTCTCTTTAGTAACCTCAAAATTTAGAATTTTCAAGAGTTATAAAGGATGTAGGCCGTTCTCGGAACGGTACGGTGGTCCTAACCTAGCTCTGGCAAAGCGAAGAGACAGGTTCTAGAATGAACCTACAAGACAAACTATGTAATTTAATTAGTACCTTTTTCCATTTGAATATTAATAATAAAAGTATTCAGTATCAATCGAAACGAATAAATACTGTACGGAGCTAATCCAGAAAATAGGTATTTTCGCAACTACCTGATAAAAGTATATATCTATTTTCAGATTTTTCAGAAATTTTACACATGGATTGAGAAACACTGCTGTAATAGTAGTTTCCACAATTTCATATTGTAGTTAGAAAACGAGACAAAACCGCGAGCCTATCTATTACTTGAATTACAGCCTACGTAATACGTACACAACTAGTTCACTTTTGTTTTTATTGTTGTCAAAATGTAAACATGTATAACTAGAGGGAGCTACGCTATGCCGTTTGTATTGTTTACGCCACATAAATTTGTATTTTATTTTGTAAATCATACCCGTACAATATAGTTTGTAATTAATAAGCTTGCCTTTTCATTTATATACGTATTGTTTAGTTTAACATACCGTAAACCGGAATGAATCGGAACATAATGGTCAAAAATGGTGAAAAGTTATTCGGGAATTTGGTTTAAAAATATTAAGGACGGTCATATCAGTTCTCAGTTCAGTTTCAGTTTCCGTTCTCGTTTCATTTCAGTTCGGAAGAAGGTTTGTTTTTACACGGTCCGTTCAGTTCTCACTGTTCTCAGTCGTTTCAGTTCCTTGTATAATCTGAGTTGCTCTAAACAAAGTGTTTCACTTTAAAAGTCTTCAACTTATATTCTTATACTAGTTTAAAAGTGCTAATATAATAACTCATGGATGAAGACTATTTCACTGTAACAGCGTTAGCTTTGGTGTTGAAGAAAGAGCGGAAGAAAAGAAGCTAGTGGAGTAAAGCTTGGCTTCTTAAAAGAAATTCATTGTCGCATATAAATTTAATGAAAGAACTTCGCTTAGAAACATGTGATTGGTTGAATTATTTACGAATTAATCCCTTATCGCATACAAAGCCATATATGGATTCTAAGTTTAACTATTTTTTTTCAACATATTAAAAATTTTTTCTTTGAAACCAATGTTAAATCCTAACTTTATACTCCTTCGAATAACGGAACGTAATTTTTGTTGTCTTTGGTAAGTGCGGGTTGTCAAATTATTTGAAGTTATGTTCAGAGTGTCCGACCGTTACAGTGCAATTAATTGGTGCTAATTTTATTTGTAAAAACTAAACAATAAAACGGTAAGTACTAAAATCAAAAATTTTCAAAACACATTCTTTATATATTCAAGAACATGGAATAGTTGTGATTCGTGTGTGTTTTCTTGTTTTCTTCGATTTTTGGGGCTTATTTTGAAGCTTATTGGGCATATATGGCTTCGTACCGTTTTTATGGTACATCCCAGCACGTCTATTTTATTTCTGGTGATGGCTTCGTGAGTGACGATGATTTTGCTTCTGATTCCCCAGTACTCCCACCAGCCAAGGCAGTCCATCAACTTCGGTGGCCAGAAAACGTACTGCAACAAGCCGAAAAGATACTCCATCTGGCTTGTCCGGCTCGCCTATACTCATTAAAAAAACACGAAAAACTCCAGCTAGGCATCAAGACCTCCCTTTGAAGTCTGTGCGATCAAATAAGGTGAGCATTTCCCCGAATGAACAAAACTAAATTGACAATTATGTCAAAACTGCTCAAAATTCCATTCATTCGCCAAATGTGGAAATTGTCAAGTTTATTTATGTTACAATGGTAAATAAAATTACATACAGATTTTCATAAAATATAATTGTATTTTTTATTTAACGCATACGAAGTCATATATCGATTATAATTATAATACTAGAATGCGTACGAAGCCATATATGGCTTCGTTAAGTAATTTCTAAACAATAAGACTTAATTTTTTTTTCTTAATTTGACTACTAAAATAAAAAAAGTGAAAGAGATTTTCAGTAAAAAAAATTTTTTTCTTCATCTCTTTTATAATTCATGCAATAAGGGGTTAATAAGGATACGTATCTCCTATTCCTTCTTGATTTTCATCCTCGTCATCCATGGTATTAACACTTGTTACAGTCGGCTGTTGGTCGCTGACGAACGAAAGGAGATGATAATACCATAGTGATGGTTTGTATACCTCCTCAGTTCCTGCTCCACTTCTTTCACTGTCTTTAACTTTCTTATCTTCTTTGTTGCAAGTTAAGCGTAGGCTATTTATTTTAGATTTTACTATAGCGATTTACCATCGTATTCTTTATATTTTTTAATAGAAGAGTGTAGGCGGCTTCCTTAATATTTACATTATGATAACGTACATCTGTCTTATTCCATGAACACGGTAAGGTTTTATAAATTTTAATAAATTCGACAACAAAATCGTGATCCTTGGACATAGCGACAGGTGCCTATATAAAATGTGCACTTTGTCAGATTTTCAAGAAAACTGATGTGAGCGAACAGATTGAGGCATGACGCGCTTGTTTACACATAGGAATTTTAAGAACTGAAATGAAACAAATAGGTCTATCCATCCTGTCCGTTCTCAGTTTCCGTTTTAGTTCTCCTTTCAGATTTTAGTTTTTACACGTAGGAAAAACTGACAGTTTGACTGAAACTGAAACTGAACTGAGAACTGATATGACCGTCTAAAAGGTCCTTTAGACGTAAAGACGAACATACATCTTTCTTTTTGGTTAGCAATAGTGACTAAGGTTGAAGTTGGATGAAAACATTAAAAATGGGCCCTTATTTAAAAAAAAAAATGTTCTGAACTTGTTCAATCCAAAGGTTCGTGAAGTGTTGGTTGGCCACTTCTCCGAAGACAGAAAAAGCAAATCTACATATAATGGTTTCGTAGTTGTGCGAAGCTACAAAATCCTAAAATTCAATTTAAATTAACGTCTTCACACAGTGTTATTTTTTGCTTCTTAAAACTTTATCTAAAAACAATTTATTCTTATGTTGTCATGAATTTGCAGAAACTCTCGCAGAAACAGGATTAAATTTTAACTAAATATATCTTGCATAAAATAATATCATCACGCAGTAATTCTTTTTAATTATTTTTAATTTTTGAGCGGTTGAAATTTTGAAAATAATATTAAAATCACATCTTTGAAGGTAATATAAATTCCGGTACACCTAATTATTATCAAAACATTAACCATAATTAAATTTAGTGACCAAAATAAACGCTGTAGGAACATTTGATATAAACAAATTAAATAGTACCATAGGGGTGTAGATATACCTACATATAATAATATGACATTTTTGGAATATTTATTTTATACATGGGACATTTTATTATGACGTAACGTAATAAATATAAAACAAATATTTGAAGAATGTATGCAAATAAACATTGTAAATCATTTTAAATTTTCCAATTATATATTACATATTATATGTATGCGTTTTTCATAATAATAAAAGTGTATATATTTTGGACGATATTAGAACGCGTCCAAATGGTTTGCGAGGTCAATGTTTGTCATTTATTTATATTATTATCATCTATTTATTTTAAATATTTATATTAACCCCTTCAGCGGCTCATGTAAAATTAGCCAAATAAAATGATCTTAGAAAATACTTAATTTAATTACATAATTATATGGCCTACACATTCGATATTTTTTGCTTTAGTAATGCTTTTACGATAGCCGATGACAGCATCATACAGTTACCAATACGAGATGAGTTCTGGTCGAAAGAGTCATTTAAGTTGTATAATTCATATGACGAGCTATGCTCGGGATAGCCGCTAAAGGCATCAAAATTATGGGGGCAGCCGATAAACACACATAGAAAAAAATTCATTGCAAATGGATGGTGGCACACAGCTTCCTCGTACTCGTAACAGATTTTTAACCAATATTTAAAGATATAGTGCTTAAATTGCATCTTATCGTGCCTTGAAACAAAAATAGGGTAAACTGCTTCTTAATTTTTTTTAATCGACTACATAGGTAATTATGGAAATTACGAAAATACGTGACTGCGCAGCTTTTGTTTTAATGTCAAATCAGTTCGTAGAAATAATTAAAGAAACCATCAGTAGACATTATTTAACGTTTCAAACTGTCAAATAATTGTAAGAATTAAAATTAATTTTTTTTTGTTTTTATAGTAACAAAAAAGCGAGGAATCCATTTTATGCACCCAGCGTTAATATACATATTTTACGTTTATCTGAATATTGAAATTTATAGGGGACCATACATGACCTAATCCCCAAATACTATTAAAATTTGCTCGAAAATGTGGTAAATCATTAGGTTCCTTCAAGATAAATGAAATTCAAGATTTTTAGTTAAAATTAGTATCCCATAGTTACTTCAAAGGAAATTATACGAATGTTAAACCGACCGTTATAAATATACTTAAATTTCGTAAATTTTTTCTCGAGAATTGCAATACCGCTGACTTGATCTAGAACCAAAGGCGTAATTACAAATTTTACGCCCTAGAGCGACTTTCAGTCAAAACCTTCCAAAAAAATCCATTTTTTCTTTCACCTTTCCCCAGAAAAGTACTTTCAACTAGTTTCCTATTTTCTGGTTTCTTCCTCTGTTGTGCCGCTTCTGTTTAGAACATTTTATTTGAAAATTACAAAAATGAAAACATACTAAATTTTTTTTTTCGGTTTTACATTGTACATATGTATTATTATGTTACAATTATCATATCACTTTTTTCTATCACTATACTGTCCCGTACCCATATACATACTGGAAAATATAATAAAAGATAAAGTTAAACAAATATGAGTGTGCGAGGAAAATGTCCCTATTTACGTGCAAAGTAAAAACAGACAGTGAACGTGTTTGTCGTTTAAAACATATTGTGCCGCTATTTGGTTTGTACGTACCTATGTACCGGCGGTTCGTGTCGGTGCCGATGCTCCCGTGTGCTCACTGCTCTCTTTATTCGATCATTTACACGGAGGTTATATCGTATGGATCGTACGGTGGGTGTTATGTCCGTTCTATAGATGGAAGTACTGCAATGCGCGTACTCTTTACCACTAGGTACTATTATACATATGTACGTATTGTCACGTCGACAATAAATACAATGGCCATTATTAAATGGAGGGCAGATAACTTCTATATTGGTTGGTATGCATGCATTCGATTCTCTACGTGGATACTTATTTGAATATTGCCGTATTCTTTTTTCTTTTTTTTTTACATTGCTCGCATCGTTTATAGGACAGGGATTGAGAACGGGCAGAGGGTGTGAGCGGGGGCATGTGAAAAATACAGGTGATCATCACGATTAAGCTAATAACTTCAATCAAACCGCTGGCGTTGGGGGAACCGGTTGTTGTAACCAGGAGCGTTATAGTTCCTTAAGTTTTCGAGTTATGATTAAGGTGACCAGATTTGTAAAGAGTCAAAACGGGACAGCCAAATTTACCGGGCGGTTTGGGGTACCCCCATGAGAAAAGGAGGTCCTCCCTGGGAAAATTTTTGAAAGTTTAAGTCAATAATGGTGTTTTTAACTCTTTAAATAATTGACGGATGAAGGGACGGGTAATAAGGAACGGATGAAGCATGTATTGGAACATAGAAGAGAGCACTTTCAAGGTTATCAAGTCATTCGATATTTTTATAAGCACATTCAGCATAGCATTTATATGCTTTTTAAACTTTTAGATTCTACGTTTATTTCTATAGAAAATCATCAAGTATTATTTCTTTTTTGAACGAATAAATACAAAAAATTCGAAATCATGTTATATTTAAATTTCAATTTTGGTCAGTCTTACGGGTCGTCCCCATTCACCCCAATTTTTAACCCCAATTTTTCATAGAGAAGAAATTACATGATTTTTGTTATTTTGTCAAAGACCACCGATATTTTCAAAATTTTTTGGATACTGTGATAAAGTGACCATCCTCGCATACATTTTTAGTATATCAAAGATTAGGTACTCATAAAATAAATACAAAAAAATACGATGTGAAGTCTGAATTCGTGCCTATTCACTCCGGTATACGGTAGTAGCTCGAAAATTCCTGGCTATAGCAATTGATTGTCCCCAGCATTTTTATTTAAGTTAACAGTGTACTCATAATAGAAATGGCAACTCTCAAAAAACTCACCTGTATATGCATATGAGATATGAAAGAGCTATTTAATAATTCTCTATATAATTGATTTTAATATGTAATAATAGTTTTATCGTTGTTATTGTTTGATAAGTGGATTCAGTTTTTAGGTGTTACATTTTGTTATTTTTTGTAGTTTTTTTAAGCTCATTTTAAATTTTTGTTAGACCGATTTCAATTATTTGTTTAATGGCGAATGGAAAACTGTTTTTACAATCATGCAGGGAAGCTAATAGGAATCACCTATTTAATTGTGAGAAAATCTTCTTTGGAGGAGGAGAACTTGCAGTTTTTCGGTAATCTGTAACTCAATATCTACTAACCGTATTAACACCTTGATGGACCTTGACGTCATAAGACGTCAAGTTTGACTCACACACCACGTTATACGACGTCAACAATTCCATATGAAGTGTATTAGTTGTCAAAATAATGTACCAGTTGGTCATTTCGTAATAATTCTTCACGATCGTTATCGTGTTAAAATCTAAATTGTAGTTTTAGAAACTTGGGAAATTAGGGAGGCGGAGCGGTCATTTCTAGCAAATTTTAAGCTACATATACAGGGCTTTCATTATATATCGAGACCCACGTGATCAAATATAATTTCCGCCATATTTGTGTGTATGGTAATTATTAAAAAAAAAAATAACCTAAATGCGGTATTATTTAAAAGTCTTTTATATAACAATACTGTTTTATATAATAATAATTTAAGATTATTTATGAATTTTATTATATTTTGCCACTAAATATTTAAAGTAATTACAACACTGAAAAATACCAATAATTTCGGTTATTTATTTTTAGTGTTTTCAGCTAGCAACTAACTTTACTACAGTGCCACCAATATACAGTAAACAAATTACCAAGCGCGCTAAACAAATTTGATCACGTGGGTCTCGATATATAATGAAAGCTAGGGATGTGACATGGAGTGAAAAAAATCGATTACTAAATAATCGATTTTCCTCTTTTTAATATCAATCGATTTGTAAAAAATCGATTTTAGAAAAAATAATCGATTTTTGCGAAAAATTCGATTTTTTTTAATCCAAAAATCTCATACTTTTCTATGTATAATAATAAAACTACCACATTAATATTAACAATTATTTAGAATGAAGATTAGTTAAAATGGTAAGTGTCAAAAATAATCAAAATGAAAAACATCTGGTTTTAAAACCTTAAATCAAATCAAGTTTTTCTTTCAGCTTTCAACTTAAATAATAAGGAATTAATAGAGTGTAATTTATATAATCGATTTATTAAAAATCGATTGTTATTATTTAAATAATCGATTATTAAAAATCGATTTTAAGAAAAAAATAATCGATTATTTTTTCACAACCGTAGTGAAAGCCCTGTATCATTAAAACTACTGCACCAAAAAATATTTTTTAGGATTATTTTTCTTTTTGGGTTCAAGAATAATTTTCTTTTTCGTTTTGACCGCTACCCAAAGTAATGAGGATTAGATTCTCATTACTTTGGGTAGCGGTCAAAACTAAAAAGAAAATTTTTTAGGATTCTTAGAGGTAGTTCTTTCAAATGATACCTTACAGTCTTACACGATATATTAATTAAGACTTTCCTTTTTTTGGATCAAACTGAACCCTTATTTTGATCCCCAAAATATTTTTTTTTTTTGAATCGTTGAATCGTTTAAATCGCAAAACCTAACATTTGCTAAATTTTAAATTTTTATGGTACCTTGTTTTCGAGAAAAACCGCCGTAACAGATTTACGGATAGACACGAGGGTGATTTTTACAAGGGTTCTCGTTTTCGGTAAGATACGCAATTCTACTAACGATGTAATCGCCCAGTTGTGGTAGTAAATTTGTTGGAAAGTATTCATTGATTTCTAAAATTATAATCTATAAAAAAATAATATTTTGTAGAATTTATTAAATATTAATATCTTTATATTTTTACGGTTATTAATATTCTAGTCCCAGCACATAGATAGATACACACATAAACGGAAAGGAAATTCTTCGAGCTCTGCTATATCTATTGTAGGATGATGTGTTATATAATACAAAGTAACACTTTTCATATCTTGTCACTTTATCACAGTTCATGCTTGCTATTCATGCTTTATCCATGTAGAGCGGTATGCTTTTTTTTGGACAGTATTAAATTTACCTCGTCTTTGATCCGTTACAACGGTCCAAAAATTTATTTTTTAATTATAGCTGCGTATATCCGCGACAGAATTAATGAGATAAGTAGGTACTGTTTATTTTATGGTTTCCGTTTAATTCTTGCTTGAATTTCATCCCATATTTTCCCGTGGTAATAATAATATATCATCACATCAGATTTTATCAAAATGTGTCCAATAGTTTTTATGTGATAGACAAACATACAGAGAGATAAAAATTTTGTCTGTCCTCTAACTCTAAAATGTAACATTGAAAATGTAACGCAAATGAAATAGATTAAAAATTGGTTCTTATGATCCCACTTACTGCAAAATTCTTATAGGATTTGTCATGTCTGTTATCATATTAGGTGGCCTACTCGCATTTGATCACTTTTTAACAATCAGTGCGGTAATTTAACAGATAGTGTCGTTTTTTTTTTTTAAAAAAGACATTATTATTGCAATTTTTTAACTCATATTGAAAGTTAGAGGTTTCGATATAGATAATCATATTATTAACAAATGAATGGCTGATTTTAATATTAAAATACCCCTGTCGCAGCATCTGCATAACATAGCGAATTTCCAAATCTTGGGCACTGGCGGATCTCATCTAAGACCTGTACCTATTTAAAATAGTTTAGCTTTCTAAGAGTAAAAGAATTTTTAAAATCGGTTGGGTAATTAGTTTTGGTATTTTTGGGGACCCAAGAACCCGAACGAATTTTGTGCAGCATAGTTGTATCCATCTAAAATAATTTAGTTCTCTAGCAGTGAGAAATTTTTTAGCATCTTTTCGATAGCTTATTACTGGCGTTTTCGGATCTGCAAGATCCCGGTGGACCTCATTAAAAAATCAGCTCGACCGTATATTCTAGGCGGACTTTATGTAAAATATATATATATATATATATATATATATATATATATATATATATATATATATATATATATATATATATATATATATTCAAAACCCGTTGTGTAGCATTCTACGCCGCATTTGCATCCGCAGGACAGTTGTGGATCTCAGATAACACAACCTGTACCTATCTAAAATAGTTTACCTCCGTAATAGTAAAAAGGTTTCAAAATCGGTCAGTTATTTTATTTTTGACACTTTTAGGTCCTACTGACACTTCAGACCTTACATAACGTAATCTATATGTATCTAAAATAGCTTAGCTCCCCAACAGTGAAAAAATTTTCAAAATCGGTCGGCTAGTTTATTTTTGACGCTTTTGGATCCGATGGACCCTGGCAGACTTTACATAACGTAATCTATATTTATCTAAAATAGTTTAGCTCTGTAACAGTGAAAAAATTTTCAAAATCGGTCGGTTAGTTTATTTTTACCACTTTTGGGCCCCATGGACCCTGGCGGACCCTAAATAACGTAATGTATGTCTATCTAAAATAGTTAGTTCCCCAACTGTGAAAAAATTTTCAAAATCGGTCGGTTAGTTTATTTTTGACACTTTTGGATCCCATGGACCCTGGCAGACCTTACATAACGTAATCTATATTTATCTAAAATAGTTTAGCTCTGTAACAGTGAAAAAATTTTCAAAATCGGTCAGTTAGTTTATTTTTGACACTTCTGGATCCTATGGACCCTGGCAGACCTTACATAACGTAATCTATACTTATCTAAAATAGTTTAGCTCTGTAACAGTGAAAAAATTTTCAAAATCGGTCAGTTAGTTTATTTTTGACACTTTTGGGTTCTATGGACCTTGGTGGACCTTACATAACGTAATTTATATTTATCTAAAATAGTTTAGCTCTGTACCAGTGAAAAAATTTTCAAAATCGGTCAGTTAGTTTATTTTTGACACTTCTGGATCCTATGGACCCTGGCAGACCTTACATAACGGAATCTATATTTATCTAAAACAATTTAGCTCTGTAACAGCGAAAAAATTTTCAAAATCGATCAGGCAGTTTATTTTTGACACTTTTGGGTCCTATGGACCCAGGCGGACCTTACATAACGTAATCGATATTTATCTAAAATAGTTTAGCTCTGTAACAGTGAAAAAATTTTCAAAATCGGTCAGTTAGTTTATTTTTGACACTTTTGGGTCCTGTGGACCCTGACGGACCTTACATAATGTATTCTAAATCTATCTAAAATAGTTTAGCTCTGTAACAGCGAAGAAATTTTTAAAATTGGTCGTTTAGTTTATTTTTTACAATTATGGGATCAGTAAATCCTGGCGAAACTCATACAAGTCTAGTACTCTAACAGTAAGAAAAGGGTTCTAAGGATCTCATATAACTTATGGCAGTCCGTAAGCTTCTTGCGGACATCATTTAATTAATTAATTCAAATACTTTAACTTACTAACTGTGAAAAATTTTTTAAAATCGATTGGTTAATTAATTTCTGGCCTTTTTAGGTCCCGAAAACCTTGACCTCACATAAAATACCTTAAATCCATTTGAAATGGTTTAATTTTTTAACATTATTAATTATTAGTGGAAAAATTTTCAAAATCGATTCAAAATATTTTTCCGTACATACATATGTACATTGTACAGATTTTGTTTTGTTTTATATTTAATAATATTTATATCATAACATAATCTTCAATTTCTTGTTTACTTAAAAATTCAATAAAAAAAAAAAAAAATTCTTCATTACATTAGCTTAGAAAATCTGTTTAATTTACATTTTTTAACATGGAATAGAACCATGCTAATTATAATGCAATAAATGAGAAACAAAACTCTATACATGTATGTGTGTTATATCTCATATATGTGAATAGTTTTCACTTGTTCTCACAAAATTTTTTAATAAAAAAGTGAAATATTTTTATACTTATTAAAAACTGAGATATAAATATAAATTACTTATTAGACTAACAAAGAAAGAATAAAAGTGAAAATTTACATTTTCTCGAAAAATACTTAAAATAGAAAGAAAATTATAAGAATATTTTCTTCATAGTTTTTTTTTTCCTTTTCAACGATGTAAAAATCGAACTGCCTTATGATAGGATCGAATGATAAAAAATGGCCAGAAAACCTACTTCTGGGCATCCGACGTGTCTGGCTAACGAACTTAGCCAAGCCAATTCAGAATCCAGTCCGCACACAAAATTTCATAAGCGTTAGACGTTTCGTTCGAGAGTTATCGCGCGGATACATATATATATATATATATATATATATATATAAATTTTAGTGAATATCATTTTCGTATTCTAGGGACCTCAAAACATATTTCTGATATGGTCCCGGGCTTAGGTCGCACCATGACACCTGGCGTAAAAGCTGAATTTCCAGTTTTGGAAATTCGCTAAAAGAGGTGGGATATGGGGGGCGAACCAGAAGGACCACACTATGAATTTTCTTCGTGATTACGATTCACCAATTTCAAAGTTTCGCCAATTAGCTTTTTTTCTAGAGTTTGAATTTCATTTTAGCGAATTTCCAGAAGGGAATGCAGCTATTACAGCCACTGTCATGACGCGACCTGAGCCCGGGATTATGGCAGAAATTTGTTTTGAGGTCCCTAGAAACCGAAAATAATATTCACTAAAATTTATATATATATATATATATATATATATATATATATATATATATATATATATATATATATATATATATATATATATATATATGTGTGTGTGTGTGTGTGTGTGTGTGTGTGTGTGTGTGTCCGTCCGCGCGATAACTCTCCCAAACCCTTGGATGAGTTCGTCAGCCAGACACGTCGGATGCCAGCAATATGGTTTTTGTTCTTGCAAAAAATTAGTTTTTTGCCAAAATTTCCACTTATTCAAAAATTTTTGCGAAATTTTAAAAGAGAAGAAAAAATTACATAAAAAAGGTCTTTAAACTTTTTTTCTATGTCAACTACTTTACGAGAAAAACGAATTTTTATAAACGGAAATTCGCTATGTTATGCAGGATGCTGCGACAGGGGTATTGTAATTATACACCCAGGGTTCTTTTCTCGAGATATGTAAGACAAAAAAAAAATCCACGAACAGACGTATGTAGAAACTCTAGTTTATGACTCTAGGACCCCCAAAATGCGGAGATATGTTAAAAGAAATATTTTATCCCGCGGAAGTGTGAAAAATTTTAACTACTGACTACGAAATTCTGACTCACTGCGTGTTTAACACGCATTTTTATTTTAAAATATTTATGACTTTTGGTTTTTGTTGTGCATTTGATGAATTTTTTTTTGATAGATGGTCATTGCACATTTGACGTTCCAGACCGAGGCACAATTATTTTTGTTAGTTTATACGGTTTATACGTATTCTCAGGTTGAGTAAGTAAATGTGAGAGAGTAGCATTGTATTTGAGTAGCTTGACAATGGGAGGATATTTTTGAACAGCATTCATTGTTCAATATCACTTCATTCGTCATATTACTACTACATTCTTTCTTTTAAGATCTCGGCGATGCGATGCTACATTGTGATATGATATATGCTGTGATGCGGTTCTATGTTGTGTCAGATAATGTTTTTCCATTTCGTTTTATGTTGGTAGTTTCAGAAGAAATTCTTTTGAAAGTTTTTCGAAAAAAAATATTTGTAGACAGAAAAATGTCATTTGTGTTTTGTAGGATTAAATAAACTTATTCAGTAGACTGTGATTTTATTAGGTTTATTAAGGGAATATATTTTACACTGTCGAAGAGGAAAAAAACTTTCTTTGCCTTTTTAACTTTCTTGTTCAATAGCAGGTGAAAGTGTGGTAATCACACCAATTTGATCATATGCGGTTCTCACCGAAATTTACGTTTTAGGCACTAAGGAACCCAGAAAATAAAAAAAAAAGATTGGAAATTTTTGGCGTCTATGAGTGAATATTTCCAGATCTACTGGAACTAGAGAAATAAAATCAACGTTAAAACAATGTTGAAATAATTCTATATATGGGATGTTAAAAGGAGCAAAATTTGGACGTATTTTGTTCGGCGATTCTTGCAGTTATCACCATTTTTAACAATTTCAAAAAATCGGAACATTTTTTTTTCAATTTCATCCAGTCTTGTTTACAAAAGGTTCCCATTATTTTAAGGGTAAATTTGTTTTCATAAGTCACCTGACTTTTCACCTTACTAAGAATTTTGAATTTTTCGTGTTTTTTTTTAAAGACTCCTGAATCGAAAAATTTTTAAAATTTTGCAGTAAGGTAAAAGTCGTAGTATACCTTCAGTCGGCAATTGTTACAGTTACGGAGTCTTAAAACGTTCCTAAAATTTGCGCGATAATAAGCAGGGTTCTTGCATCAAATACGAATTGCTAAAATTATACCATTACGACTATTAAGTTTCTTGTTGTTAATTTTGAATTTCTCGACTTCATAAAATGTTTTTACTACATTATTGGATGATTAAATCCAATAACGTTCAAGAAAATATCGAAAAATTTAAGAGTCGAAAGTGAATAATATTAAGTAAACAAATGATATTAAAAGACAATTTTTACTTGGCTAATACCACTTTATTTAAAGTTTTTAAATATCTGTGACATGTTTCGGACCCATATGGCCATTACCGAACAGTTCGTTAATGGCCATATGGGAAACATGTCACAGATATTTAAAAACTTTATTAAAGTGGTATTAGTCAAGTAAAAATTGTCTTTTAATTTTAAAATGGAATACCATAAAGTAACGCTCAAATCTATTTAATATGTAAATAATTAAAACCAATTTAACCTTAGGAATACGTTTTTGATTTTGAACTATTTCGTCTGCTTCTATACATAGATATGTTTCTGTTGAACGCACGTCGCACAATACCCAATACTTCAATGATTATCGCAATGATGCTATCGATGGTATCAGTTACCACTACCCCCGCTCTTATAACTAAAGCAATAGATGCGAGTGAAACCAGCTTTTTGGTGGTGTAAATACACAAATAAGTGTATTTATGATATTCAGTCGCATTTTACATAAATATTGTGTTATTTGTGTGTTGTTTAAAATAGATTAACATGTTAAATCAAAATTTTTGTTAATATTTTCATTTAACACAAACACTAAATGTTACATTAACACAGGGTTGGGTTACTTATTTAACACAAAAATTTTAACCACTAGTTTTTTTTTACGCAGAACACAAATTTTTTCATTGTGTAAGTAATCTAAGCCAAAGATTTTTCAAATAGATAAAACATTTAAGAGTCACAGAAGTAAAAGTCTAAGATTGCGTGTATTTATTTAGATGGGACAAGAGTAAATCTAGATAAAAAAATATTATATAATTTGAAAAAGCATTAGCATTAACTTTGGCTATTATTATAACAAAGACATATTTCTTTTTCTTATTTATTATAATATATATGTACATATAACGTTGTGTTGTATGTAAGAAAAATATATGATAAAAAATATTTTGTAATATTTTTTTATGAGAAAAAATATATTAAAAATAATATTTACTGGCAATCTTTTGTGTAATATTATATCATCATTGTTGAACAAATTTAATTTTGGTATTGTTATCTTTGTCATTTTGGAAGATGTTCAGAAGTAGGTACTACATCTATCTGATATAATGTATTTCTATATTATATATATAGTAATATTATAATATTATATGTGCTTTATGATGTTGTACTTACCAACAACCATACATCAAGTTGGTAGCACTACTCGCTTTGCTACTTTTAGTACCTTGTACAGAGCTAGAAAGAGAGCTTGTCTTGTCTGTTTGTCTGTATGATTGTGTGGTGGCTAGCTAGTAATAAACTTCATTTATATTGATGAAAGGATGTTCAATAATTTTATTTGATTACGTAATATCTTTTGAATATTTTGTCAATTGAGTATTGTCTACAAAGTCCATTTTTTGATTTAAAAAAAATTTTTTTTTGATGGTTGTTTCGACTTCTTTAAAGCCCAAAACTAATGAAATAACCATCTAAAAAAATTTAATAAGTGGACCTGCAACAAACCAATAACTCTGACGATTTGGTAATTATGTTACATTAATTTGTAAAAGATTCGTTCTAATTTACGATTAGTGCTTACAATTTTTTGCTGTATTTTCAATTTGCCCTTTTGTGAATGTATCAAATATAGACCAAGCTTTGTTTTAAAACATTCAGAAGTAAATCTATCATTTATTGATGTACAGTTTTTATCAGCGTAATAACTCGAAATTTTAAAAAAAAATGAAATTTTTTTTAAAAGCACATTGCCAATGGAGTGTGGCACACAGCTTCCTCGTACTCGTAACACTTCAAAAAACAATATTCTAGCAAATATATATACCGTGAAATTATATTTTCGCCTTAAAGTTCATCAAAAATTGTTGTAACTAAAAATTCTTAAAGGCTAAATTATAAAATAATAGCAAAAATATTTTAGAAATTAACCCCTAAAATACCCTAAAAACTTGAGCGAAATGGGACTAGCAGTAAATAAGATATTGACATGTAATGGGATTTCATGGTAGCGGCGTAGCTACCGTTACTCCGATTTCGATTAAATTCATAGAGGACCATCTAGGAACCAAACTACATAATTTCTGAAAATTTCATTAAATAGAATCGAATAGTTCAGAAGTTATGCCACTTGGTGCAAACTGGCGACACACAGACTGACAGACAGACGGACGGACAGACAGACACCAAACCAAAATTATTTAGGAAGCTCTAAAACGTAAAATGTGCGTAAAAAATTTTATTTTGGACGGAAAAAATTTTTTATTTTTCAAAAGTGATCACAATGCTTCCGCTACTTTAGTAGTCTCGTCTCGGAAGCAAAATAACGGTTTGTTGTAGTATTTCAACCTGTAAAAATAAACTTTTTAATATGAGGAAAAAGCAAACTGCAATATTATTGATATTTTTTTAAACGTCAAATTTCATTTGACGATTATTTTGAGTCTGACAAAAACTTAATAAAGAGGAATGAAAGAAATGTATGATGAGACCCTCCTGCACATCTCTCAGCTTCCCTTCCTTTGCTTTATGTTGCGCATCTATTCTAAATGTAGATTTTCAATAGTCTAATTCGATTGTATGATATAATAATAATGATAATGGTTCTAGATGAGTCTCGGTCGGGCCAGTATTTGACTTTACGCTTTCTTGAATTAATTCACTGTTTCATAAACTTTATTAAGATTTATTTTCATACAGTCAATAAAAATTTGTGGCTATCGCAGATGTTACAGAAGTTTTGCTTCTTAATAGATCATTTAGTTTCAGTACTACAACACCTTTGGACGGTAATGACACCTAAAACTTCTCTTGTCTATTCAGTAGGAAGTATTTGATAGCCGGAACAACTGTTACATAACAAAGTGAATTATTATACATAGGGTACTTACATACAAAACCTTTTACATATTGTGAAATAGAATGTAGTTGTATCATATTTTGGTGGAGCTTTTTTTTGAGATGTGTCAATGAATGTTCGTTTTGTAATATTTTTTATTTTTTTTTATTCATTTCCGAATAAAAAGAGAAATATATAAACGATAGATAGACAGCAGTTATTTTTTGTATTTTTGAAGCTCAATTTTTTATATCTTGATAAAAAATTGTAACTACACATGTGGAGCTTTTTTTCAAAACGCTGTATATGGAAAAATTTTTTTTTAGTAAAAGAGGTCTCCACATACTTGAATTAAATTTCTATAGTTTGGTAAAGCAATATTAAGCAAAATGTTGTATTTCACATTTATTTTCTTTAAATATATTTGATGTTTTCTTTCAAAATGCTGTATGTTAATGTTAATGTTAATATATACGCTCCTCCCTATCTTCTGATCTAATATTTACTTGTATCCATTAGTTTTCAAAACGCTGTAAGTATTATTATTTAACCATATGAACAGGTGGATTCCAAAACGCGCTAAGTCACTTTTTGCAATATTTCAGGAAATGTAAAAAATTATCTAGGTAGGCAAATGTAGTAATCTGTTTAAATTATTTTCAAGTTCTTAGATAATAATTATTATTGATGTTATTTATTTGTTCTTACTTATACATATAATTTTCAATAGATTATATTGAAAAAAAATCTTTAAAAAGTTGGGTTGAGTTGGTTAAAATAAACCTAGTTTGTTTAAGTACAGATATATTTTATTCAAGAAACATTTTAAACAGTGCATTATTAGCTATTTCATGTGTTTGACATAACAGAAAATCTGTCTACAAGCAAATTTGGAAAAAATACCAGCTATTATTGGAAAAAAAAAATGCAATGGTTTACGAGTAAATTTGACTTAGAGCGTTTTGAAATAAAACTGTCACTGACTTAGCGCATTTTTGCAAAACATTCCATTTTTCATCATTCATTTTTCAGTAGACTAAGCTCATTTTGAAGGGTGGCACTACGAAAATCGTGTAGAGTTGGACTTGAACATTCTGTATCAACTAAAATCTCACATTAGACAAAAAATGACTTAGCGCCTTTTAGAATCCACCTCTTCATATATTTAACCATATTTTTTTCAAAATGCTGTAAATTCACAGTTTTTTTTTTCAAAATGCTGTTTTTTTTTTTAATATAAAATATTGAAGTGAAAAATAATTTTTAATTTTGTAAAATAATTTTATATGGTTTCAGCCGCCTACAGAACCATCTAAGATAATAAAACTTCCTAAAGGTTTTATAATTTTCTAGCAATTTGTTTTTTCGATTATATGAAATTTTTGTCTTAATGTAGGTAGATACAGCGTTTTGAAAAAAAGCTCCACACATACACATACATATTTGACGTGTAAAATGATTAAAAAATTTCGATTTTCATTCTGAATGGAAAAATGTAAACGAATAAATTGTTGAGTGGGGGTGGGGCGCGTCAATTTGCTGACAGCGGAAACTGTATGTAATATTGTCCATGAATGCGTTGCGCTGGACGACGGAAACTTTGAAAAATAATTTTATTATTTAAAAGTATACGACGAAATGGAAATAAAAATGTAACAATGACGACAATGGCGATAATAAATGATATTTTTATCGTGGCTAATAGTTTTTATATAAAAGTTGGAAGAGAGAATAGCATTTTGTAATTGTTGGAGGAGCTTGACGAACTTTTATTATGAAAAATGATTGCTTTCTGTTTGTTGAAGTATATAGTTTGAAGAGAGCGAATGTTGTTTTTGTACGGTGGAACGGAAGCGCTAGAAATTTTTCCATTTGTACCGGGTGTTTAACAGTGAAATTTAAAAAGGTAATTATGCAGAAGCACGGCTCCACCTATTTTTGGCTCTGAAAGGAAAACTAATGATCCGATTTTAATGATTTTTTTTTAAATGTTCATCGCTCCGGCGGATTAATTTAAAAAAATACTACAAATCGATACCGATAATGGAAAGGCTGGGAAATTGTTTTAAAACTTAACAAACTTTAATTTTTTCAAATTTTCTTTTGTCATTTAGTGTGTGTGCGTTTATATGTGTGTCTGAGTGCATAGTCTAGTTAAATTGACCAAAATAAATACTTTTTCAAGAATAAAAAAAATCAATATCTCGTTGCATTTTCGAAATATTAACCGTGGAAGTTAGAAAAATTGACTTAATTTTGTAAACTACGATTATCTCAACGCCATGATTTGAGTGCATATTCTGGTAAAATTGATCAAAATAAATAAGAGTAGATGATATAAAAACTAGGTGGTGAAGTTAGTTAAGGTTAGGTTAGGTTAGTTAGTTTTGACAATATATTTCGACTTTGGTATAAAAACTAGGTGGTGAGGTTAGTTAAGGTTAGGTTAGTTTAGTTAGTTTTTACAATATATTTCGACTTTGATATAAAAACTAGGTGGTGAGGTTAGGTTAGTTTAGTTAGTTTTGACAATATACTTCGACTTTGACAAACATGCATACAAAATAAAAAAAAGAAAATCTAAATAGTAAACGTGTACTAAATAGTACGCATATCATGACTATATAGCCGTAAGCGTGTGTATTTGTGCATACATAACATATTTGTGGATTATAAACAGTTAGGAGTATCAAAAAAAATAAATAAAAGTCTTTGGAGTATGAATATGACATTAATTGTCTTCTTTAAAATAAATTTTACGTATAACTAGTAGAGAATGTTACTTCAAATAATCACAGTTTAGGAATTTTTTTTTTACTTTTAGTAACTAAGTTCACACTATTTCATATTCGGCCGCACACCGAATACTGAAAAACAAACAAATTTCCTTGTAAGCCTAATATTTACAATTATATTTTTTTCAAATATTTTATATTGTGACAATTTAACTCATGTGTATCAAGTCCCATAAGAATATTGTAGTTTTTTCACTTTTACCATGGAAAAAAAAAGTTAGGGTAGATTTTTACAGCGAATAAAATGGTACAAAACATTTCATTGGTCATTTCATTGTAGGTAAACACGATAAAAACGAAACAAATATTCGTATTGGTAAAAAATGATTTCAGAACCATGGTAACAATGCATTTAATTATTATATGAATTATACTAATTTATTTTAATCGTTAAATTGTTTTACCGTATTACACTTGAGTTTTATATATTTTTTTTTAAATAAATATGTGTTTTCCACAACTCAAATTTCTTACCTAAAAACAATTTAACTCGAAGAATTGTCAACTAACAAAAACGCTTCAGCTTCGCTGTCGCGTTTTTATTAGTTAACAATTCTTCCCGTTAAATTGCTAGGCAACAAATTTTCTTTAGACAAACCCAAATTTATTCGAAAAAATACAAATCTCTCGTGTAATAATAAGTGATAATTTTCGTCAGTTAAAATTTTCAGTATCACTAATGACAGCTATCCTTCTTATTAGAATTTCGTAGTACATACAGCAACGAAATCCCTATAAATTCACTTCTGTTATCGCATTAGGTGATCTACCTGCATTTGACCATCAGTTGCGGATTTTATGCGATTTAATAGACAGTGTTGTTTTTTTAAAAACTGTTATTGATTTTTTTAAACTCACATAGAAAGTAAAAGGAGATAATCATACTATTAACAAATTAAAGGCTAATTTTTTAATATTAAATAAAGACAAAATAGCTATTTATGCAACAAGTACATAATGAAGATCTTTATGAGCGAGCTTGCGAGCGAGGCCAATAAAAAAAGGCGAGTTCATAAAGTCAAATTATGTACTAGTTGCATACAAAGCTTTATGTACGACTGATAAAATTCTTAGTTATCGATAAAAATCGTATTTATAAATCTCACATCTATACTTTAATTAAAAAATGTGTTTTATATACACTCTAAGAAAAAAATGTACCGTTTTACTACTATTATAGGAGGCAATTAAATGCCTTCTATAATGACAGTAACATTACAAACCGTAATGTACGAAGGTGAAAAATACACCATCATGGTGTAATTATTACTCACTCATATGTGTAGTTTTACACATGTCGTACGTAAAATTACGGTCCAGGTGTGTAATAGATTACGTTTTATTTGTGTATTAACTACACAACAAGATGTAATTTTACACATTCAGTTCGCAATAGTGCGCAGTTAAACGTAAAATTACATCATATTAATGTATTTTTAAACCACGCCTGTACACCTGAAAATGTAATTTTACACACTTATATAGTAATGTTTACACCCAGAAAAGTGTAATATTAATCCAACTGAATCACTCATTCTGATTCAATTCAACTGAATCAGTATGAGTGATTCAATTGTGCTGAAAAAAATAAACTGATTCAACTTAACTGAAAATAACGAATCAAAAAAGATTATTGATGGTTTTTTTACATAAATATTTATAATAATATGACGTATAGAATAATTTGGAATTATATACAAAAAGATTCGAGATGTTAAATATTTTGCTTATTATGTCTAAATTTCTATATAAGTGTGTCGTATGATAAAATAATAATTCTTTTGGTAAATTTTAAAATAAACACTCCAAAAAAGTAAGATTATAAAAGTTTTATTATGAACGTTTACTTGCTTTCATGAACATAAGTAATCTTTATTTTGCAGTGTAACTGCCAATTAAACTGGTCAAAATTTTGAGATATGACTTTTTTTTACAATGCTTACGTTTTGCAGACACAATTATTTAAGCAATATCTTATAAAAAATTTAATTGTAATTAGATTACAATGATAATATTAAAAACTTATGGATTAAAATTGTAGTTACATCATATCAAAAATATAGTTTAAGAAAATTAACTAAACAATACTTAAATATAAGAAAAACAATATTCTGCTGACTCTTGCCATTCTTAGAACTTCGCAGAAAATGCATGCTGTGCTTTCATAGATGTCTTCACCAATTCCAGTTTCTAAACAAATCAGAAAATAAGGGTTACTTAATTTTATAACCATTTTTGATTATTATTTTTTTCTTTTTTTTAATAACTATTTCACAGCAATTTAAAATTAAGAAAATTTCGCTTTCGCTACAAAATTACTTCCAGGCTATTTTAATGAATGTACAGATATTAGATTTTTGATTAAAAAACTCACCAGCAAAGTGACCCGGCGTGCTTATGGCACTGGCACTTCCGAACTGGTAGACGGAGGGTTTGAATTCCGTAGCCGGTTATATGCTGGCGAAAGTTTTCTGCTATTTCCCATCATAATTCCAGATGAATATCGACATTATCCTCAAGAAGATGGTTGCAAACAGACACCTACCAAATCCTTATACCGCTTTTCTTGTCCTCCGCCCAATATTCTGCTGACTCTTGCCATTACTAGAACTTCAGGGAAAATGTAGGCTGCGGTTTCACATATGTCTTCACCAATTCCTTTTTCTAAACAAATCAAAAAATAAGGATTACTTAATTTTATAACCATTTTTGTTTATTTATTTTATTTATCTTTTTTCAATAAATATTTCACAGCAATTTAAAATTAAGAAAATTTCGTTTTTGCTACACAATTACTTCTAGGTTATTTTAATGAATGTACAGATATTAGATTTTCGATTAAAAAACTCACCAGCAAAGTAACCCGGCGTGCTTAGGCACTGGCACTTCCGAACTGGTAGACTCAGGGTTTGAATTCCGTTACCGGTTATATGCTGGTAAAAGTTTTCTGCTATTTCCCATCGCAATTCCAGATGAATATCGACATCGTCCTTAAAAAGATGGTTGCAAACAGACACCTACCAAATCCTTATACCGCTTTTCCTGTCCTCCGCCCAATATTCTGCTGACTCTTGCAATTACTAGAACTTCAGGGAAAATGTATGCTACGGTTTCACAGATGTCTTCACCAATTTCGATTTCTAAACAAATCAGAAAATAAGGGTTACTTAATTTTATAACCATTTTTGCTTATTTATTTTTTCTTTTTTCAATAACTATTTCACAGCAATTTAAAATTAAAAAAATTTCGTTTTTGCTACACAATTACTTTTAGGTTATTTTAATGAATGTACAGATATTAAATTTTTGATTAAAAAACTCACCAGCAAAGTAACCCGGCGTGCTTAGGCACTGGCACTTCCGAACTGGTAGACTGAGGGTTTGAATTCCGTAACCGGTTATATGCTGGTGAAAGTTTTCTGCTATTTCGCATCGTAATTCCAGATGAATATCGACATCGTCCTTAAGAAGATGGTTGCAAACAGACACCTGCCAAATCTTTATACCGCTTTTCTTGTTCTCCGCCCATATCATCATGAAAAAGTTGAGAAATAATGATGTGAGTGACGTCCGTTACATACCATTGTCTAAAAAACGAACGTTAAATTCCATTATTATTATTACCATTGTTATTATTACTTAAAAAACTCGATTTCCATACGTCGCGTCGTTTCAATTTAAACCTGTTATGAATTTATATTACTGTAAAGCAAAAAAAAAAAAAAATTCGTTAAGTGCGTGTTCTTGACACGCACTAACAAGTAAAGGTCCCGAGGCCGGACCTATCGATTTCGATGAAAATTGTAGAACACTAAAAACTAAGGGACACGTATTTTTTTTTTATCTGCGGAAAAACGGTTTGAAGGGGTGAAATCGCCCTCCAAAAATTGGGGTAAAAATTTAATTTTTCAAATATCTCGAAAACAGTAAGAGATAGAGAAAAAGTTTAAATTGGCGATATTGCTCTTTTTTAAAGAGCTATCTATTGATATGCAATTTGTTCATATTACATCAACAGGAGTGGTTGGGGGTTAAAATTATGGGTTAATTTTGCAAAAAGGGGGTGAAAAATAAACAATATAAATTTTTTGTTTACAGATTTGAAATCTACGTCAAAAAATCTAATTGACCTGTTTTTGCTCAATGCCCTAATATTAAGTCTAGGGGTAGTTAACTAGAGGGTGACTCTGTCGAATAGTCGTACAATTTGGGTATTTCAAGGAGTTCTTCATGGAAAATAGCTTAAGACAATTAGAATAACGTAGAAATGAAATTCTCGAATTCAAAATTGAGTTTGAGCAACATTGGAGAGGGGGTGTGTCACCCTCTTAAATTACATACTAGTTTATATACACTAATTTTTGCTATTAACACACTGATAGTGGGTAAAATAATGTCACAATAAGTGGTTCTGAAGTTGGACTATCATATGTAAGGTCTTTATTAGGTTTGTTTTTTAATGGATATTATAGTTTTCCTTATCGAAAATTATCGATACCGAAAATTACATAACCTCAGCTAAAATAACGAAACCTAATAAAAACCTTACATACGATAGTCTAACTTCAGAACGATCTATTGTGACATTATTACCCCCTGTCAGTGTGTTAAAAGATATCTGAATTGTAGATAATGTTTTAATTTTCACAGAAATTGAGAGCCCCACAAAATAAATTATTAGTCAAATTGTAAAATAAACTTTTATCAAATTACATAACTATTTGTATGAAGCAAAATTAAAAAAATTAACTTACCTGAAATATTTTAAATGTATCATCAGGACAGCATTTTGGAAACAAACAAATTTATATTACAGTATTCTTTGCACATTATTCCAGAATCCATTTTACACAATGCATATAAAAAAAACAAAACATCAGTACACCGCTATAACACTGTTTTTGTAACATATTTAAAGATTAATTTATCATACACGTTGTAATTATATTAACTATATATTATATCCTATCAAAAAATACTTTTGTTTAATTCAGCTAATTTGAACACATAATTTTTAACCTTTAAGAATATTACTTATGTACGTATAAATATTACAGCAATTCAATAACAGATAATTTTAAAATACACAAAATCATATGCGCGCGCATGGGTTTTGCTATTTAGTGGTGTAAAAGTAAACCAAAAGCGTTGTAAAAATCCAAAGTTACACCTTTATTTGTGTAATGTTAAAAAAAAACAGTAATTATACACAAATTATATAAAAATACACCAATTTTTTCATATTACACAAATAATAGTGCATATTTTCAGAGCGAGGAGTAATTTTGCTCTAAATTTAAGTTATTTTACACGTTTTTGATCCTTTTTTCTTAGAGTGTATAGTTGGCATAGACAAATTTATTGTGTTTAAAGTATGCTTTGGTTATTATCTGTCATCTAAAGCTACTAAAATATTGGAGCATTTTTAAAAGAGTTTTCAACTGAACTTATTAATATTTAAAAAGGAAAGGAGAAAAAGCTGCCTGGAATAAATATTAATAATAGTTCAGATTGTGTAATTAATATTAATTATGCCAACATTTGTAAATATGGTATACAAATAAAGTTAGTGCTGTGTTTTCTGTTTATTGTAAAATTGAAATTAAAATTTATCAAGTTGACTATTCTTTATGGCACTAGTGCTTTTGGCTTTTCATTATGCAACTAGTGCCAAAAAGTAATACTTTTTATATCTCTTAACAATGTAATAAAATAGGCTTTTATGATTCAGTCGTACATAAAATATTTTATCTCGAGAATTATGAAAAATTCGATAGTTATTGAACTGCGAAATCATGACTTAATGCGTGTTTAGTATGTATTTTCTGATATTTTTCGGCTTTTACTTCTCTATTATAAAGTTGACTTTAGATTTCTTATTAGTCAAAATAAAAGAAATTTATCGTAGATTTCGTATAAGATTTTCAGTACCTCGTTATTATTTTTCTATAATAAACATATAGTCTGGTTACTTGTGTATTAATATGGACTTACTGTATTTACTCTGAAGGTGACACTTACGACACTAAAGAACTTTTATAAAAATATTTTCTGTTGTTTTATTTTTATTACTTTGAAACTTGTTCAGTTCCAAAACTCTTAAACGCAGTTAGCGTATATCAATAACTTACTTATACGTATATATACGTATTGTCTGGTTAGAAAATAGTATAAAGTTCTCTTTTTATTTTCATTTAAACTTATTTTTCAAATAATAAGAAAAAAATATATCCTAATTCAAACTGATGTGACTTTTCGGATCGTAAAACAAAACAAAAAAAAAAAAAAAAAACTGTGCGACTGTGATGGAAAATAATCTTTTCGAATAAGTTTATATTACTCACTTTTATTTTTATTTATTTATTTTTTTTGGGGGTTGGTACTCGAAAAAGAACATGTCGACTCTGTCACATTCGTGTTTTATTTTTGTTTAGAAATTTTATTACTAAATTTATAGAAATTTTTACCTTTGCCCATGAAATTTTTTTTATTTGTAGGAGTTAATCCTGTTAAACAATGCATAGGATGATTTCGGAGATATGCACCACTTGTCGTAACGTGGCAACACTAAGTTTCAGTTAAAGATGTCATGGGATTGTGTTACAGTTCACTATATTGCGGTTTACACTACATCCAGTGCTGGATATATACTAGGGGCACGCGGGGCACTGGCCCAGGGCGGCAAAATTTGAAACACACGTGACAATTTTTTTTTTTGGCTTTTTAATAGGAAAATAAGAAATGAGAGTTGGTTTTTTTTTCTTTTTTTGCTCGTCACTTATTTTTTGATAGGAAAAGGAAAAAAAGTAGGGAAGTTATACCTCATTTCAGATACAATTGATCATAAGTTTTCGTTAAAAAATTAAATAATTCTTATATTCGAAACAAATCAGTCTTCTATTCTTTTCTAAAAATAAACTGCAAATTTACAATTTACATAAATGCAATAATAAAAGAGATAAAGCCAAGAAAACGGAAATTATTTAAATTCAAAGTGACGAAGCATGGTTATATTTAACTGAAATGAACCATACTAAGAAATTTTTTTGCAGGGGCGGCATTTTTCACAGTGTCCCGGGCGGTACTAAGGGTAAATCTGGCCTTGACTACATCAGTATTAGTTTCTGTAGAGAACTTTAGAATCCTTTCTGGGTGTAATAGTGTATAAACCTTTCTATTCATTTATTTGATTAAGTGTTGTATCATTAATATAAATATCAAATAAATTAAAGTAAAAAAACTTTTTTTTAAGAAAAAGCTTTTTTTTTTAAAAATGGGGGTAACAAGAATAAAATAACTTTTGAGTGAAGTTTGAAGCAATATGCAACATAATTTATAAAAGTTTGAGGCGTTATCATTAACTATTTCTGTTTTTGATGTTTTGGAAGTATAGCTATTTTACTTTTCAGTAATTACCAAACCTAATTAAACGCCTCAAGCTTTTATAAATCGTGTTGCATATTGCTTCAAACTTCACTCAAAAGTTATTTTATTTTTGTTACCCCATTTTTAAATAAAAGCTTTTTCTTAAAAAACATTTTTTTTTTACTTTAATTTATTTTCTACTTTTTAGTCTGATCACAATTAATTTTAAAAAAAATTAAAGAAGTAATTAAATTTGTTTACCTACATTTGAATCGGTTAACTTACCCTAATCAAACTTAACTATGGAAACAATAAATTGCAATGTAAAATCAATGAACAATATTTGACAATTCGAAATGTCAAAAAGTTGCACAGGACTAAAAATCAAAAATTTTTATTTAGGGCGATTTAGGACAAAACAAATTACACAATATTGCATTGTCATCAAGGTTAGACAGGTATGAAAAATTTGAAACCTCTAGCTCAATTAGAACCTGTCTAAATTTTGATTCCAAGATTTGATCTAAACCAACATACTAACATAGCAAGTTAAATAAAAGCTTTTAGAAAAGCAGAATTCGTCTCGTAACAAGTTGTGATTTTCTGTAAATATTTTTCGAGCAGTTTCCTTCCTTTTGCTTTTACAAATCGATCGGTCCTAAACATTTTCGATTGATTTCCATAGAATATTGTGATTTTATTGAATATCAATAAATATTTTTCTTGCAAGTAAAATACTATTTGTTTTATGTAAACAAAAACCCTTATATATTTAATGTAAACATGTTTATTTAAAATATCACATCGAAATGTTTATGAGATCGAATTTTGTATTACATATTTATACATATATATTATTGGCATACAAACATACAGCGTGTTACAGATCGTGTAGTTCGGTAGTTATTTTATGGGGAAGTATATTGTTGGAAATTGAAAAACAACGGAGTTTATGAAATTTTTTCAGCCAAAGAAGTTTAACTCATGATCGGTTATTTTTCGCTTAAGTTAACCGTGAAAATTGAAAGTTTTTACTAGCCATTATTTTGTATCTACTTGAAGTTTAAGTCCTTATCTTAACATGTAGGATTGATTTTAAATTTTATGGCTAATAAAATATTTTTTTGTTTACATTATTATTTTTCTAAATAATGTTTTGTATTGTGTTAAAAATTTATGTTAAACAAAAACAAACAGTTTCGATTAATAATTTAAAAAAGAAAATACCTTCCATTAATGGTTATACTTTGGTAAAATCCGTTTCTTTTTGATATCGATTTTCGATTACGGTTATCGTTAGATTCAAAACTACCACGATTAGTTTTGCTTGTTGGATCAGTCCTTAATCTAATTCACGTTGTTTTACAAATAAACAAAATACTATATAAAGCAAAACATAAACTAGGATAGGAACCGTATTCCATAATGTATACCTGAATGTCGTTAGAAGAGTAATAGAAGGAAAAAAAATCAGGCCTGTTGCCAGAGACTATGGTATTTGTCACCTTACTCACTCAATATGTAAGGTAGAATTTTGGAAACCAAATTAATTATAATAACTAACATGTAAATTCCACTAAATAATGAGTGTTACAATTGAATCTAAACCCTGTAACAATTGGTCCTCTGACGGTGACGATTGTAACATTACACTTTTGTCCACATAAATGCAGTTATTTCAGTTATGAACCAACATAGAATATAATGGAAACATTAGGAGTAGAAGTCATCAGGAAAAATAAAATGAAAGATTAATTTAATTTAAAAATTGCGCAACCGGTTTCGGAAGAGCTAGTGCTTCCGTCTTCAGGCGTATTCCTTTAATAAAAATAAAAACAATATATAAAAATACAGTGCATATTTATGAAATTAATAGTAAACAAATAGTTGTCAAAAAACATGCAATTACTTACATGGAAAAAAAATTATAAAATAATATCACAAAAAGGTATTTTTTATGAAATTAAAATTTAAAATTAAAAACTTAAAAACATTGTTGTATAAAAGAAAAAATTATTTGTTCGATAATTACATTGTGAATTAATTTTTTAAAAAAATATAAGATTAAGTTACAGTGTTGGCAAACAAAATGACAACGTGCGAAAATAGTTGGCGGTTTATATATGTTTCGGCAAAGTATTGGGCGCGAATTTGTTGAAGGTGTGACTGTATTGGCTGTCAAGTTCAGACGAGTCCGTGGCAAGGTTGGCGTTGGGATGTATGGAACATATCCAGCAATGTTCTAGAAAGAATCTTTTTCTAGAATGTGCTTCTGTTTGTATTACTGTGGGGTTTTCAAAATCAAAGCGAATCAAATTCGCTTTGATTTTGAAATTTTCTTTAGATTTTATAGATTTTTAATTTTTCTTTAATTTATCAGTTAGGCGGTAAAAATATGCATATGTACTTGAGGCTACTTCAACCGATAGTGTTTTTCTTGGTTACATTTCCATTACATCCAAAAAAAAGAACCTTTTCCAGTACCATTTCTATCATAAAAATTTGGTTGTGATAGAAATGACAACTCTAAAAAACTCACTTGGTATATACACGTATTTAAAATATTCGTTTTTTCAAGTGTATTGGACAACTTATAAACGAACATATTCCCTGTTTTGTGTGACACCCTGTATTTATATCTTTCGTAAATAAAAAAACGTCGCGAATATTTATTTATTTATTTATATTTTGTTTATACATAGATAGATGAAAAGATGAAATGTCGGTCGGTATGTATATTTGTAATCTGACATGAAACATTTGTGTAGAATTGTCTGTTTTTCACTGGGAAAAATCATATCCTTCATTTTGTTGCAGTGCGGGAATATATGTATGTATACATACATTAAAGAAAATTGGTAGTATCATGTGTAGTGTCCCGGGAAAATGGGTATTATGATGTACTTTATACATAATATTTAGTTTAGTGAAGATTCGGGCAATCAAAATGAATGGCACTTGTAATAAATATAAAACGTGATGGGGGTCCGAACGTGATTGATTCGTGTTCAAATAATATACATATATGCACATCGAATTTGTATAACTTTCATTTGTACAGAGGATCGGATTCTATCGATTTTGGCGAGAGCGCTGGGGAAATATTTTGAAAATACTTTGTTTTGCCTTAGTTTTGCTTAGAAACTACAGTTACGTGTCAAAAAGAATTATTGTTTCTTTATTAGCTGTCAATTACATTACATTTTCTAAAAGCAACAGGTATTTTGTAACTAAGAATTCTTTATTTTTCTTATAACTAGGAAAGAAAAATGTTGATTTTTTTTTTTTTTTTAATAACTTCCATAGTTATGTTTGATTGAAGTATCACAACCCGTTGTTGAGCATGTGATAGTTTTAATTAATTTTTTAAAAATTTAATAATAATATTTAAGATGAATTAGCAAGCAATATTTTTCTTTTTTTCTATATATAAATTTTCACTGAAAATTTTTTTGATGATTTTTCCTTGATATTATCAGATACCTCGTTATAAAACCTCTAATGCAAAAATTTGTTGTTTCGGTAAATAAATATTTTTTTGACATTATTGAAAGAATAATTTCTTTGAATTAATCAGTGACTTTTTTTCTAAGTTTATAGTGTGTACTATATTGTATGCGTTGCCGATTGTATTTTAACCCTGGAACGTGAAATAATGTCGCAAAGTAACCTAAAGTAAAAATACACAACAATTGCAAGTACTAATTCGATTCATTTTTTTAGTACAGCTCAATTTTTTTACGTACATCCTCAAAACAATTTCTTTTTTCAAAGATTAAAAATTTCTTTTGAATAAATGTTCTTATGAAACAGAGAAATATTTTGTTTGTTTTAAAGAAATATTTTTTTGATTCAAGAAAAAAAAAAATAAAAATATTTTTTTGAATCAAAAAAATTTTTTCTGAAACAGAGAAATGTTTTGTTTACTTCAAAGAAATATTTTTTTTTTGATTCAGAGGAAAAAACATCAATTTTTGATATTCGAACAAAGAAATCGTTTGGTGAACGTAATATTTATGATAATTTTTGTAAAATGTAGCTTAAAGGAGGAGTTCACGCCAGAAACGGCTAATAAATTAATTTTTTTCGACTCTCATTCTTTGTTTTTATTTTGTTCTTTGGTTCTTTGGCCAAAAACATGGCCAAAAAATTTATTTTCAAGTAGACAAATATTTATTTGTGATTCGCTGCACAGCCAAGTTGCTGCTCCTTTACAGACAACCCCCCTCCCCCCCCTCGCGATTAGATCAGTAATATTTAGTTTTGGTGTGTACATGAGTTATAGTATGCACGAAAAAGGAACAAGAGGGGACAATGTGTGGGGCTGAAGAGTTTTAATAAACAGGTAGTAAACCGCTTCTTTTGCTATGATTTTTGTTTTTTACCGTTTCATGAAAGTTATGTTTTTCCCGACAAGGAAAATCATATCTCAAGTTCTAGAAAAGATAGAGACTTAATTTTTTTTTTAAATTTTGAGGAGTATGCTTTTTCCATTTAAAAAATTGTAACTATTTTTAAACTATTTTTTGGATTTTATAATTTTTAGAAGTTTGGGATCACAATTTTATAGTTAATTTTTTTAAAAAAACCTGAAACCCATACTCAGCTTTATGGACAGGTTCTTTAGGAATAAAATATTGAAAAAATATTTAAAAAAATATTCATTACTTTTTGAGATATGGCGTTCCTTGTAAACGCTTAAAAACTTGTGAAAAAGAGCCCCCTCCCTCCACAGGGAAGAGTAATGAATGTCCCAAAAACAAAATTTTCTATTTGAAACCCTCCCTAATTTGAAAAAAAATTTCAACAACCAAAATAATCATAAATAAAAAAGTTGCTTTTTTTATTTGAACTCCCCTCTTAAAAGATTAAAAGTTATCCTACAAAATACAAAGTTTAATATATAGGTACGCCCTTTAAATTTTTACTGTTTACTTCACTGTTACATCTTAAAACATTCGGCTCTGCTGATGTAATAAATAATGAAATATATACCATTTTCTTGGAATTACAGTACCCATAAGAAGATATTCGTAAAATATTATTTTGTAGTCGTAATTTAATTAAAACTTGAACATATGTCCGTTTATTTTAATATTTAAATTTAATTAACATTTGATTTATGGAACCCTGTCGTCGTTGTTGCTCAGTTATTGAAATGAATCGTCTTTGTCATCTTTACAACCAGTTAGGCCAGTTGAAATATTGTACCATTTCAATTCTAACTTAAAGCTTATAATAGGTATGATGTTTTATATTTGGGTTATGTACCTAATTCTTGGCTTTACTCATTCATGCGAATAAATTTGCCTTTGATAATGGGTTGCGCAAGAATTTTATGTGAGTGCGCAACATAAAAACATATTTATTCTACTCGATGTATTTTCCGTTTTTGTTTTTCTTGACGGTATGAAACAAACAAAAAATGTAGAGGGGCATTAATAACAAAAAAGTAAAGTATATATGACGGCGATAATAAGCAAGATACCTACATAAGGAATAAAAGTAGAGCCAAGATGGTTTGAAGATGACATATATGGATAGTTTTTCTTCATTTGTTTCATTATTATTATTTTTTTTGTTTTTTGAGCAGTGTAATTTTTTGTAACAAATTTTTATGTTATTTGGTTCTGTCTTGTTAGTGTGTAATATAATATTTGTCCATTGAATTCATTGTGATGTCATGTAAACATTTTTACTATTTTTTTTTCTGCTCGGAATGAAGATTAGAGAAATGGGACAATTATTTGTGTGGAATTAACGCGATGTTTTATCTGTATATTACAGAGTTTCTTTTTGGACAATCGTTTAAGGGGAGGTTTACTTGAGAGTCGTTAAAAAAAAAATCGATTTTTTTTTTTTTTTTGCTGAAATTGGTAGCTAATTATGTGTAGAATATGTTCCCAAAGTGATTTTACTGAAAATAATTTAAAAACAAGATTCTTGCACATTAACCGAATCCAGCTTTCTATAAAAAAAATTCAAAAAACGTAGTTCACGCAATAATGAGTATTAAATATAAAATTTTGAAAATACGTTTGTTTATATATATTTTATAATATCTTGGAACTACATTTTTGGAACTGCTGGACACGATAACTCAAAAACTATTCGATAAATCCTTTTTTTAAATTTTTTATTTTAAAGATAATTCAATTCTTCGGCACCTCTACCGAAGTTTGATACACTTTCAATATTTTTTTTATTTTTAAGTTTACTTTAAAGAGCGAAAAATAAGATAAAAATCGTAATCAAAAGTTCAAACATCTGCCATTTTTTTTTCTTTCAGCAATTTATTGATATTATAGGTAGGGGTGCCGGTACTCTTCATATATTTTATAAATCTTTTTTGTTTTTGGATTTCGGTGGTTTATTATCGGCGCTAGGATGTCCACCAACAAGGCATTGGATTTTCGGATCGTCACACTATCTATAAAATGGACATTTTTTTATATTTTTCCTTGAAAAATTTTTTTTGTACAGTTTAATACTTAGTAAATATGTGTACAAAATTTGGAATTGATATTGACTTCCGTTCTTGAGAAAAAAATTCTAGAAAAATTCATAATTTTTAAGGACTCTCGAGTAAACCTCCCCTTAATGCACAATAAAAAAAATCGTTTACAAAGGTTATAAAGAGAGTATTATGTTTATGTTTGACCGTGTAGAAAATTTCTTCATAAAGTGATTACTGAAACAAGGAAACGCTAAAAATAATTATTTTCAATTGAAAGTTGTTAAATTCTTTCTCGGAAACTCTTAAACTTAAATTCTTTCATCATATATTTGAAATTATTCTAGGCCTCACCTTACACTGTGCACTTGATCGTATGAATATCAGTGTCCAAGAAAAAATAATCTCTAATATTAAAAAGGGGGAATCATTAAAACCAACTAATAAAACAGAAGCTATCAAAATAGGGGCTTTACGGGTTTTTCCAAGTATAACACGTATACTTGTATGGCAAGTCACTGCATTTAATAGTCTGAACGGTGTAAACTAAGTTAAAAGTATTTCACGTTCGAGTGATTTCGTAATTCACGAATATTGACGAGTGGACTTACATTTGTCATTACACTGTAACTCAGTATACTTTATAACCGCTGCGGCGCCGCACCGTGAACGCACCGTGCAAAAACCGTATGTGTGCATCATATTTTGCGGTGCCGCTGCGTGCACGCAGCGGTAAAAAAACGCATGTGTGCATCGGCACTTATGATACATATTACAAACAACACTATTGGCCTAACACTAACATGTTGTTGCATGTTTCGTTTGCGAATACTACTTGACGAAATATGAATTCATTCGATCGACTCCGAAAACGGCACGAACTTTCCGGATGACCTAATAAATATCAGAATATTTTGTATCCATGATAAGTTTTAAAAAAATGACTTATGGTTAATCTGAAAATGTCAGGGACTAGGTACACTGATGTTTAAAAACACTCGCTAATGTATTTTCCCTTTGTTTGATAAATCTGTTTCTACTCTGTATAATTTTGATTTAAAAATTTAAAACAAACTCTCCTTTATCGAACAAGAGCTCGGTCGTCCAGAAACTTTTAATTAAAACAGTATCGTCGAAAAAAAATTTAAAAACTCATTCAAATCATTTACTGAAGTGTATTTGAAAATTTTCCATCACCGGTAGTTTCTTTAACCTTTTTTTTTTTTGTATAAGGATGTGTGTGCATCTATGTGTAAGAAACATCGTCACTAAATAAGGGTAGAAATAAGTTGTTAGAAAAAATTATACTTTTTGTGCCTTGCTCTTTTCATTTTCGTATCTCCCGTTTTTTTTTTCACTCATTTGTTTGATCTTGTAATATTTTGGATTAAATACTTTTTCGTCCTTATTTTTTATTTACCTAAATATACACGTCTGTAAATTGTTTAATTTAAAAAAGCGCCGAGTACCATCTACTCTTTTGCTCTTTTTTTGTGAATGAAAATTTTCAAATAAATTTGTCATCTTTTTCTGTCAGATCAAGTTAGCCGTACATGCATATATGACGTGGCTGGGTATGGGTTAATGCTTTCAATGTCAAATTATTTTGCCATTAGCTATATTTCTTTTCCTTCGTAATGTGCCTATCTAAAAAGTACAACAAAAATTGTATGACTAAAAACATTTAAAAAAAATTACAAAAAAAGAATTTTTTTGTTGGGTTTGCGGTGATTTATAAATATAGAAATGTATAATACTGAAAATGATATTTTTCGGTCAGTTTTTTAATCATTTGATAAATAATTTTTAAAATTTAAATAAAATTTAGGTATACTAAATAAATAAAACATCCTTTCTATAGAACTTGTATGGTTTTCTAGAACATTCGATATTATAATTAGTTTATCGCGTTCATTAAATTGGAGTACATCAACCACGTTTTCGATTAATACTTAAACATCGAAATTTTCGGAGTGTTGGAGATACTATGTGTTTCGCATAGCGAGGACACAATTCTGTTACTGTGGTTGTCTATATCATCATTTATCTTTTTTTAAACAACATCTCTTTAAACATGATTTCTAACATTTAATTTCTTTCAATGAATAGATACAAAAATGTATAGGTTATTCAAAAATCCGCTGATCGAGAGTCACTGACATAACTTCCCGTAGCCACTTCCAGTAGTAACACGTACAATTCATTAAAATTTATGTCATTTGTACCAGAAATTATACAATTTTTTTATTAATTATAAAGCAAATTAATACTTATATATAAAGAGCTGTATCACAAAATAATTTTCTAAAATAAAGCAAATTTTGTACAGGTAACCTCCGAAGAACACGGTACTCGAAGAACACGGGTCTTGAAGAACACGGGTACCTTCCCTCGAATTACACGGTTTCAAAGAACACGATTTTTAAGTAATTATTTTTAAAAATAATAAAATACATATAGTTATTATATATTTGATATAAAGTTACACCGGTCCTCAATGTACGCGAATCCGTTCTATGTGGATTTAATTTACACGAATAAAAAACGTGTAAATTGAATCTGTCATTATAAAAGAAAAACTACTGAAAATAAAAGCTATTAAAAATTGTACAGAGTTTTATAATAGAAATAAATGATAACGAATATGTAGAAATTTACATATTTAAATTTTGAAAATTTCGTTATTTTCGAGATCGATAATTTTTGATAACGAAAAGTAAGTTTTGACAGTTCCAATATGTTTAGGATACCTACAACTTGCTTCGCTTTAAAGCCTTCAAAAATTTCGTTATTCTTAAGCTACGATACACTGTTTACGAGATATTTACGATTAAAAGTTTGCGATTACGAAAAGTAACAAAATGTAATTTTTTTAAAAATATTCTATTGTTGACCACATCAGAGGGACTAATAGAGTTTAAATTAAACAATTATAACGGATTTATTATAAGTAGTTCGTTATCGATAATTTTCGATAACGAAAAGTAGGTTTTAACAGTCGCAATATGTTTGGAATACCCACAACTTGGCAATTAAACAGAATGTTTTATTATTATTATTATTTTTTTTATTTATTTACACTTGAAATGGAATGTCTGTCTTTTGTGGTCTCGAACAACACGGTTTCAAAAAACACGGAACCAATTAATCGTGTTCTTCTGGGGATTGCTGTAATTCAATATTTTTTACTTGAAATGAATATGAATGTCAGTTGATTGTCATTTTTTTATTTTCTGTCTTCTTATTTTTCTTTGATAAATTCTGTTATTATTAATGAAAACACACTTTCTTTTGGAAAAATATAAATTAAGAAAAATTATTTATATTTGTTTTATCTTTTAATTTATTTATTTTCATGATAGGTTTTTGCCCCTCTTCTCTGCACCGGGCTATTAACATTCTTCGCTATGCACACAGACAGCATACTGAACTATTTCAGTTTCTGAAATATTCATTTTTATTATACTTTGTTAGCTGTTTCCAAATAACTTAAATTCCATCATCTTTTGTATATCCGTGTAAGAAATTTCCACTTTGCAAAACTATTTTGAGATCAAATGTACAGTCCAAAAAAAAAAGTGAAAATTTTTAATCGGCTTTTCTAATTCGAACTTACATTTACATAGTTCCAGTATGTACAGACGTATAGTCCAATAGCATTAATTTTAAGCCCTATCTCACTAAACATTAATTTTAGAATAGATATCAAAAATTTTTAAAAAGAGATTCTTGTAGGGATGATAGAGAGGAGAACATTTGTGTAAAATGTGAACTCCCGGAAATGTGTTTTTTATATTGTTTAAATAATATTGAAAATTCATAAATAGCGTTTTTTGACCTTTCACCGCTTACGTAGCGAAAACGGTGATAGATACATTAAAAAGTGTTAAGTGTTCCGGCAGGGTGTGCCGTCCGGAACCTTACCGGAACGCTAGAAAAAGTGAATTTTTGAGTGCGCGTTTGGAGCACTGTATCTTTTCACCTGTATAAGATAGACAGGTGCTCTCGCGGACTTTTTTGTAGAGAATTCGATTCTCTACAAGAAAGGTCTTAACATTTTTTAATGTATCTATCACTGTTTTCGCTACGTAAGCGATGAAAGGTAAAAAAAAACGCTATTCATGATATAAAAAAAAAAAACATTTCCGGGAATTCACATTTTGCACAAATGTTCTCCTCGGCAATTCCTACAAGAATCTCTTTTTAAAAAAGTTTTATGTCTATTCTAAAATTAATGTATAGATAAAATTTAGTGCTATTAGACTAGTAGGTGAGTTGATCTCTTAATCATTTTTTTTTTTTTTGATAAGCAAGTTAGTATTCTTTGCTTGAATCTTCTGTATATGATTATTTGATATTTCTTTTCTGTGAATTTTGTTTACTTGCCTTGTTAAAGGAGGTTAATTACAATTTATTTTCTAATTACCTCCACTCTAGTTTAATTAAAATTACATCTTTAAATTACGTCGCGTTGTCGTATGCGATTCCAGTTAGACTGTTCTTTAACACGAAGAAAAATTTCTTGTCCATCTTGGTATAGAAGTTTTTATATACCTATGTATAAATGTGTTTGTTGTTCATATTAAAAGTTTTTTGAACCTGTGCCAAAGAAAAAAAAATCGAAAAAAAAAAAAAACGTGTTTTGTTGATAACTGTTAACGGTCAGCAGGACACAGTTTGTGTGACATTATGACAGTATGTTACAGGCGAATGATGCTTTTCGATAGATTTTTACACACTTGAATAGTTTTAGCGAATTTCCAGAATGAAATTCAGCTATTACAGCCAGTGTTATGACGCGACTTGAGGCCGAGATTATAGCAGAAATTTGTTTTGAGGGCCCTAGAATATATATATATATATATATATATATATATATATATATATATATATATATATATATATATATATATATATTGCCCGCACCATAGCTCCTGAATGAAATGTCGTAGGTTTACGAAATTTGGTGAAAATGCTGGAAGTCCCAAACCGTTGGACAAGTTCGTTAGCCAGACACGTCTGATGTCCGGAACATGGTTTTTGTTCTTGACAAAAATTAGTTTTTTGCCAAAATTTCCACTTATTCGAAAGTTTTTCCGACATTTTCTTACACCATTAGAAAGAGGGTGAAAAATTACATAAAAAAAGTTTTTAAACAATCTATGTAAACTGGTATCCGAGAAAAACGAATTTTTTGATAAACGCAAATTCGCTATGTTATGCAGGATGCTGCGACAGGAGTATTTGTTTATCACAAAAATGGAGCGGGCGGAATCTGTGATGGACTGGAAAAAAATGTTCACACTTTTTTGCGCTTACTCGTGTGCTACTGTACATGAAAATGCATCTTGCCTCCCGAAAATGTGGTTATGTTTTGTGTAAACAATTTTTTTTAAAATTGTTAAAATTAAGTAATTTGCTTTGGAGTTTTTTTCATATATTTTAATGTATAATAAACAAAAAAAACCTATATATATATATATATATATATATATATATATATATATATATATATATATATATATATATATATAGAATTTTTTGTAGGCTTAAGTGAAGCAAGTTATAGGTATTCCAAACGTATTGCTAATGTTAAAACTAACTTTTCCTAATCGACAGTTATCGATACTGAATTACTTTTCATAAAGTGATTATAATTGGTTAAAATTGATTAATTTATGCTCCATTAGTCCCATTGATCTGGTTAACTATAGAATATTTTTTTTAAAAAATTACTCTTCGTAATCGTAAACTTTTTATCGTAAATATCTTGTAAACGGTGCATCGTAGCTTGAAAATATCGAAATTTTTGAAGGCGTAAGCGAAGCTAGTTATGGGTATTCCGAACGTATTGTGATTGTTAAAACCTACTTTCCGTTATCGAAAATTATCGATATCGAAAATAACGATATTTTTAAAATTTCAATATGTCAGTATGTTAAATTTCAATATGTCATATTCGTTATCATTTCTATTGCAATATTCATACTTTGACAATGTAGTTTATTTCATATAACGTGGTACGATGTACATACTTTGTATTAATTCTCAATGTTCATATAACGCGGAAACGGATTCCATTTAACGCGGTATAATTTTTTTCTTATTTTTCTTATTTTTGTGATTTTCACAGTGCGGTTTGCATAGAGCGAATTTCTGACATCAATTAATTCTGAGTGTTCTATAATGCACATTCCACATAACGCGGTACGAATTAACCGCGACATAGGAGACTTGACAGTACTAGTAAATAATATTTTAATGTCTATAATAGAATTTATATCATTTTTATTAAATATAATAATTAAGGCACGTTGTAAAATAATCAACCAGTAGAACAGACTCGTCATATAATTTTTTTTTTAATATCTCTTTACTTTTCATCAAAACTTATATTTTATTTTTCCTCTCCGTTCTGCTGTTGTGTATTGCATGCTTTAACAGAAATAAATTACTTACCATCTGTTAAAATTATTAACATTTTGATATCATTTTATGTGCTAGACAAGTACAAGAGAGGGCGGTTGTGTTCAAATTGCTTTTGGTGGTGTTAAAGAAGTTCTCTTAATTTTCTCTTGTGCTGAGTTTTATGTTCCATTTCATGTCAATATCATTTATGTGATTTCTCTTTTTTTGCTTTATTTATTTCATTTTGCCGGAAGAAGTATAGTATAACCAAACCGTTACAGTCAAGCAAATAGACATTTCAACAGTTATAGAGAGTTCTATATAATATATATATATATATATATATATATATATATATATATATATATATATATATATAGTTTTTTAATACTCATGCGGGAGAAGTACTAACTTGGCGCACACATTTATGTACGCAAAATAGCTGTTTGCCCACTGTACTCTTCCCACATACTTTTTTGGGTGCGATTGACAGTATAACACGCAAAGCCGCCTCTTGATTTTTCATTTAATAAATATTTCATAATTATTTCTATAGAAACCACCAACAAAGTAATTTAAACGATAATTAATTCAGAAAAAAGGAGACGAACACTTAGAAATATTATTTTAAAAAGTAATAAAAATGTCAAAAATAGTAATAATAATAGAAAAAAATTCGTCAAGTGCGTGTTTTTGACACGCATTAAGTAATGTCAGCTCAGTGAAAGTGTTAATTTATGATTTTTTGGCTCGTTTTTTAAGTACAATGAGAATACAGCGCTCTTGCGTTTATTCGATATATGCATGTACAACTCTATAATACAGTAAGAATACAGCCCTTTTGCGTTTATTCAATATATGCATGTACAATTCTATAATTATTATATTATATATTATTATTATTATTATTAATTTTTCCCCCACTATAATCACAAAACGAGATTAATATGTCATCCTTCGGTGACATAAAGGTATGTCAAATTCGTAATAAAAAATAGTATGTGCAACTCGTGCGAGATTGTCGATTGTCCACTCAAGCGAATGAGCGCACTCACTACGTTCGTGCGCTCAACTATAACGCTTTCGTGGGCAATCGACATTTTCTCGCACTTATTGCATAATATACTATTCTGTTCTTCATTTTATTACCATTTCATTTTGGAGCACTAATAACGCGATATAGTGTGTCGGGGAAAGTTGGGATATTGATGGTTAAGCACGTGAAACTCGTTGGTACGTCTGTTAATGATCGTTTAACTTCTGAACCACTTAACTGATCGAGGTCATATTTGTACAGTAATATTTATTTGATCGAAATAATTGTTTATAGTTCATGGTTGATCACGGTGGACCACAGACACTTTTACAAATTGCAAATGGAAGTTTCCTGATTTAGACAGTCTCAAAATCTATGATAGTAAGCATACTTCTATACTTTTGTTTATTTGTTATGATATCGTTATGATGGTGGAAGTGCCGAAAATTGACGAATAAATTTGTGAATATTATGAAAAAATTTGTTTTTTTCATAGCCTACGTTTCCCGATGTAATTGATATGTGTGAATGTGTTGAACGAATGATCGAGACACTTCAGAGAGTGAGAGAGCAGAATATATGAACACTGTAAGATGATTGAGTTCTCTCTTTTTTTGCCTGTTTCGATATTTGTTACCTCTAGTGATTTTTTGCTGGTGAAACTTTTCGTTCTTTTAAATATTCGATTATTTTTTTTTTCATTTTTTATTAGTCGAATTTTTTCTTGAAAAAATTCGACTTATACAGCCTATACGATAAGAACGGGACGAGGCGAGAGTACTGGGGGCTATCCGTTTTCGGACCCGTAGAACAGGATTCTGAAGAAAAAAAGTCATATATATATATATATATATATATATATATATATATATATATATATATATATATATATATATATATATATATATATATATATATATATATATATAGCCGGACACTTATCATCAGTTTTGAAAACAACAAAATGACAATCGACCAGTACCCTTTCAACCACATTTAGATATCGTAAAAATACCGAAGATGTAACGAAAATTCGACTTACGTGATGGGGCACCGCTGCTCACGGCCTTTGTTTTTTTTTTGTTGCTGCTGTTCTGTTCACCAGAATCATCTGTCGTTGGAAAAATTGTCATTTTTCATCGTTATTTGATTTTTGCTGTTTTTTTTGGACGTTTGATGTTTTTGAATATTTGCCTGGCCGCGTTGCGCCGTTCGATATTTTTGTTGTTCTTGTATTTCTGATGTTTATGGTATTTTTCTCTTTTATTGCAATATTTTATTTTTTATATGTTGGTGGTAGTCGTGGTAGTGTTTGGATTGGAGTGAAGGAGTGAGTAGTTGGGGAGGGGGCGGGGTAGAGAATAGAATGAATCCATTGACTGAATGGCAATGTAGTTAATATTTATTGACTTTCATATCTTTTATTGAATTGGTTTGTGATTTGTTTGCTAAATGAAACACGACAAAATGTTTGCTTTGTGTTCCTGAATTACGTTTTTCTTTTTTTTTTCTGTAGATATTTATGTAATTTTTTTCTAGATTAACTTGTGGTTAATGTAATTGTTTGGTATTAGATGCTAATACGTATTAGGTTTATTTGCAATGAAATTTTGACATAATTATATGTGTACTTAGGTTTTTTTTTCTTATCTATCATCTGTCTCCAGCGTTCTGATAAATCTGTTCATAATTGTTATTCAGAATATGATCATCATGATAAAGAAGAAGAATACTTGTATGATCCAAATCTTTCGGTGTATGTATTAAGAAATTTAAGGGGGACTACTAGTGTGACATTTGTTAAAAATTGAAAAAATTTTTTTTGCATGTTTCGATAGTCTATACCTTCAAAAATAACATACTAAAATTTCAAGTGCATATCTCAAATAGTTTTTGAATGACAGCCATCCGAAGAGCGGATCCTGATTTTCATTGTTAACTTTGAGCTATTTAGAAATGTATGAAGGTTGATAGTTCGGGAGTTTCTGGACGTGGCTGCCAGTCACATGTTGTGGAGAAGCTAGACCCTGGCACATTTAAACGACTCATCTAGTTTTACTATGACCGTTATAGTGAGTACACCGTAAATAATTTTAGTAAATATTCTCAGTGATTAAAACTAAAAGGTAAATTTAAAAAAAAAATACATTTTTCAAATTTGCTGCAGTGATAACTCGAAAACAAATCATCCGATCGAGTTGATTCTTATTACAGCTTCTTTTATATATATTTCTTCTTACCATGAACCTCCAGTTTTCCGATCGAATAAAAAATGTAATTTTTGCAGGCCAAAAATCATCAAATTTTCCCGCAAAATTGGAAACTTTTTTTAAAAAACTCCGCCATTTTATTAAATTTCAACTTTTTTTTTCCGATTGAGGTTCACGGTACGGACAATACCTTCTAGTTTAATAGGCATTTTGGTTTTTTTGATTTCAGGCACTGTGAAGGTCGCTATCACTGCAGCAGTGGGGGAACTTTTTTTTTTCTGAGCCTTGGGAGATCGCGAATAACTCACTTAAAATTCAATTTTTTAGTCCAAAAATTTTATCATGAATTTATTATATATCGACGAATATATTCTTAAAATATTAAAACATTCCATATAATAGATTTCTTTAAAAAAATTCCAAAAAATCACCTTTTTTTCAGGCGGTCACACTAGTAGTCCCCCTTCATGACAACGCGAGTTGGAAAAGAAATGTTTGAAATTATACGCGGTTTATTGGAAAGAATTTTTGCATATTAATCAAACAATAATAATTAACATCTATAGACGAAATAACGAATAAACTTGATAAATTAAAGAAGTATAATACTGGGCGCAGAATAGTGTCAATAATTAGTGGATTAGAAAAATATGAGATTATTGATATTGACCCAACCTTAAGAAAACACATATTAACCCCTTATTCTTTTATTTTAGTAGTCAAATTAAGAAAAAGAATTAAGTCGTATTGTACATAGGTCACTCGGTAAGTCTTGTCGTTTAGCACAATTTTTACAAGCTATTAATTTCTTTTGATACCTACGTGTAGTGCGTGCGTACACATGTTCACACGTCGAAACTTGTCAATCGCCGTCTAATAGTTATTGAGATAACACGTGTGAAAGTGTAAGTATGGCATCTCTTACGAGCTCTCAAGTTCGCGCGATTATTTATTACAATTTTCGACGTGGCCTGTGTCGGAAACAATGCCACCAAGAAATGGAACGTGTATTGGGTGATACTTCACCATCCCTCAGGACTGTCGAGCGATGGTATAAACAGTTCGAAAGAGGCCCTTTTGATCTGGAAGACGATCCGCGTTCGGGAAGGCAGAATGAGGTTACGGCCCCCGAAACAATAGCTGCTGTTGAAAAAATGATTAAAGAGAACCGCAGAATCACATATATACGTATGTGATTCTGCGGTTCTCTTATACGTATGTACGTATGTGATTCTGCGGTTCTCTTTAATCGTTTTTCCAGCAGCTACTGTTTCGGGGCGTCGTAACCTCATTCTGCCTTCCCGGACGCGAATCGTCTTCCAGATCAAAAAGCCCTCTTTCGAACTGTTTATACTATCGCTCGACAGTCCTGAGGGATGGTGAAGTATCACCTAATACACGTTGCTTTCCGAGACAGGCCACGTCGAAAATTGTAATAAATAATCGCGCGAACTTGAGAGCTCGTAAGAGATGCCATACTTACACTTTCACACGTGTTATCTCAATAACTATTAGACGGCGATTGACAAGTTTCGACGTGTGAACATGTGTACGCACGCACTACACGTAGGTATCAAAAGAAATTAATAGCTTGTAAAAATTGTGCTAAACGACAAGACTTACCGAGTGACCTATGTATATAGAAATTACTCGCATACGGAGCCAAATATGGCAACTTCAAAATAAGCCCCAAAAATCGAAGAAAACAAGAAAACACACACGAATCGCAACTATTCCATGTTCTTGAACATATAAAGAATAGGTTTTGAAAATTGTTGATTTTAGTACTTACCGTTTTATTGTTTTTAGTTTTCACAAATAAAATTAGCACCAATTAATTGCACTGTAACGGTCGGACACTCTGAACATAACTTCAAATAATTTGACAACCCGCACTTACCAAAGACAACAAAAATTACGTTCGGTTACTCGAAAGAGTATAAAGTTAGGATTTAACATTAGTTTCGAAAAAAAAAGAAAATATTTTAATATGTTGAAAAAAAATAGTAAAACTTAGAATCCATATAATATGGCTTCGTATGCGATAAGGGGTTAAATGATGATGATGGTGTTGATGATGAGTATGGCGATGAATATGATGATGATGATAGTGGTGGTGGTGGTGAAAATGACAGTGGAAATTCACCGATGCACCCGCTTCTACAGGCTATATCATCCGCCGAATCTTTGAAACGAGGAACTAATGACAAAATTTTAACATCCTACTATTTCAATTTTGCCTTTCTTGATGGAACAAGATTTTTCATTTGAGGTCTTCGGTTGGCTAAAAATTCGTTACAGTTGGCTGTTTAATGTGAGTTTCTACTTTGCGAATATTTTGTGGATTATTTAAACAGTCTATAATTTTTTAGATCATCCTCGGGCATTATATCGTTCATTGTGATTTTACAACAATTTGAAAATATAATTTAAAGATAATTGATGGTGAATATGCGTGATAAATTTAATTATTTTTTGGCTTTTATTACTATTTGATTTATATAGATTTTACACATAAAAAAGTTTCTTTGGAAAAGCTGTCTTTCAACATTTTATTTTAGTTCTTTGAAAATTATGTTAAATAAATAATGATATTTTGGTAAACTTGTTTTATTATCGTCAGTAATTTAAGAAGAAACAGAGGGATATAGTTTTCAATTAACCTAGGTCGACAATATTTTACACGGAGGTACGTTTCGGTATAGATTCCCTAAAATTTTAAGTTTTAAATCATCAAGGGAAATGTTGGAAAATTAGTAAAATTTTTGTTGCAGAGTTTTTGTAACAAACTTTATTTCTTTATTATATTGGTATGATTAAAGTTGGTTAGAACGAGTAGTATTTTTAAGGTAGTTACCGTGTGACATGCTAGTAGAAAAAATTGCAAACCAAACTTACTTTATGTCATTATTGTATGTGTTAATGGATAGATGTTGATGCATACTATTTTTCATACGAACGTGTAGACATACATTCAAACATAGTCTGTGCATACACACTTATACTATCAAAGTTTTTTTTATAATAAATGCTTTGACATCGTTGTAATTTACTCAACAAACATATTAAGTGGTATGCATATGCGTTTGGACGCTTTATTTTTTCACCTGTACAAGATAGACAGGTGCTATCGCGGACTTTTTAATGTATCTATCACCGTTTTCGCTACGTAAGCGGTAATAGGACAAAAAAATGCTATTCATAAGTTTTCAATATTGTTTAAACAGTAAATACGAATAAATCAGTTATTTAATATACAGAGTTGCCAGACTGCTTCGGTTCAGTTGTTTGAAATTGGTGTATTTATTAAAATACTATAATTTCTCTGATGATATCTTCAATTCAAAACGATCAACAAATAATTCAATTTTTTCTTTACATTCAGAACTTATTAATCTTTCTTTCCCTAGTTTTTTATTGAATTCTGTCGAGTCATTATATTGTTAAATACAAAATAAGGGTACGTAGTCAGAATTTTGAGAGCTAATACATGGAGTAGATACAAACTTTAACCCTAATTATCTTAACTCAGAAGCGATCAATCTTTCCCAAATTACAAGGACAATCAGATATAGCATTCTTCTTTATACTATTACAATTTGAAACTATTCTGTCGAAAAGTTGAATGTCGCGGTAACTACCTTAACAATTTAATTATTTTCTAATATTAGACTGTAACGTTGCGAAACTGAGAACAATATATATTAACATGATAACATCAAATTACTTATTTGTTGTACAATTTTATTAAAATTTTTAATGTTATTGCAGACTTGTAATTGTTATTAACGGTATATTTTATTAATAATTATCTGAAATATCATTTTGTAATTTTTATATTTCTTAAATGAAATTGTTATTTATGTAAATCGTAATATTAATATATATGAATATCCATTCGGACAGCTAAGATTAAACATTTCTTATGCCATTCCGTTGCCCAGCCCTTATACTCACGTACAAAATTCAAACGGTCAAGTTTGTGTTGATAAACACGAACTCTTCGGAGTCGGAGAGAAATGGGTGATGGATCAATAATGTTTTGGGAGCGATTTACTTCAATGAAGTTATTGATCTTGTTATTTTAAAAGGACGGCAGAATTCGAAAAAGTTCACAGGTACTCTTTTTCAACAAGAAGCAAAAAAAAATGAGGTTTTACAGGACGGAGAGTGGATATTTCAGCAGGATAATGCCTCAATTTAGAATGCTAAGTGTGTACAAGGGTGGTTTAAATAAAGAAACTGATGTTTTACCACGGCCAACAAGATTGCCTGATCTCAGCATCATCGAAAATGTATCGAGTTATTCGTCCCGTAAACTATACGACAGCGGGAAACAATATAATTTCAAAGAATAATTGAAAGAAAATATTAAACGTAACTGGCGCTGAATCCCAGTGGAATATGTGAAGAATTTATATGAAAACAATCCAACAAAATTTCGAAAATCGTAGGAAATAAAGGAAGCTCAACCAGTTATTAATTATTAAAATTATACGTGAAAGTACGATTCACACGACATGATTTAGTCCCTCATAATAGGGAGTACAGTACCATTTTTAGTCCCAAGGGATTAAAGAATAATAACAAGAAATATAAAAAATACATTCCCAAATATAAAAAAAATATTGTCCCAAATATAAAGAATACATTGAAATCCAGAAATATAAGCCCAACTTTGTTCTGCACCCGCTGGAGACAGGACATTCAGTCAAAATGAATCAACAATCCAAATGATTACACATATTTTTACCGCCTGATAAATTAAAGAAAAATTTAAAAAAATTAAACTTGGGTAAAAAAAATTTTTTTGCTCATTTATGTTAATTAATGCATTAGATCAGTTTTAGCGATTAATTAATATATAGTCCTATTTAAAAATCTGTAAGTTTGTATCATAGCTCGAAAACCATAAGAGCTATAAAGCTCCTGACTATAGCAATCAGTTGCCTCCGTCGATATCTACAACTCTCGAAAAACTCACGCAGTATATATAGTAATGATTGATAGTTAATATTGGTGAATATTATTTAAAATATTTGTTAGTTGTCGATTTGTTGTAGACCGAATAAAGGAACGATTTCATATATATAATTTTATTCGCATTGAAGTAAAACACCAACAAATAGTCTTGTATTCAGTGACTAACTTCATCCTGTTAATTTTGATGTTACCATGTTATTTTTTTTTTTTTTATTAACTTAAGAAATATTTATTTCGGAGGAAGAATTAATGTAGGTAATGAAATTTAGAAATAATGTTTTCCATGAATAAATTCGATTTTGCCAGTAGTTGTGCAATTTCCTTATCAGATTCATTGGATTTAAAATACTTGTGTACAATAAAAAATAAAATTTTATGTTTTAACGTAAAAATATGTAATGCCTACCCAAATATTTATCTCTACTTCATTAAAGGCTTCGTAATCTTGGTTTTCATTAATTTTATCTTGCAGTAATAAAACACTTTTATTACAAAAATTGATTTTAGTCTCCCGGTATCGCGTCGTAAGTCATAAAAAGGTTAGTCATAAGAGTTAAAGGTCATAAAAGTTAACTTTTTGAAAATGAATCTTTTTTTTTTTTTTAAATACATTATTTATTCGTCGTTTGATAAATGGTATGAATTGTAGGGCATAGTGGCAAGTACATACACAACAAATTTGGATCGTTAGTTTTATTATGGCTCATTAATCCGTTTTTTATTTGATTTTTATATTTATTTTACTCGATGGCTGCGTGCGTGGCTGTTGAAAAACGTGCTTCAATAGGTTTGCAGCTCTTGTATTGAAAATGTTATACATAATAAAAGTTGTACTATGTATGTATGCTTTAATCGATTTTAGTGTTTAACGTTTTAATATTGTGAATGAAGAGGTTCAGAACTGAATAAATTTTCAAAATGAAATTGCTAACATTTTTTATATCGATATTAGATTGGATATTTAAACGCGTATTATGAAAATGTTACAGGGAATACATGATTTGTGGGAAGAGTGTGTTTATATCGTTATAATATTGAAAATGAAGCGGGATTTAGACTTGGCATAAAATTGTTTATATCAAAATGTGTTCTAAAGGCAATAAGAATGTGTTAGAACGTATATATGTAAATGTAGTATTTGAAAAATTTTTCCTTAATAAGTTTTCGGTTTTTCATTGATAAAAATGCTACAATATCTAGTTTTGTTTGAAATTTATATGAACTGCTAACTGCAGAAAGATAACAAGTCCATAAAATAAAATTTTACAGGAGATGAAAAAAACGTTTTACTTGGAACTCTTCTTACAAACTATTGAAATTTTATTTTTTAAATATTGTTAGTGATTAGCTGATTAACTTTTTGTAAAAGATTTAATTTTTTTATGCGTAGTTATTTAAAAAAAAAATTGGTTAGAAATGTTAATCAAATTGATCAATTTAATAATTAACTAAAAAATTTAGTTGATATACAAACACTGATATAATAAATATATACTTATTTTATTATCGTAACCTTCGCCACTTTCATGTCTCCCATCGTCACATTCTACCGTGACGAAGAAGACAATTTTCCAACAAAATCGTTATTAATTGTGAACAGCGATCATTTAGATCGAAAACTTGAGTTTATCGTAAAGCTTACATTACTACAAATAATATTTACGTAAAAAGGATTTGAAATTCGTTAAATAGATACCAGAAAAAGCCGTGACGAAGGATACACTCAATAAACACACGCAGCCGGTTTTCTTGCTTGATGTAAAAAAAATGACAAGTTCTCTATGTCAGTCACTTGATTTGACTTTCGATTTATGTTCTATGGTCTTTGGCGTTTTGTTTCACAAAAAAAAAAGACGCTTTCACCTATTTTTTTTTTTAAACTTATAGCAATATTTGGCAGTCGTGACGAAGGATACTCAAATTTTCGCGACAATTTTTCGTCACGCTAAAATTTAATTAAAATTTAACTTTTTAATTACCATGCGTAACAATTTAACTCTCTTTTTTATTTATAAAATTGTGTGGTTTCAGTAAACTTATTTTTAAAAGACGTTATAGTTCCAAGCAATACGTAATAGGGACATGCGTTTTAGAATTGCAATAAAAGTTTGATACTATTTTTATAAAAAAAATTAAATCAAAAATTAAAGTAAATGTGGGTAGATCATCTAAGTAGGAGTTATTAACTTTATTTAAATAAAATAAATGACAGTATCTTCATTCTGTATATAGTTTTAACCTTCCTTATTGTGGAGACAACTTTAATTTTTTGAAAGACCTAAAAAGTAGAATCACCCATATCATATGTAAAATTTATATTCTATGCAATATATTAACTATTATTTTGTGATTACAGTTAACAGTTAAACGTGGTGAATCCCCTTTTCTTTATAGTCGTTTCCAGATGATTTATCTTGTATGTCATTTCGAATAGAATAACCGTTGGTTTACCAGTTTTGATGATTGACTGTATTTTGTAAAAAAGTATGATTTTCTGGATCATTTATTTTTAAATTGTTAGGTATCCATCTGAATGGAAGCAAAAGACACGTACTATACAATCGTTATCATATCCATACGGCCAAAAATAAATCGTGCTTCTGATAAAATTGTTTCACTTTATTGTAAAGTAAAAAATAGAGGTACATTATGTTGTTTCTTGTTGTAGATTTTTTGTACTAACGGAAATAATTAAACTTTTTTTTCTGTTAGGGCTTCTAATTCACTGCACTGCACTGTAGTGGAAGATTTTTTGATGTCTTTTTTGTGATTTATTAACCCTTAGTTAGTCTACTGGGGTACAAATCCAATTCTATTTTATTTTTTCCAAGTTATTTTTTGTAATTGTTACTACTGAACTGTAGCCACCATGTATTCACAGCTGAGATTTAATACTTTCATTTGATGTGTGATTACCTTCTCTTTATAAACATTTCATTTCGATTGCTAACGATTTAGTTTTTTTGTATCCTAATAGTCTGATAGTCTTACTTATAGTTATTTGTGTATTAAGAGCGCAAAATGGTGGTTTGCCGCTCGATTGAGAATGTTGACGCGCGACGCCGCCAGGCGGAGTGCGTTAATCTCATAAGAGCAGCAAGTCATTTTGTGCTCGAATTACACACAAAATTTTTTCTACAATCTTATAAAAAAATTTTTTTATTTAAAAGATACTTGAAAAAATAATAATGGACGTTAATATTTACTTTAATATTAAAATTTTTGCAGCTTCAGAAATATCTGGAGGTGTACTTGAGAAATCACTGTCACTATTACGTATTTCCATCATATATGTACATATTTTTTTAAATTTTTCATTCTAATTATTTATTAATTATAGTTATTTATTATTTTTAATTAATATTTTGCAGTTATTTAATAAAATTAATATTTCACTTGATTACGGTAAACATAATAATTTTAATATCTGTTAATTTATTTGTTACCATAGAAAATATGAACAACGCCTACCCGATTTGTAATTAAATATACGTTGAGCGAGCAACAAAGTATTACTTTTACGCTTTAAAGCGCAAAGTAGAAAATTGTTGCTCGGCAACGAGAGTCTCGGCAAATATACATTTTGCGCTCTCTTCACAGAGCGCAAAAGCCTTCTTTCCACTAAGATTGTAGAATTAATCAAATTAAACATAGTTAGCTATTTAATTTAATTTCTGTTTCTGAAAGTTTCTAACTAAGTTTCTGAAATATGCAAACGTACAATTTTATTTTTAAGATAATGTTTGAATTATAATTTTTTTTTTAAATTTATTGCTATTTAAATTCTAATTTCATATGCCTACATATTTCCACGAAAAATATTTGTAAAAACGATAAATAAAATGTGTTATGATCTCAGGAACATATTTTAGTATTTTTAGCGAATTTCCAGAAAGAATTCTGGAAATTCAGCTATTATAGTAGGTCTCATGACGCGACTTGTGTCCGGGACTATGGCAGAAATTTGTTTTGAGGTCCCTAGAAACCGAAAATAATATTCACTAAAATTTATATATATATATATATATATATATATATATATATATATATATATATATATATATATATATATATATATTATATATATATATATAAATTTATATATATATATATATATATATATATATATATATATATATGTATGTAAGTATGTATATATGTATCAGCACGATAACTCTCGAACGAAATGTCCTAGGTTTACGAAATTTGGTGACAACGTTGGAAGTCCAAAAATCTGTCTTCTCTTTTAGATGGTGCAATTAGTTTTTCTCGGAAACTAGTTGACATAAAAAAAAGCTTAGAGACCTTTTTTATGTAATTTTTTCTTCTCTTTTAGATGGTGCAAAAAAATTTCGCAAAAATTTTTGAATAAGTTGAATTTTTGCAAAAATTAATTTTTGCAAGAACAAAAACTGTGTTCCTGGGATCCGACGTGTCTGGCTGACGAACTCATCCAAGGGTTTGGGACTTCCAATGTTCTCACCAAGTTTCATAAAAATTGGATACTTCGTTCGAGAGTTATCGCGCGGACATATATATATATATATATATATATATATATATATATATATATATATAAATATATAAATTTTAGTGAATATTATTTTCGGGTTTTAGGGACCTCAAAACAAATTTCTGCCATAGTTCCGGGCTCAGGTCGCTTCATGACAGTGGCTGTAATAGCTGAATTCCGTTCTGGAAATTCGCTAAAACTGAAGATAGTTTGGGCCACAGTTGGGTATATTTACGGTACAATGTTTATTAAACATTTGTTCATTTTGTTCATTTGTTCATTTGAGAAAAGTACATTTTTCCACGAAATAGTATCTGTAATTTTGGTACACGCACACACAACGGAGTGTGTAATACTTCGAAAGAATCCTGACCTTTTGGAATTTTCAGACATTCAGTGCGCTAATATTCTTGGGCCATTACTGTTAAAGTTTAAAGTAACGGTTTTGGGGACGAAATTCAAGTATTTAAGTATAATCAGACCGTCTCAACTATTACAGAAGTCGTTCCTACTCCCCCTACTGTTACAACGCACACACACAGACACACAACATCCACTGATTATTCTGACGTTTATTTAAGACAGTGTTCCACGACGTGACGCAAAATTATTTGACAAAATTACGTTTACAATCGCTATTAATTTAAATATTTATAGTGCCTAATTATTGCTTGAAAATAATGACAAATGTGAAATAATTTAAGTTTTACATTAGTCGAATAACAAATATGTATGACACTGATGATAAGTACGTATTCGAATTTACATGAAATTTACATAACACTCTGATGTTTTGATGGCACATTAGTTAGTTTGGAATAACACGCGCTGCGCCAGTCACTGGATTGGCATTAAAATATTGAATTGTGTGAAGTAATTAACAAAATTTTGTTGAAACTGGAGAGAGCAATCGAGCTACACATATAAATACGTGAATGACAATTATAAATATGTGACATACATTTTAAATAGCATGAAGTTATCAGTATTACAAAAATTTTGATTCGGAAATTGATATTTGAAATTATACAGTACGATCATTATAATACAGTAAAAAGAATATTGTAGCGTATGTAGTGTAAATGCAACTCTGTATGTAAACTTCTAAGCATTTTTGTTAAAATGGATTCAAATAGTCAATAGAGTTATTTTGTTCAAGAATGGAAAAAGTTTTAATTAATATATCGTGTTGTGAAAGATCCACCTCTAAGAATTCTAAATTTTTTTTTAAAAAATTTTCGGTTCAGTAGTCTTATGACATAGCTCAAAATTTACTAAAAAACGACCGTTTGCCGCTGATCTCGTAGGTTTCTAAAGTTATTCAAGTTATATCAAACATAGTTACTTTTGAACGATTACACTGATATTTACAATTCTATTTTATTTTCTGATTTATAATTTTTTATATACAACTCTACTTTTATTTTATTTGTTATTTGCAAAAAATGTTTGTTCATCTGTCACATTTACTCCACACATCCAACCTTTTTTTTTTACTCCTTCCACTACTTCTATCCCTACTATTTTTTCCATTCACCACTATTGCCATTTATAAAATTATAAAATACGTTTAGTACAAATAAGGTATGAATTTTAATGTAGTTTCACTTGTTTGATAATGATCATGTTGATCAAAACTTGTCAAAAGTGTTTCCAAAATGATAGCGGTGTTTTTTGTGAAGTAATAAAGTGTTTTATTTACTAATATGGTATTAAAATCACAGGAAAATCCGAATAAGATTTAAATATACATAAGTTTAATTTGATCTATTGAACTACTCACTGTACGGAACCTCAGTTGTGCAAGTTCAACTCGCTTTTTGACGATTTTTTCATAAAAAGGTTATTTTTTGATATATTAGTTTGGTAACTTTAACATAAATGTATTACATGTTTACTTACTCAGGTGTCTGAAAAACTTTTTATTAAGCAAATAAATAATTTTTTTTTGCTTTTTAAAGTTTTTACATTTCATTCGGTCTCTATTCTGTTGTCATGTTCAGGTGTAACCGTAACACCGGAAGTCCATTAGATCTCGTTAGTGTTGAAAATAGTATTATGTAAGAGGTGTGTGTGTGTGAGAATTGTATATATAATTTTATAGAGTTATAAAATAAACTTATTAACTTAACTCATAACTAAATTTTTTCTTTTTTGCGGCATATTTACATATATGTGCATATATTATGATTTAGTCTTGAGTTTGATAAGAAGAGAGAAATTTTCCCTACCCCTTTTCTCGCGCGTATTATTCCCACATTCGACCCTTACGTTTAACTACAGATAAATTTTTTTTAACAGTTTGATCGATTGTGCTAAAAAGGTACATGTGCTACAGACGTCACTGAGCAATATTTGAGAAAATATTTTCTAAGGCTTGCTTGGATAAAGCCGAGCCGTTATATTAGTACGAAATATTTAATACGTCCTATCATAGTAATTTATATATTTCGTTTAATATTAGAAAATGTGTGATTATTGCTAATAACAATGAACAAGGCCTGGCGCACATTAAGCTGCGTCACGCAGTAAACATAAAGCCGGCTCTACACGATGCTACGAACACCTTCCAACATTGGACGTTCGATGGTTCATCGCATCGTGTGGCCGTTGTTCGAACCTACGAGTGTCCAATGTCGAGCGTCAAACATTCGCATTTGGCCATGTCCCGCTCGATGTCGGTATTCTTGCACCGAGTCAAAGGGATGCTTCGAACGTTTGAAGGTCAATGTTGGTTGCGTTGGTTGGTTCGACTCAGCAGCTGCACGACTCGTTCATGTGAAGAGAGACAACATCAGTGTATAACATTAGAGATAACATCAGACAGATAACAGCCTCGTCCACTGAATACGTTTGTACCAACACATCATCATTCGTATTGGATCAAACATTCGATTCACCGTGTAGCAGATACATTCGTCGCACCAACTATCGAACTTAATTGCCTCAAACGTTCGATCGAACGTTGGAAGGAACGTTCGTAGCATCGTGTAAAACCGGCGTAAGGCAGGGCAGGGCAAGAAAGAACGAGAAACAAACTGTGTGACCGGGCGCACATTGAGACGCAATTAACGCAGGCAGGGCAGCGCAGCGCAGTTTCTGTGATTTTTGTTGCAGAACGGGATAGCGCGAATTGAAAGGCAGAGCAGAACAGAGCAGCACTGTTTTCCTTCAATTTGTTCAGTTTTTTTCATTTCGGCAAAATAAAACCAACTATAAAACTCAAGAACGTGTTAAAATGTCGCGTAGTTTCTGTGTCACATTCACGAGTGCCACATTGCCTTTCAATTTGCGCTATCCCGTTCTACAACAAGAGTCACAGAAACTGCGCGGCCCTGTCTGCGTTAACTGCGTCTCAATGTGCGCCCGGTCTAAGGCGTTTACGATCTATATTATATCGGAAGATTTTGATAACAGAACGTACAATTTAACAGGCGTGATATATTTGAAAGAGTACCACATTTTGATAGTCGTAATATGTTTGGAATACGTATGACTTGCTTCACTTAAGCTTTTAAAAATTTCGACGCACCGTTTACGAGATATTAACAATCAAAAGTTTACAATAACGAAAAGTAATATTTAAAAACAAACATAATGAAAACCTTACATACGACTTACATTGTGACATTAGTAGTTTTTTCAACTTTAATTTTGCACTTTGCTGCTCATTGATGCATTATATATATATGACGTCAAGCTCTATGTACAATATTGTTAATTTTGTCGACTCAAGAAATACGTACATCACATATGTACGTATACATATTATTAATAGATATGCAACAGAAATGCAAAACTTCTAATTTAACTGAATGTAAATGACAGAGAATAAATATGACAGTTTAATACGATAATATTATTGATGATCCTGCTAAAGAATCATATGATCGGATTTGAATAATAACACCATCTTCATTTATGCGTGCCATTAATTCTTCATTTATAATCCCCACATATACCGAACGTATGTATGTACCTCCACAGAGTTTGTAGACATTTAAATTTGAAGCGTATACGGAATTAATAAACTTGTACGTAGTTACAATGACTATCAGTTAATTGTGTACATAGGAAACAATTGTGAATATTGTCGTTGGTATGTATATATAATCTTTGTGTTGTGTTGTGTGTGTGTGTGTGAAATGAATTTTGAGAGTGCCTTGTAGTGTCAGCTTTTCAGAAACATATATGTACAGTATTTCACCATTAAAACTGTATAGCGCTTGTTTGTTGTCTCCGTCTGACGGTAGCGTCACTTCCTAGTCGTCATGCTCGCCGTCGTAGTCAACTATGTACGTCGAAGTAAGCATGTCGAGGACGTATGTAGTAATCCCTTTGTGATTACAACAGCCTGGCTCTATAAAATGTATATATATATATATATATATATATATATATATATATATATATATATATATATATATATATATATATATATATTCTGGATACAGAAGTGTACAAAATTATGACGATGAAGGTTCGTTTTATTTGTGTTAAGGGGGGGGTAAGGTTTTTAAAATTTTTTTTTGCATTTTTTTTTTAAATTTTTTTTTCTGAATGTACAACATGTCGAGCGTGTTGTGTCAAAATTTCAAGTAAATCCGAGCAAAACTAATGAAGATACAGCGTTTCAAGCGACCGGCGCTCATGCTCGATTTTTATACCTGCCTGGTAGCTCTGCGCGACGCGCCTACCTGGTAAGTATAAAATTTACTTTAATTTTATACTTACAAATTCTATACAAAACAAATACTTACTATAATTACCCGCGTAAGTATAAAAAATTATTTCATTTTATTGATGCTTAGTTTTGGATTTTTGAAGTATAAAAAACTTTAAATCCATTTTCTCGCAAACAACATTTTTGAAGTTCGTCAACATCATAACTCAAAATCTACTTTACCAATTTTGTTGAAATTTTGTACACTGTTTCTACACATAAATCAACAGGTAATCAGGTCGAGTTTTTTTTTTTTTGCTATTTTTTTCCAGTTTATACTAACAAATTAACCGAAATTTTTAGCAAAAATTGCGTTTTTCACTTCAAAATGCTGCCAAAAATAAAAAAAATCGAAAAAATACAAAAAACTCTTCCTGACTCCCTAGGGAAACATAGCGCCTTTTAAACGCATTTCGATTTTTTTGTCTCGGATGATCCAGTATCAAGTTATGATGTTCAATATATTTGTAATTGATAATTTTTTCAAAGATACTTCAGATGTTATACTATAACGTGTATATGAAATAAATAAGCCAACATTATTCATATCTCAAAAAAAAATCATGAAAATATGCATTTTTTTCGCTTTTAAAGCAGTACTGTAACGGAAAAAATTGGAACCTTAACCCAACTCCGCGTATGCGTTAATGATGTATATATATTTTTGTGTGTCACTGTACCACATATGTATATTCGTACATAAAATAATAGACACAAATTCCAGGCGGATAGTTTATTGCATTCGTTGGCATATATATGTATGTGTACATGTGTCTATGCAGAGGCAAATAGCGTTTCTTGTTCAGTCTGCGCCGGCCGCGTCTCTCCAGTGACGCTTTCACTCCACTTTTACCTATAAGTTTTATTAACTAACTCTGTGCTTGCTTATAATAAAGTAATGTTTTCTCTTTTACATGCACATACATATAATATGTCTATGTATAGACACAATATTAATAGCTCTACTGGAATATGTGATACATATTTGTAATCAAGTCCTCAGCGTTAAGTGTAGAAAATTGTAACTAGTGGTGAGCCCAGAGAGTGCCCGACACGACTTAAGACATGTAGTCAGTCGGTGTCCGTCGCCGAACACACAGTGCATTGTAATACATTGTTAGACATTGTTACTTGAATTGGACAGGTTGTCCGGTCTGTCCCATAATAGGTGTTTTGTAGTAGTGTGTGTGAATACGCACACTACTACAAAACACCAAACCAACACCATTGCAAACAGTGTGTACGTACAAAACATAGTGGGGAGATTTTACGTCACCCACTGGCGACAAGTGGAACAGTTTGATAGACATTCTAGTTTGGTCCGTTGTTTGTAAATATATATGTTAAGTTTGTATTAGTATATGTACGAGTATAAGTAAGACCATTGCAAAATATTACTTTCCACAAGGAATTTGTTTTTATTAAATGTAATCCTCTTACCGTTGCTTGTGTAGAAATAATAACACTATCTTCTAATAACACGATCGTACTTCAAACTTATTACGTAACGGTATGAGATTTTTTTAAATGTAACTCTAAATAATGGTTTTAGGGCAGCAGTTGTCGAATTTTTCTTTTTTTTTTAGAAATAAATTTGAGTCGATATTTATTTGAATTACACATGGTCGATCAAATGGTTGGAAAACGACATTTCATATTACACAACCTAATATTGTACCAGTTAATGGCGGAAATGATTCCAGGCTACAAGAATTCTATTCAAAATTAAAGAATTGTGGCTTTTAAACATTTCTCTATTGCTTGAAAAAATTTTTACACAAACTGATTTACCCACTTTAGGACCCACTTCCAACATTTTCTTCTTTAATAATGTGAAATATTCAAAATAGACAGTTTGACCGAGCCCTTCCAAAAGCTGGACGTTAGCCATTTCGTTCATTTCTCTTTGCGTTGATCTGGTTATGGATACTGGCTAAAAGAAATTTTTAGTTGTGTCCTCGGATTAGCTAAGCGACACATTTTTGTGTTAAAACAAAAATTTTTCCAAAAAACTTGCAGTATGTTTTCTGAATGGTGATTTTTTGTGTGGAATATAGGTATATTAAAGTCGTTTTAATGAAATTAAAAAAGAAAAGAAAAAAAAAAACATTTACGTTATAGAACATTTAAGGTTCCAACTTTACTATGCAAGAGCAGTTGCTATATTAGAAAAAAATGATTACGTGGTACAAATTTTGTTATTTATGCAAAATTCAGAATTGAATATTTGTTAACGAAAGCTCAAAAACGGGAAACGCGTTTTTTTCTTTTTAGGACGTAACTATGTTTTCCAAACGGGTGTGAACGAGTAATTTTTAAATAAGATGTCGGGACAGTCGACTTGATCCTTGTTTTATTTCAAATATATTCTATAATATCTTAAATTTTGAAACTTAGCTTCAAAGTATTGATTTTTAGCCCTTAACACTCAAATACAAAATCGTGGTAGTATTAGAAATATAAATTTTTTCATAGCTTGAGTCTTTTTCCACAAACCGACTGTAAAATTTAAATAAACCCATAAGCTCTTTTTTCACCAACTCTATTAGGTACTGTATATTCAATATTATTTTTATACTTGTAATTACAAACTTTTCTTAATAACATTTTTCATAATTTCCGTATTTAAATAAAAAATTATTTTTTGCATGATTATATTACTAAACGATATGGTATGCTGGTATACAATGTAGCTCATCAAAACACTTCGAATCCAGAGTCCATGTAACGAACAAAGAACCTATGAAAAAGTAGTGCGTTGAATAATGTTATATATATGCAGAGATATATAGAGCTATAGTTGAAATGCTTGACTGAACCGCACTGTATATATGAAAACAAAACTTTAAAAATGATATTACCGCTTGAATGATAAAGTTTTACCGTTAAAAATAACTATAACAGTTTTTGTTTTTTTTTGCTACACAGTTCTTGTTGTCGTTGAACACGCCTGTAATAGTGTTACAGTAAAAACTGTTTATTTTCTTTTCTTTTTGAATTCGTATTATTTTAATAAAAAGTAGTTTTAAAGTTAGTTTAATCAGTTGTTTATGTATAATTACATGTGGGAATATTATAGTTAAAGTTTTATGCGCTGTATTCTGAAAGATTTTTTTTTACTAGAGTTTGATGGATAATGTATCCGTTTATGGAAATTTATAGAAGTAAATTTTTGTTTTCATCATTGTCAGTATTAAATCAGAATTTTGTGATCAGTAGCTTAGTACTAGTTTTGAAAAAGGATGACACTGTCTGTTAAATTGCGTAGGGTCTGACACTGACTATTGTAAATGTCCGGCCGACCACCTAATGCAAATACAGGTTATGACTACGAAATCCTAAAAACGAACGTGATAAATTGAATACTACTATTTTTGACACAGATTTTTATTTCGGTAGCAAAAATATCTTGTTTGCTTTTACAGTTATTTATTATTGTTTTCTGTAAAATGTTACTACGACATAAATCACTTTACTGAACCCCCCCCCCCCCTTGTCCCCAGAGAAAAAAATCTGGAAATAGTATATTGTACAATAAGTGGGAAATGAAGCTTATTTCTCACGAATGTGAGTTTCCCGCAGGGCGAGTGCAACAATTCATATGAGTGAGAAATAAGCTTTTCTCACGTATTTTACACTATACTTTTTCTAGGAGCACATTTTTTTTTTCGTAAAATTTAATATAAATAATTAAAATAAAATTTAAATAAGTAGTAAAAATTTTTTTAAATTTATAATGTCAGTGGTGTAATATGTTCAAATTTTTGCCAAAGCATACTTTGAAACTGTGGAAACAATAATAAATAATCAACATACGTACCTATGTATATTTTGAGAATTCCATATGACATTATATATTAAATCAGACATAGCCAACTTTTTTATTTAAGCCGTGCGAAATAATTTCCCACTGCTATTTCCACACAGTGTGGGCAATTGTTAATTTCTACATATAGTTAGCTGTGCGCAAAATGTTCTTTTAATAGTAGGAGTAGAAAAAATTAATTATAAAATTGCGGAAAGTTATTAATTGTATGATGATAACTATTTTTTTATTTACTTTATAATACCGTGAGAAATTATATACGATTCAGAACACTTTTGTGCGTATTATTATTATTAACACAGCGTCAAGTGAAACTTGACTAATTGCGACACGTGTTGTATTGCGCTTGTGCGTAGGCCAGCGGTTAGGGTGTTTCATACGTATGGATAGTGGAATGCCGGGTTCTAATCTCGGTACATGTAATTTCCGTATTTTTTTTTTTTTTAAATTAAACTTACTAATTTTTTAACTATGTTACCCAAATTATGCTACGAAATATTACTTGTTGCAAAATTAACGAATATAAATAATTTTTCTCAAACCTTTTTTTTTCTTTTAGCGGGTAATTTAGGGATTTTACTGTTACATTAAAAAAAAAATTCTGCTTCACAAACCAGGTACACTTGGTGATATATAATATTTATGTTTTGTAAACATTTCAAAATCACTTTCTACATGGATAGCGAGCAAATGGTAATAGTGGTAATAGTAGAAATCACAAGTGAATAATATAATGTGATACAACGGTGAAACGTATACATACAACAGTATCATATAATGTAATGTTTACCGTTCAGTATTTAACAAAATTCTCTATCATTAAATTTACCTTTGTAACATTTTGAAAAATGAAATTGTATGGTTGTCATTCGCATATTAAAACGTATTTAATGAAACGAAACTCTATGTAATGATTTCAATTTTTTTTTTTTTTTTTTTTGATGGTTTTTTTACTCTTTTCTTTTAAAGTTATGATTTTTTAAACAAATCATTTATTTTAGAATTTCTAATTTCAGAAATACAGGAAACTTCTTTTGAATTGAAAATTTTTTTTGGTACTGAATTCCAATTTTGTCGAAGTTGTACGCTTCAATTAATGCAACGTCGCCAGTTGTTGTCAGAATTTTGGTTAATAATTTATTTATTTCATGATTTTTTTTCAATAACGCTTTTTCTTATCATTTTGAACTTTTGTTCAACATATGTTCAGACAGATTGACCTGCTTATTATCATGTACAATTCTGGATTTTTGGCACCATTTTTCATTGAAATATAACAGAAATTTCTCCTAGATGGGCTCTCTAATTAACATGCAACTTTAAAGGAATTTTCTTCATTTTAAAATTAATTTGGTTTTTTCGTTTGACATAAAACTGCAACATAATTTTTTTTTAAGAATCCAAATTTTTTAAGTTATATTTATTGTGTGAATAAACACTTATATTTGACTTAAATTTTAAATAAACAAATCGGATCATTGTGTAATTAATAATAATAATAAAAAAAGGTTAAAAATAAAAAAAATCCTTTAATGACAACTAATTTCATAAATGGTTTAACTTTTCACATAAATTGTTATTTTAATGTTGAATTGTCTCCTTGTGTCTCTAAAGCAAAGATGGAGTAGAAAATTATTATGTTGAAGGCTTTTATTGTTTGATTGAAATTCACATAGGATAATTATTTTAGTTCATTAAATTCAATGGTATTGTCTGCCTCTGAACAAAGGCAACTTGTTGACAAAAGCAAAACATTTTAAATAATTGACATGGGATAATATATATGTATGGTTTATATATGTATATGTTATACGTTATTTGTGTAAGAGGCAAATATTAAGGGGGGAGTTCACGCCAGAATCGGCTAATAAACTAATTTTTTTCGAATCTCGTTTTTTGTTTTTATTTCGTTCTGTGGTTCTTTACAAACACGATGATATATAAAACATGGCCAAAAAAATTTTTTTTTCAAGTAGAAAAATATTTATTTGTGAGCCGCTGCACAGCCAAGTTGCTGCTCCTTTGCAGATAACGCTCGCCCCCCCCCCCCTCGCGATTTCATCAGTAACATTTAGTTTTGGTGTGTACACGAGTTATAGTATGCACTGAGATAATGTTCTTTTATTTGTATGCCTTTGTAGACGTTTTAATAAACAGTGAGTAAACCGCTTCTTTTGTTATTATTGCTTCCGAGACTACTAAAGTAGCGGAAGCATTGTGATCACTTTTGAAAAATAAAAAATTTTTTCTCTTCAAAATCAAATTTTTTACGCACATTTTACGTTTTAGAGCTTCCTGAACAATTTTGGTTTGGGCCGTCCGTCTGTCTGTCCGTCTGTGTGTCTCCAATTTTGCACCAAGTGGCATAACTTCCGAACTATTCGATTGTTTTTAATGAAATTTTCAGAAATTATGCAGTTTGGCTCAGCGATGGTCCCCTATGAATTTAATCAAAATCGGAGTAACGGTAGCAACGCCGCTACCATGTCATTCCAAAATTGCACCAAATGGCATAACTTCTGAACTACTCAATTCTTTTTTATGAAATTTTCAGAAATTATGTAGTTTGGTTCCTATATGGTCCCCTATGAATTTAATCGAAATCGGAGTAACGGTAGCTACGCCGCTACCATGAAATCCCATTAAATGTCAATATCTTATTTACTGCTTGTCCTATCTCGCTCAAATTTTTAGGGTATATTGGGGGTTAGTTTCTAAAATATTTTTGCTATTATTTTATAATTTAGCCTTTAAGTCTTTTGAGTTACAACAGTTTTTTATAAACATCAAGGCGAAAATATAATTTCACGGTATATAATATGTATATTTGGTAGGATTCTGTTTTAAAGCCTTTTACGACTACGAGGATCTGTGTGCCCACCCTATTGGCAGCGTATTTTTGTTTTTTACCGTTTCCCGAAACTTGTGTTTTTCCCGACAAGGAAAATCATATCTCAAGTTCTAGAAAAGATAGAGACTTAATTTTTTTTTATTTTGTTCATAAACATATTGCGCATAAAGTGGAGTATGCTTTTTCCATTTGCACAATTGTAACTATTTTTAAACATTTTTTTTCTAATAAAAAATTAGGGGTTTTTTAATTTTTAGTACTTTGGGATTACAATTTTATAGTTAATTTTTAAAATTACCTGAAACCCATACTCAGCTTTATGGACAGGTCCCTTAGGAATAAAATAATGAAAAAATATTTAAATAATATTCATTACTTTTTGAGATATGGCGTTGCTTGTAAACGCTTAAAAACGGCTCCCTCCTCCCACAGGGAAGAGTAATGAATGTTTCAAAAACAAAATTTTCTATTTAAAACCATCCCTAATTTGAAAAAAATTTCAACAAGCAAAATAATCATAAATAAAAAAGTTGCTTTTTTATTTGAACTCCTCCCTTAAAAGTTAATTAAAAAATTTCAATTTTTTTAAATTTTATTAAAATAATAATGTTGGAGTTTTAGGGGAAAAAAATTATGAAAACTAACAAAATTGGATCGATCTCCCAAATTTTAGATTTTTGAAGAATCCAAAGAAGTTGCGTCTCAGGAATCAAAATAAATTTTTGATTATATTCCAAAATCAAATACAAGTTTACCAAAATATTATGTGTAGTTATTAAAGATTTGGCCAAATTGTATTCTTTATATACGCGTTTTATACAAATTTTAATAGTAGCAATGATTTTTTGTCAGTTATAATATTTATTTCAACAATTAGCACATAAACTTTATTCCCTGCTATGCGCACATGTACAAATAGTTGTAACCGTTATACCCGCAAAATTGTAATTTATATCTTTAAATATTCGAAGTTGTTTGACCCGTTTAGTGACCCGGTTATCACTGAAGTTTATATTAGTGATGGGCATAATTGTATCTATTTTCGAATTGTGATTGATTTGAATAATTGAATGATTTGTGATTTGAATTATTTACTAGTGGCTAATAAATAATAATACGAGTATATACTTATAGATTTATATCAAAGAATATAGTTTCTCCTACCTTAATATTTTGTATCTAGGTTAAGTTGAGACTAGCATTCAAGAAGAATAATACTCATACAAATATACTATGGTGATATAGAGAAGACAACTGGAAATGACTCATTCTCATAAATTTATCTTTTAGACACACTCGTAATATAGTTATCTCTCACAAGATCTACTATCTAATATATTGAAAAAGAATAGTAGAAATTATAATACTTTTATATGTGACAAAACTTTATTTTTGAAATGATTCATTTTGACTTTATATACAATGGACCACATAATATAAATCGTATCTTTTCTCAGTACCGTTGTTCGTTATTATTCTACACCATCGGTTCCCAAACTGTGCTCCACAAACAGTTACTAAGTATTCCGCAAAAAAGTTTTAAATCTGCGTTTAGAGAAAACATCTTTTTTTTTGTTGATAATCGAAACTGTCGATGGTTCTTTTCCACTACTATCCAGTAATACATAATCACTGTGATCTTACTACCCAATGACCCATAATCACTGTGACCTTACTACCCAGTGACCCATAATCACTGTGATCTTACTACCCAATGACCAATAATCACTGTGACCTACTACCCAGTGATCCATAATCACTGTGATCTTACTACCCAGTTGTCCATAATCACTGTGACCTTGCTACTCAGTTGTCCATACAAAAAATCGAATGATCGATTATTTTTTCTGTTTGAATTATCCCATCGCCATCGTTAGTTTTGAAATACACCAATACCTCAATTTTGGTCGTGGTTACGTTCCAAAAAGACACGACGCAAATTGAAACGACGCAAAGTGAATTATGATTTTCTATAGCAAACCATGTAAAGATCGAAGATAGGTTTCAGGGTTACAAAAATACTACTTTTTAAAAAGAAAATTGAACAAAGTAAACATTTAAAAAACAAAAATAATATAAAATTTTATTACATACATATACAAAAAAAAAAAGAATAGATTCAATTAAAACAAAATAAAATAATCAATTAATTTATAAATACACAGTAAAAATTAATCACTGTCTATTTAATTAATTTCGTAATACACATTTATTTTAGTTTTATACCAACACGCTCAAAGTAGTTGCCATCTATTATCGATCTTTATTACAACATCAATAGATACATATCCACCATATTACAATAAAGTCGTGTCATTTTTTAGAAAAAATAAGTAAATTTCAAAAAATTTCGAAATAAAAAAATTAGACTCGAACTCAAAACAACGCAACTTCGAAAATCTAACGACGCACAGTGAAAATTAGTACAAATTCAGCAGCGACACAACTTCGAAAAAACGCAAAACGAAACGACGCAAAGCGAGGTATTGGTGTACTGTTCTAACAAATAACATTGGTATGTGTAACAATTGTAATTACGCTAGTAAAAACGTTTGTACTTTGCTGGGTTGGTTCAATTTCAAATTTATATATTTGTGTGCCAATGCAGTGACGCAAAACTTTCAGTTGGAATTGGTGTATACACCGATAGTTTGGTTAAAGTAAAAGAGATAGTGAATGATGGACAACCTACGGTTGAAATGATCATTTGCATTTTAAATTGCGCTTTGTTGCATTCTAAAAATATTTCGCTTGCTTAACGTAGTTCCTTTATGAAATTTTCTTCGGTTAATTTAATTTACTAAATTAAAACTGTCGAATCTATATAACTTACGAGCCCCTATACCGGAACGCGATCATATGTTCAAACAGTTCTGACATTTATATATTAATGAAGTTATTTCTGAAACCTCTGATAACAAAAATTACTATTAATAGAATGATTATTTTTCAATTTAAATTCACCTCGCATTTAATGTTTCCTTACTTAATTAAAGAAATATATATATATATATATATATATATATATATATATATATATATATATATATATATATATATATATATATATATATAAAAACTATTTTAACTATCTGGAAAAGTCAGGGAATTTTACCAGAAGACTCGAAAAATTTGATTTTTATAATTTTGTTTATTTGGGGATAAAAAAACTTCAATCAATTTTTCACTTGTTTTGAGAATATATTTAAAAATTGGCACGGATTTCGTTCTTTTTTTTTGCTGGTCAAAATGTAAAGTTATCAAGAAATTTTTTTAGCTTTTTGAGATAAAATACAGGCGGAATTTTTCATAAAATAGTCAGGGAATTTTTTAATAAAATTTCTGGAAAACCTGGAAAAGTCAGGGAATTTGACCTCCAAAAATCTGTGGCCACCGTGATATATATATATATATATATATACTAAACAATTTTTGTTGAATACAGTATTTTGATCCTTTATTTACGTTTTATACTTAAATCATTCTATGTCTCATTGTCTCCTACTTTGACGTCTAGATGTTACTCTATGTGTCATATTACTCATATTACACGTCTGTTTGTATATCGGTTCCGAACTTCTAGTGTCATTAATATTTCTCTGTTTGGATATAGATGTCGACATTTTGTAAAAGAAAAACATTAATAAATAAAAATTTTTGAGTGGTATTTTTTTAAAAACATATTCATTGGATTAAAAAAACTTCTTTTCATGCTTATTACGAAAAAAAATGATGTTTAATTTACTTATCAATTTTTATAAGCCAGTTTAATTACACACCTAAAAATAGTGTTCCGGTATAGGGGCTTTTACGTTATACATATTTAAAAATTTTCGAATAGTGTGACATCCCAATAAATATTTTATACGTATTTCACTACAGTTTCAATACAAATAATGTTTCTCTGGCTTGAGAGAATAAATTGTGGTTTTTAATATGTACATTCACCTCTCCGTTTTCCATTGGCAACACCTCATGTACCCCGTATCTCGTCCTTATTCACTCTTACAAGGTTTTTTTTATATATATCTGTCTTTTAATATTGTTTTATTATTGGCATGCGGCCAAAATGTCTTTGAATTTTATAATAATTGTGGTTTTTACGGGTTCTGGTCTGTGCGCTGTAGATATGGACGGTTGCTTTAGTGTTTTTTTTTTTTACTTTTATTAAAATTTTCGTCATGTACGGTCACTATGTTGTGTTTCTTTTCTTTTTTAATGCTTGTTTACGTCTACAACAATACCTTATATTCATGAGAGTGTTTTGGTAAATTTTATTTGTCGACTCAAGCAAATTAAAAAAGAACAATTATATTCAACGTAGAGGGAGAGAGAAAGAGAGAACTATTTTCGAGTATTTTATATTCGTAATTAAATAAATTTCCTCAAATAATACTATTTAGGAAAATGTGTAGCAGAAAATGTTTCTCGCGCAAAGTAGAATATTATTTTATTTTTACTGTATTTTTAATTTCGCCAAAAAGTTGGGTAGAAAATGGATGTAACGTTGAAAATACGGTTTTTAGAAAAACGCGTTTTAAAGTTTGGTTACATATAGTATGAGGATAAAGATCAGAATCGTTGTAGGCCATCAGCACAATATCTACACGGAGAGAAAAATTCTATAATTTTTGTAGAGAAAATTTCAGAAAAATTACCATGCTCTCTTATAATCCGTGCGCGATCGACGACCAAAGTAAAAAATATATTATAGCATGGTAAAATTTAATGTGCTAACACACAACTTCTATCACACTTTTATGCATGTATGTTATAGTTTAATTCTTGTTGTCCTACTCTTCCATTTGCGCATCTGACACGCAACCTTATATTGCTTGGGCTGTACCTGTAAAAACTTCCAAGATGCCCGATCTTTTCCGACCTTCGATTGATGCATACAAAAATGATCGGCAACAATATATTGTAATACTGAATTTAGAAAATGATGAATTAAACTATGACCATCCGTCCTGTGAGGCATTCTATTGAACACTGCTTCGACAGTTCGACACCACAGAACATCACACCAGCTAGCTAGCTGGTGCGATGGTAACACCACCAGGTCTGGCTATGTGACCTTCCATATATGATTGTGTTGTTACCTTTTGCAGCTTGCCTCGCTATGTGATGCCTTCTCTTTCTTTCTTTCTACTATTAGCTTCTTTTCTTCTTTTCTACTTTTTTTCTATTTTAAGACAGCATGGTAATTTTTGTAAAAAAAAAAAAAAAAAAAAAAAAAAAACAAATAAAAAATATTTTTCTGTCGACAATGGAACTTTTTATTGTGCTGTTTTACAAATTTTATGGAGCTAATATTGCGGAAAGAACATTTTATCTTTTAAATTTTCTATGATTAATTATAATTTTTATATTTTTACCGTACAAAATTGAATATGTTCGCCTTTTACACGTCGATTGTAGTGCTGAGCACAGTAATTTTTATATGAATTTTTTCTCCGTGTACTGAGTCTACAGGAGAAGACGGTTCCAATTTGAAATAATTTGATCTGAATTTTTTTTTTTTTTTGAATTTTAAATAAATATTTTTGTAGTTTGCAATAAGTTCCTCCAAAAGGTGCACGATCAACCATGTATTTGAGATAAATATTGACATTCTTTTTACCTTTACGGAAATGTATATGAGCTATTCTTTAATTTTAAATAGAATTTTTGAAGCTTCGAATAATTTCTCTAGAAGGTTGCAGGAAAATTTGGTCGTGTAATATGAAATGTCGTTTCCCGACCACTTGGTCGACCATTATTGGAAGTATCCTGACATAATGCGTGAGTATTACGCACTTGATACATTTTTGTAGCATATTTTTTGTGTACTTTTTGAAGTTACATTTATGAAAAATTGTATGCATTACGTACTGTAGAAAAAATTTTCGACGGAAAAAAATATTACAAAATAAAATCTTATCAAAAATAGTTTTATTTAAATGATATACTGTAAAAGAAATAGAGCAACAAACTCTTTCTGTCTTCTTTATTTTCTTGTTATGTTTCATATTTCTTTATTTTATATTGCTTAACTTTCTTTACTGTAAATTATGTTCTGTTTTTGTTCTGTTTTTTTACACTTTTTTTATGCTTTATAATATAAAAAAGTAACTCGGAATATAGAACAGTAGCCGACAACATATATTTTATTGTCCTTGAATTTTCTACAATGCTCAACGACCGGCGTGTATTAGCTCTTTTATGGGTCAACATGCCTACATTATTTTTCTAAACCAGAGACACGTAATTTTGAAAATTTATAAAACCACAATATCTTTAATACGAGATGAATATATACATATGTACCGCTAAATCAGCTAGCTTTACCATAATTTTTGATTCCAAATTTAAATAGAATGAAGTTGAGAATTTAACTTGTGAGAAAATGAAATACAGTAAAAAAAAAATTTTATCTGGTACATAAATAACTTGTCCAGAATATTAACTAATCAAAAGTAAACGAATTCACAACTTTATAGATCCATGTTTTTTAATGAAACTGAAAAAATACAATAAAATTATAAAATATACCACTATTGTTCACACATTATGATTAATCCCAAGTAAACGTAGTAGATTGAAAATTTTGAGCGGCAGATCTACGCTTGCTGCATATTTATGTGAAAATGTTACGAGTTGTTAAAAGATCGTAACTTTACCTAAACTACAGTATCTTAATCGAATTTGTGGAAATAGTAAAATAAACCGATTTGTTTGGCATAAAATGGAACACTTATTTATATATAAGATAGTTAAAACTAGTGATAGGCATAATCGGGTTCTGAAATTATGAGTAGTAAAGTCACAGTGATTATAGACCATTGAGTAGTAAGATCATAATGGTTATGGACAACTGGCTAGTAAAGTCATAGTGATTGTGGACCAAAGGGTAGTAATATCATGGTGATTATGTACTACAGGGTAATAAAAAAGCTAATGATTTACATAACAAAACGGTGGCCGCTAATGTTGGGAAGATTTATGTAAAACTCAAACAAAAATATCTTTCGTAAAGTGCTATTTTTAAAGATTTTTTCTGTACGTGACGTGTTTTGATAAGAAAAAAGAAAAAGGAAAAAACGAAGGATGTGAGTAAATTAAATTCCTTCATCTATTTTAATAAGCAACGCGACAGAAAAATCTTTGTATTTTTTCAGCCGTTGTTAACATTTTAAAAATTTAAGTAGTTGAAAGCCGTCCATTTAACTGTGTATATATATTATAATGAAATTGATGCATGGGATATAATCTTCAATAATTTTTAATTGAATTTAAATTGTGTTCTTCCTAAGATGCGGAATTTTTTTTCGCAGTTTCTCTCTTCTAATGGAATTATTATGTCGGATAATAAAATTCGTTTCGACAGTATAATACACGTATTTATTACGTTTCAAAATATAAATTGAAATTGGTGTTTATTTATCAAGAATAATAAGCAATTTAATAAAATAAGGAAAGGAACAATTTTTTTTAATATTAAGAACCAATATTTACATTTGTTTGTGTAAATAAATTATACAATTCTTCAGTTAATTGATTCCAGGGGAGAAGAAAAAGCTTTCCGCAAGTAGGAAGAAAGAAATTTTTTGTATATATATATATATATATATATATATATATATATATATATATATATATAAATATATATATATATATATATATATATATATATATATATATATTTTATATTTTTTTTCTAAATTTCTTACTTATGTAAATTTTTTCAGTTCTGTAAATTTGTTCTTTTTAGTGAATTCTTTGTGAAAATCAAATAATATTTTGTTATATTCACGTATGGAATTTAAGTGAATTTTTTTGTATTACTTCTGGAAAAGATAAAAGGTCATAAGGGAAAAAACTAATTTTACAAAATTCACAGTTGAGTTCTTCTACTATCCTGTTGCATATTAAATTTCTTGCTTAATTTTCAGTTTTTATCGTTTCGTATAGTTATAATCGCGAAACGTTTATAATTTTGGGGTTGTTTGCCATGGTTCAACAAACACTTGCACTTTTTAACAGTCAGTAAAAAGAAGATACTTTAGCTACTACTTAATTGCTTGCGGTTGGTGTTGTTTGTATTTGTAACGAATCTCGGTGACTTATGATAGTTTTGACCTGCATGAAATTCTGAAATAGACAAAGTGCGGTTGATACTGTTTAGAATGTGATCGACAACCACTTTCGTTCGTTAGTCATTTCTTGATGATTAAAACAAGATGCACTTTGATAGTCATCACATATACATCGTTACATCAAAGTAACAATGAGCTATGTGAATTGTGAATACACTTTAGCTATTGACTACGACACACTGATTTAATGCGTGTCTGAGACGCAATTGGCAGGTAATTTTTTATTTACGTTTAATTAATCTACAATTTTGTTTTATTTTTATTATTCACTATTTTTACTATGTTGTGCAATTTCCATAATTGCATTTTTTATTTGACTTACTAATTTAGATAAACTTAACGGATGAGAAATAAAATTTGAAAAAGAAAAAGAAGAATGTAATTTGTACATTTATTTTTTACTTGCCAGTGAACTTGGTGAAGTTGCATTTTGTTATTTTTTATTATTAAATAGGAGGACAATAAACATGTATGTACATGTTGTCGAGATTTTCTTGCAACATGACAAAATTTTGAATTTATTTAAATAGTGTCAAAAAAAATTATTTTCTTTGAATGAGGGAACTTTTATTTCAGTGTAGACGTCTTCTATCACTGTCCTTTTAAGAGGTTGTCTATTTTTATCTTAAATGGAAACAATTACTACTAAAAGAATGACGACACTATTTTTAAATGACACTATACTTTCTTGAGTATTCTCCCGTTTACGAATATACACAATATATAGTTCTGTCTATCTGTATGGTTCAGTAGAATTGCTGCAGTAAACTTAAACTATTATATAAAGTGGTAAAAAGATATTTTTATTCACATTTCTTTTCTTGTATTGCAATGTTGCTCTTGAATTATTTATGTATAATACTTTACAAATATAAAACTGTTTTACTAGTTTTACTAGTACTGTTAAATGTTTACGGAAGCACGGACATCATGGGCCAATGCATGGCTGGAGACAGTCACCTATGTATCTATGGTATTTTGTCACAAATATTGGCTGATTTTAAAGTTTTTGAAAAGGAAGATGTTTGTAATATCAAACAGATATTGCAGTAAAGTGACCATCACTTTAATATGTGATGTAGCTGTTTTTTTTTTTTTCTAAAGAAATGTGTTTTTAAAAAAAAGTGTGTTTAAAAAAATTATATTTTTTAACTTAAACAGAATCGTTAATCTCCATGTCAATCCTAGACAAGATATATTAATTAAAAAGTTTTTTTTTTTTTGGATCAAACTGACCCCCATTTTAATTCAAAATGATCTTTATTCTAATCATTGACTGGTGACATATGTGCGCATTATCAAGGCGTAACATTATGCCAAATTTCAAATTTTTCTGTTACATAGTTTTCGAGAAAAACTTGTGTGATAGACGGACAAGCGGACATGAGAGCGATTTTGTAAGTTTCGTTGTTTCGTTCAAGGTACGGAACCCTAAAACAGTAATCTTAAAAAAACAATTATGTATGCATTTTACCTTATAACTAGCAACGAAATATTTAAAGAAAATTGTATTCTTTTGAAATTGTTTTGAAATAATTTTGTGTTTTTACTGAAATTTTAGCGTCACACTTCAGTTTAGTTTATTAGTGTTACTCTGCACTGCCACCAAAAAATGTAAATTTGTTCAGAAATTATTATTTAAAAAGTAAATTTTGAAGATATTACAACTTCATTCAAAATCACTTTAGTAGTTCAGTTTATAATCGTTAAAAATGTTTGAATGTTGCCTAAAATTAACCCTACTTGACTAAGTTATATATTTTTTTTTTATCTAAACCTTAACGTAAAGTCCTTATACCGGAACACTATTTTTAGGTGTGTAATAAAACTGGCTTATAAAAATTGACAATTAGATTAAACACACATTTTTTTTCTTAATAAGCATGAAACTGAGTTTTCTTAATCCAATGAATATGTTTTTAAAAAGATACAACGCAAAAATTTTTATTTATTAATGTTTTTCTTTTACAAAATGTCGACACCTATATAAAAACAAAGAAATATTAATGACAGATATATAAATAGACGTGTAATATGAGTAATATGACACAGATTCAGATCTAGACGTCAATGTAGAACACATAGAATGGTTTAAGTATTAGACGTAAATAAAGGATCAAAATACTGTATTCAACAAAAATTGTTTAATATATATTTCTTTAATTAAGGAAGGAAACATTAAATGCGAGGTGAATTTAAATTGAAAAATAATCTCTCTATTAATAGTAATTTTTATTATTAGAGGTTTTTTCTAGAAATAACTTTATTAATATATAAATGTCAAAACTGTTCCAGTATTGGATCGCTTTCTGGTATAGGGGCTTTTTTTACCCTATAGAAAAATAAATTCCTAAACATGCTGTATATAGGCATAAATACAACTGTTTGCTGACAAACGTCTTACAAGAAGAAGAAGAAACTAGTGTAGCGTATCATCTGGTAGTAAATTTAAAAATTTTATGGGACATTGTTTATTAATTTTACATATGAGCGAATGAAAATTTTAAAACATTCTATTTTATTTATAGTTTACACAAAGAAAAACGTACAGAAATAAACATACATACATATAAGGTACTTGTAAATACTTAAAGAGACTAGATATTTTATTTATAAAGCTTTTTAATGTCTTTAGTTTAATATAATTTATGTGAATGTCGAAAAATAAATAGTTAAAACTAACATAAGTTATTGAAAAACTTTCGAAATAATATTGAAATGAAGATTTATCTATTATGTGTAGAGTTTCAAATACAGTATAGCACCGATAATGGAAACATCAGTTTTGGAAATTTTTTGAGAGCATCAAATTAGTCAACATCACTTTTGGAAAGTTGCATCAAAAATGTCAAGTACATAAATATTAAATCCACGTGCAATAGACCATAATGCATGATTTTATCAAAAGAAACAAATAAATATACCGCTAATAGTAGTGACAAACAACAACAGACCTCAAGGCGTGGGAATGTAGATTTTAATTATTGTACATAGAATGTTTATCTATATGTATTCTTTTCTGTGGCGGTTTTTATCATACGTAAAATGTAAACAAAATTATTTCTAACCAAATTAATAAAACGACAAATAAAAAAATATTTTCTGAGATAAATAATTTTTAATTCTTCACTTCATTTTTTCTATTATTAATATTTAAAAAAAAAAAAAAAAAAAAAAAAAAAAAAAAAAAAAAAAAAAAAAAAAAAAAAAAAAAAAAAAAAAAAAAAAACATAATTTTAATTCAAAACATAATCTTACGATATTTGTGAATCGCCCCTGGTCAAAAAGCATCACTTTTGTCAAGCACCACTTTTGGAGACTACTTTTTCTTGACAAAACTGGTGCTCTGCTGTATAGTTTTAAGATGCTCTTTAGGATCATCATACAGCTAATATTTTCAATATTTTTAAAGGGAAAATTTATTTCATCCGATAAAAAAAACTAATTTTCTTTCGTTCGTAAATCTATGAATCTTCCATAAGTAAGTAGCAAGATTATTAAAAAAATATATTCCAAAGTTATACAATAAAATTCGAAGTCTTTCAATTCGAACAAGCTCTAAAATTAAACGGGATAAGTATTATAACGTAGTATCGTATTTTTCCCATCAGTTTTAAGCTCGCATCACACGACGCGACGCCTTTTTCGTTATTGAGTGCTGGAGACTGTGATGGCGCTCTGCTATGTTGGCTGCCCACGATATGCATTACTGGTATACTACTCTCGGCTACCGATAGTGGTGGTAATCTGATGCCCACGTGACTGATGCGTCTTTCTCATTGGTTAACGGTCAAATATAGCAGAGAAACAAGCACGGAAAATAGAATAGATAAACAATAATTTCAAGATCATATAATAATCAAGAATTTCCAATTGAGGGGTTATTCAGGGTTGCAGAAAGAAATTCTAATTTTTTTCTCTAATATTTTTGTTCCTTTATATTACAGGAATCATCAGTTAAAATTTGGAAACGAAATATGAAACGGTCATCGAGTTATATTGATTGCATATAAGGTTTCTTTAGAAAAAATTATTGAAAATGTGTCCTTTTTTTAATTTCTAACCCTGAATAACCCCTTAATTCTTTAAATGATTAAGACGAGTTAACTCGTCCTGCAATATGGCGGCTCAAAATGCTGTCATATGTGTATATTCACTGGTACAGGTGCCGCCATTTGTGACAGATTTCCGATATACGGTATAATTCTAAATAATCTTCAGTTTTATCAATATAGTTTAGTCTAGTTTATATTTTGTAAATTCCTAGGGTTCACTTTTTTGATGTTAGGATCTTTGATCTTTTTTCTTTTTATTTTTTTGTAACCTTATCTATTTTATTTATCACTGAGACAAAAAAATTTTTCCATATGGTTTGTTTAAAAGGGTTAAATTGCTTTCATATAAACAAAATTAAGTCTTTTACATTGTCTATTGAGATACAACTGATTTTTTTTTAATTTTTATTAAAAAATGTATACTGAAAACTCATTTTGATATTATAAAAAGGATTAGTTAAGTTCAGAGACGTTTTGTATCGCCATTAGTCATTGTAGAATTAACATTGTTCTGTTACTGCTTTTTAGATTAGAATTATTATGCCATAAAAGCATTGTTTGTCTAACGAGAAGAATTAATGGAAACAAACGTACTTGTGACTTTTAATGTTAACAACTAAAATTACAATGTGAATTAAATATATTCTGTAATCCTACCTTTGATCTATATAATAACTGTATCCAACGACAAAACAATATTTATTTAAAGATAATTGAAATTTCTTAATTAGAAATTCGTTTTGGTGTTAGCAAAAAATTAAACAAAATACTGTATTTTGTAAATTTTGGTACTGTTTCATTGTGAAGTGTTTTGATGAACATTTCATGGCAAGCGAGTTAATTCTTATCTAATCTTGAAAATATTGGGAAAAGTGCATCCGATATGTTGTGTATAAAGCTAAGGTTTCACTGGCAAGTAATTTCGATAATTTATTACTTGTGCAAGTAAAATAATTTGTCGAAACAGTCTGAACTAACTTGTAGATACGATTTCTGCATGGAAACTAAACTTGTGTAATTTTATATCGAGATTACTATTTCTACTGGCCACTATCAAATACTTGCACAAGTTGGACTCAAATTTATAGTTGATAGTTGATATTTATTGCCAGTGAAGCCTTGCCTTAAGAATATTTTTTTGAACATAATTTATATTTTTCTCAACTGGGTTGACTTATCATTGCAATGAGATTAGGCATTTCGCATAAGTCATATACGTCCGCAGTGCCATATTGCTACTACATTTTCACAAAGCTATACTACAGTGTTGTCCAAAAACACTAAACACCGTTTTTTCCTAAATATTTTCCAAACCCTTTTTTGAATATCGATTTGATATTTTAGGGGGAATATTTTTAGATGCGTATCATTAGGATAATTAAATTTATGTTAACACTTATTCCACAACTTATGTTTAAGCGCTGGTTTTGAGTGCTAGGTGTAAATTGTCATGTCTTTTTTAATTTGCAGTTATTTAAAAACAATTCTTAAGAATATGATTATCCAGACAATTCTACGCAAAAAAATGTGTACTTGGTACCATAAATTTAATTATCCTAATATCCATACACACCTGTAAAATATGAATCCATTATTCAAAAGCGTCTAAAAATTTAAAAAGTAGTTTCATTCCAAGATCGTTTGATTGATTAGTATATTATACTATACAGATTAGCCAGTTTCGCTAGTTTTTTGGTTCCAATTTTTAAACGCATATATAACTCAGTGCCGTAGAATCTAATTATTAAAGAATTACAAACTAAATAGGTTTATATGATATACATACGTATAAAAGAAAAGTGTTTGCAAATGTTTGCTTTCGGAAATCGAAAATAACTAACTTCGTCTTAATGAAAGTGGATTAACGAATATTGACTTACTTTAAATACAAAATCTGCTTTCCATTTTTAATTTATATTTTTTACCTAGTTGAACGTCACTTGTAAAATATATGAAAATTACAGAATTTTTGCGTAATTGTGGTATTTACTATGGTAATTAAAGGTTTGTTTACTCTTGTAACTACGGAGATGGCTTGCCCGTAGTAAGCTGTAGTAAGAAAAATGGGTATAGGACAATAACATGTAATTGGCCTACCTGTCTAGCAAATAGTGTCAGATTGATGTATCTTGGTTTCATTCCATCTCTAGCTATACATTTCATCTCTGTATTTTATCGCCCTTATTATTGAGTTTTAATATATCATGTCCTGTATATTTATTGAAAAGTTTATGCATGAATCTACGAACAAAACTAGCTTGGTAATTACTGATTTCATTAAAACTACGAAATCATCAAACTTTTGAGGTTTCTGTCATCGAAGAGGTTGTCAGCCCACACTTTACGAACTTTTGTATTTAACAAGGACGCCGATATTTTTTTGAATTGAGGGACTGTTTTTTATAATAGACATTAACAAATTTAACCCTAGAATCATACGTTGGTCTACGAGTCAAGTTAATCATACATCGGCGTCGTTTCGACGAATGGACTTTTTACGAGGAGTTTTAGAGTTTATTTGCAAAAAACATTTTTTTTACATAACAATACTACAAAAGCGAACAAAATATTTAAAAAAATTGGATTTGGAAAAATTTCTTAATGTAAATATTTATTAATTTTTTTAATCTTTTTATCAAAGCAAATTTTCATTATAAAAATTAAAAAATATATAAATACATCAATTGTAATAATTAATTTATGAACTATTATGAATCAGTGGACACGTGTAACTTTACAGAATGTGAAATTTCTCAGTCATAAATATTCCTATAGATATGTAGTTATTTCCCCATTAGGCACATTTGTAAATTTTCTAAAATTTGTTAGTAATTTTTCGAATAAGATCTCAAAAAATAATAAAAATTAAAATATTTTCCACAAAATAAATTGCTAATCTTTTATTTAGTCATTCGAAACGCATTCTTTAGTTTTCAATTTAATATATTAAAACTTCAGTATTATGTCGTCTCTATAAGTCAAACAGCTGTAATCATCTTTCACATTATCATAATCATTGAATAAATTAATTATAACATGCATATCTTTAATAAATTTTAGAAAAATTAGGAAAACTTTTATATGTGAAGTACAAAATCTTTAAAAAAAAAACATCGCGTAATCATACATCGTCGTCCTTTTGACGCACACTATTTCAGTATAAAAAAAACGACAATAGCTATAAACAAAATTTATATGTCTTATGTGTTATAATAACAAATAAATTAGATAACAGAAGTTTCACAGCGAGCAGGTACCGACAAGTCACAGTATTGGAGCAGGTAGAGAAGTTCGTTCGTCGTTTTGACGAGTACGTATGATTCTAGGGTTAAAAGGTTAACGCTCGAAAAAGTTGCTAATTATTTGATAAATAATTGAACGCACTGTCATCAGTTTATTTCTTGATTTTTTAGTGTGCTGAATTATTTGAATACTTGTGTACTACGCGTATACTCGTATATAATTCCAAATCTTCAATATTCGCATATCGTCTCCATTCGCTCTGTGTTCCCTTTTCATCTTTCATTTATACGACGTAGATAGTGGTACTTACTTCGTCAGCTTTCATACATTTCTACCTCCTTTCATTTATGGTTATCCTACACTTTTACTTTACTTCCTCTTTTCGCTTACCTACGTATTAGTAAGTAACATCGTGATTTTCTGTATTTAAAAGAAAATTGAAAATTTATCTACTAAATGTAACGTTGAGCGTATATACGTAACGTTCCATTCTTGCTGGTGTGCCGTGCCGGTGAAAACGTTACGGAATAGAATTTTACGGATGAGTAACAACACTAACTCCTGACGAGATGCTCACAGACGACAGTATATTATATCTCGTATATTACATATAATAATACAGATTATAAGAAATGCAGGAGAAATTAACAAAAGGTATAGATAAGTAAGAAATGTAGTAAGGCGATAAGGACACAGGGGGTGTAAAGTTGTGTAAAATGAAAATGCAAACGTATGAAAAAAATTTGCATACTATTAAAAATAATTATTAAGTTTTTACACTGTCTCATTCTTTATTTATTGTTTAAAGAGTGAATAGATCAAGGACTGACTATCCAATCGGTACGGAATTGTAATAATCCAAGTCCTTTTTCTAAAATTTTTGCTATACATAGTCAGTTGTTTAATATGAAATATTTTCATTTTTTTTATCATTCACGAATTACACTGATTCGAATGACTAATTGTGTAATGTTTTGTAATTTTTTGTTTTATTTAAAGCTCATACCTCAAATACCTGGTCGACTAGAAAGGTTAGAAAATGACCAGACACAATAATTCGAATTAAAATTAAAGAGTAGGGTATTGGAATCTGTCAGCTGGGTGCGGTTTAAAAAAGTAGTTGACGGAAAAGTGTATTGACATTCGTTTTAAATTAGTGTAATATTAAGGGGTTTGGTGGGTTTCAGAGGTTCAAAAAAAAGGGTATTTTTATTTTTTTTTTTATTACTCATGCCCACTGTACTTTTCCCACATACATTACAAATTGAAGTCGCCTCTTAATTTTCCATGTAATAAATATTTCATAATTATTTCTATAGAAACCACCAACAAAGTAATTTAAACGATAATTAATTCAGAAAAAAAAGACGAACACTTAAAAATATTATTTTAAAAAGTAATAAAAATGTCAAAAATAGTGATAATAATAGGAAAAAGTATGTGAAATTCGTCATAAAAAATAGTATGTGCAACTCGTGCGGGATTGTCGATTGCCCCGCTCAAGCGAATGAGCGCACTCACTACGTTCGTGCGATCAACTTCACTTTCGTGGGCAACCGACAATTTCCCGCACTTATTGCACAATATACAATAGTATATTGTGCAATAAGTGCGGGAGATAAGATAATAGGTACCTACCTATCTAATTCAATATAAATTGTGAACAGTATCGAACAAAATTTACCTTCTTACGTGAGCAATGTACGCACAGGGGCGGCCCGACCCTGACTACACGTACCAAGGTAATAGTACAATTGGTAAAGTTAATATTATTTTCGGAATGGTAATAAAATTTTAATAAAGTTCAATTAAATAAATTTGGTATGTAAGTGATATGTCTTGCAAAGGACACATTTAAGGATTTGATTTTTGTAAAATCAATCAGCGGTGCGGGCTTTTAGAAGCGCGAGGCTTAGTGCGCTCGCACTTTTGAGCCGGCCCTGTGTACACGTAATAAATACACATGAAAGATACGTAGGGGAAACCTGTACAAAATCGTATATCGAGGTAAAACAGTATAGTAGGTCTCTTGTCTGATTAATTAAAATTTCCGGAACGCAAGCCGCTCAACAGCGTCCACTAATGAGGGCTATTTGTCAACAAATACTTACAGCGACAAGCACAAATGTTTTCAAAATATTTCATTTTCGTATTTTTCGGTAGACTTGATCTTATTTTTGTGAAAATTCAAGTAAAAATAGTTAAGTTTATGTGTACTATAAGCTAGTCTCCAATTAGTTAGGTTAAAGTGTGCGTATTTACTCGTAATTTACAATATTTGTACCGGCGAAATCGATTTCCATATGTAGAAGTGAGTTATATGTTTATACATAGGTCTCCGGGTCAAAACAGTACGGGGTAAAACCGGTCTATATACAATTTTGGCTTGGATGTATAAATATGAACCAAACTGACTTTTTATTATTAGTTGCAAGAAAGATGCTACGTAATCATAAAAGAGCTACTACTAGTAAAAAATATTCGAATAATATGAGAAAAACCATTGAAGCGGTATTTGACGGAACCATTGGTTACTTCAAAACTGCTGGAACATGACAGGTATCAAAATCAACATTATACAAGATTGAGTCATCAAATTCAAACAAAAAAATGATTTGGATTCTTCAACACGCAAAGGTTTAAGAGAATTTAAATCGATTTTTTCGGTGTTAAATATAGCATACGGTTTTGTCCATGCGTCGGGGTAAAACCGTAATAAATAGTGATTTAAATTTTTTATGTTATTTTTGTTTAATATTTGTGATTATCCAAAATTTGTTGACGTGATTATGTTCCTTATGAAATTGACCAGTTATAAACGTTAGTTTCATACACTTATGTTTTAAAATGAATGATCTACAGCCCTAAATCCTTAGCTATACGGTTTTGACCCGGTCTGCCCTATAGTTTCTTTGAAAGCCACGAAATAACATTTTAAATTCTAATGTTGAACAATTGCTTATTTATAAATAAACCTTTTATACTAAAATCATGCATGTAACGAACCCAGTATACCATGTACGAAATATTTATTAGATGTACATTCAATACGGGTAGAGAGTCCTCAATTACATTAGTTGGGTACAGTATCAGACAAAAATAAAATTTTATTGAACCTCTAAAATTACTGAAAGTCAACAAGAGAACATGATATTATATTATATAAACTAAAGTTATTAAGATTTATCGCTAATTACATAATTATATGTATAGATAATTAATGAGGTTATATAAATTTTTGAAAATTGCTCAGTATTAACTTAAAACAATACCATTATAAATTTTGGTACATACATTGATTGTACGGTATTGTTTAACATAATGTGTAACTGGTGTAATGTTTAATAAATTAAAAAGATAACGGTGCTAATTTTAAAGACATCAAATGAGCACAATGGCGGTAAATACCACCAACGTGCATATAGATAGATATTTATGTATATACATAGGTAATTTGCTTTAAGATTACAGTTAGATAAGTTCTTTAAATATCATTCTCATTGTAGCTATTAACTATATGAGTATACGAGGGATGATCCAAAAGTAATGAACATCATTCCTGGAAACTACATTTGTCTAAATCAGTGATTCCCAAGCTCTTTTGGCCCACGGACCCCTTTTCATAGCCAAAACTTGCTCACGGACCCCTGGGTGAAAAACTACATAAATGCATAATTTAGAAAAAACACTAATTTTGATGTTTTGAATGGTAAATGGTGGCGTAAAAATAAAATATAAATGAAACATTTTGTTGAAAAAGTATTTATTGAAATTATAACTTTTTTTCAAAATAGAAAAAAAAAAATGACTTGGATAAACCTGATGGGATGTTATGAGTGTATTTATGTCTGGCTCAATGTTTGTGAGTAGCAACAGCAAATCCCCGCGAGTACTAATTTCTGGTCGGTTTTTTTTTTTGTGATGAGGCTTATAACGGCACTGAATCCACGTTTTACCAAATAGAAAGACGGAAAAGTAATCAACAGCTTCTGTACAATAACCCATAATGATACATTACAAGATACAAAGATACAAGAAGAAAATACGTATTCTGTATTTTGTATCTTGTATTTGTATTTCAAATACTTGTATCTTAAATAAGCCTTATCTCTGATCATTAATAATATGTATATTCTTTAGAAACAAATCTGTGTTAGAAAAACTTACAATCCCTTCTTCGGTTTTTAATAAAAAAAAGAAATCTTTAATGAATGTTAAGGGCTTACTGTATTGATAACTGTGATATATAATTTTTTAATCAACTTCAACAAGAGTATAACTTTTCTTTTATACTTTACTTAGGACTTAAAAATCGCTAATAATTTGTTCATTGTTATTTAGCTTCCATATTAATAAAAGTTTGTCATAATGTTTTTATTTTATATTAAACTTTGCACGGACCCCCTGAATGATCCCGGGGACCCCTGAAGGTCCGTAGGGACCACTTTGGGAACCACTGACCTAAATAATAACCATCGGCTGTAGATTCGTAGGTAGGTTATTTGACCAAGACAATAAAGTCAAAGTTCGAATGACTGTCATTCGAGAAACGCGTTTCGAATTGCTCGAATATCCACCATGTTTTCCAGTGATTTCTGTCTCTTTCCCCGGTTTAAGAAGCAGCTCAGGCGTAAGAAATTTGAAGACAATAACGAGGGGATGACCGCTATAGAAGATTTTTGTCAAAAGGAATACGCGCCCTGACTTATGAAAGATTATGTTGAATAATAAATAAAATTTACTATAATAATATTACTTTTGGGTCACTCCTTGTACTATTTGTGTGAGTTTGCCGTTGTAATACCCTTATCAATTGGTACCTTACATAATCTGTACTGTTGTTGGCTGCTGTTTGAGATATTCTCTATTATCTAGGTAATTCTGTATTATACAGGTACAATGTTGTTTTGAATTTTGTTGTATTGTTTTGCGTCTATTATTGATGTTTTCCTTATAATGTAGGTGTAGTTAGTGAAACAACACTAAAATTAACTTTGACTGAAATCTATTTGATTCAGTCTGTTTAAGAGATAAAACATCTGATTAGAATGGAACAGTACCAGCGTCTGTATCGTGATTATTTGAAATTAATGAACGTGTAGGAGCTTACAAAGAGAATTTATTTCATTTCGTTTTAACTGTACGAGGATTGATGGTGATGATGTTTATTCGGATGTCTTCAAATTTAGTCGGATACAAGGTTTATTAACCGGTGTAAAGTAATCTCTATACACCACAAATCCAATTTTACGTATTGGTCGATGCAAATTTAAGGGTGAAGTACGTAAAATCAGAAGATCAGGGGCGTCGGTAAACTTTTGTTTCAGGGGTTGGTAAATACTATTTATCTGAATTTATTTAAAACAATATTATCTTAAGAGACAATTTATACCTAAAATTCGGTTGTGTAGACAAAGAAAATCGAATATTATACTAATGAATATGAGTGACGACTTTTAGAAAACTGTCGAAAAATCAACTTCACTATCGCATTCATCAGCGTAAAAAACGCCAAATAGCGGAAGCTGACAAAAATTCTAGAATATTCTACTCGTGAATTAGCAAAGATACCAAAAAACAAACTTCACTATTGAATTGGGCACTAAAAATTAGATTAAGCAGCGCATTTTGACAAAAATTCTAGAATGTTCTCTTCGTCAACTAACAAAGATATCGAAAAATCGATTGCACCATTTAATTGGTCATCAAATAAAAGACGGAAGAGCACATTTTGATAAATGTTCTAGAATATTCTATTCGTCAAATAGCAAAAATTGTGTGTCAAAATCGGACATTTGGTTTACATTAGTTTAATTTCGGTTGAACAATTAAGTGGTGCAATAGATTTTCCAATATCTTTGTTAGTTGACAAATAGAAAATTCTAGAACATTTCTCAAAATGTGTTATTTGGTCTCTCTTTTTGGTAGCCAATTCAATGGCGACGTCTGTTTTTGAATATCTTTGCTACTTGACGAATAGAATATTCCAGAAAATTTGTCAAAATGTGTAATTTGACCTCTTTTTCAATGGACAATTAAATGGTACAATTGATTTTTCAATATCTTTGCTAGTTGACAAACAGAACATTCTAGAATTTTTGTCAAACTACACTGTTTAATATCATTTTTAATGACCAATTCAACGGTGAAGTTTGTTTTTTGATATCTCACCTAGTTGAGGATTAGAATATTCTAGAATTTTACGTTGGTCATTTTGCATTTGTATTTTGCATATTACGTATACAGAATATGTGCATATATATCTGCAGTGAAATTTAAAAATTTTTAAAAGGCTAAGAGACCGTCAGACAATATTACCTACGGCCCTGACTCTGGCTTGGTACATAAATTTTCACCAATACAGACAAACAACAACATATCTGTGAGAGGAGAACCCCACTAAATCGCTGACGTCACTACGTAAAATCATAGTTCGTACCATTGGATGGCCACTGTATTATTGCAATAACAAATAGTATTGTTTTAGATTATTTAAGATAAGAGATTGAATCATTTTGGTTAATGCCAAATTGGGGGAATTTATTTTTTTATCCAGGATTTTATCTTTACTTGAGATTGAGTTCAAAATTGTAACTCTTGCACATTGATGCCAACAACAAAAATACTTCGGAACTTTACTCTTTCAAAAGTAATTTTTCTTTGTGATTGGGCTCGACATTGCTTTGGCCGTGAAATTAACACAGTTAGAGCTCAAATAGGATGTTCTCTCACAGGAAGCGTATATTACAGGTTTAGTGTCATATAATTTCCACCAAATCCGATTCCGCAAGGTATGCACTTAATTTATTATGAAGTAAAAAATAGATTGACAAAAAAGGATTTCTTCAAAAGGTCAAGACTTCTAACACCGTGAAATAGAAAAAATAAATGCTTTAAGCGTCATATCTAGGTGGCTTACCAAAAACTGAGATTTCTCTTGGAAAAATTTTGTGGAAATGAAAAAAAAAAACAAACGAAATGAGGTTTTAAAGATTTATTCTAACATATATTCAGGTATACAAAAGAAAAATGTTTTGAATGGAAACAAGCATAAATTGGCGACCCAAACATGATTATCTTGAAACTACATTTTTTAAACATAGCGAAATGGAAGTATCAATTTGATAAGTGTTTGGAACAAAGACAAAATTTTATTTGTATTTGGAAGCGAAGTATACAAAATTATGAAAAATTAATGTTTTTTTTTTTTTTTTTTTTTTTTGTAAAATGACAGTATTTGGAAAAAATATTCCGGTTTTTTGCTAATTTTCGATTTATTTTGCTTATAAAAACCAATTTTTAACCAATCATGAAAGTTGTGTATACTTCATTAGATTATAAAAAGCTGCTGTTTAAATTTTAAGTTCATCGAATGAAAAATGCCCAAGTTTTGGATTCGCTATGTTTGAAGATGTAGTTTCAAGATAATCGTGTTTGGATGCGCATTTTATATTTTCTTACAATAATTTTTTTTAAATATATGTAGAATAAAATCCCGTTAAGTCTTATTCTGCTTCCTTTTCTCGTTTTCACAGAAAAAATTTCAAAGAGAAGTCTGAATTTTTGGTAAGTCCACTAAATTTGATATGTTAAAATCATAATTTTTGTATTAATTACACGGAGAGAAAATTCATAGAAAAATTACTGTGCTCAGCACTACAATCGACGTGTAAAAGGCGAACATATTCAATTTTGTACGGTAAAAATATAAAAATTATAATTAATCATAGAAAATTGAAAGGATAGAATGTTCTTTCCGTAATATTAGCTCCGTAAAATTTGTAAAACAGCACAGTAAAAAGTTCCATTCCCGACAAAAAAATATTTTTTAATTGTTTTTCTTACAAAAATTACCATGCTGTCTTATAATATTTCAAATACTATCTGCTAATAAGAAAGAAAGAAAGAGAAGGTATCAACGCTGTCATATAGCGAGGCAGGCTGCAGAAGGTATCAACACAATCATACATGAAGGTCACATAGCCAGGCTGGTCACTGCTGGTGTGGTGTCGTGTGCAAACAGTATTCATTAGAATGTCTTACAGGACGGTCACCGTTTAATTCATCATTTTGTTACTTCACTATATTCAGTATTAGAATATATATTGTTGCCAATCATTTTGTATGCATGATAAAGAATCAAAGGTTGGAAAAGATGTATGACTAATACTTTTTACGTTTCAGTTTAATAATATTTACATGATCGTAAAATATTTTTTACTTTGGTCGTCGATTGCGCACGCATTATAAGAGAGCATGGTAATTTTTCTGAAATTTTATCTACAAAAATTATATGATTTTTCTCTCCGTGTAGAAATAATAATTGTTGTAAATAACTAACCATCACAGGCTTCATTCAGTCTTTATTTGAATTCACCACTTTAGAATTATTTCTAACACACACTAGTAAATTAAATTGATTGTGACTACATATTTGGGATTCGATTGTACATGGACGTATCAGATAATATGTCTAAATAACTTTTTCGTTTATCACGACTGCGGTGTAGATAACAACAACTATAGAGTGGCATTATCGAACCAGACTTCATCTGAAAGTTTTTTAACTTGTGTTCTCAAATAGATAACGAAATAAGCTATATTCATCGACGACGTACGGTCGAAATGTGTTCGAACTTTCTGCTACATTGCCATCCAATTAACTAACAATACGTATAGACACCTCCCCACCCTTACATTAAATTAATTTGAAAATATCGATTTTTTTCTCGCAAACCAGACATCTTCGAGGGAAATTTATTAATTTCACTTACACGAATGTGTTTTTATCTTTGGTTTTTTTCTGTAAAAACTTCTCTTACTTGTATTCTCATCTATTCATTAAATTGGTATTACCTTGAATGAATGAATGAGTGTCGTTTCTCGAAAGTTAGTTAATTTAGTTAATTTAACAGAGACTGACTGATTTGATAACAAAGATAATACGAGGCTGAAAGACAATTTGATAATACATAAATGTACCGTTAATGATAATGCGTCGTTTAAACGGATATTTAGAGAAAAAGAATGATAGTTTTTTCTTTTCGTTGGTAAATGAAATCATTGTATTTCGTTAAATTAAATGAATATTTTGATTAATTATTTAAGAAAATTCGAATTGTTCTAATTGTGGTAATCTATTGACTAAAAGTAAGGGATTTCCATAACTTTTTATTTGTGCGGCGGGCCAATTATAAATTTAAATAAAATAAAAGGTTGACGCAAAGGAAAAATGTTTACTTAAGCTTCGTCATTCGACCGGGAACAAACCCGTCTATCACAGAGCGAATTTTCGTCAGACTAACAGAAAAATCACATTTTTTTGAATGAACCAGATCATTTTGGAACAGGAAAAATAAAAATTTAGCATTCAGGTTATCCAAATTTCATTTAAAAAAAGACAAAAATTGAACTTGACGTCATCACGTACCTATACCCAAATATTTAAAAGCTTCAAAAACCCGTAATTTTAATACTAGAAACATGAAAATTTGAAGCTACTTGATAATTTTTAAAAATAATTCGAACTAGAAATATTTTTTAATTACATAATACTCAATTATTAGTTAATACCTACATGATAAAATATTTTTCATTTGTTTTGGCTATCATAGCTTCTTTTAGTTGGGTATCTTATTTTTTTATTTTTTAAAATTTTCGTCAGAATCAATATTTAAAAATTACAAAATTATTGATACTTTCAAGGTTCAGTATGGTAATGATCAGGTATCGGATTTCTTTCGGATCAGACAGTTTCGTCTTTAGCATATGCAGGTATATATATTGCACTCAATGTGACTAAAAGTTATAATTTTTATAAAAACTAAAAGTTATAATTTTAAAATATTTTCATAAAAACAACGTACACAAGTTACATACATACACATACATATGTGTATCAAAATATTATTTATACGTATTTTATGTAAACATCCTTTTTTTTCTTTTATTTATTACCTGCACAATTGAAAAGTGCTACTGTAATTTTAATTGACTATCAAAAGTATTTTTGTTTAAATTATGTATGTGATTTATGTGACATGTCATTTAAATTAAATAAATTCATCTTTTTTTATTGTTTTCACTTTTGAGAGATAGAAGTATAGTTGCTTGTTAAAAATTTGTTTTTAAATAATAAAAAATCTTAGTAAATACGTACGTCTTAGCTGTTACAGTGGACCGTCTAAATATTCAACAACTTTTCAATATATTTTGCAAAAATTTTTTCCGATTTTTTGAATTTTCTTACTTTCATCAAATAAAAAATGCTGTTAGTATTCTAAATAGTGAAAAATGTAATTTTTGACCAATTATATTCATTCAAATGTGCATAATTTAATGTAATTTAGTTGCAAAATTTTATTGAAATAAGTACGGTTCTGACCTGTCCGAAGAAATCCGGTACCTAGTAATGATTCCAATGAAGTCATTATTAATAAACTGTTATTAATGTTATTCTAATTCTGACAAAAGCTTTCAGACATGTCGTCTCAAATTAAAATTAATTAAATTGAATAAAACATAATTGTTTTGACGCGATTAGGATTTAATTTATTAAAAATTCTCTTATTGTCAACCATTAAATATCAATAATTAATGTTACTTATCTAATTAAAAATGTTCCTGCCTTCATTAATGATGTTTAATGAGTAAAATTGATCTAATACAGGATGTACTTTACGCCATTATTCAGTAAAAAAAGAAAATTAATAATTTTATGACCATCAAAATTTAAGTATTAGCAAAATTTTTAAAAATATTAAATGAATTTACCTTCTTAAATGTCTTTTTGCCAATATAACAGCCATTAGTGTTAAATTAGCAACAATTCCTAATCCACCTAATGTTAACACCAAGGCGGCCTCACGTGTCCCACCGGGATGACACTGAAACACTCGTCCACCAACCATTGATCCATTGCCTGCTGGATTTATACCGAAATGGCGCAAATTTGCGCCAATCATAGCCACTGCCGAACCTGTAATCAGAATAATGAACATTTAAAGTTGAGCAAATGAACAAGTAAAGTTTCATTTTGTTAAACAATTATTGTGTGTGTAAAGAGGCTGATAAAAATAAAGCATGTTATACATTGTTAGAGGTACATGCACTTAAGTTATATTGTTAGTTCTAATGGTGTGATAAATGTTATAGAGTGAATATTAAATACGATTCATAATTTATAAGCAAATCACGTAAATCAATGCAGTGCATGCAATATTATAGCTTCCCAGATTTTATTTTTATTTTTGGTTAGCAAATGAGTTACTTGTGATGCACAGATCATGAGTTGCGGAAGCCTAGTCTAGTCTTAAGGGGGGAGTTCACGCCAAAAACGGCTAATAAACTAATTTTTTTCGAATTTCGTTTTTTTTTTTTTTTGTTCTGTGGTTCTTTACAAACACGGTGATATATAAAACATGGCCAAAAAAAATTTTTTTAAGTAGAAAAATATTTCTGAACCGCTGCACAGCCAAGTTGCTGCTCCTTTGCAGACAACGCTCGCCCCTCCTCGCGATTTGATCAGTAATATTTAGTTTTGGTGTGTACATGAGTTATAGAATGCACTGAGATAATGTTCTTTTATTTGTATGCCCTTATAGACGGTTTAATAAATAGTGAGTAAATCGCTTCTTTTGTTATTATTTTTGTTTTTTACCGTTTCCTAAAAGTTGTGTTTCTTCCGACAAGGAAAATCATATCTCAAGTTCTAGAAAAGACAGAGACTTAATTTTTTTAAAATTTTGTTCCTAAACATATTGAGCATAAAATGGAGTATGCTCTTTCCATTTGAACAATTGTAACTATTTTTAAACATTTTTTTTTTTTAATAAAAAATTGGGTTTTATAATTTGTAGAAGTTTGGGATTACAATTTTATAGTTAATTTTTAAAATTACCAGAAACGCATACTCAGATTTATGGACAGGTCCTTTAAGAATAAAATAATAAAAAAATATTTAGAAAATATTCATTACTTTTTGAGATATGGCGTTCCTTGTAAACGCTTAAAAACTTGTGAAAAAAGGCCCCCTTCCCCCACAGGGAAGAGTAATGAATGTTTCCAAAACAAAATTTTCTATTTGAAACCCTCCCTAATTTGAAAAAAAAATTTCAACAAGCAAAATAATCATAAATAAAAAAGTTGCTTTTTTATTTAAACTCCTCCCTTAATTAGAAATTTTCCTTGTTTACATCGGTTTAGGAGTCTGATTTTTTTTTTGTATTTCTTAAAATTTAATAAAACAGCTTTGTGCGATTGAAAAAAAATGCCCAGCAAGGTGCAAAATGTGACTAAAAAGTAAGAAAGAGTAAAAAAAATTTTAACGTTAATTTACGGTAACGTCAGCTGCTGACTATTTTTAACACATTTTATCGTCATATTACATTCGTATATGTATGTATTGCAATTTTTGTAATTTTATAAAAATGAAATTAAATACATAAGTATTTAAAAATGTTCCCATGTTGTAAATTAATATTTTATCCAGTATAGAAAAGCAATTTCTAGAGAAATCGTGAAACTTTTTTTTTGTGGTACCGGTCCACTGTATAACTTTTTTTTTACAATCTGTTGAAAACTATATTTTTTATAGCTATTTATGAAGTTTTTAAATATTTTATTTTTGTGCGTTTTTTTATGCGGTCCCTATCCTCGGCATAAAAGTCCGTTTTACTGTATCTTTGTCAGTAGATATAATTAAATAAATTTTGTAAGCAATATATTATTTTTGTCGGTTTTTATGTGTGAATGAAATAAATAATTAATGAAATTACATACTTTACAATTTTATTATATTTTGTGTTAATTATATTAAATAAATACCCCTGTCGTAGCATCTGCATAACACAGCGAGTTTCCAAATATTGAGCACTGACGGATCTCATCTAAGACCTGTATCCATTTAAAATAGTTTAGCTTTCTAACAGTGAAACAATTTTCAAAATCAGTTCAGTAGTTAATTTTTAGCGTTTTTGGGACCTCAGGACTCTAACGAATCTCATATAGTGTAGCATATATCCATTTAACAACATATTATTACATTACATAACTATAGTTTTCGATTTTTTTTCTAGATATGCAAATATATATAAATTATATTTTCTCTCTAAAGGAGGACATCATACAAAATTTTCCTTTCCATAACGTACTCTTAAAAAATCTAATACTATTTCTATCTAACTAATTTCAATTTAAAAAGATGGGACAGAGCTATTGTTATTATAACACATACATACATATTGAATAACTAACTAGCACTTGTTTAATGTAGAAAGAAATTGCTAAAACGATGAAACATTTAATGTAAAAAAAAATCAGCAAATTTCTTAATTTTTCTTAAAAGATAGTTCACTTAGTACAATGTTTTAAAAGCTTATCTTATGCAGTTTTTTACGCCCTTTTCGATGGTATCAAAAAAATTAAAAAAAGTTTTTGAATTTTAGCCAAATTTTGGAAAAAAACCACTAAAAATGGCGAATAAATGGCGAAAAAACATACTTCTGGGTATCCGACGTGTCTGGCTTAGCCGAACTTAGCCGAGCCAGTCCGGATTCCAGCTCGCATACCAAATTTCATAAGCATTAAACGTTTCGTTCGAGAGTTATCGTGTAACCACATAAATACATAACAAATTTCTACCATAGTCCCGGACTTAGGTCTTACCATAAGAGCTGCTGTAATAGCTAAATTTCCAGAATGGAAATTCGCTAATAAACCAGTTAGTTATACATTGAACAATTGAAATTAATGAATTTTCCAAGCGAATAAATTGTATACACAACAAATAAATGTATGTATATTGATACCAACAAACTACACCACCGCCACCAGAATATAATTAAAATTTATCAACAAGTTCATCATTATAGTTATTGTTCATTCCACACTTTTATAATTCAATTGATATCGATGGGCACGTAATAGAATATTTTAATATTTTAATGTTCGTAATTGACAGGTAATATTTTTGTTATTGTCATTAAACATTATTTATGAGTTGTTTATCTAATTACGATAAAACTGTACCTTGTATATAAGAGAACTAGGTTATTACATACAATTTTATTAAAGTTACTTGCATGAACGGTATGACATTTCAAAGAGGAAGAAACAAAGTGTCTTTCTGCAATTCCGACACTAAAATATACATATACTTAAGGTCCTGCTCAGGCAACAAACTTCACACTTGTGATCAAAAGTCAGATTCAAATCCCTTAGTGTATGTGTATAATATTGTCTTAAGGGGAGGTTTACTCGAGAGTCCTTAAAAATTATGTATTTTTCTAGATTTTTTTTTCTCAAGAACGAAAGTAAATATCAATTTCAAATTTTGTGCACATATTTATTAAGTACTAAACTACACAAAAGAAATTTTTCAAGGAAAGATATAAAAAAGTGTCCATTTTATAGATAGTGCAGTGTGACGATACCTATAATACCTCTCTACCTCTATCTCTCCACCTCTACCTATAATATCAATAAATTGCTGAAAGGAAAAAAAATGGCGGATGTTTGAACTTTTGATTACGATTTTTGTCTTATTTTTCGCTTTTTAAAGTAAATTTAAAAATAAAAAAATATTGAAAGTGTATCGAACTTAGGCAGAGGTGCCGAAGAATTGAATTATCTTTAAAATAAAAAATTAAAAAAAAAGGATCCATCGAATAGTTTTTGAGTTATCGTGTCCACCAGTTCCAAAAATGTAGTTCCGAGATATTATAAAATATATATAAAGAAACGTATTTTCAAAATTTTATATTTTTATACTCATTATTGCGTGAACTACGATTTTTGAATTTTTTTTGTAGAAAGCTGGATTCGGTTAATGTGCAAGAATCTTGTTTTTAAATTATTTTCAGTAAAATCACTTTGGGAACATATTCTACACATAATATGCTACCAATTTTTGCAAAAAAAAATTGATTTTTTTTAACGACTCTCAAGTAAACCTCCCCTTAAATTTATTTCGAAGCGTTCTCCATTTTTATAAAAATTACTACTTTAGTTTTTTTTTTGCAGTTTTTTTCAACCCGCGGCCTAGGCAGTCTAATGAGAAATTACGGATACTTTTGAATGACTAACAAAATTATACAATATCTAAATATTTTCATATGTGACAGCTCTGTATAAAGTTATCTAAAATTTTACTGAAACATGATTAAAAAAAAATAAATGAGAACGTACTAGACCTTTCAAAAAGTTCCATGGACCGCTGATTACATAAATCGGATTACTTTAAATTGATTTTCTAGTAATGATAAAACCATCAAATACAAATTTGTATTTTAACTTTGTAGTTTTGTGTATATTTTTATTGTCCAACAAAACGAAATCTTACCGCAACTTTTCTTGTTAAAGTATTACATTCGGTAGAAAAATTTTATTGTAAATAAAACTTTGTTAAATCTGTTCAGTGTGACATTAAAAATTGGTATGAAAATAAACTACCCGAATACATCATATCCATATAAAGAGTTTCAATAACAAATAAAGTCTTTTTCCTTTTTACTCGTTTGAATGTAATAAATCCTCAGTGCCTGTTTTCAGGCATAAAGATGGAAATGAAAAATGAAAAAGAAATTGAAATTAGTTTTATTTATAAAAAATGTTTTTTTGAAGATTTGTAAAATGAAATGTGGATAGGAAAAAAATTCTTTTTATTAAAAATAATAAATGTAAATAGCAAATTCTTTTTTGAAATTTTCAAAAAGAAAAAAAATATTAAATTTACATCTTGCGTTTCTTTATTTTATTTGAAGTTCATTCAAGTATTGTTTCAGTTAGCTAAACGTACTTAAAATAAAATCCCAATAGAGAATATTTTAAAATTATTAAAATTTTATCTTTATTAAAGGACGAACAGAAAAATTTATCAAATATTTTATTTAAAAATTATAAATTATGTACAAAAATGTGATTCCCCTAGAATATTCTTTTTAATTTCTCATGGGACTCAGTTTAAATATCAGGAATCTTTTCAAAGAAAGTATCTTTTTTACTTATTTTTATCATGGAAATGTTGTATAGTTCAGTAGGTACACACAGGGACAACAACGAACATTAACTATTTATTTATTCACTTGTACGCCAGTCAAAAATCATATCCATGCAAAAATTAAGAAAAAGTTAATTAAAATATTATTTAAATTGTGTGGAATAAGATAGCATAAAATATACTCCGAATAAATCAAATAATTGAGTGTATTTGTGTATTATTTTAAATCAGTGGTTCAATGCTTTGCAACATTACCAAACTTTTACGCAGCCATCACATTTCTTTAATAGGTATTAATTTTAAGCGTCATGAATTTTTTCGACTCACCCAACAAGCCCAAAAACATAATATGTATTCATGTTAATCGTCAGTACCAGTAGCCTTTAGATAATGTCAGTTATTCATTTGGTATCGGTTTCTTTTTCTTTTTAAATTAATGAAATTTAAAGCGTAATGACTGAGATTCGCCACTGGAGTGCAAGGAGTTAAAAATATGTATTTTTTTATTCGAACAAAATAAAACGATTCAAATAAAACCCCTTGTGTTTATTGGGTACACATTGGACAACATAAAATAGAGAAAATATAAAGACTTTTATACCGATGTATAAGCACGTATAAATATATTACAGGGGATTCCAGCAATTTTTTACGTATGTAAGAAGGGTAATTTATATATTTTTTTTACTTGCTTTTGTGTATGCTTTTAAAAAAAAACTGTAATATTTTGAATGTCTACGATTTACATTACAATCGAAGAATATTTTGTAAATTCCTTTTGTGTTTTATAACTCACGAGAACCGAATCATTAACAATAAGTACAGGGTAGCCACCAGGGTAACTTCAACTAATAGCCAGTGATCCTGTATTTGGGTCGAGCTTGAACTAACCAGTGGCACTACATATAGTATTGTATGTATAAATATTTGCCGTGGGGGTTGTTTCATTATGAATGGAAATGATGAGCAAAATAATATATGTTCATTTCATAAGTGGTCATACACAATCAATGAAATAAGGAATAAGAAATAAGAAATAAGGAATAAGAAGTATGCCATCTAGTGACGTTGAATGGAACTTTCACGCCCATAGGTATATGTATTTAGGTATTTTTGTATATCAAAATTCATGAAAAAATAACGTTCGTGATGACTTTTTTTTGTCACTAAAGTGAAAAAAATCACGAATTTTGACGTACAAAAGTACCTACATATTTATATCTATGAGCAGGTACGTTAAAATTCCACTTAACGTCACTAGATGGCATACTTCTTATTCCTTATTTCTTATTCCCTATTTCATTGATTGTGTAGACACCCTAACTGTAAGAATTTCAAAAATACCGTTTTAACTCGCCAATTCCCAAGCCAAGATCTATTAAGAGAAGATCCTAATTTTGTGCTTGTTTTTATATTTAGGTATTCAGTGTATGGAAAATTTTTTTTTTAAATATACCCTTTCATTTTTTTAAAATGAGGTGTCACCTAAAGATGACACTGGGCGTTATCTATTGCATGTAAAGCGTAAAGGTTACTTATGTCTGCTATAAATTTTACGATATCTTCACTGTACAATAACTCAAAGCACTCAGTGACTTGCAGTTCTTCTTCTTCAAACGCCTCTGCAATACTTTCGCCACAATCACCTTTTCCACAAGAAGAAAAAAAAAGAGCAGTAGTGTTTGACCACTTCTGTATCGTAGACTCTTTTATTATTTTTTTTTTCGAGCAGGTTCTCCAATTTCTTCTTCTCCCTCTTCTCTATCATCTTTTTCATCATTTCCATCGGAAGGTCTGGCTTGCACTTCCACGTTTGAACGCAACATTCGACTTTTCATCCTCACTTTCTTCATCAGTAATTTCACCATCTTGAGGAGGGAATAAGATGATATCGCCAGGATTGTCTCTAGCCTTCAAAACATGTGTTATCTCATTTAACGTCAGTTTTGCACTCACTGCAAATAGCATCAAGCATCATTTTTTGTTACAATATTGCCCAGTGTCACCTACAGGTGACACTCACAAAATTCAACGTTATTTTAGGTACATAATAAAGTTTTTCTTGCAAAAAAATCTCTTTCATTATAAGCTTGATTCTCGAAATAATAATTTGTAATAACAATAATAACAGTACTTTTACCCTTTACACATTTTTATAACAGCGAAAATACAACAAGATGCACTAACACGCAGTAAAACAGAAGACCATTTGAAATAACGGAATTAATTTGACCGTTGAAATAACGTCAGTGTTGCCAAATTAAAACCATGAATACTACTAACAAGTAAAGGTCCCGAGGCCGGACCTATCGATTTCGATGAAACTTAAATATATTGTAGAACACTAAAAACTAAGGGACACGTATTTTTTTTTATCTGCGGAAAAACGGTTTGAAGGGGTGAAATCGCCCTCCAAAAATTGGGGTAAAAATTTAATTTTTCAAATATCTCGAAAACAGTAAGAGATAGAGCAAAAGTTTAAATTGGCGATATTACTCTTTTTTAAACAGCTATCTATTGATATGCAATTTGTTCATATTACATCAACAGGGGTGGTTGGGGGTTAAAATTTGGGGGTTAATTTTGCAAAAAGGGGGTGAAAAATAAACAATATAAAAATTTTGTTTACAGATTTGAAATCTACGTCAAAAAATCTAATTGACCTATTTTTGCTCAATGCCCTAATATTAAGTCTAGGGGTAGTTAACTAGAGGGTGACCATGTCGAATAGTCGTACAATTTGGGTATTTCAAGAAGTTCTTCTTCATGGAAAATAGCTTAAGACAATTAGAATAACGTAGAAATGAAATTCTCGAATTCAAAATTGAGTTTGAGCAACACTGGAGAGGGGGTGAGTCACCCTCTTAAATTACATACTAGTTTATATACACTAATTTTTGCTATTAACACACTGATAGTGGGTAAAATAATGTCACAATAAGTGGTTCTGAAGTTGTACTATCATATGTAAGGTCTTTATTAGGTTTGTTTTTTAATGGATATTATAGTTTGCCTTATCGAAAATTATCGTTACCGAAAATTACATAACCTAACCTAAAATAACGAAACCTAATAAAAACCTTACATACGATAGTCTAACTTCAGAACCATCTATTGTGACATTATTACCCCCTGTCAGTGTGTTAATTGCAAAAATTAGTGTATGTAAACTAGTATGTAATTTAAGAGGGTGACTCACCCCCTCTCCAATGTTGCTCAAACTCAATTTTGAATTTGAGAATTTCATTTCTACGTTATTCTAATTGTCTTAAGCTATTTTCCATGAAGAACAACTTCTTGAAATACCCAAATAGTACGATTATTCGACATAGTCACCCTCTAGTTAACTACCCCTAGACTTAATATTAGGATATTGAGCAAAAACAGGTCAATTAGATTTTTTGACGTAGATTTCAAATCTGTAAACAAAATTTTTATATTGTTTATTTTTCACCCCCTTTTTGCAAAATTAACCCCCAAATTTTACCCCCCAACCACCCCTGTTGATGTAATTTGAACAAATTGCATATCAATAGATAGCTCTTTAAAAAAGAGTAATATCGCCAATTTAAACTTTTGCTCTATCTCTTACTGTTTTCGAGATATTTGCAAAATTAAATTTTTACCCCAGTTTTTGGAGGGCGATTTCACCCCTTCAAACCGTTTTTCCGCAGATAAAAAAAAATACGTGTCCCTTAGTTTTTAGTGTTCTACAACATATTTAAGTTTCATCAAAATCGATAGGTCCGGCCTCGGGACCTTTACTTGTAAGTATTAATATTTTAGTAGTAACACATTTATTTTCAAATATGTTATATTGTCTTTAAAAAAAAATTGCAAATCACTGTCACCTAGAGGTGACACTGAGAATTCCCGAGTTAAGGTAATGTCAGTTTGTCCTTCAATACTTACTTGGGTATCTATTTTTTTTCCAATAAATCTTAAGGAAAAATAAATCCAATAAATATGCAATTAAATACAAATATGTTCAAGTTGGTGTAAGTTATTTTCTTTACATCCTTTGTTTTGATTCAAAATATCTTCCTTTCTATTTTTCTTCAGTTGGAAGATGTTTTGACAACATTTCTATTATTCGTTGCCCATCCATACAGACATTTCACCTTAAGGCTTATTTATAGGATTTTCTCTATTTCATCATAATATAGAAAAATAAAAAAAAACTTTGAAAAAAAACTTTTTTTATTTTTTTTTATTTTTTTTTTTGGGTTCTGGTTTCCTATTTCACAAAAAGAAAACAAATGTAAATTTTAAATTACATATTGTATACGGATGTTAAATGTACACATATTTATGTATTTTTTTTTTCTTCTTTGAACCTAAATAAAATTGCTTTTATGGATATCGAAAATTATACCTATACGAGGGACAGATTGGTTCTATTTTTCTCCAATATAAAAACTTTAATATGTAAGAGAGGAAGAAAAATACATGATTGTAATGTAAAACAACGTTTCCCAACCTTTTTTCAGTCACACGCGACCCAAATTGGTCACATAGGACAAGTATTTAATTTTTTGCGTTACAAATATTTTCAGTACCTAATGTATTTCAGCTCAAGATATTTGTACCTATTTTAAAATTGTAGATTTTTAAAGTATAAATTATAAATACGAGCTTTGTTAACTTAAATAAATTTTTTAGTTAAGAAAGTCGTAATAAAGCAAATTAGTGTTTTTGTAGGTTTTTGTGTAAATTCGTGTTTTTCATAGAATACCAGAGATAAAAATACTTAAATACATAAGACATGAAATATTTGCACTGACTGAAGTATTTTTTATAAAAGTAGGAACACTTTCATAACTTCTTAGTCATTTGTATGGTGTTTTTTTTCTTTTTTTTTTTATATACAGAAGAGGGAAATATTTTTTTAAAAATATTTTAAAATCGATGTCATAAAAGGTAGGAAAGTTTTCTTCACATAATCAATATTTTTACCTTAAAGAGGATAGTTTGAACTTTCTAAAACCTTGTTTCTATTTTAATGTAACATCATTACTTTTGGGGATATTAAAAGTTAAATTTAAAAATACCGTTTTTTTGTTTTTTGCATTTATAAAATTTAAACTATTTATTTTTTGTTTACCTTTTTAAAAAAAATATTATCCTGAAGAAATTAAAAAATTGAATGCCATTATTAAAATTTAGAAGTTTCAAGCTTTCATACGTTTTTTTCAAAATCATCGTCCAACCATTTTTGATTGAGGTACAGTCTTTTAAAAAGAAGTTAAAAACTTCAAAAATTCTTGATATTTCTTTAATTTTTTTGATGAGTATACATATAGTCGGATATAATAGTCGACGTATTATCTGCGATTATGTATTTTGATTTTCCATTGTGCAATCACGTATACCAAACTATATCACGTTTAATGTGTGTGAAATTGATCACTAGTTATTTACATATATGAATGAGTTCCTATACATAGGTAGCTATATAATGTATATGTATGTACGTAATATATCATATATCAATTTTCTGTGGTGTTTTTTTTTTTTTATTTTTTTTACAGTGATAGAACTTTTGATTGGAATATCCATAAATAAAAAAAGACATTTTGTTTTGATATTTGTACACATATTTAGTAAAGATTGATATCGCTGTAACGTTTACAATTGTATTAAAATTGATTAATAAGAAAATGTAAAAAAAACAACATTATTTCGGAAAATGATCGAACGAACTGATCTGCACAATTCATGGGTTGATGTCAGTGGTGTATTAGCGTTTCGCTATATGCAATAGCGTAACGCTATTAAAATTGATCTGTAATAGCAGTGACTAGGTGGAGATAATAGATATACATGTATCATATCTTCAAATTTCAGGCCCGGCAGTATCATTTTATTATAAGGCTTATTTTTTTTTCTATTAACGCTATATTTTAAGAAAACCAAACTATTAATGATATTTATTAAGGAATTTAATATAATAATTAAACGAATTAAAAGCAAATTTTAATATTAAATTCAAAAACACATAAATAAAATAAAAAAACGCCCCCATTGTAAAATGTATACGTTAATGTTAGATGTCAACTTAATATCAAGACCTTATCTATTACTGCCATCTTTTAGTTGATACTATATATACACATTAATTAGTTACTAATAGCGTTCTGTTTTATTGCACACATACATATGTACATACGATACATACGACGCCTGGCAGTCAGCTAGTATACTATATTATTTACGTCAATATAACCTCCGAAAAGAGTGTAACTAATCGTTTTTTGAATTTGGAGAGTGAATATTATTATATTTAATAAAAACGCGATTAAAATATACTGAGAGTAGTGGTAAATGGAAATAATTGAAGTTAGGAAGGTGTGAATATTATAAAAAAGTGACAACGCAAAAAGGCATAACATTTCACAGGAAAGTGTTTTGAAATGAATCGTTTGAAGGTTAAGATCACATAGCAATTGTTATCAATTTTATTAGATTTCCTACAAACAAAAATGAAAGGCATGAATGGACGAAAATGTTGGGACATCCAAATTGGGAGCCTGTAAAAACGGTTGTCCTTTGCTCTGACCATTTTGCAAGCGATTGCTTCGAACGATGGTGGAAAGGTAGTGTTTTCACAATTTTGAGGACATGGGAGAAACTTGCCACTCCATAAAATAAAATTTGGAATTTGTATAACTATAAGTAATCAATTTCTATCGACTGATTTTCTCCGAATTTGATAACATTTTTTTTTTAAATACTCTTTTTGTGTTATAAAATTGGGACAAATAAATGACAAAAAATTTTATTTTGCTTAAAATCATTTTTGTTAATAAATAAACTATAAATAAATTCACCAAGTGCGTGTTTGACACACATTAAATTAGGGTTGTTGTTGTTTTAACTAACAACTCCTCGTTCTAAAAAAAATTTTCTAATTGTTGACTGGTGATATATATGTGCGCGTCATCAAGATCTAACATTATACCAAATTTTAAATTTCTATGCGTGATGAATCCGCAAAAGTTGGATTTCGTAATCGTTTCAAAGGAAATTATGAGAATGATGAACCGTAATAAACAAATATACTTAAATTTCTTATATTATACTTATTGTATATTTTATCCTAAGAATTGGGATGAACTCTGGCTATTGACTGCGAAACACTGACATAATGCGTGTTTACCACGCACTTGGTGATTTTTTTTCTTTACGGATATGTGTAAAAGTTTGTGTTTTATGTTGACGAATCAGCAATAACAAGTGATATGTTGGATGCCAGCACATAACTCGTATTGCTACCAAAATAACACCCTATTTTTTATTTCAGTTTTACAGTTCTATCGTGTTAAAAAGAAAGCACTCTATACTTATTCTGATAAATGATTGGAATTAAATTCACACTTAAACTACATAATCGTTTGTACGAGACTATACTCATGTGTAATTGTTTTTTGTTGCTTTTCTTGTTGTTTCATTGTATTTTGTTTTTTTTGAATGGCATTCATAAATCATTTTTAATTATTGAGTTTGTACGAACAATATGAAATTAATGTCTATGAATAAATTTTAAATATAGGATTTCCTTTTTTGGGATTTCATTTTTGAAAGCCTTGAAAATTTTCCACTCTCAATACTGACATCTCTAAATTCAGATTCCCAATTGCAAAATTTTTTTTGATTGTACTTCTTCAAGAAATTGTATACCCTGCGCTCTCACCATAAAATTGTTTCCATTACTATTTTCGGGACAAACTTTTTTATGACTGTTTTTAATACTTTACACTTACGCGAGAGGTTTGTATTATTAAAAAGAAATTGTATACAACGAAAATTTGTTACCAAAGAATTTAAGAATGGTAACCATCAACTAGCAAAAATTCGACAGTTGTTTGAGTTAAATTACCCTTAGGCAACAAATTTGTTTTGTAAAAAACATAAATTTATTCAGAAAAAATATAAAATTCGAGTGTAATACTGTAAGACAATTCAATGAATAAAATAGTATAATTCATATTATATTTAATATTTCATTACTATGGTTTTCAAATTAATTAAATTTACCAATAAAAACTTTTTATTTCATTTTTATCGTGCTTACGAAATGGTCAGTAAAAAGTTTCCTACCACTTTTTTCGCTGTAAAAGTGGCAAAATACTATAATATTCTTATGGAGCTCGGTATACATGAGTTAAATTGTGTTAAGAAAATGTTAAACTTAATGTAGGGGTTTGGTGGAAAAATTCTGTGAACCTCTCAAAGTTAACCAACTCAATCATCTAATGTTTTTCTGTTTTGCCAACAAACGGAAACTTAAGTAATGAAAGGTATGAAAAAAATGTATTTTTAAGATAATAAAATTATTTAATATTTAAATTCATTATCGACTAGTGTTTTATCAAGAAAAATATTTAAATTCATTATCGACTAGTGTTTTATTAAGCCTTATCGTGTTTTGGAATCAATTTTCGAGGGAATGTCGTCGAAGTGTTTTTTGGCTTTTTGGCTATTAAGTATATGACGAAAGTCAACGATTACAGAGATACAATTGCAATATATTTTGTTATTTTTGTTTAATGAAGGATTAAAGCCCAAAGAAGCCACAAAGATTACAAAATAGTGTTCTAAAACACTTGATTGTATTGGTTGTAGATTTTTTCATATTTCGAAAAACACAGGCATTTCTTTTTATTACTTAATAATATAAAACTGATAAAAAGTTTTATATTGTATTGGAATTCATAAAAAGACATGGATTGGTCCTCTTATATTACATATAAACATTATATTCTTTTAGATTTCTTAGGCCCGCCACACACGTACAGTTTCAACTGACAGTTTGAACTGAACAGTTCAACTATACAGTTTAAACTCTACGTGTGTGGGTATTTCAGTCTCAGTTCAACGCAACTGTACAGTTAAACTGAGACGAATGAAATTTCAATTTTTAAACTGAAAGGTTCAACTGATTGTTGCGTGTGTGGGGGTTCAACTGTACAGTTCCCAGTTCAATTTGTGTCAGGAGCACAGACCAATGAACACTATTATTATTACACAACTAGACAAAGCATAAAGCCGGTTTGTAGGCATTTTTCTTGTGGCAGGTAACGGGGTGAGACGGGTGAGATTTAAGGAATATAATATATTGTACACTTCTCCGCAAATGGATAATGGAACTATAATTAAAACGAATACCACTCTTTTTCTTTCAAAATTTGGCAGCTTCTTCTCAAAACAGTAAAATTTTATTATCAGTATTATATTTTGACAATAATTATATGAAAACGTTACTACAAATACCACAGATTATTGCATTGATTACTACATTACAGAATATTATTAAGTCGTATACTGGCCATATTTGACTGCTTCATTTATAAATTGATAGAGTGAGTCTATAGGATATACAGAATATGTTCTTTGGTCTGTGGTCAGGAGCAAGTGCGTTTGAATTTTTTTTTTTTAACAATATAATTTCCGCGGAATCAAAGATGTTGCTAGGTCAAATTGTCCTGCTGTTTCCAATCCATTGTAAAAACTTAAGGATTGAACTGTACGTGTGTGTGCTTCTACAGTGCACAGTTTCACCTGACAGTTTAAACTATTCAGTTCAAACTGTCAGTTGAAACTGTACGTGTGTGGCGGGCCTTATATACGTACTTTCAGTTAATGAGTCACAGTTTCATATAATAATAACACTTTAAAACAAAAATCCATCCCCAAAATTATCCCCTAATTCAAACAGCTAGACACGACTTCCTACTCCCATTTGTTTTTGTACAGAATATTTTACATACAATATGTCTAAATATAACGTCAACCCCATCGTTTATGAGCTAATAATAATATCTGTGGCGAGAAAAATATAAAACCGAATAAATGATAATGTTTGTAGCATGGCATGTACGTAACTTTTTAAAGGATCTCAGAGTAGTTGTTTGTCTATTAGTCCTAAGGGTATTTTCCGATACGTGGGTACGTGAAATGGCTGTGATGTTATGACTTGTCCTCTGTGTGTCATATGTACCTACTTACCACACAGGATCAGACAGGATATAGAATGTAACATATCCATTGCGATGTATAAAAAAAAATCCTATTGCAGCATCCTGCATAACACAGCTCTTCCCAATGGTGCAAAAAAAAATGTAAAATTTTTTAATTTCGGCAAAAAATTATTTAAGATTCCGCGTATCGAACGTGTTTGGCTGAAGAACTCATCCAAAAGCTTTGGGATTTTCAATGTTTCCATTAAATTTCGTTAAAATTTCTCTCAGTCCCGGGCTCAAGTCACACCATAACAGTGGCTGTAATAGCTGAATTTTCGATTTGGAAATTCGTTAAAAAGATTAAAAAACATATTCAGTCATTCAGTAATGTCATTGTATATACTACGAGGCTGCTTTACTTTACAATCAAATGACGACACATAAATTTCAATTTTTTTTTTTATCTTTTGCATAATGTCGAAAAAATACGTTGAAGTAAAAGTTGGTTTCACACACATAATGGGCTTCAATTTAAAAGCTCATATCGTGTTAGGTAATTATTTAAAACAAGTAAAAAAAACAGGAAATATATTTTGTTGTTTCTAATTTTTTTTTCTGTGATTTTCGAAAAAAGCTGCACACTTGTGATGGGATTGGAGGCAACGATTCTTTAGGAAAATTTTTATTGTATGTTACCTATTTATTTTTTTCTAAAAAAATCGACCAAGAGTGAGTTGGATTCGCACAATTAGGATTCCGTACAGTGAACAGTCACTAGACCAAATTAAACTTTTTTTTTTGTTTATGTATGTTTATTTAAGGCGTTACATCACTTTGAAATGTCAGAAAAGAAGGTTTTATTCGAGAATCTTTTTTCCGTAATGAATAATACAGTCAACATAAAACTTTCTAGAGTGTATTACACGAGATCTGAGGAGCACAAAAAGGTTTTTTGCATCCAATTTACAAAACAAAATGGCGGCGCCGGCGCAAATCAAATACAGACACTTTTTTCCGCAGAGGTTCATAGTGGGCAGCATAACAATTTTAAAATAGTAGCTAAAAAATAAAAATTTTCATCATTTAATTTTATTAGAGAAGTACACAAGATTATTAAGAAACGCCGTGAGCAGCGGGGCCCCATCACGGAAGTCGAATTTTTCCCTTCATTTTCGGTATTGAATGTCTACAAGCGAAATGTGTTTGAAAGTCTACAAGCGATTTGTCATTTTGGTGGTTTCAAAACTGATGATGAGTGTCCGGCTGATCGGGGTTTTAAAAAAGGTTTTAAGTTTTTAAGGGCTGAACCTCAGTAAATTTCAATTTTGTGCCGATAGCAGTTAGCAGGAAAAAAGCCAACACAAGTCGTGCAAGGGCATTCCTACCCATGCTTATCTGCCAATTGCCTTATCGCTAAATGACAACAGTTATCTAAAAAGCTGCAGCTAAAATTTCAAATCAGTCAGATGAGAATTATTTTTCCCATCGTTTTGTAAAACGTAGTTTTAATAAAAACCCATCTAAAGTTTCAAAAAACGCGTTTACCGTTTTGTATGTTTATAGCTATTATTTTTAAATTATTTATGGAAATAGAGCAAAAGTAACGAAATAAGCTGATGAAATAAAGTAATAAAAAAAGGTTATTAATTAAACTGAAAGGTTTTAAACGTTTTCAACCGCTTGGAATCATTTTAGAAATCGAATTCAAATCTATTTTTAATGTATATTTTCGCAGTTATATTTCCTTTCGAATGTCATTCTAGAGATGTTAATACATCATTTTAGCCAAAAAAAAGGGGAAATGTTTTTACCCAAAGATTGTATCGAAAATATATCCGTGCTTAAATCCTACTAAAAAAAGAATGTATTTTTTATAGAATTTAATAAAAGTATAAACTGAAATGTTGTCGAATTACCATTTAGTGACTTAGGTTTAAACCCTACTGTGCTTTTTATTTTATTTTTTTATTTGCACCATGGAGATTTTTTAAAACAGAGAAAATAACTACTAACACCTAAAATTGCTGGAATGAACAGTAGAAAATAGAATATGCGAAGAAAAACAATGCAATAAATTTTCGTTCGCATCCATCTGTTTTCCTTTATGTGTTTCTTACAGTCAGCCAAATAACTTCAGATTGCATTGTTATGTCGATATATAACTTTATTGGTTGGTATACTCGTATATGTAGTATCTATTACGGGTTTTAAAGTTTATTCAACCGAGCTTGAGAAAATTAAAACCCTAAAATTCTCAAAATAAAGATCTAAAATTTCGCTAATATGTGGAGAGTGACTGTCTAGTAACCTCAAAAATACCAGTTGTGCAAAAAGTATGTACGATTTTAAATGGGTGAAACACTCCCGCAAAACTGGAACTAAGAAATTTAAAAATTGAGTCGCTGAGTTTCAAAACTATCTAATTGACGATTTTTTCAAAATTGAGTTAGATACGGTTTATTATGCAGGAGGATAAACTGCACCAAAAAATACCAACTAGACGGTGCTAAGTCAGCTTTTTCCGCTTTAATTTTAATGACAAAAATATGAAACTGTTTCAAAAGTAATTAATTGCAATATTTTCCAATTAAAAAAACATGGCGTTGCAAGCAATACAAACCAGTTGCAAAACTATCTAATTACTTATATAAAAATGGCGTCATTAGAAAAACCTGGAACAAAAATTGCTAGTTAGGGTAGTCAATATGTGGCACTGCAGGGCCTGCAGAAGATCAAATAATTGTATGTAATAATTTTATTACTCTCTCTAAGAAAATATTTACTATTGGAATAACTAGAAAAAAATACAAAGAAACTTGTGGAATTGTCAAATATAACAGGCTGCGAATGTGTGCAGAATAAAATTGTGTGAAACATCGTGGTTCTGATTTGAGTTTTACTGTTAAATTACAGTAAAGAGACTTGTTTTATGGGAGACTATTCTACTAAATTATAAGAAAATATCTTAGTTTTCATAAGTTATAATAAAAACAACGTTGTACAATGTAAATAGATAGATTTGTACGAATGTTGTTTTATTTAAAACTTATTGAAAGAATAATAAACTGTTGCAAAAGTGTCTAATTGTTAGTGTTACTGCTGCAAAAGTTTCAACCGTTTCAAAACCATCTAATTAAAGCAAACTGCTGCAAAGGTAGTTAATTATAATTTTTAATCGTTATCTACTAATTTTATTGATGAGTGGTATCGTTGTTATTATTTCTTTATAAGAATTGTATGATTTTTCCTAAAAATTTAATGGTAAAAACCACATCATAATTATTATTATAAGTGAGAAAACAGTTTTTTGTGTTTCCTGAACATTTTTAGGTGTGTCAGTTAGATGGTTTTGAAACTCATCGACTCAATTGATGAATTTTTGTTTATACATATGTACGTACTACACAGAGTTCTGGTAATAAATATAACATTATTTTTTGCATCAACATATCTTAAGCGATGGCCCCCTGCTTCTCAGGAACTTGAAAAGTTGAAAATTGACGAAATTTTATTTATTACACTTTTACATCGATTTTCTTTGTTCTCATGGAGTAAAATTTTTTTTCCCTAAAAACAAGTCGTAATCAATACATTCTAAATAATACGTAGACAAAATTTGAAAATTTTCTTAAGAAAACTATTTCATGGATATTTTAAAATCGTCTTTGGCAACTGTACAAAACGTTGAAACTAGGGATTGTAAATTTATCGACTTTTTCATTTACCGGTAATTCGGTAAATTTTATTAGCAAAACCAGTTTACCGGTATTCTTTAAAACACGGAAAATATAAAAATAAGTACCTATTTAAAAAAAAAAAATAAATAAAAACGTAAAATTATTTTATTAAGGTTATTGTATACAGTATACAAAATAAGATAATAATTATGTCAAAAAAAATTGTATCTGTTTGATTTTACGACTTGGTAGGTATCTACAGCTTCATTCACAGAAATATACCGACCATTGTTATTGTTTATTGAAAAAATAATTTTAAATTTTGTTAACTAATCATAAAATATGAATCAATTATATATAGCATTGCGTTGTGCGATTTTATTGTACCATAGAATAATAGTTTACAGTAAGGGGTAATTTGATTGTGTACATTTACGTTCAGTAAACTTGATCATTCTTCTATGAAATAAAATGAACTTATAAAAATTTTCAAATATATTATTTTTAATTTATCGAATTATCGGTAAAGAATCAGCGTTTTACCGGTAAAAATTTTAAGGCATTTTTAGTAATTTACCGGTAAACCGGTTTACCGGTATTACAATCCCTAGTTGAAACAAAGTATTTGAGTGTTTCAGAATCATATCAGCTATCAATTAAAATATTCTGTTGAATTCTCAACTGACGTTAAACAAACTATACTCGATTAACACATATATCAGAGACACGCCGTGCAATAAAATGTTTGTGTGTATATTTCTTTTAACTGAAAAAATATCTAGCTAGACACAATTATTGGCATCAATTGTTAAATCAATAAATGTGTGCGGTAGGTAGCGAACGGCGTAGCTATATAAGTTAATGTTCTTGCACCAATAAAAATTATACTTTCAGTCAGTGGTGGATAAATAAATGTTGAGAAAAGAAATGTTAGTATAGGATTGCTGGACGGAAAATAATTCCTTTTTTCATTTTCAATTTCCATTTGAAACTTGAAGACTTGAACAAATATGGCCTGGAGTATATAGATGCTTTGTATTGTATTGGTCTACACAGAAACAGAAACAGAATAATTCAATTTGTTTGATTAAAAATTGAGCAGAAAAGTCGTTTGTTTATTTCGTTGTGTTGTTGTTCTAACTTACTAACTTTAAAAAGAATTCATTCTTTTTCTCAAATGTACAATTTGAGGCTATGTAAGTTGTAATTTCTTGTTAGATTATAACGACAAATAAAATTTATTGCCTTAATTTCTTCAACGAGTAACAATGTCTGAAATCAGTACAGTAATTTATTGAAGAAAGTTATTTATATTTACTGTTTTAACATATTTTAATATATTATTATGGGAGCGCCGAGGGATAAAATATTGTAATATCGCTTTCCTAGAATGAAAGTGGGATATCTGGGAATTTCCCGATTTTCATTTTTAGTACCACGTAATAGATAAGTCAATTAGGTATCGAATAACATATTTCACAAGTTCGTAGGATATAAAATTTTTGAAGAGCATTGCTTTAAATCTCAGGGTCACCATTTAAACTAATGTATTATTAAAATTTAAAATGCAGTTATCTCAAAACTACACGGAGAGAAAATTCCTATAAAAATTACTGTGCTCATACTACAATCGACGTGTAACAGGCGAACATATCCAATTTTTATGTCACCGAAGGATGACATATTAATCTCGTTGTGTGATTATAGTGGGGGAAAAATTAATAATAATAATAATAATATAATAATTATAGAGTTGTACATGCATATATTGAATAAACGCAAGAGGGCTGTATTCTCACTGTACTTAAAAAACGAGCCAAAAAATCATAAATTAACACTTTCACTGAGGTGACATTACTTAGTGCTTGTCAAAAATACGCGCTTGACGAATTTTTGTACGTTAAAATTATAAAAATTATAGTTATATTATTGTAATTTTTATAATTTTACCGTACAAAAATTGGATATGTTCGCCTGTTACACGTCGATTGTAGTATGAGCACAGTAATTTTTATAGGAATTTCCTCTCCGTGTAACATTTTCCAGATATCTCACTTTCATACTAGGAAGGCGATATATATAGTCGACTGCTCGTTATAAGACTGCCGCTTACAAGATTATTCCCCTCAAGCAGCAGTTGCAATTTCCCCCACTTAATCCCCTTTTCGAATTTTGTGCCAGACCACTCCTTATAAGACTATGTTGTAACTTAAAATTCACATAGTGTTTGGAAAAATTATCAAACTGGATCGCCTGGGACTCGAACCCGGATCTCTTGGTCTTCGATAACTGCGTCTCGCATTAAAGAGAGGATGTGTTTGATTGAATATCGAACTGGAATGACACTCAAACAAACGGTCGGTAGCCTAATTTGTAAGACGCTTGGCTAGCACCAAGAGATCCGGGTCCGCGTCCCAGCCGATCCAGTTTTGATAATTTTTCAAACACTATGTAAATTTTAATTAACATTATTTAAATATTTAAATTAATGAATTGGTCATACATGTCAAAGTAAATCGAGTGGTTAAGTATCAAGTATCAGCTAAAGCTGGACATTAAGTAAACATGAATATTGGTGTATGTATAAATATGGACAAAAGTCCGCCATACATTAATAATGTTTCAAAAGCACTCGATAACATTTGAAATTAAAAATATGCTGGAACTGTCAAAATTATAAACTAAGTATAGGAATGTAACGCTGAAATAGTCTTATAAGGAGTAGTCGCGCAACAAAATTAAGTGTGCGGTAGTGAAGACACTCAAATTCCGAGAAAAATTTCCCTTACGTCCCCTAGACTAGTCTTATAACGGGTATTCGACTTGTATTCTTACTTGATTGCTTTATAAAACTGTCCTTAAAGCACATAGTTTTCTCAAGGAAATTTTAAAATTTTATGTACATCTTATTTAGGTAAGTACTAATAAAAAAAAAATTTATGGAAACAGAAAAAATCAATGAAAAAGTTGGTGTCGAAATTATATAAAAATAAAAAATAAAAAATTTATGAAATAGATACATGTATAAACAGACGCTCTACACACTTTGAAGATGATTCACTGTTTAGCTTTTGAGGTACCGTAAAACCGTCTATACCCGGACACTTTGCACCCAACTTAAAAGTAAATTATTTCTACATTAACCTGCTACAATAAACACTTGTTCTTGACGTCATTAGAGAGAGAAAAACATTCTCTAAACAGCTGTACCAATAAAAACTACGGATTTCAACTTTTACTATCTCATTTTACAGGATTACATATACTATCCTACAGTTTTTCAAAGAAATAAGATGTGTGTCTAACTTAGACATGTAATTTTCATCATAATTGTCATATTGTTTTAGTTTTGATTTGTTATGTGTTCAGAATTTTATCGCGCATCATTTAATGATGTTTGAAGTTATATTCGATGTATATATAAAAGAATGCATGCTATATATGTATATCCGTTTAGACCCGGACACATCAGTTTTTTACACTATGGCCGCGATTCGCACCAGCTGTAACTCACACTATCCATACGTTAATATTCCCCCCAGAATTACGCGGTTTGTGCCTCCTTCTGGTGTCATATCGTATGTTTACTTCATAGAGAGGCATACTATGCATTGCCCCGTCGCCCTTCCCACAAAATATTTTGAAGTCTTTGACAGGTTCAAAGACATCACACTATCCTAAACTCGACGGAGAGGTTAGTTTGCATGTTATTACGTTATTTAAGCAAGTGTCCGTGTCAAAACCGATCTAGGGTGTAGACTCGGACACTTACTAATTATTTTTTGTTTTTGTTATTTTCACTTATAATAAAACAAATGGGGCAGGGATATAATAATAATAATAATAATAATAATAATAATATCTTTATTCGACAAATGATCATACAAGATGCGTGTCATCGTCACATATACAATTAATTACATTTCACTTATGTCGTAAAATGTTTCTTTAATTAAGTAATCTTTTAACGATTTTTTAAAGTTATATATATTCGACAAGTTTCTTATATTATTTGGTAATTTGTTAAAAACATCACCACTAAATATTACAGGGCTTTTCCTAAAAGTGGTTAAATTATGCTTTGGAACAACAAGTTGGTTTCCTTTTCTAGTGGAATATTGGTGGCTCTCACCCACTGTACTAAAAATTGTCTCATTTTGCTTAGCGTATAATGCAGCCTCATAAATATACAGCGAGGGCAAAGTTAAAATATTAAATCTCCTAAAAAGGGGGGCACATGATTCTGCTCTTTTCAAATTAAACATGTATCGAATAATCATTTTTTGTTTTAAAAATAATTTCCTAAATGAGGGTGAATGACCCCAGCATAAAATTCCATATTTAAGGTGTGGATAGACAAAAGCATAATAAAAAGTAATCAGCATAGCTTCATCAGGAACTATAGTTCGCAATCGTCGCAGTGCATAGGCGTATTTACTAATAGTACTACAAACATTTGTTATATGAATATCCCAGTTCAAATTGCTGGTTATGGTTATGCCCAAAAGCTTAAACTGATCTACAGTACATATCTGATCACTGTTAAATTGGGTGTTAACAGGTTTTCTTAAGGAAAAGTTCATAATTTTTGTTTTATTCATGTTCAGTTTCAGACTATTCCGTTGACAATATCCGTCAAGAGCTGATAGACTATTGTTTACATTAACCATTAATTGTGACAACAAGTCGGCTGATGTTATTATGCTTGTATCGTCAGCATACGATATAAAGCTATCATTGATGGAAGTTTGAGGTAAATCATTAATATATAAAATAAACAAGACCGGTCCAAGAACGGAACCTTGTGGTACCGATATAGGGTCAGTTTTATGTATATTTGATGCACCGTTACCGATAGATACGTATTGTCTCCTGTTGCTTAAAAAGCTTTCAATCCATTTTAAAGGGATACCTCGAATACCCAAATTTTCCAATTTCAACAACAGTGTATCATGACGGATAGTATCAAATGCTTTACTTAAATCACAGAACAGAGCACATGTATGTCGTCCTTTATAACAAATAATATACACTCTTTCTAATGATAATACTTTTGTTGGCGATATCGATGAAGGAAACATGTATAAATATAAAATTAACCAAAAAATGTAAAAAAGTGTCAAAATAAGCAAACAAATAAAATTTTTATTTTATTTATTTATGGTACGAATATTTTATAGAAAAATTATGCTTATAAACAAAATTCAGTGATAATAATCAGCAATAACAAATATGTTAAAGCCGACTTTAAGCAGTAAAAATCGAGATAATTCTTACTTTAGTTTAAAGTCGACTTTTACACTAACGGAGCTTTAAATTTGATTGTAAAACAGTACCAAAAATGAAATCAGTTTTAAAGTTGGCTTTAGTGTTAAAGTCGGCTTTAAATGTGAATGTAAAACCGGCCGTTAGTTATATTTATTATCAGAGCTCACTTATCCTGTTTTGCCCCACCGATCCCCCTAAAACTATATATATATATATATATATATATATATATATATATATATATATATATATATATATATGTATATATATGTATATAACAAAATCAAATTATGAATATAACTAATTTTAACGTGTTTGAGGGATTTAGGGGGGTTAATGGCACAGGTACAGTTATTTGATGAGTTTAAAAAAAAAACTCGTTATAAACTCGTTATTTAAAGAAGGTGGCGGCACCAAGCGGGCAAGTTTACTACTATTAATACATGCTTTTTTCTGTTATATTTAATGTAACAGACGTGCATACAATTTTTATGCGACGTACTACCAAATACTTAATACCGACAACAGAAAAAAATAAACTTTGACATTTAAAAGAGCTTTTTTCAACAAAAAAAAAAAAAAAATCTGAATACAATTTTTCAAGGTAAAAAAATGTTTATTTAATATTCTATAGGGTGTTCTAAAAAGTTAAGATCGCTTAAATTTTCGTTTCAAAAACATTATAATCTTATATTTGTGTTCGTTATTCATATACGTTCAGTAATAACGACCAGTAAAGTGATTGTTTGAATTGTGATAATTATCGAATTTGTAGTTTCGTAAATCAAGCTAAACATTTTTTAGTCATCTGTAGGTATACGATTCAAAATAGTTTCTTTCATAATGATATACCTCATTAGTGATTCTTTGTTCATATTTTTATATCTGATTAAACAGTTTTGCAACTAAAAAAGACAGAAAGCTATATAGAATATTGATATAAAAAGGTAACAGGTCTTAATCAAACATATTTTGAAAAGTTTTGTATTCTGAGGTAGTATAAAGTATTATACTGACCTAAATATTCGGAGCCAATAAATTGTCGAGGGTGGAAGATTATCCGATATTTTTTTTGCAACAACCCAATATTTTTGTCCCATTCACAATGTACTAATCTTAAACTGGTTACTAAGCTCCCAACGAATACTCAGCAACCATTTGGTATTCGACCTATTCCGTTACGTTTACTTAAAGTGGTAAGAAAATACTCTTAAATTATTAGACGGCTACATACAGCTACATAGTCATGATATGCGAGGATTCTTAAGTATCCATGGTTATAAAAATAAACTTACGACCCGAATATGAGTATGGTACAAAATATCGAATTGTTTTAGCCAACGGTTGAATCGGGTATTCGTTGCGAGCCCATGTTACTTTAAAATTATCGTGGTAAAGGCATTATTGGATACTGATTTAATATTTTAAAATACGAATTATCACTCAAATATTTAGAACTAATTGGCTATAGAGACACAACTTGGAACAAACTTACATAATAGTATATTACGTGATTGAGGTTGTAAGTTGCATATTACACACGAGCGAAAAAGTTACGCAAGAGCCGCGTAGCGGCGAGTGCATAATTGCGCGAGTGTGTAATATGCCTTACAACCGAGTTACGTACTATACTTTATCTACGACAAACATGAAATTCGCAAAAAACGACAAAAATTTAGTACAAATCTACGAATACCAATACATTAAAGTTATGTAGTATTTCAAAATTTATTAAAAACAAACGTAATCCGTCAGTTCCTAGGTAAAATTTTTGTTCAGATTCTAACATAATATGTATCATGTATATCACTGTATAATATATGATAATTAAAAAACATGGGATCGTTGCTTTGTCACTTTTCACAACAAAAATCGTATAAACACGAGTCGACTTTCGGCCATTACGCCATCCTCAGGTGAAAAACACAACTTAGCACACAACAGTTGTGTTTTTCACCTGAGGATGGCGTAATGGCCGAAAGTCGACTCGTGTTTATACGATTTTTGTTGTGAAAAGTGACAAAGCAACGATCCCATGTTTTTTAATATGGATTTTCACAAAGTAAACCTTTCCAATATTATATAATAATTATAAGAATTAATAAAAGTGTAGTAGGCGTTGTTATTTTTAGCATACATACATGTAAAGGGTCATTTTTTGTACAGTTGGATATGTGACTGTATGTAAAACGTAGCTTACTCAGATAGCATTTTGTACAATAAACAAGCAATTTCATGGTAGTCGTAGATAAACTAATTTAAACCATCCTTGAAGCTAAATAACTCTATTTTATGTTCATCTCAAACTTTTTCAGATATGAAACTGCAAATTTGTATATAAAGCTAAATTATACGTAATGATTGAGAAGTGAAAGTTGACGGTTGGTATCGTGAAAAAACAGAAAAACTTTTCGAGAATTTCGTTTAGTAATACATAATAACGTTTTTTCAGGACACATTACCACTACAATCAGTATTTTCCATACTGCGTCGCTCGTATAGGACGGAATAACGAATACGGAACTTTATCAATAAAATTTACATAACAATAGCAATGTTGTATTCTGTCGGTGACCCAGTGAGTCAGTTACTTTCAGTCTATGCGTATTACATCTACATACATATAGAAGGTATTCATTCGCAAGCTATAGAGATATTGAGTTTATTTAGCAATCATAGTATCAACTTTTTCCTGTATCTAGCTTATAATAGGGCAGTTAATGTATGTTATTGGGAACATAACGTGTTATACATACCAAGCAATCAGATATAGTTATCTGTGTTCAATTTTTTTTTGCTCTGTATTGTAATTTTAGATTTTGTCTTTGATTTCATTCGAATTCAACAAAATGTTGTTAATTTTGTATTCACGTTTGTTTTCAATTGGTAATAGAGAGATATGTTGTATTTATAAAATAATGTTCTGACCTGAATAAAGCTAACAGTTTGAAAAATGGATCATATGCCAGCCATATTTTGTATTAAAGTCAGTCAACTTTGCCATCATACCACACTCTGTGTTAAAAAAATTAAAATCGAATAGCTCATAATGTCTGTCATCAATTTTTTTTTTCTGGTGTTGATAGCAGAGGCGGTGCAAGACTAAAATAGGGAGTGGGCAAAATAATTTTTGCCAGGCCTCCGACAATTTTCTCTTTGAAATTTCTGCCTTAAAAATTAAGTGACGAACATAAAAAAGCGTCTTTAAATCATTTTTGCGAGGCTCCTCTGGATTTTGTAACAGGGTGACGATCGACCTGCAAAACCTGAAAAACCCGGAAAAAAGTCAGGGAAAAGTTGGGGAATTTCAATCGTAGTCAGGGATTTTTCTACTTTTCGCCCCGACGAGAACGTCGAGTGATAGTTTGTGCTCTTTAGTTGTATTTTTGCCACTGACGAGCAAAAAAAAAACTTTATTTTTAGAAATTACCTTATTTTTAAACATTTTTTTTTCGGAGTAGGTGCTGAAATTTTATTCAGAGTCAGGGAGAAGTCAGTGATTTTTGAAATTGGTTTTCAATCGCCACGTTGTGTATATCAACATGTTTTCAAAAAAAAAAAAAAAAAAACTTTTTAAAAATTTGATAGCGAGCAAAAAAAAAAAACGCCGATGATTTTGTGAAGCCCTAATGATAATAAACAAAAAACCTGGTCCCTGAAATCAACAACTGACAACACTATTAATCATGTGAGTCCTCCAGAGGTGCGAGGCTATAGGCGGTCGTCCACTTCGCCTACCCTCTGCGCCGCCACTGGTTGGTAGTCCTGATTTCTTGGAATCATTAATTTTTTTCAGTATATATGATAAATTAATGTTTTCAGTCAATTTGCAAACTTTAGCTGGTATTTCAAAAACGTATACTAAACAATTTTCCAATGTATTTATTCACGTAATGTTAAATAATTCGCTTAAGTAATGGTTACTGTCGGTTAAGAAAAATTACAGTCCTTTTACAATTGACAACATTGCTCATGTATGCACATTTTAATAAATAATGTAGCAGCTAAGCCAATAATTCGAAATTTCCATTCTACTACGTTTTATTATTATTAGATAATTATTTGGAATTAATAACTAAGTATAAACAACAGTGGTATTTTCACGAATTTTACAATATCTTTGATACTTTAATAAAAAAATTGGGGATAGGCAAATTTATTAATTCGTTGACATTTCATTAAAACAGTATATAACGAAATTAATTTCCTCTTCATTTAATGCAGGTAATGTTTAGCTGAGTTTGCGTACGATATCAAGAAGTTCATAGTAAATCCTTTTATAATCAAAGTTAATCTACGTACAATATAAATTTCATTATAATTTCAATTAAATGGGATCAGTGATATTGTATGAAACGTTAATGTTTACATGACTATTGTACAAGGTTGTAGTAACATTATAAATTTCAAGTTAAGAAGATATCTATTGAATTGATGTTAGAAAATGTTGAAACTACTGATGTATAAAATGTGAAATCAATGAAGTGATAAATTGACAAGATCAACAACTAACATGGCCATTTACACTATCAAAATTTGTACGGGACTCCTGTTTGATTATAAAATTTCCACTTAATAACATTTTATTTTAAATTAATTTGAAATTATAAATACGTATTGAATTATTTCGGGACGGGATGTCCGGAAACAACGGTCAGGACAGCGATTCTTGAAAAGTGAAGTGACGTGGAATGGAATGAAATGAAATAGCTGAGAACAGAACCAAAGAAAATATATTTTTATAAATTGGTAGGTATACATTATTGTGATAGGCCGCTATTACACTGTCATAGATATATATCAAAGTTTTATTTAATCAAAGAAAAATTTAGTGTAATAAGTCAACTTTTATAATATAATTTTTTTGTAACCATAGTTAAAAATACTTCTTAATATTTGATCATAGATTTGATCAAAGATCTTTGACACATATCTATGACAATGTAATAGCGGCCCTAATGGGTACTCTATCGACGAAATTGATTACTAATAAGAGGAGGTATTATTTATGGTACCTACACAGTTTTCATTTCCGATTACATATTATGTGAAATTTAAAATATAAAATTTACAAACATTCATCATTTTATTGCCATCTTTCGTCCATTTCGTTTGCGTTTGTTGTGATTTTTGAATAGCTAGCTGTGCTTTATATTAATTGTTTTAATTTTTTACCTTTTTTCTTATATTTTAATTATTTTATATCTTTTATTAATTTTTTTTATTTAAATTATATATTTTCCTTGGACATAACCTTGTTTTATAGTAGTAGCGTTTGTTTTTGTTTATTTAGTAATTTTATTTAGTTTTTCATTAATTAATTTTAAAATTCCTCCACCAGATTCAGCTCGATCTTGCATTCTCCTCCTCGGGTTTGATTTCGCTGTTTAAAATATGTAACAGAAAATGAAAACTGTGTTATTAGTAATCAATTTCGTCGATAGAGTACCCATTATCACAATAATGTATACCTACCAACTTATAAAAATATATTTCCTTTGGTTCTGTTCTCAGCTATTTCATTTCATTCCATTCCACTTCACTTTACTTTTCAAGAATCGCTATCCAGGTCTTATTTAAAATCTTGAATGTATACATATATCTTTTTTACATTAAGTCTGTTGAATAAAAAGAAGTATTTACTTTTACTTCCTATTTTTTAAGTTTTTACTTAAATAAAAACATATAAGTGAAGGGGTTAGAACAATAAGGGTCTAAGTGGATAAAACCATTTTTTGAGATATTCGTGTTTAAAATTCTTTGAGAAAATAATATTCTGTACCCAAGAAATTAAAAAATATTTGAATCAGTCAATTAAATTATACAATTGGCTATCTGGACACTGTACTGTTTGAGCATTCTTTAGCTCCCAACATTTTCAAATGAAATTTTTTACTTAAAAAAATCACTTACAAGTAAAGGTCCCGAAGCCGGATCTATCGATTTTGATGAAACTTACATATGTGGTAGAACATTAAAAACTAAGCGACACGTATTTCTTTTTATCCGCGGAAAAACGGTTTAAAGGGGTGAAATCGCCCTTCAAAAATTGTGGTAAAAATTTAATTTTTCAAATATCTCGAAAACAGTAAGAGATAGAGCAAAAGTTTAAATGTTCGTAGTAATAATCACAAATTTAAATGTTTCATTTATCCACAAAATAAATCACTGTTTTATTTTAGGTACAGTACCGACACTTAACCCCTTATCGCATACAAAGCCATATATGGATTCTAAGTTTTACTCTTTTTTTTTTCAACATATTAAATGTTTTTTTTTTTTTTTGAAACTAATGTTAAATTAGTTGAGCGGGTTGTCAAAGTATTTGAAGTTATGTTCAGAGTGTCCGATCGTTACAGTACAATTAATTGGTGCTAATATTATTTGTGGAAACTAAACAATAAAACGGTAAGTACTAAAATCAAAAATTTTCAAAACACATTCTTTATATATTCAAGAACATGGAATAGTTGTGATTCGTGTGTGTTTTCTTGTTTTCTTCGATTTTTAGGGCTTATTTTGAAATTGCCATATTTGGCTGCGTATGCGTTTAATCCAAATTATTATTGGGCATATATGGCTTCATATCGATTTTATGGTACATCCCATAGCATGTCAATTCTATTCCTGGTGATTATGAGTGACGATGATTTTGCTTCTGATTCCCCAGTACTCCTACCAGCCAATACATTCCATTAACTTCGGTGGCCAGAAAACGTACTGCAATAAACCGAAAACGTGCTCCATCTAGCTTGCCCGGCTCACCTATATTCATTAAAAAAGCACGAAAAACTCCAGCTAGGCATCAAGACCTCCTTTTGAAGTCTGTGCGATCAGATAAGACCATTTCCCCGAATGGACAAAACTAAATTGACAATTATGTCAAAACTGCTCAAAATTCTGTTCATTTGCCAAATGTGGAAAGTGTCAAGTTTATTTATGTTACAATGGCAAATAAAATTGCATACAGATTTTCATAAAATATAATTGCATTTTTCATTTAACGCATACGAAGCCATATATGGCTTCGTTAAGTAATTTCTAAACAATAAGACTTAATTTTTTTTTCTTAATTTGACTACTAAAATAAAAGAAATAAGACATTTTCAGTAAAAAAATTTTTTTCTTCACCTCCTTCATAATTCATGCAATAAGGAGTTAACTAATTTAAAAAAAAATGCTCTTACATCCTTATGGTTTTAACCCCTTCAAGTGATTGCTTACAAAAAGAGTTTACTCTAGAAAAGGGTAAACTCTTTTTTTAAGTAATCACTTATGTTTTTATTTAAGTAAAAACTTAAAAAAGGAAGTAAAAGTAAATACTTTTTTTTTATTCAATAGGCCCATTGTTTTTTACTCCGTGTAAAATTCTCACCGCAATAAATCATCCTATATTACATTTGCTACATAATTTTTAGAACATTTATAATAAATAATGTTTATTTTTTCACCTAAGCTCACGTCAATTTACTTCGCGTTTACTATGCTAAAAAAAATTTGGTAATGTGACATACTACAAGAAAACACGGTTTAAATAAAATTTCAACAAACGAAGTGAAAATAATGAAGTTACAAAAAAAAATATTTTCTGGAATATAAATAGACATTTAAATTTTTTTGTGAGTACAGTTAAGTTGCAACAAAAATGATAAACTAGCCCTCAACTTCTGAAATCGTCTTTTCTTTATTTATGTAAATATACAAAAAAAATTCCTATAACCAATCACAAAAAAAGGATTTTCACGTATTTGAAAATATTTTAATACATATATGAAATATCAATTTTTTTTAGTGTATCTGTTTTTACATTGTGACATTTGATCCTGGAGTTTGTTGTCAGAGGGGCCCGTAAAGGCCCGAGGGCAACAATTCACACGAGGGATCAAATGAATCACTAATATCGTGGTGTATATATTATTTTTTTTTGCAATTTCAAATAATTTAAAATTATAAAAATTAAGAAGAAAATTGTTTAAATATCATGAGAAATTAATTAAATCAGACAATGCATTATAACTGTTTGTCTTTATCGATTAGTTTGAATTTGCTTACTATTTTGAATAGGTAATTCTTTACTTAGTAGTATTATTTAATAAGAGTTAAATTTCACACTGTTTGCTGATTAATTTAAAAACGGGAACAAAAGTATTTTTAGTCCCTTGTGATTATAAATGACAGTTTGCGCCCTATTATCAGACACTAAAGAATGTATTTTTACTTCTGGAATTGCAAAAATATTTTTGTAGAGGCAGAAAAATGAATTTCATAAAAAAACGAATTTCTTCTGTACTTGAAAATAGCAACACAAAAAAGAAAATATGGTTTTTTTCCTTGTAGTATACGGTTGAAAAAACAATGAAAAATAATCAAATATCAGGTGAATATTTTTCATTTTAAAATATCTCGCGTATGGTTTTTTTCGCACGTTTTTCACGCAAAATAAATATTAATTTTACACATTTAATTTTTTTTTATTTACCTTTACTTGTACAAAATACGAAATTTTCTATGAAATTAAACGGATGTACTGGACCATGAGAAATGGATTCAAGTGATAATTCACAGGGTATATTTACATATACACGGAAAAATATAATCAAGGAAATAGCAGAACTTTTTGTTTAATATTGTTTTAAAATAATGCCTTTTCAAGTTATCGAAAACGTAAGAATAAAATGGAATAATAAAATAGGTAAAATTCCTAACGATTCCGTAGATATTTACATATTTATAATTTGTAACCGAAGTAAGAAAAAGAGGCGTTCTTTTTTACCCGTTGCATGTCAAGCGAAATATTGCCTACAGTATCATAAATAGGGCCGTTAATTTGACTCACCCAAAACACCAGCCAGAAACGCTTAAAATTGTCAAAGACATCCTTAAGGGGAGGTTTACTTGAGAGTCGTTAAAAAAAAATCGATTTTTTTTTTTTTTTTTGCAGACATTGGTAGCTAATAATGTGTAGAATATGTTCCCAAAGTGATTTTGCTGAAAGTAATTTAAGGGAAGGTTTACTTGAGATTTGATAAAAAAAATCCTTTTTTTTGCCGAAATTGATAGCAAATTATGTGTAGAATATGTTGCCAAAGTGATTTTACTGAAAATAATTTAAAAACAAGATTCTTGCACATTAACCGAATCCAGCTTTCTATAAAAGAAAAATTCAAAAAACGTAGTTGACGCAATAATGAGTATTAAATATAAAATTTTGAAAATACGTTTCTTTATATATATTTTATAATATCTCGGAACTACATTTTGGGAACTGGTGGACACGATAACTCAAAAACTATTCGATGGATCCTTTTTTTTAATTTTTTATATTTAAGATAATTCAATTCTTCGGCACCTCTACCTAAGTTCGATACACTTTCAATATTTTTTTTATTTTTAAATTTACTTTAAAGAGCGAAAATCGCCATGATCCGCCATTTTTGTTCTTTCAGCAAATTATTGATATTATATAGGTAGAGGTGACGGACTCTTCATATATTTTATAAATCTTTTTTGTTTTTGGATTTCGGTGGTTTATTACCGGCGCTAGGATGTCCACCAACAAGGCATTGGATTTTCGGATCGTCACACTGCACTATCTATAAAATGGACATTTTTTTATATTTTTCCTTGAAAAAATTTTTTTTGTATAGTTTTAATACTTAATAAATATGTGCACAAAATTTTAAATTGATATTTACTTCCGTTCTTGAGAAAAAAATTCTAGAAAAATGCATAATTTTTAAGGACTCTTGAGTAAACCTCCCCTTAATACGGCGAAAGAGAAATTGTGCCTCTAGTTAATAAAATCATTGAGAAAAAAATTATTGAAAACTACCGTTATTTTATTTTTTTTTTTGAGGTGGGGGTCAAAATATAAGAACTCCTTAAAACCAAGCACTGTAAGGAACGAATTAAAATTTTCCAATCATTCTCAGATTATTATAACATTTCCTAAACACCGCAAAAAAGTAACCAAAATAAATGCTTATGTTTATTTATTTTCACATGCGCATCTCTATATAAGTTAATTAATATACACCTAATTTAAAATTACTTCCTTTCCCATGTTTGCATGTTAAATGTTCGTTCAAAAAGCACAGTGAGAAAGGAAATGATTTCACGCTTTTCAAGACAAAGTTATAATAACAAATGCAATGTTTTATTACACTAACAAAAAACAAGATAAAGCTTTTTACTGTTTTATTAGCGTTTTGCTTTTATACAGACATCATAGAGTTACACTTTCTTTTTACGCTACTCTTAAGAGCTGGATTAGAGTATCACGATGTGTATGTATGTGTGTGTGTTGAGTGTGTTAGTCACGTTAATTCTTCGCCTCATTCTGTATAAATGTAATGATGTAATGTTTATAATAAAACAGCCGTGAAATGTCAGAAAGTAAAAGCAATACATAGATCAGTGTTTCCCAAACTTTTTTAAATCGTGAAATATATTCTTTTAATTCACAAAAGATTACGTGCGCGATTTAAATTAGTTTGTTTTATAACAATAATGGTTTTTTTGTTTTGAGATTCCTTGTCAATAATAGACGCCAAACTTCAAATTCTTACGTTATTTAGCTCTTAAGAGATACCTCTGTGTCAGACGGACGGGCGTATACGAGAATGATCTTATAAGCGTTTCGTTTATCCTTTTATGGCACAAAACTCTAAAAACACCGTCTATTTTTCCTTTTTTCTTAAACTGTGTTAAACACATAAAAGCATACAGAATATTTAGAATTAAATCGCTTAGGTTTAATTGAGCAGCAAAATAAATATAGAAACACAGTGAAAAAATTTGTGTTAAAATTACCACATTTCACATGTACAGAACGGTCCACTCAATTCTTTGTGTTATTTTAACACAAAGCATATGTGTCAAATCTTTACACAAGATTTGTGTCAATGATTTAACACACAGGAGGAAATACATTTTGTGTTTATTTTTCAGATTTATCAGAGTTAGTTGTTAAACTTTTTTATTCAGTATTTTACTTCCACTTAAGATATTTGAAAATTTATCGTCAAAAATTATAACGATTTTGTTCATATATCATTATAAATGAAACTCAAAGAACCCAAAGTAAGTCAGTCCTTTGTAAAAATTTTTACTCGTTTCCATATATATGTACCAAAATATATATAATAAAAAAGATGAGAGTAGTTCTTATTATTAAACAAAACCGAAAAATTATAAGTATTTTCAGTTATTGACGAATATAGTTTAATATTCAATATTGTATAATATCCAATCTCAAGTAAGCTTACATAATTTTTTGTAACTGAATCTGTAACAAAATAACTTTAAATTTAAGAAAATTGTTTCATTTCTAAACGTTTAATAAAACTATATTCGTCAATAACTGAAAAACAGTACAATTTTTTGGTTTTGTTTAATAATAAGAACTACTCTCATCTTTTTTATTATATATATTTGGGTACATATATATTCTCTTGTAAGTTAAGTACTTATAGCATTCTTTTGTTGTACACAAATATTATGTTACTTCCTTGTTGTTCAAAACAGGTTAACATTTTTATTCTGTTAAATCGAAATTTGTGTTAATATTTTCATTTAACACAAACATGAAATGTTACCTTAACGCAGGGTTGTGTTACTTATTTAACACAAAAATTTTAACCACTGCTTTTTTTACGCAAAAAACATTTTTTTTTACTGTGAATCGATCAGTAAAAATGACTAATTGACAAGCAATATGGTCATAAATAGGTAAATACGGTCAGCATTTAGTGTGTATATAGCCAGCTCATAAACCCTTTGAATGTCAAACAGTACAAATGGTATGCTAAAAAAAATTCACGAACAGTATATTTAGTTTAGCTTTAAATTTTTTTTGGCCTGCTATAAAGCCATTTAACACGTTCATTGCCAAGTTAAAAATGTAGACTTTGTGAGGTGGCCAAATATTTTACGTTAAATAAGTAGGTTCTTATACGTGACTGATCATATAGTAAAGTAGTCGTATCACGCGATATCGCGTGATACGGCAATGAACGTGTTAAACATTAAAAATATGCATCATAATAAGTTTATATTTGTACCACTAACTTAATCAAGCCCCGTCAAAAGAAAAGTTTTGGGTGTGCCACTGGTGTTGTTCTCTGGCCTCGCTTTTTTCACTGATTACTGTTGGTTGCGGAATTCAAGTGTTTCGCGAAACACATATTGGGAGACGTCGACCAAAATGATGCTCGTTAGTCGTTAATAACCCGCAAATAAAACACTCTGTTACTATGTTTACGTTTTTACGGATTTTACGGCACATGTAATATGATTGTATAGTAAGCAGCTACCATATTTATATGTATGGAATTGTGTTTATGATGTAAGTGAGGTGATTTTAAACTGTTCATGTTTACAATACGTACGGATAAATGTGTCTCATTTATTTTCTTCGAGAAAAGTATTATATTTTTATACATTTTGACAAAATGTTCCTTTTATATTTCCGGAATTCATGAAAAGAATTGTTTGAGATGAAAATCGAAGTAATACTCTTTTTTTTGTACAATTCATGTTATTTTAGCAACTAAACAAAAAAAGTCACTTTGGTGTGAATAATTTATTAAAAGCGCATAAATTGCGTTTCTCTTAGTCAGTGAAAGACATTTTTGTATTGAATTTTGTATGTGTTACTTTGCGAAATTAATTTTGCTCTATCGGAGACGTAGTTTTGTTACGAAAATTGTCAAATTTTGTGTAATTAGATTTGAGTATGCTAAATTTTCTTAGATCAAATGTTCGGGGTTTCCATGACTCCGGTACACAGAGAGAAAATTCATATAAAAATTACTGTGCTCAGCACTACAATCGACGTGTAAAAGGCGAACATATTCAATTTTGTACGGTAAAAATATAAAAATTATAATTCATCATAGAAAATTTAAAGGATAGAATATTGTTTCCGTAATATTAGCTCCGTAAAATGTGTAAAACAGCACAGTGAAAAGTTCCATTGCCGACAAAAAAATATTTTTTAATTGTTTTTCTTACAAAAATTACCATGATGTATGCCCTTGACTTTTGCCCTTTTGGAAATATATGAGATAGACTCTCTTGGTCCTTATTATAAAATTAAAAGAAAATCAAAAATGGACTTAACTACTTTTGTCTACCTGCGCTACTAGGGATCTTATGGATATGAAATTTCGGATACGGATATTTAAAAACATTTTTTTCGGCTTCGGTTACGGATATATAATAATACCGGATAATGTTTCGGATACGGTTACGGTTACGGATAATTACTTTTAGTGAACATTTTTTTTTTTTTAGAAAAACGGGGAAAACTGTACCGGAAAAAGTAAACGCCAAACACGAATCAACAAAAATCTATTAAAAGAAGCACATGCAGCAATAATTTTCTTCGATTTAACTCACGTTTTCCAATGACAGTTGTCTGTTATTATCCGAAACTTTTATTTTCGGATACGGTTTCGGTTACGGATAGTTAATTATTTCGGATATCCGGTAGTTTCGGTTACGGTTACGGATATCCATAACATTCCGAATATAGACATATAAAATTTTTTTCGCTATAACCTCAAGATTTCGCTAAGCGACGCCAAATGGGGTCGCGACCCGTAGTTTAAGAAGCCCTGTTGAGTTTTCAAAGAACTCAAATTAAAGAAGTACTTTAACTTTGTCTCAAGTTCGAAAGAAAATTAAAATGCGAGAACATATGAGAAAGTCCAAGACATACTGTGTGAGTTTTTCGAGAGTTTCCATTTTGATTACAGCCAAACTGTTGATTTAATCGAAAAATTGTTCAAATAAGAGTTGTAGATATCGACGGGGGCAACCGATTGCTATAGTCAGGAGCTTTATAGTTCTTATGGTTTTCGAGCTATGATACAAACTTATAGATTTTTAAATGAGATTATATATATTAATTTTTCGATAAAACTGATCTAATACATTAATTAACAACATAAATGAGCAAAAAAAATTTTTTTACCCAAGTTTAATTTTTTAATTTTTCTTTAATTTATCAGTTGGACAGTAAAAATATGCATATGTACTTGAGGCTACTTCGACCGATAGTGTTTTTCTTGGTTACATTTCCATTAACATCCAAGAAAAGACCCTTTTCCAGTACCATTTCTATCATAAAAATTTGGTTGTAATAGAAATGGCAACTCTCAAAAAACTCACATGGTATATTCAAAAATTTATGCCAAATTTCTTATTGTGTCAAAATCTTATTCTCTATGTACGGTGATAATTTTCACATCGCATCGTAATGACGCAGTTAATATTTTTTATGTGTATTCAGTCGAAAATGTTTACAGTTAGTTAAAAATTTCGAAATAATAAATTGCCATTGTGTCGATTACGTTGGAGAGAAAAATTATTTTCAGTACGAGATGCTATTTTTATTGTCGCAAACATTTCCTCCTTATCATCTTTTCACTAAAAACGATCGGGGCTCCATCCACCGGTCGTTTTCGCACAGACAGCAAACAACCAACACAAAAATAAAAGAAAATTTATGTCATTTTCAAGTCGCTGTTGCCATTGAATTGCTGAATCGATAGCTGTATAATAAATTGTAGTCTTTTATATCGTTACGAATGTTTCTGTATCCATAAATTTTTCGTCTACCATTTGTGATATTGATATTAAGTTCAACAATATTCACTAGAATATAAAATATTGAAAAAAATTGGCAAAAATGAAAAAAACAGGTGAGCACATAATATGTAAGTGTCGTGCAGCAAGTTGAATACCTGCGACAATTTTATTTCTTTTGCATTTTTTTCGGCATACTTAGTGTTTTCACGAAAATGAATTGAAAATTTTTTTGATACACCTGTGCTCGCTCGCATTCGATAATATATGTGGGTATACGATCAATTGTTTATAAAAAAAGTGGAAGTATTTTGCATACTATTTGGTTGAAATAAATTGTATTTTCGCTTTTTCGTTGTGCGTAATACGTGCTTATTTAAATTGTAAAATTTGCAAAATCTACAATAGCAAAAATGAAATTTATTTAAATGATGAGATTGAACGTTTATGCCTTTATCTTTGACTATATTAATCCAACAGTGGTAACTTGACTTCTGTTTTTGAATTACTAAAGTAAGTAAATAAGTAATGGATTAACACTCCGAGTGGAGTATATCTGCACAGTATAAATAAAAGATTATTACCATAGGCAGTAGCGAAACGCACTTTCTATCCTTTTTTGATATAAGTACAAACAATTATGTATGTCCTTTTTTACTTACGTGATTGTATGTGTTTGTACATGTGAGATTGAGCGTTGATAATGGTCATGTTAAATTATATGTGAACAACTAAAAGCAACTTTCTTCAAAATGAATTGAGCAAACGCGAAATTGATGACAGTATTCAACACGAGCATTTAGATCGTCACGACCTATTAGCACCAACCACTGTCGAAATCGGAAATATTAACTGAATTATTATAAAATATTAATAATTATTTATTATTTAACGTATTTTTACATAAGCAATCAAATTATAATAATACTTACAAATTTGCATCAAATGGCACTGAGAAAAAACATAAATTAAAATTTTGTTTTGAATGATTTAAACAAAATTTAGCAGCACAAGAGTTATCACCAGACATTTTAAGCCACCATAATAATTAAATACATATCAGAAATATTTTACAGATCACAAAACACACTATAATTACAAGGAATTATCAAAAATAACTGTTGACAAGTTTTAAATAAAAGAAATTTAATGACAGTTAAAATTCCACTGCCATCGTTGTTAAAAATTTTAAAAAAAGTCAGTGAAACTTAGACAAAATGGAATAATTTACATAATTATCAACTGTAAATTGTCACAAAATAATTTGACCTGCAAATTTATTTTTCTAAATTAAATTTACTTTAGTGATGATATTTTCACTGTATTAGTATGCATAATGTTATGCATTATTTAGGTACATAACATGGATAACCCTTTGGAATTTTTGAATTCCAAATGACACTCTTACGTCATCTCGTTTCGTAACTGTTTGTGAAACAAACTATTATTTAAACTGTGATATCCGCTTCATGGAAGCCTTCACGATCCGCTTTATGGGCTGGATCAGTCCCCATTTCCGACTGTTGCCGTAATGTTGGCCACGATTTTTCGCCACGCTGCTCGATCTGTTTGTTACCTTTGATTTCTAGCCGTGAACACCAATTTCCGTTAGATCTTTTTCAACGTCGTCCATCCATCTTGTCTTCGGTCTTCATCTACTTCTCGAACCAGGTTGCCATTCTAAAATAGTTCTGATGGTTGTTGCAGGCTCAGCTCTCCATATGTGCCCCAGCCATCTTATCCTTGCGGCTTTGATGATACTTATGGTATATGATATTTTCATTTCCTGTCTCTTTGGTTATTTCGTAATTTGTTCTTCTTCTGTAACTGTTTTCATCCATTTTATCGGACCTAATATTGATTGAAGAATTTTCCTTTCTGTTACTAACAGTACGTTTTATTCTTTTTGTATTAACGTCATCGTTTCTGCCGCATATGTTAAAATTAAAAAGTATAGTTGAATTACTGTAATTACAAAATCGAGAAAGAACGGAATAAAAGGAAACAAATACAATAGGCGTGACTCTGGTATCTTGTCTCGAAGAGGCATTACGACTCATAGACATACATTCGGTAAAATTACATTTGTGATAAGTTTAATTATAAAAATTGGACTTGTAAAAACGATAAAAGCTAACAAAATGTGATTTTAAGGGTTAATCCGGTCAATTTAGACTTAAAAATAGTAGCAAAATACAAAAATTAGGGGAGAGTTGAAAATTGATACGAATGTTCGGAACACCATTATAAATAAGTGTTGAAAAGTCTTCATCGATCCTGTACGTGGAAAAAATTTTCTTCAAGGTCAAAGGTTTCAAAAATGGGTTTTTCGCGTTTTTCAGCAAAACGGTAAGTTTTATCATAAAATTAGGTTAGACAAAAATTGTAGATCATATAATTATCTATAAAAAATATCTCTGTACTTTTTTTCCTAAGAGCCACCGTTAATGAGATATAACTATTACAAAAAATCTCCCACCTGCGCCGGAAGAACTCCTAAACACAATTTTTTGTAATTGTAAAAAGGGATGTGGTGCAAAATTCGGCTGCAAAAAACTTGGATTGTTTTGTTCTCTTGCGTGTACCAGTTGTCAAGGCCAGTCGTGGTCTATGTTGAATCACCAACAGAAGAGGATTCATATGATACCAACGAGGAGACATGTGATGCATTGCTATTGAGGCAGTTTACTTGCACCCAACAAGAAGAACAAGAAGAAGAACAAGAACAAGAAGGAGAAGAACAAGAAAAAGAAGAAGCAGAAATATTGATTATTAATCTGACGAATAATTTACCTCACTTTTTTTTAAAATCTATACCGCTTTCACCATTCCCAATAGTAATATTTTTTATTATTCAATAGTTTTCAATTAAACAGGGTCACCATAGATCGTGGAATAGGCCTACCGGGAAAACCCTCTAAAAATACCCGCTAAGTACACTACCTCACAGGTGGCGTGGAAACGTGTGCATATTATGAAGATTACAACTTTCGTAATAGTTATATCTCAGAAACGGTAGCTCTTAGAAAAAAAGTATTGAGACATTTTTTATAGATAATTATATGATCTACAATTTTATGTCTGACCTAATTTTATAATAAAACTTACTGTTTTTCTGAAAAACGCGAAAAACCCACTTTTGACCCTTTTGTCCTTGAATAAAATTTTTTCCACGAACAGGATCGATGAGGACTTTTCAACACTTATTTATAATGGTGTTCCGAACATTCATACCAATTTTCAGCTCTCCCCTAATTTTTGTACCTATGCATGTTTAAATTGACATTTAAAAGTACATTTTTTAAACATAGCGAAACTAAAACTCGGACACTTTTTGTCCGATGGGCTTTAAATTTTAACTGTAGCTTCTTAGAAATATAATATAGGTAAGTATCCAGGATTTTTATGATTGGTTGAAAATTAGAATTTTCAATGTTATTATAGACAAATTAAATCTAATTTTTTAGCGAAAAAACGAAAACTTTTCAACCAGTCTTGTATAGTTCATCAAAGTCTTGTGTACTTCTTTCCTAAATTTAACACAGGCTACGAAAAAAAATTCTTCATTAAAAATTTTTTTTGTTTACTTGAATATATTATGTAGAATTAATCTCATTTTATTTGCTTTTTTCATTTTCACAAAAGAGTTCTCGAACGAAAGTCGAATTTTTTAGTAAGTCAGCGAAACGCCTTGATGCAGATACTGATTTACAATAAATACAATGAGAAAAAAAACGCCGTGAGCAGCGGGGCCCCATCACGGTAGTCGAATTTTCCCCTTCATCTTCGGTATTGAATGTCTACAAGCGAAATGTGATTGAAAGTCTACAACCGAATTGTCATTTTGTTGGTTTCAAAACTGGTGATGAGTGTTCGGCTGATCGAGGCTTTAAAAAAAGGTTTTAAGTATTTAAGGGCTGTATCTCAGTAAATTTCAATTTTGTGCCGAAAACAGGTAGCAGAAAAAAAGCCAACACAATTCGTACGAGGACATTCCTGCCCATGTTTATCCGCTAATTGCCTTTATGTTTTAGTTTTAAATATTAAAAAAGGACCTTCAATAGTAAACTGGAAGGCCTTTATAAAGATATTTTTTCTTTCCAAAAAAATCCAAAATTTCTATTTTATAAATACTAAAAATCCAAAATTCCTAATTTATAAATAAACAGTGACTTTAATAACATTTTTAAATTACTTAATATGTATGTATTTCATTTGTCATAAAAGTAAGTTCACTTTTTTTTAAATTTTTTAAAATTACTATTCGCCTACTTGTATTTAGAATAAACATAATGCTTTTAAAACACATTTAACAATAGCATTCAATTCCGATGTAAAAATGGGAGAAGTGGGGGGAAAAGTGATGTGGACTCCCTACAAGGTACTAGCTGGATACTAACTGAATACACGTACAAAATTTCAGCCCTCTAGGTTTCCTTATGCAGTCTCTAGACGTGTTAGAAAACAAGCAAAAAAATTAAGGAAATATTGGCGTCAAAATCGTGGGGGTAAGGGTTAAAAGTTGAAACCTCCAAAAAACAGTGTCTGGCTATTAGCTTAACCTGTACACCAAATTTCAGCCCTCTAGGTTTATTTGGGGAGATTTTGACCCGAACGAAACTGTTAAAAAACAAGAAAAATCATGTTCTTTTGGGTATAAAAATGGTGGGGGTAGGGGTTAAAAGTCGAGACCCCGAAAAGGCACCCCCTTGATACTAACTCAATCCGAATACAAAATTTCAGCCCTCTAGGTTTATTCGGGTGACCTGTGTGAGTGGTACAAACTTCGAAAACGTCGAAAATGCATGAAATTGTAGCTTAAAAATGAGGTGGGTGGAGGTAAAACATTAAAACCTCCAAAAAGCACAACCTAGGTACGAACTTTATCAACACACCAAATTTCAACCCTCTACGTTAATTCTGGGGCGCTGGGGGCCTGTTAGATCCAGCGAAAATCGTTTTTCCCCCTCTACTCCCACCATATCATCCTAGGAAGCTGAATTTTGGATATGTTGTAGATAATTGACTGAAACATTATTTAAAACCGGTTCGGAAAAGTTTTATTGCTTTTCCGCCCCCCACCACCCCCTTAAAGGTCGGGTCAGAAAAAAAATTTGCCCAAAATTTGACCCCACTTTGATAGTATGAGGTGCCTCGAAAATGAGCCCCATTTACCAAATTTCATCTATTAACTTCCATAGGGGGCCCTACACAAATTAAAAGGTGGCGGGAAAATATATATATATATATATATATATATATATATATATATATATATATATATATATATATATATATATATATATATATATATATATATATCAGACATTTTTTTTTCTACATAATCGTGTTCTACGGGTCCGAAAACGGATAGCGCTCCTACTCTCGCCTCTCGCAGCTCTTATCGTATAGACTGTATAAGTCTAATTTTTCGGAGAAAATTCGACTAAAAATTTGATTTTAATCATTGTCAACGCTACTGTTATAACCTAATTACATTATTAAAACATTTTGCTATTAATTAATTACTTTTATAACTGAAAACTGATATAATTTCATCACTGCAACGACGAAATCCAATGGATCACTATCATCAAATTTACGTTCATACAGATGTACATATTCGCATAGTAAATTGCATATTATTAAGCATGCTCCACACTACACGCGAAGTTGTTAGAAGTTGATTTCGTGTTTCCTCGCTTCGTCTCCGACAATTTCCACTGCGTGTCAGTTATTTTTGTCCGAGTCAAAAGAGTGTATAAGGTAAACGGTATAGGGATTGACACCTTATAATTTGGAAAGTATATTGATTTTATAGAAATCAAAAAGCCTATTGTGAAGACCATTTTGTCTATTATCATTGAGTATATATCTAAATCAATTTTATAAAGACAGATATATAAATAAATTAGTAAAATTGAATTAATGTAGAATTTTCAGTAATTGACACTTTGAAGATCATTGAGATACACCGTAATAAGGTTGAGTATTGTGAGACTTTGCTCAAGTGAGTATGAATATACAGCTCAACTCTTTTTTATGCGGTTTTTTTTTTGTGCGATTTTTTTTATGCGATTCTTTTTATGCGGTTTGTAAAAAATGGCCATTAAAATGCATAATGTGAATCAAAATCACAAGACAGTAAGAAACTTAAACAATTACTATAATAACTTGCTTTGAAAAAAATACTTTTTAACGGCTTTTAAGCATTGAATCAATATATTGCATAAGAACATAACTTATTGCATCATTTAATTTTGTTTCAGATGTATTTTTCAAAATTTTCATAATATTATAAAATTGAAATAAAATGTTTCTATGTGTAAATTAATGCTTTATTTTGTTTATAGAAGCAACTTCTGAGGAAATTTCTAAGTTTTGAGCGTTTTGAGTGAAGTTTTTTCGATGAAACTTTTTTTATGCGGTCCCGACTAATCGCATAAAAAAAGTTTTTGGTACAGTCTGGATCGAACTATACTTTTTACAGCTATTTATGATATTTTTGAATATATTTTTTTGTGCGATTTTTTTTATGCGGTCCCCTCCACCGCACAAAAAAAGGATCAACTGTATTGTCATATACACATCTGTGTATATCCGAGTGTATGTATCTGACAACATATTCATATTCACTTGAACATACCATTGATGTTATATTTTTTTCCTGTTCCACTTACTACTAAGATGTTCTACTAAGTTACTAAGTTGTTCTACTAACTACTAATCTACTTACTTATGTGTTATTGACACTATAGGGGTGTCAACCACTATACCATTTACCCTACATTCAGTTTACCTCAGTGTGAAGTTCTACGTGGAGTGTGTAATGATGCTACTCGCACTTCGTCTACCTTCAACGAATACTTTGGCGAGCAACTTTGATCGAGAGAGTGTAGAGGTGACATAAAATAAATAGTACCACTAGTTCACTAGTATTATAGTATGTGTGCTTGTATTGAGAGCTCAATGTGTGTGTCATATGTGAATGATGGATTGTGAACTACTTATATGGAGGTAATTAATCATCTCCTGTTTGACATGGCGAGCTTTTTTTGTGTGTCTATGACGTACGATAAGTAGTGCGGATAGTATAGATGAGTACAGATATGTAATAATAATCATGTGTATGTGTAATACAAGGGCTATCAGTATTGTACAATGAATGATGTATATTGCGGGTGTCCCTTATTAACGCACGGATAGCCAATCGTCCTTAAAGTAAAATTATGTGATCAAAACGAAAATTTGATTTATTATTTGATTCGTCTTATAAAAAAATAACACTGTGACATCAAAATTAACTGGATAACTTTGGTCACAAAACAGAACACTATCGACACGTGTTTTATTTCGATACGAATACAAATTATATAATATGTGCATATTAACTATATACAGTAACGATTGATGGTGAATATATTATTAATAGTATATTATTTAGTGAGCTGTTAATGATAGCTATTACTCACCAAAATGAAATTACGACACTCGCTTAAGCGAGTAGAATACTATACTATTTTTCTACGATTTTTTTCTTTTTGATTTGAATAAAATTGAATACAATTTTTAAACCAAATGAATACAATTTTTAATCTATTTCTAATTTTATTAAATATTCTTATATGTATCGATGGAAATGATCAAAATAATATATAAATTGTTTTATTTACTTACACGCTACTGCGCAACATATATGAAATTAAAAACTGAATTATATATGAATAATAGTTAATACGGTGATTTCATTGGTCGAAAGGTATTGAGTAATAATCGTTCCTTTACACGTTTGAATAATGCTTTACTTTGTCAACAATTAACAGATATATAAAATGAGTGTGTTCTTCAACAGGAGTAGAAAAAAACATTTATTAATCCGTATGTATCTACGCATACAAATTAAAAATTAGAGTTCAATCATGCCAAAGAGGTATAGCTTTTAATTGCGTGTTCGTAAATACACACACCCACTTTTTTAAGGTTTCGTACGTTAAAAGGAAAATGAAACTGTAATAAGATCATTCTAGTGTTCGTCTGTTGCAGGTTTTTCTCGAAAACTATGTAGATAGATAGTTGATTTCCTGTAAGAATTTGAAATTTGGCATAATATCAGATTTTGATGACGTCAATAATTAAAAAAATTTAGTTTGGTTCAAAAAAATGTTATAGTTAATATATCGTGTGGGTATTATTTGAAATAGAGCTACCTCTAAGGTTTCTAAAATTATTTTTTTTAAATATGTAATTTTTAGTCCAGTGGTCATATGGGACAGTTCATGTATTTTTCAATTATCACAAGCTAATTTGGATAAGATTTAAATATCGATCAATAAAAAAAAGTTTATTTTGGTCTATTGACTGCTTACTGTTCGGGACCCTAATAGTACGAGTCCGGGTTGCTCTTGAGCTTTTTTTCAATTTAGTTAAATATTACTTTTTTTAAAACCTCAGTAGAATTTGAAGATGAATTTTTCGATTTTCTCGATCAAAATGTTGAGTTTTGTCTTCAACATACTATGTAAGATTTTCACAAAAATAATAGAAGCTTTAATTTTATGTAAAAATTAGCAACCTGTTTCAACTTCGTATGGAAGTTGTACTGTTTGCTTGTGCTGAATTCTTCATTTCTAGTTCATACACTAGCGGAAATAATTAAAGGATCAAAAAAAAAATTCCAAATTTTTAGCGATTTTTCGAATGACTGTATCTTCGTGAAAAATGGCCGTATCGGAGTCGTAAGCAAAGCAATTTAAAGCTGGAAGTTTCTTGTTTCGAGATCTTGCGATCAAAAAAATTTTTTTCTGAAAAAACAATGGCTAATCCTTGTAGAGAATTTATTCGAGTTTTTAAAACACCCGTTCAATTTTCTGTGTGATCATTGGTTGCTGAGATATCGATGGTCAAAGATGAAATGATCCTTTTCCATTCAAAGTCCGATATCTCAGCGAGAAGTGGTCGTATAAAAGTCTATAAAAAAGCAAATCAAAGCTGAATGAACAAGTTATCCGGTCCATATGGTGGTTAAGTCGAAAAAATTTTTTCCAAGCCCGTGGACCAAAAAAAAAAACCGAAAAAATTTCGAAAATTTTTTTTTTCAGTGTATTTATTACGATTGCGCCACACACGTTGCTTTGAAAATTTTTTTATTTTTTTTTCCAGCTTTAAATTGCTTTGCTTACGACTCCGATACGACCATTTTTCACGAAGATACAGCCATTCGAAAAATCGCTAAAAATTTGGAATTTTTTTTTTATCCTTTAATTATTTCCGCTAGTGTAGTTCAAATTTTTTTATCTTTGTGCTTTTGTGAATTCAAGAAAATGCAAATGCAATCTATTTAGGGAACACCCCATATACTCTCTTAACTGTAAAGATCATCAGTATATTATGATTACATGATTCATTGAAACTATATTAATATTATATTATACATATTATACACGGGCCGCTCTTGTGTACACGTGCGGTATTGACTGTATGACTATTGAGGAACACACTATTATAATGGTTGAATTATCCACTTATCTTGGGATGATTACACTATACAAATATAATCTACCTATTAAATTGTATAAGCGCAGATGTGTAGGTATTGTATGTGTTTGAAGGTATGCACCAACTGTCGATAGATATTATGCAAGTTGATAGTTAAATTTGTATCGTAATCACTAATCACAATGTTTAAGTAGTCACGTTCATAAATTTCCCATTCTATGTGTTTAAGAAAGTCAGGAACGTAATTGTCCATTTTTTCGAAGATTTCAAACTATAACTGTGAGGAAGACTATTCTAGTATGATTGTACTCACTCTTCATTTTAATGCAGAATTGCAAAAAATATTGTATGCAACACATGTAACATTGAAGTTTTGTTCAACTCGGCAAGCCTTACTGGACAACTATTACTACTCGTGAAAAAAAACTCTTTCGTTTTTGTTACTTTTACTGGATAAATATAATTAATATCGGCAATATCTCTGAAACCATCTGACGTCGAAGTTTTTCAGAAGCCTAAATACCAGCTTTTGATATAATATGATACAGGCTGATCCCTTTAACCTGGAATTTTCTATGTCTTGAAAAATAAGCTTGTAGGGAAACTTTGCCTGACCAAAAAAATAGTATTTCTGAAGAGGGCATCTTTCTGTACTAAAATAAGCCCCCTGTCCCCTAGGGGGAGGAGGGCGGTGGCAATTTTGAAATCTAAAATAGAAATACCCATTTTTTATTGCAGATTCGGATTCTACGGGACCAAATACTCAACTTTTATGCGATACATTTTTTTCTATTCGTAACAGATGGCGCTATAATTGTAAAAATAAGTTTATTTATATGCAAGTATGTAAACTCATTTTTACAATTATAACACCATCTGTTACGAATAGAAAAAAATGTTTTGTATAAAAGTTGAGTATTTTGTCCCGTAGAATCCGAATCAGCAATAAAAAATGGGGGTTTCTATTTTAGATTTCAAAACTGCCAACGTCCCCCGTCCCCTTAGGGAGCAGGGGGCTTATTTTAGTACAGAAAGATGTCCCATTCCGAAATACTATTTTTTTGGTCGGGCAAAGTTTCCCTACAAGTTTATTTTTCAAGACATAGAAAATTCCAGGTTAAATGGATCACCCATGTATACTCGTATTCTATATATTTTTAAATTGTCCTCAAAACTTTAAGGAAAACTTTATATTTTTAACCAAAAAAAGTTTTATGAAAAAGTTTTTAAAACGTTACAGAACGTTTATTGTCCGAAAAAAAAATGCGGTTATACTTTTCAGCCGCCATATTGAAGCCATTATTGTGTCAGGTCAGTTATGCCACTCATATTTGAAAAGTAGAGTTTCTAACCTTTAATTTGAACTATTGTACACCTATTTTAAGCAGGGGGTCTCCCGTTCAGAAAGAATACCCCATATATATATATATATATATATATATATATATATATATATATATATATATATATATATATATATATATATATATATATATATGACACCCTGCGTAAATATATAAAATATTTTTCCCCGTGCTTCCGCCATTATTTATTTACATTCAAAGATTTAAAATTATTAATGAGAAATATATTACTTTAAAAATTGAATCGAATTATTAACTATTGCAGTGTTTAACAAAAAATAAAATTTGAAGATTTTATTTAAAAAAAAAATTAATTCAACCTCTCAACTTTTATTTATATTTTCCCTCCACATCATCTACGCTCCTGTGCGGGAACGTATGAATCTTATTAATAATAAAATTGAAGCGATGATGACTTAGAGATAAAACAGCATGATACAGAATTCAAGTACACATTTAATAATAATCACATACGTAATCTAAAAATCTTAAAGAATAAGACACGAAGGCATTGAACAAGAGCTTTACCTACAAAGAACGTGCTATTTTCATTAAATATAATCCATGCTTAACGTTTTCATTAGGTTAAATACATAATCATTATTATTACATCTTGGAAAAAGGAGAATTTTAAAAATTCTCTCTTAAAATATTTTTCATATTAAGTAACTATTATAAAATTTTATTTATTGAAATTTTAAAACAAAATAACTAAATTTTATAAAAATTATTTTCCGATCAATTTGCCAAAGGAAAATTCATGCATGAATAAATTTTACGTATTATTATTTACATAATAATGTAACATATTAGGTATATCATTTTAGCTTTGTGGAATATTATTATTTACATAATAATGTAACATATCATTATAGTTTCGTGGAAACAAAGCTATACAACCAGAGGTATTATCTATAGTCAATTCAAGTGAATACGATGCAACGCTGCAGTGGCGGTGCACGACAAAAATGGTTTGCGAGGTCCCTCTTTCCTTAAATCATAGGTCAATTTTTTATGGAGCAAATTATTTTTTACTATTCCTAAAAAAAAAATTTTGAAATCCTTATAATTACATTAAATTCGTTTGGTTGCCCGACCGTCACAACTTTATAAGGACTGTCCCGAAAAGTTTGGTACAGTTTTGTTTTCTGTACGAAATAGAAACAATGTAATCATTCTTTTTAATCTTTTTTATTAAAACGTTATAGAGCAATTCCATATATAAGTCGATCACCCAAAAATGACATGTTCGCCAAATTTAATTTCGCTTTGTATATAATAAGTTTAAGATGTGTTGAGCTATGAACTCGAATATTATTGAATTCGATTATTTACAAACATCAGTTTATTTGAATCTTTTTCAAGTTTACATGACATTTTGTAATTTTTTTTTAATCAATTACTTTCTTAACATATAACACAATAAATTATAAAGAAAAAAAAACTTTAAACCTTAAACCTTAAACCTTAAACTAAAACTTTGTAAGACATTTTTATGGACTTAACATATAAAAAACAACAATACATTTCATTATTAAAACCATTTGTGGACTTAACCTGTTTTAGCGGGTAGTTGTTGCCATAAAAACTTATTTCCAATTTAATTAAACTATGTACTTATTTATTATTTTATTAAGAATTTTAAGAATTTAACTTCTTTTTTTTGGTTTCTGAAAATAAAATAAAAAATCAGAATTGGATTTAACTATTTTTGTCTACCTGTGCTAGATTTAATATCAGTAATAATATTTATATTCCATATTTCACAGGTGTAATTTATAGTGTTCAAATAAAGTTGTTAGAGTTGTATTTATTTGTTTAATTTAGACTCATGTTTAAAATTCATATTTATTGCTAAAGTGTAACAAATTATTGGCATTCTCATGGGACGTGTTACTCAAAACGTGAATAATCAAATTGCTTTAAATAAATTTTCTCTTTATCAATTTTGATGAGCTTTGAACATGTTTTTGAGTATGGAATATGGAAATATCATGATGGTATTTGAAAAGAGGGGCTTAAAATAACTTTTTAAAGTTACGTGTCAAAAGATATATATATATATATATATATATATATATATATATATATATATATATATATATATATATATATATATATATGTATACATTTGTAAGACATCTCAATTTACCGACGTTTTTCCGTAATTTTTTAACTTCTACCTTTTACCTTTATTTTTGCCAATTTCAAACCATATATCAATTTTACATATTAGTGCGGGAAATTTTTCTTTGCATTTCTCAACAATACTCAGTCACCATCTCCTGTGACACCTGACTAACTGCGACACAACGATATACCGTGTCAACAATTCCATATAGCAGTTGGACCTTCCGTCATTACAGGTTATGACCATCAACGTGTTAAATTTTATCAAGATATTTCGATTGCTTAATTTTATGGTTATTTCTAATAAGAAAAACAAATCAAACTGATTACAATAAATTATTTATCAACGAAAATAAATATTTGATTTTCGATCTGATGAAAATGTTAATTAAACAGAAGAGCTAAATTTTAAACACACACAATTAAATGCTGGTGATTATATTAACAGCTAGTAAGCAAATATTTATTTTTAAATCAATTAATTTTGTTGACTTGTTTCTTGAGATGAAATAAATGATTTTAATAGGTCAGCTGAAGAACTGAAAAGAGGAACGCTGGCCAGAAAAAACAACCTAAAATTTCAGTTTCCGTGGCAACATATAATACCCTCACATTTAAGTATTTGAATGTGTGTTTATTAATATTTAGCTATTTTAATTAAAATGCCTATATGAAACGTGCTAGCCTACTATATTATTACATGAATACATATTATTAATAATAATATAACACATTTCGCTGTAGTATATATATATGTACATATCAATAGTTAACGTATTTTCATACGCTCTGTGAGCATAAATAGGTTATTTGCCTGCAGCTATATTATGAGCCGTTGAGCGGTAGACACCAGGCAAGCAAGCGAGTGTATATAATATATGCACTACTTTGCTAAAATTCTTTACATAGTCAGTCATCTTTTGCGTTAAAACACCTACCTACCGTATATTTAACCCGTCAGTAGCAGAGCAAATTTTATTCGATACTACAAATTGAAAATTGGAATATAGCCTAACAGAAAAATCACTTTTCCGGAACGAATTTGCCGATCTTGACACAAATTAACTAAATTCCACCAATAGATTTAATTCATTTCATGTTTTGTAGGCGCATAATTTTTAACTTCCCATAGGAATTTATTGTAATGGGTCCTGAGTTTTTAGTATTTTTATATTTAAAAAATTCGTCAAGTGCGTGTTTTACACGCACTAAGTAATGTTCCTCACAATCAGTGGTCATAACTAAAACTTCTTAAAATATAACAGTCCGGACACATACGTTCACGATCACGATTCACGATCACATACGAACACGATCGTTCTGAAATCAAAAAATAGGTTATACTTTAGGAATAAAATTTATTTATTAGGAAAAATATTTTATCCACCTTCATATCCCGTTATAAAAAATTCCTAGAAACAATTGATTGTACGGAACACTGTTAGCGCAAGTACAACTTGCACTTGACGACTTGTTTTTATTAAAGTTAATTATGTATATAATAAAAATTAGAAATAAATAAAGGCTTAAAAAATATTAACTACGATTTTTTATTAGAAACACAAAATTACTAAGACAACGTATTTATTATATCACAAAAGTTATTTCTAATGAGTTTATCGTAATTGGAAGATTTTCTTGATGTAGATGTAAGAATAAATAAAGAAGTAATAAAGTCCTGACACGTTATTTTGTCCACCTACGTGCACATTTTTTTTTTTATTATATCAAATCTTTACGGACGGACGAACGGAAACGGACGAACTATGACGAAACAAATAGGTATAAAATGAGCGAAAAAACGGACACTGAGAGCCATCTTACGGTTGGGGAGAAAGTACAATGATGTGCAATATGGCCCTATTTTTGATAGGATTCTATATGTATATAATTTTTTCTATGAATTATGTGAGCTGGTCGGTAAGTATGTAATTATCACAAATACTTAAAGATGGCTCTGTGTGTATTAAAATAAGTTATTGGACAAAGATAACAATTTTTAGAATCTGTCCCATTATTAATAATTTTAAGAAAAAACAGCGAAGGAAAGAGATAAATATATACACGCTTCTATAAAATAGAAATAGAAAGAGAAAATGTTTTTTTTTATTGCAATTTTGTTGTTAATTTCATATCACAAGTAAACTTGATTGTTCATTGGCCACCAAACCATGGAGTTCACAGGTACATGAAATACATACAATACACAGTCCTCTTGCGTTTATTCAATATATGAATGTAAAACTCTATAATTATTTGCCATTTGTTCTCTGATTTACCACTTATCTCAAATTTTCGATCACTCATCAATTTTATAATGTTCCGAACTTACACGAAGTTAGTTCGAAACATAAAAACGCGTTCCAACAAATAAATAATTCTGATGCGCTTCTGTATTGGTACGTAGATGCGACATGCGCAGTTAAGTGTTCATGAACAAATACATGAACTAATCAGAAAAGTATGGTTGCAACGAAGCTTAAATAAATTACTATACAATAGGAGCCCGCGTAGTGGAAAAGGTTTAACAAACATCACTGTAATAATATAGTAAGTTTAAGTATGAAAGCTTTATTCACATAGAAATGCTTTCAATATTCTCTTCAATATCATCTAAAATGAGTGAGATCCGTGGTACATTATTTCAATTTTTCAAACTACATTAAATATTACTTTGTCAATGCTTGAGCTTATTTTTATTTAAAGAATTTATTTTTAATATAAACAATTTTTCATGTTGTTAAATTTTCATTAACTACCGTTTTCATTGTTACATTAATTTATAGAGTGGCAAATGCCAGAACTTACACTTTCTGCGTGAAAAGAATATACCTAATCAAAATATATATGGCCCATTTCACTTAAATTTAACCATGCCTCATCACTTATGAATTTAAATAATTTCCGTTTTTTTAGCTTTATCTCTTTCATTATTGCACTTACGTAAATTTTAAAATTACAGGTTGTTTTTAGAAAAGAATAGAATATAAGAATTATTTAATTTTTTAACTTTGACTCATGGTCAATTGTATTTGTAACAAAGTATAGTTGTGTTGGTTTATGCTGTTGTAGTTTTTCACTTTTGTCGTGGGAAAAAAAATTAGAACAAATTTCTACTACGGTAGAAATGGTAGAAAGCTTTCCGCTAGTCAGTTCATTGTAGGTAAACATGATAAAAAAATGAAACTAAAGTTTTTATTGGTAAATTTAACTAATTTCAAACTATAGAAACCAAATGTAGAATTATAATATGAATTATACTAATTTCTTTTATTCGTTAAATTGTCTTACCGTATTACACCCGAATTTTATGTTTTTTTCTGAATAAATTTGTATTTTTTACAACTTCGCTGTCTTATTTTTGTTAGTTGCCAGTTCTTTTCGTTAAAATTGCTAGGCAACAAATTTTCGTTATATATAAACACAAATTTAATGGAAAAAACTAATCATACCTACATATTAAAGGCTTCTATATACTGCGTTCAGTCGGTCCAAACGATACGGTTTAAAATCACATACGATTTCTGTAATCAACCAATATCCTTAAATATATTTCTTTGCACGCCAAATGGTTTAATGTTGAGTTTAGAATTTGTTATAGGAATCTGCTACGCCTGTGGGTAATTTATTTTTGACTAAGCTCGAAGTCTCTTAATTTTCCTCTTAGGCCCGCCACACACGTACAGTTTGAACTGAACAGTTCAACTATACAGTTTAAACTCTAGGTGTGTGGGTATTCAGTCTCAGTTCAACGCTACTGTACAGTTAAACTGAGACGAATGAAATTTCAATTTTTTAAACTGAAAGGTTCAATTGATTGTTGCGTGTGTAGGGGTTCAACTGTACAGTTCTCAGTTCAATTTGTGTCAAGAGCACAGACCAATGAACACTATTATTATTACACAACTAAACAAAGCGTAAAGCCAGTTGGTAGGCATTTTTCTTGTGGCAGGTAACGGGGCGAGACGGGTGAGATTTAAGGAATATAATATATTGTCCAGTTTTCCAAAAATGGAACTATAATTAAAACGAATACCACTCTTTTTCTTTCAAAATTTTGCAATTTCTTCTCAAGGAAGTAAAATTTTATTATCAATATAATATTTTGACAATAATTATTTGAAAACGTTACTACAAATACCACAGGTTATCGCATTGGTTGCTACATTACAGAATACTATTAAGTCGTATACTGGCCGTATTTGGCTGCTTCATTTATAAATTGATAGAGTGAGTCTATAGGATATACAGAATATGTTCTTTGGTCTGTGGTCAGGAGCAAGTGCGTTTAATTTTTTTTTTTTAACAATATAATTTCCGCGGAATCAGAGATGTTGCTAGGTGAAATTGTCCTGCTGTTTCCAATCCATTGTAAAAACTGAAGGATTGAACTGTACGTGTGTGTGCTTCTACAGTGTATAGTTTCACCTGACAGTTTAAACTATTCAGTTCAAACTGTCGGTTGAAACTGTACGTGTGTGGCGGGCCTTACAATTTCATTCTTCAGAATTTCAGTATTTTGTGGCGCATACAGTTCAACGGTTAATTGAACGAGTTGAGGTTTTTTTTGGGGTGTGCAATTCATTGTTGTCAAAAAAAGGAAATCTTTTAATTTTCTCTCATTTTTCTAAAAAAATTATGCTTGAATCGGTACTTATCCTTTTTAGGCAGACTGTACCCACCGACATAATTTTTTTACTGTTAAATTTTCATTACCGTATTATTGTTTGTTGTTGCTAATTTATAAAACGAAAATGCCGGAAAATGTGTTTGTAACATTTTCACAATGATCAAAGGAAATAAAAATGCGTCTCCTCCATTATTTCTATACGGCACTCATTAATTTCGTTAAGGATATTATACATATTATATAAACAATATTATTTTATTTATTAAAATAAATGTTTGTACATATGTAATGTGGATAGAAATGTGTTTTATTTATGTAATAATTCAGTTGGAAAATTAGGTTGGATAATTGTAAAAAGGTAATTTGGTGAAAAGTTACTCTGATCTTTTTGCTGATGTATTTTCTCATTTTTAGAATTTAATATAATTAATTATTTAATTTAATTTAAATATATATAGCTCGGAAATTCAGCATAATACGTTCAGAAAGAATTTTAATTGAATTCGTTACACTTTTTTCAAAAAATTTTCTTCTGCAGTAGTATTACAAAGTGTACAGTTTTGGATCATTTCACTAATTGTTTTCTCAATTAATTAAAATTTCGAAAATTCGGTTAAAAATTTGTTATAAAATCGAAATATTTTATTGAATTGAAAAAATTATGATATTTTCATTAAAGAATATCGTTACCTATTAGGCTACAGCTAAAATTTGAAGTCAGATACAAAGAAGTGGAGAACACAAATTGGTACTTTACCCTTTAAAGCAGGGGTCGGCAACCTTTTTTGGATGGCGGGCCATTTTTAAAAGACATAATTTTTAACGGGCCGCACAGTCAAATATTTTGCAATGTAGTATGTGGCTTAAGGTTTTCTTAAACGGATTTTCGAATCGAAAATTCAGCTATTAGAGTCATTGTTTTGATGCTACTTGAGCCCCGCAGAAATAATTTATTTTGAAGTCTCTAGAAGCCAAAAACGACATTCACTAAAATTTATTTAACTCTCGAACGAAAAATCCTGTTTTTACGAAATTTGGTAAAAATATTGGAAGTCCAAAAAGTCAGACACGTTCTATGCCCGGAATGGATTTTTAGGCACTTATTATTAAAAAATTTTTGTGGAAAAAGTAAGTTTTTTGCCCAAATTTCCTCAAGTTTTTGCCATATAATCTTACACCGTTGGAAAGAGGAGAAAATAATCACATAAAAAGGATTTTTAAAAAATAATTCTATGTCAAGTTGTTTCCGAGAAAAACTAGTTTTTGTAAACGGAAATTCGCTATATTATGTAGGATACTGCGACAGGAGTATTTTTTTTTTTTTTAAGACAAATTAATATAAATATTATTAACAATCAACATGAGGAAAAATTTTTAGTAACAGTTTTATTTACATGTTATAAAACATCGGAGAACAAAAAAAGTATAAAGTATGCTCAACTCTGCATAGGCAGAGCAAATTGTTTGAAAAGTTATATTGCTTGGCGGACCGCATGAAAGCTTACAACGGGCCGCAGGTTGCCGACCTCTGCTTTAAACGGTACCGGTTTTGATTATTATAAAAAATTAGTAACAGCTTCTTCTAAATTCTTTCTCAAAAATTTAATAAAAATAATTAGTGAAAATCATGGCAACTTTTCTGGGTACAAAATTTTTAATTTTTATTACAAAATTATAAAGTTCGACATAGAAAACTAGTTAGAAATTTTATAAGATTCTCGTACATAAGAATATAGCTGTGTATAATTATGTATTTATTACTATGTTAAAATCTTTCAAACTTTTTCCTTGTGTTTCGTGTGCAAGTAAAAAAGAAAAATACAAGTGGCAAAAGGTGAAGAAGTGGTGTGTACCGTAGAGTAACGAGAACCGGAAACCACTTTATAACGAACAAAAGCGGTTAACGACTTCGACCCCTTCTGAACTTCCTGATTCTTCAGAGTTCAATTTTACTTGAAACGTATTATGCACAAGATATTGTGTTTATGACAAAATAAAGCTTATATAGATTTACCCACGTCTTATACGGTTTGTATGTTACTAACAACATCAGAAATACAGTAGACTCTCGTTAATTCTTAATTCGAACCTTTCTATAATTCAAAGATATCACGAGTTTCCTACAAAATCTCTTTATATTTCGAACTAAAATTATACATTTTTATACACTTGATAATTCGAACGAAAAAATCATTGCTACGTAACAAAACGACGCGTTAATTCGAACTCATCGGCGTCAAAGACTCGACAATTCAAAGTTGCAGAGAGAAAGAGACAGAAAGATAGTAAGTACATTTTGAGACAAGTTCATTCATTGCAAATGCTTAAAAAATTAAAATTGTTATTAATAGATTTGAGCGTTACTTTATGGTATTCCATATTTGTAAATAATAAACAAATATTTTACTTTGCAACATACCACTTTTATTTTTGAAACTGTGACAATATTGTTTCGAACCATTAGTTCATTTTCAAACAGAATTCTGTTTGAAAATGAACTAACGGTTCGAAACAATATTGTCACAGTTTCAAAAATAAAAGTGGTATTTTGCAAAGTAAAATATTTGTTTATTATTTAAAATTGTTACCTGCAATAATTCGAACCTCTCTAATAATTCGTAATATTTTAAGAGTCCCTCGAGTTTCGAATTAACGAGAGTCGACTGTATCAGTAATTAATCTTGTCACTTTGGACAAAGTGTAAAATGCCACTCTTTGTATATTTAATTTTACATAAAACAAAAATTAATACTTTACAGTCTGAGCACATAAAAAGTGTATGATAGAACAACCGTAGAAGCTAATCGCGATCAGTAGTCGCGAATATGGTACCGCGAACGGGTGTTGGCCAGTAGCTAACATACTCCGTGTGCGATGATTTCTGTAAATATTACAGACGAATAATACATATAATTGCTTATTTATTTTTTTAAATATTTTTTATCACTTAATTGTTATTAAAATTGTGTTGATTTTAATTGTTTTTTATATTAAAAACCAATTCGTACATGTTGAATTATTTCGTTTACTATATATGTATTTATATAGTTTTAAAAAAAGAAAAGTAGAAAGGAAACTTAATTTGTTGATAATATTGCCGACTCTTGGGGAAGTTTACTGTGTAGACGCGTGGACTGTATAGTGTTAAGATTATCTACTTTGTCTTGAATTAACCGCATTTTCTTGGTGTACGAGAAGTCGTACATATTAACACTATACAGTCCGCGCACTTTTACGGCAAACTTCCCCAGGGACCGGCAATATTTTTAAAGAATTTAAAAAAAAATTATATAAATAAATTCGTGAAGTGATTCAACATGTGTAAACATCCACTTTTTTAATATAAATAATATTAGTAATATACACACACATTGATTTTTGTGATTGTACTGAAATATACGCATTTCAGTACAATCATTAAAAAAAATAAAAACAATATAAACAATTAATGGTAATATAATATAAAATTATGTTTTTAAGTGTTATTGAATGATTATATTATTAAGAGCGAAACTGTGAGTTATTTTGTATAAAAATATTATTATTGTTTAAATGTTATGTTTATGTTATTCTTCTATAATTGTTTACAAAAACCAACACACCAAGAGTGTGTTTTTTGTAGGTCAGTACATATGTACCTGTTTGCGGACATATAGTAAAAAAAAAAATCCTCATACATAACATCAGAAATATGTATTTGATACGTTTTTTTTGTCATATTAATAATATTTTTATAGATGAATAAATTTGCTTCTGGTAACAAAATCGGAGGTCGACTGTAACACTAGTTTGTTGATAGATAAAATATAAATCTGATACCTGCATAAATTATTAGGCTATGTTATTATATTTACGGTTATTAGATTTAACTTTTGTCAAAAGAAATTTAATCTTTCATACTTAATGGAAAAATTAGAACGTTATAAAATGTGTTCTCTTTCAAACACTACTTTTAATTTTATTCTCTCTTTTCAACAACCGTTTTATTATTTATAGTTTTTATTCACGGCATACAAATATTACAATATTATAGAAGGCATTATAATTAGCAGCTTACAGTCGCCATTAGATACATTTTGTGACGTCATTTTGACCGAGATAAATAATTTAACTTATGTCAAAATTGTTTAAATATTTTGAATTTAAATTATTTAAGTATTTTGAATTGTAAAAGTTTATAAAATATTATTTAAAATAGTTAAATTTACGGTAAATACTTGTATGAAATAATTATAGTGAAAAAATCTAAAAATAATAAAAAAAATTAAATTTCTTGCATTTCAGTCTGATGGGATTATTTGTGCAAAATGAGTAAAAGCATGTGGGGAAAACGTCATTTTTAATTTAGCGACAGCAAAAATTTTCTCTGATCAATTTAAAGAATCAGACTACACTAGTTTTAAAGAAAAATTATGAAATACTCCAGTAGAAAAACGACATTTAACTAAAGATGCTTTACCTTTTAAAAATCTTCCCTAGCTTAATGCAGTTACTGAAAGAGAAAACAGAAAACAGAAACTATAGCGTAAAGGACAACTGACAAGTGTCGGAAATTATGAAAATTTATAAACGGTTTAGACCGATAAAAAATTTATAATCTTCTTGATAATTTATTCATCAATCATCACATATTGTTTTACCACTGAAGGTAAAGAATTTGTACCTATTTCAAAATACGCTTGTACAATCGTATTAAAATACTAGATCAGACAGTTTCCAAACATAAACACTAATCTGTGCATAAACATATTAAGAAAGAAAACTGAACAAAACTATTTTGTAAATATTTATTAATAAATGCAATAAATCATACAAATATCGGAGGGGTGGTTTTATTTAACATTAAATTTCAGGTTAATTAATAAATTCCATTGCGCAAATAAAATAAAATGAAATAAATCAACATTTCTGATTCCTTTTTTGGTAGTTTTTGAGTATACATTCATATATCTCATTCAGTAGATCGGTCCGAACGACGTCACATTTATCTGTCAAAAATTTAAATGGATTGCCTTAGTATCCATAATATAATGTGTGTATGCCGTGTTTTTTATTCAATTAATTTCTCAAATATTTAGGTCTTTCATGAGCATCCCTATAGGTAAATAATTTCAAACCTGTTGTGTTAGTCACACACAAATACTTCAATATCATCATTTTTATTTTAGTTGTGCCACGCATCACAATACGGTCAAATTGCGATCGTTATGTGAGGGACTGCACCGATCTGTTCAATCCTTTATTGTCAGTAGGTAATTGAGAAAATTGGCGAGGTTTCTTGTAAATTTATAAAATCACGGAATTGTAAAAACTGATTTTAGTTTAATATGCCATTATGAATGCGCTATAAAATCGTAATAATTAATAATTAATTAGTGATTTAACGAAACGTGAGTATTATTAATTATTTAATTAATTATTGTGTATACATATGAAATGAAATGTTACTCCCTACTCCTGGCACGTCGCCACAGGATTGTGTGTACGTGGTAAATAGCGTAGCACTCTAGAATTTCACCGCTTGGCACGAGTTATTTGTATGTAAGATACGTACGTGAGCCAGCCACAGGATGAATGTGAAGCATATCGTCAGGAATGAATAATGATGAATACTAAGAAATAATAATATGTTGCTAGCGAATATTTAATTCACTAATGAATCATTCAGTCAAATAAGAAATATTCACAAGATGAGGAGAGTAAGTATATTTAATGCTTTATTTTAATTTGATTGATAAAATATGGGTATGTATTAAGAATATAATTCCCTTGTACAGCTACTACAGTTGATTCAAAAATTATCGTAAAATCTATCGAAAAGTTAATATCGAAACCACCAAAAGATTCAAGAATAAAAATATCGAAATATGCTTTATTTTTAACTTAGTTTTACCTACGAAGCATTTGGCATTTTGAAAATCAAACGAATTTTGAAATGAATAGCCTCGTATGCATCGCTGCACGGCTTTTGTCCTACTACCTATTGGTTCATAATCACTATTATGACTGTACTACCCAATGATCCATAATCACTGTGACCTTACTAACCAGTGTTCCACAAGCCTTGTGGCCTTACTACCCAGTAGTTCAGAATCACTGTGACTTTACTACCCAGTACTTCAGAATCACTATAATCTTACTACTTGGTGGCCCATAATCATTGTGACCTTACTACCCGGTGATCCATAATCACTGTAACCTTACTACTCGGTGGTCCATAATCACCGTAACCTTACTACCCAGTGCTCCATAATCCCTATGACTTTACTACCCAGTAGCTTATAATCACTATGACTTAACTTCATTTATTGTAAATTTCGTAATAGTCGTAGATAAAGTCTGACACGTAACTCAGTTGTAAAGCATGTTATACACTCTTTCGCTCGTTTGTAATATGCAACTTACAATCTCAGTTACGTAATACATTATTTTATATCTACTTATAAAGTTTTTAAATATTTTTTGTGCACTGTTTCGCATAATAATAGTTTCACTGTACAAGAAAACTAATTTATTATATTACCTCAAATATTATTTTTATAAAATTCTATAGAATGAGAATACTTAAGAAAAATCTTCAAGAAAAAAAAAGTAATTTGTATTTATAATTGATGTAAAATCTTGAATACAATAATTTATTATAAGAAAAGAATACTTGTAAAATAAAACTATTTTTGCTCTAATTATTCTTCTTGGTAAACTTAATTTATAACCAAGGGGCCAAACTACTGTATAATAGATAGTATCCCGCTTGTCGCCAAAAATTTACGTCACAAAAATGGGAGGAGCTTCTATGGTTATATACATATTTAGAGTTTGTGTCTGTATGTGTGGTGTAGTTGATGTTTGTGTGTGTGAGTTCGGTAGCTGGAGGGAGCTGATACATGCTATGTACGTGTGGTACCACAGTGGTACACACACATTGCACACTTAATGTCTGGTGTAATATGTATGTACTCTAAGCGCTACAGTGTCCGAACTGCTACAAGTGCTGTGGACGACTGAATCACCTAAGCTGTGACAGACCTACAAATGACACCAAGCGAGCTACACTTTGTTGATATTAGTTGGTTTCTAGTGTTCTATGTTTATAACTAACAAATTTCTAATACGTATAAATAATCTAAATAGAAATATTCACATCTCATTTTAATTAATTACACTTATATCCTGCCAGGAGCGAGAGCGATAATACCGTTAGATATCGCGCGTAATAACCGATCATGTAATATTATTGATCAGGTAACAAGATACCTACATAGAGAATATCAGTTATAATCAGCTAATAATAATGTACCTACATATGTAGGGTACATATATGCGAGCCTATTAATTAGAAGATATAATCAGTAAATTTTAATATACATAATAATATATGTACATATTTGCGCCATTTTAGCAATCGAAGTAAAATTATGTCTCATACAGATGTTACGTATATGTATGTATATAAATAAATGTTTATAAACAGAAGGGATTAATTAATTGGTTGGCAAGGGGGCATAAATACACCGAAAAGGGATTAATATTGGCACAAGCACAGGAATTTTATTGTTCAATATAATATGTAAATTGGTGTGGCAACGCAAAAACAAAAACAACAAATTGATATGGGTAACTCAAAAGGGTTACCGTATAAAGGTTTTTGTTTTTGTGCTTAGAAAATACAAATATATTTTTTATAAATATAATGGGAAGGGGATGTAGAAACATTGATAGACACGTTGCCTGTGTTATCTATGTCAGTATGTAAATATTGTGTCAGTTAACAAACTAGTGATGAGTCGCTGATGATTTTTTTTTTTTGGTTAACGTAGCAAAGTTTTTTTTTTTTTTTTTGTTTAATATTAACTAGTTAAAAAAAAAAAAACTAGTTACCGTTTTTAACTATTGCAAACTGTAAACGAAATACTAGGTTAAAGTAGTTGAATTTGCAAAAGAAAATATTTGTTTTAGTTAACAATTGAAAGAAACTCATTGATCAGTTAATTTCCGATCAAAATAATGTAAAATTATAGCTAAGTAGGTAATTTTGGAAACATTTTATAGTTGTATTAAGGCAGACATGTGAATTTCAGCTGTTTTTCAGACTTAATAAAAGCAAATATCCTATGGTTAACATATTTTAATTTTTTTTGAAAAAAGGAAAATTTTAAAAGTACTAATAATAAGATTAAAACAGAGTGTTTATAAAGTTCGTAACCTAATCGGGGGAAGTTAAAGTGTTTCTCAAGAAATCTATGTTGGAGTAATTTCGTACAAGATGTACAAAAATATTAGTTTTTTTTTTAAATTTTATTTTCATAGTACAAAGGCTAAAATGATTTTACTGAAATTTTTTCTTTTTATTCAAAATAATAAAAATACAATTTTTTTACAATATTAATTCGTTCGAAGGAAAAATTATCTTTCTAAACTTAATTTGAATATATAAATGGTTTTAAATTCTTTGATACCCAAATATTAACTCTACTTGTTTGAATTGGTAATTTTTGTTTCATTTTTAAGCTCAGAAGCATCAAAATGCAAATTCTCTAATATCCCTTTTATATATTTTCTTCTTTCTTTTCCTTTTGTTTTAAATTTAAATACTGAGAAACGATGGATGATACAAAAGAATTGAGTCTTAATTTCCGTTTTTTTCTTGTTTCAGGTACGTACGCATATCCAGTAAATTCCAGTAGTTATCTACTTCATCAAATGCATGAACGAAAAAAGTTTTGGTAAGATAATTTTGATAACCTGTCTGTTTTTAATCAGTTTACATATCTGGTAATGGATCTATGCATTGCGTTAAAAGTAAAAATTTACCAATCAAAAAAAAAAAAAGAAAAAAAGAATACTAATAACTTTGTGTATTTAGAAAAAAAGCATAACACAATTTGCATTTAATTGTGACTGTGAAAAGCTACTGTTAAAGCGCTGGGAAGTGATTTACAAACAAAATAATTGCTATTAAATTTAAAATTTATTAGAAATACTTATTTTAACTTTTTGAATAGCTAGAATAAAATTTTTTATCGTTTTCTATATATCTTCAGCTGTTTACAATGTACTATAATTATACACGGAGAGAAAAATCATATAATTTTTGTAGATAAAATTTCGGAAAAATTACCATGCTCTCTTATAATGCGTGTGCGATCGACGACCAAAATAAAAAATACGGGCTAGCATGGTAAAATTTAATGTGCTAAAACAACTTTTATCACACTCTTATGCATATATGTTATAGTTTAATTCTTGTTGTCGTACTCTTTCATTTGCGCATCTGAGCCGCAACCTTATGTGGCTTGGGCGGTACCTGTAAAAACTTCGAACCTGTAAGAACTTTATGATGCATACAAAAATGATTGCCAACAATATATTCTAATACTAAAGATAGTAAAGTAACAAAATGATGAATTAAACGGTGGTATTCCCGTCCTCTAACACAGTGTAATGAATACTCGTTGTTGCTTGTAACACAGTCTAATGGATCAACGTGTTTGGTCCGACCCGTCCGACCAAGTTGGTCGTCCAAACCTATGGTTGGCTATGTGACTTGCTATGAGTGAGGTACATTTCAACAGCGTTCACAACAAACACAACCTTCCTTCTATTTTTTTTCTTTCTAGTATTAGCAGATAACATTCCAAATATTATAATACGGCATGGTAATCTTTGTAAGAAAAACAATTAAAAAATATTTTTTTGTCGGCAATGGAACTTTTTACTGTGCTGTTTTACAAATTTTACGGAACTAAATTTACAGAACCAATATTCTATCCTTTAAATTTTCTATAATTAATTATAATTTTTATATTTTTACCGTACACAATTGAATATGTTCGCCTTTTACACATCGATTGTAGTGCTGAGCACAGTAATTTTTATATGAATTTTCTCTCCGTGTATTTATAAAATATATAAAATAAAATTACTGAAAAAAATTAAATGAAAAAAGTGCACTTATGAAACAAAATTATGTTATACACAAGTGTTTCAATTTCATATCTAGCTTATTCAAAATTTATAAACAACCATATTAGATGAATAAATAAGATTACGCTCCAACTATTATATCATTTTATGAAACTATTTTATACATATATCATCAATTAACAAAGTTTTCTGTACATATATATCTGTGTTTAAAAAATCTATTCAGAGGTTAGGAGTGTAATGAAAACAGTAGTGCTCTAAGTAACGCCTTCAATCCATAAAAATATGTCTAAAGATGTTGCTATTAATGAGTGTTTTGTGATCCAAGCAACTATTTTTTTTTTTTTAAATTCATGAACTTGAATAGGTCTTTTTAAAAATTGAAAATTTTATATAAAACAGTATAGAAACATCGAAAGCCGAACAAATCGGAAACATTTAACGCTTCAAGCTGTGTAAAGCACGACATAAAGCTTTGAACTGAACACATCAAAAGCATAGTTATACTACTTACCAGCTGCCATTGTATCTCCACGTACTACAACAAAATTTTTTTTATAAAAAAAAATATAAATTTATTATAAATAATTCAGTCCAATCTGTTCATTTTTCATAATAAAGTTTTTTTTAAATTGGTTTATTTGATTCTCGTACTACTTATATTTAATTAATTAATTAGTCATTCGTACACAAGTTACACAAAATATCATTTGTTTATCAAGTTTATTAAATTGATTTATATTATGATGTATAATGTTTTTCGTTTCATTAAAATGTATTAATTTAGTCAAACTTTTTTTTTGCCAATTATTATTCCGATTGTGGTGGTAAAAACTCATTTTTTATTTGTGTGATGACTTGACGATTTATTTGAAACAAATTATTTAATTAATTTTCTCATCACAATTTTTTAACAATTTTTTTTTATATTTTCTTTTTGATTAATTATTATTAAATCAAATTCTTTTGTAATATTTTTTATCCTGTTTAATAATATTGGTTAATTTTATTTTGTTGTCTTATACAATTCTAATACAACTACTGTCTGTACGCATAGCGAAGAACATTAACAGCGCGGCGAAGAGAAGAGGGGAAAACAATCTAAGGTTGACCGGTGTAATTGTGAATGGATTTTCATGAGTTGAGATAAAAGCGTTGTTTTAAGTATTTTTTATTTTATATATCACATTATGGTTGATTTATTTTTAATTCTACATTATTCAGGATGCACCACACAAATTTCGAGCAAGTTCGTATGAAAAACAAAAATTTTATAAGCCATTCACATTTCCCCGGTGCGGTTTTACAAATCTTATGAATTTCGTGGTAAAAGTGAATGCCATCAGAAAAATTATTTAGAATGGATTACAAGAGAAGTATGGTACGTCAGAGTAAAGCCCAACTCAAATTCTTCACATTTACTCCACTTTCAAATTTTTCATCATACTTTAGCGGTCACAATTTCTCTTTGTTTAATGCAAGTTACGCATACACCAAATTTCTACAAAAAATCAAGGTTAAAGAAAAATAACAAAAGTTGTAGGAACAAATTTATTACAAACTAAAAATGATATTTTAATGATATTTTGTCATTTTATCATATAAAAAATCAAAAAATTCCATGTAATCACACAAAAACAAAGGAAAATAAAACTTTTTCAAGGAAATACATTTAGTTTACATGAATAAAAAACAACAATTTTTTTTGTATTGTTTGTACAACGGAAACTTGTACAATAAGGTCACCAGCACCTTCATCAACATTTGAAAAGGACACTACTGAAATTTTTGACCGAATGGGGGCATTTGTGAATGACGTTCACAATTACACCACAATTTTAAAATCATGGGGTAATTGTGAATTGGTGATAAATTGTCCAATTTCTTTAGCAATTAATAAGGAACCCTCTCAGGGCTTCTTTAGACCACTTCTTTAAAAGTACTTTTAAGCATTTCTTAACTTTTAAAAAAAGTAAATGTATTTAAAAAAATTTTTTTTTGAGGATTGGTCGAAGTAAGATACATAAAATTTTGCAAGGGTTTTTTCAAAATAAAAAAAAAAACAATAGATACTAATACTTGGAGAATTGTTATGAAATTTTAATAGCATATTAAGAAAGGACAGAAAAACATATTAAGAGTTTATTTTTAACAATATTAATGTTATTTTAGAAATTCTAGGCGCCGTTCACAATTGCCCCAATTCACAATTACCCCGGTCAACCCTATACTAAAACAATATAAGTAAGTTAAAAGATAAATCGATTATAATTTTTCTTGATTGATATCATTCTAAATAATTTACTTTTCATTAATAATTGAATTTATTACTTAAAAAAAATAAAAATTACAATCAACTATCATTCATTTGAAGTAAAAACTATTGAATTTCAAAATTACAAGGAAGTTTGTGGCGCAAACCTTTATATATAATCATAAGGATGAATCTATTCTATAATTAATTACAAAATTTTGGTACAATTTATTTAAATTTTAATGATTTGTAGGTGTTGCTATTGAAGGTTACCACAAAAAGTTCTGTCAGTGACTCTCAATCACGGACTTTTAAAATAAACTTAGTTTTGTTATTTTTTAAATTGTATACAATACAATAAAATTTATAGTAAAAATGTAAACAAAAAAGTTGCCTAAATTTCCTAAAAGATATCATCAGACAGGTTATATTATGTATTCATTATGAAAATATATTTGAAATCATCGGTGTAAATTTCATAAAAGGAGTAGAATGTTGTACGATGAGTACGATGTTCTTCGCTATGCAGATATAAAGTAAGTATCTAGTTGAACTTTCTTTTGAATATGGAAACTAATTATAGTTCCATAAATAAGTAATACAACACTATGACTTTTCTCGCTTATTTCTTTAAAAATCTGATGATGGTACGTACTTGATTACATAATGAACTATATATGTCTGGTGACAGAATGGTTTCTCAAACTTTTATTCTTAAAAAATTAAATTTTTATTACGTTTTTTTTTTTGCTGTTATATCATTCATTCTGATTGGTCGAGTGATTCGCAAGCACATTCGTTATTTATCACAAGTATAAATTAAAATATAAAACTATATTTGAAAGTGTTAGCATTTAATAAGTTTGATTATTAGTTCTTTTTTCGAAGAAAGATTTGTAACAAAGCCATATCATTTTTTATTAAAATTTTTAAATCGTATAAAATTATATTGTGAGTTGCCGAAAAGCAAAGTCAGTTATATCCAAAAAAAATAAAAAGCTGAGATTTTAGTTGCTATGGATACTTCAGTTCATCTGCTATATGTTCACGTTGAGAAACAGTTGTAAAATGAATTTTGTCCCACTGAAAATAAGTGAAGAAAAATGACGAAGGATGCAAACCTAGTTATATCCCAAACGGCCACAGTTCCAAAATCAGTTCTATCCTTTAACAGTTTCAAAATAAGTTACATCCCACAGACAATAATGGCTGCCCTCTAAATGCAGCAGCAAAACCAGTTTAGTCCCTCACTAACCTAGTACATATACTTTAGTTTCAGTAGTAGAGTGACTATTTTTGCAGTATCCTATAAAGACTTAAATTATTGTCATTTTTACTACATAAAATTGTTCTAAAAACTAAAAATATGTTCATTCTTTTACCTTCTACCAGGTTTTTGACTGCTTTTGCATGTTAGAAAGTTCAAAATGGCTGACACTTCATTTCCAAAACCAGTTATATCCAACTGCCAGTTCCAAAATAAGTTACGTGGGTTTTATTTATTTAAATATAATTGTTTGTGCTTTCCCTACATTATACAGATTATTACTAGGAATCAACATGAATTTAATACATTTTTTTACATCAAAACCATGCAATGATTTATTATTGTAATATAGCTAACAGTTTTTGTTGAATAACTCGAAATCGTTTAAGATGCACATAGCTGGTTTTGCCGTTGGACGACTCTTGGGAATAAAAAATTAGGATGTAGTTATTGCCACGTATATTAGTCGTTAGGAATTTAAGCCTAAATTAAAAGTATCCTACACGTATCCTCCACATATCTACAAAATAGATTGTGATTCAGAATAATAGAAAAAATAACAAGAAGAAATGTTTTTGCGACCATAACTGGAAGAAAATAACTTACAACTTTATTCTTATTAAGCACAGTTGCGGAAACTTTACATTGAATATTTCCTTAATTAAAACATTTTTCTTACCAATTTAAACAAAATTTATTTTAACTGAAGATAGTAATTGTTACAAACTGAAAATTTATATCTATGTTACGATTCATATAATGGGTTATGGAAACCATAACTATTTTAATATTGTTAAATAAACAACGTTGTAATACTTATTCGAGCAGGGGCACATCCAGCTCACAAATTAGGAGGGGCTCACACTTTTTTGACATTGCAAATTTTTTTAAAAGGTGTATCAAAGTTAGCATTAAAAGAACAGCTTTGAAAACCAATAACTCAAATCCAAAAATTTTTTGTAACTTAAGGAGAGGTTTACTTGAGAGTCCTTAAAAATTATGTATTTTCTAGAATTTTTTTCTCAAGAACGGAAGTAAATATCAATTTCAAATTTTGTGCACATATTTATTAAGTATTAAACTTATTTAAGGAAAAATATAAAAAATTGTCCATTTTATAGATACTGCAGTGTGACGATCCGAAAATCCAATGCCTTGTTGGCGGACATCCTAGCGCCGGTAATAAACCACCGAAATCCAAAAACAAAAAAGATTTATAAAATATATGAAGAGTACCGGCACCTCTACCTATAATATCAATAAATTGCTGAAAGAAAAAAAATGGCGGATGTTTGAACTTTTGATTACGATTTTTGTCTTATTTTTCGCTCTTTAAAGTAAACTTAAAAATAAAAAAAATATTGAAAGTGTATCGAACTTAGGTAGAGGTGCCGAAGAATTGAATTATCTTTAAAATAAAAAATTAAAAAAAAGGATCCATCGAATAGTTTTTGAGTTATCGTGTCCACCAGTTCCAAAAATGTAGTTCCGAGATATTATAAAATATATATAAAGAAACGTATTTTCAAAATTTTATATTTAATACTCATTATTGCGTGAACTACGTTTTTTGATTATTTTTTTTATAGAAAGCTGGATTCGGTTAATGTGCAAGAATCTTGTTTTTAAATTATTTTTAGTAAAATCACTTTGGGAACATATTCTACACATAATTTGCTATCAGTTTCGGCAAAAAAAAAAAAAAAATCGATTTTTTTTATCAAATCTCAAGTAAACCTTCCCTTAATTCCCCGATTTTTTTTAACGACTCTCAAGTAAACCTCCCCTTAATGATGTCAATAAATTAAAAAATTTCCTTTTTTCTCAAAGTAAATAATATTGAAGTGATTTGAATTAGGGTAATCGGTAGGAGGGATTTAAGTATGAACTTTTTGCTATCAAAATAACCCAATTCCTTTTATAAATGTGACTGGTCCAGTAGAAATTTTTTTGTCTAGTGGTACTACGTACTTAATTTTGATAGAAATGAAAAGAACGACTGCGAAAACTCATAATCTGTTTCCAGTTTCCATTTCGAAATTTCGTTTCCGTTTTAAAAATTAGAGTAAACTTGACGATGTCATCAGATAAATTACGATAAAATTTAAATTAATCACTGCCCATGACTCCCCATGATCACTCTTTGTACCCGCTCTTGCATTCCAGCGTGGAACAAAATTACGTTCCATTCTAGTATATTCACGACGTTACAAACTTAATGAAGATAACAATAATAAAATATAAAATTACTTACGTAACACAACATCCATTTTGAAAGTATTTAGATACTAAAGTCTGTTGAATAAAATATCTTGTAGAATAAACATAACTGTTTTTCACATTAAAAGAGAGTAGTAGTAATACATATATATGTGATTGCATGGTTATCGAACTGTAGTGGCACTCGGTTAGAGGATCATGTGGTCTAGGGGGCAAGACACGTGACTAGTCACCAGGAGGTCCTGGGTTCGAGTCCCAGCCGATCCAGTTAGATAATTTTTCAATCACTGCGTAATTTTTAATTAATTTATTTAATAAAACATTCTTGTAGAATAAAAATATCTAACAACGCATTTGCTTGACTTTTTCGTCCCATTGTTATTTGAAACATGCTGATGGGTTGAGGTTGGAGTTAGTAACTGATAGCGACTTAATATATAAGTATTTATGAATAACTAAGAAAAAGAGAAAAAAGCACCAATGAAAACGACAACTCAGTTCAAAGGTTACAAAGGAATTTATTTTATTTTGTGTTTTTAGGGCTACATGGAGGCATTTTTAAAGAAAGTTGTCGGGAACAAAATTGTTGCAAATTAAAAAATTTTTAAAAATTATATTTTGTTAAGTTTTTAGAAATCTTGCCGTAAACAATTGTAATGTCATTTAAAAAAATCTATTTCTGATTCAAGGTATGCGATGACTCTTACCTTCAAAATTTCAAAAATTCCAAATATTTTCCGGTTCTAATAAGGAACGTGGAACAAATTTTGACTTTAAAATCTTGAAGAACTTTTTTAACGTTTTCCATTCAAGTCCGAAAAAATTGAAAACAAAATCAAAATTTGCCGGTCTTTACAAAAAGTTGAAAGTGGTAAAACTTGAAAAATATTGAGCAAAATAACTCCAAATTTTACTTCTTTTAATACTCCATATTTAGAATTATTTTGGACCTGTTTTCATGTCTCTAACTCCAGTGATTTGAACGCCAGCATACCGAAAAGTTTTCATTCGGTTTTGTGGGTTCTTCAGACCCCAAAAAACGACAAGATCCGATAAAAATCGCATAAGTATGCTCAAATGGATCTGATTACCATACTTTCCCCTTTTAGAAAAGTAAAATGTCATATCTCATATCACAAATTTTAAAAATAAAAGAGAATAAAATCAGGACTTAATAAAAGAATTTTTTGAATTAATGAACTGTCAGCAATGATCTTTAAGATTTATATTTTAATCAAAAGAGATGTATGTATGTATTATGTCTTTTAATATTTTGTCTTTGCAAGCATTTCGGCCTATAGAGGAATATAATGCATTTTGACGTTCCCATTGAAAAATGACTTTTTAATTTAATAAATACCACGTGTTCTAAAAGTGTGTATGGATTCTCACGGAATAATCTTTTCGTTTTTTTTGGTGTGATGTTATTTATTTGTTCAACATAAAAGACTGTAGGTAATAGTTCGAATCCCAAAAAAGTTGAGCTGAACGAAAGTTTAGATTTTAAAATTATTTTAATTTACCTCTGCTTCTGAAATTACAACAAATCCAGCCAAAATTTGTGTAGTATTAACACTTTTATTAATCAAAATATTTATACAAATTATAATTTTTGGATATAATTTTGAAACACTGTGTGTGGGAAAGAAGAAAATGATGAAAGCAATAAAAAAATATTACGTAGCAATATTTTCCTTACAGTGATTGATTAATTGACTATAATTAATTCCATTCAACCGATTTCTTCATCATATTTTCTTTCTTGTTATAGCAAAATATCACTTAAAAGGCAATTTTTTTTCTTTTTTTTTTTTTTTTTTTTTTTTTTGGTGAAATTTCATATTTGAATGAGATGCATCATTGAAACAAAAAATCCAATCTCCTACTGACTGTTTCTTACGATGTATATGCAGTATACTCCTCTAAATTTGTGGTAGTATTTTTTTTTCTAGTATTAGATTAGCCAATCATGGAGAAAGCTTTTTTTATTCAGAGGAAATTAATTAGTTTTGATTCTAGTTTTAAGTGAATTTCCATTTTTTTTACATACATATATATATATATATATATATATATATATATATATATATATATATATATATATATATATATATATATATATATGTAATAATGTGTCTGATGCATACAATCTTTACGAAATTTGGTGAGAAGGTCATATGCCGCAATAGCTTGAATAAGTTCGTCAGCCAGATGCGTCCGATTTTCAAAAGCCAAAATTTTGGCCATTTTTCGCTTCACTATCGAAAAGAGCGTAAAAACTATAGCTTTTGAGAAAAATTAAGAAATTTGCTGAATTTCTTTACAATAAATGCTTCATCGTTTTTATCATTACAATAACAATATCTGTTTCACTTTTCAAAAAAAATAACTTTTCAAGAACACATCATCAGCGATTTTGAAAATGTGTTTACTGTTAGAGAGCTAAACTATTTTAGATGGATATGTTATATTATATCAGGTCTGCCAGTATCCGGCGGTCCCAAACCATAAAGCCAACAATAAAACTACCCAACCGATTTTGAAAATTTTTTCACCTTTTAAAAGTTAAATCCTTTTAAATGCATATATGCTATAATACTGTGTGAGTTTTTCGAGAGTTGCCATTTTTATTACAGCCAAACCGTTGATTTAATCGAAAAATTGTTCAAATAAGAGTTGTAGATATCGACGGGGGAAACCGATTGCTATAGTCAGGAGCTTTATAGCTCTTATGGTTTTCGAGCTATGATACAAACTTATAGATTTTTAAATGGGACTGTATATTAATTTTTCGATAAAACTGATCTAATGCATTAATTAACAATATAAATGAGCAAAAAAATTTCTTTTACCCAAGTTTAATTTTTAAATTTTCTTTAATTTATCAGTTAGGCGGTTAAAATATGCATATCTACTTGAGGCTACTTCAACCGATAGTGTTTTTCTTGGTTACATTTCCATTGCATTCAAGAAAAGAACCTTTGCCAGTACCATTTCTATCATAAAAATTTGGTTGTAATAGAAATGGCAACTCTCAAAAAACTCACATGGTATATCAGGTTCGCCAGGGTCCTAGGGTCCCAAAAGCGCTACAAATTAACTACTTAATCATTTTGAAAATTTTTTCACAGTTAGAGAGCTAAACTATTTTAGATGAATATGTATCGGCACAAGATTGTCGTGAAAATGTATATTTCCTAACTGTGGAAATTTTAATTAGGTAATTGGCATATAGTTTGCCGTGTGAAATATAAAAATCAAAATTATTTCTATTGATTGAGTTTTCCTAGCAACTAAAATAATAAAACAAAAAACAAGTCTAATACTGACCTTCAAAGGAGATAGTTGTGTAATTATTTCATAACGAAATCCGGAGTGATTAACGTAATAAGTGGTGACACACCGACATTGCCAGGTCAGTCGTTAACCATTTATTTTTAATATTTATATTATTTTGCTTGTTTTTGAAAATATTTGTTTTCAAAACAAAACAAAAATGCCACAAACAAGTCAAAATGTTCAACTTTAAACTACGTCAGAACGGATACTGCGTCAGAACGGAAAAGCCACCGTTCGATAAAAATGATGTAGAATGTTGGATACTCTAATGCGAAATATTATTTGTAATAAAAACATTTCAAATGATGAGAACAAATATTTTTGAGTAATGTGCCAGCAAGCATTTTGGTTTCTTTTTGTGTGCATTGGATAAACTACCTGTAGGCAATTTGGATATAGAACAGCTGATGATATCTTAGATTTCTTAAAAAGAGATCAGATAAGTGATATTTTACAAGAAATTAATGTCATTAAAAACAATTTTGGAAAATCCAATAAAAATCATAATTTCCATGGTAACAAATATAAGGAATGGAATTATGGGAAATCAAAGAATTTTTTTTAATTCAAATAATCATCAGAGAATTTGCTCATACCATTTGAAAAATGGAATGCACCCAGGAAGGTGCATTGAGCCTATGTTATGCAGTTGCTGCGACAGGGGTATTTATATTTTTATTCTTTGAATCAAAGTAAATAATTCAAAGTGAGTGAAATCAAGAATGAAAAGTTGTTATTTTTCCCCCGGGGGGTAGCCTATACCCTTCTCAGCTCCCAAGCTATGTTTGTGCAAAACTTTAAATCGATTAATTAAATTTGTTGGGGCATAAAATAAAGACAAACAAACAAATTACTTTCACACTTATAATTTAATATTAGTTAGTATTCGTATTTTCATAATCGTCTTCTCAACGTTTTAATTTTTATTCAATCGAATATTTTGCATTTATCTTCATTTTACCATATATCAGTATTGTATTTTTCGTTTGTCAATCAAACGAAAATACCATCATTATTTATATAATTGAATTATTCTTTATCTGTCGTTGGCCGATAAGAATACAGAAATTGATTGAATTTTATAATATTTCAACTTTAACAAAGATAATAATTATGCCTCTCCACGATAATAACAAATGGTAACGATAGGGCAGATGATAAGAGCCATCTAGTATTGAAATTGGAAACTATTGAATTGCAGCGGTTCATGTTTGAAATGAGGAGAAATTCGCTCGTAAAATACCTAAGTTCAATTCGTGGCTTACCTACGTCACATTGACGCGGTAATTTAGAGAGAGCAGAAGAGCAAAAGCCAGTAAATTTCGGTGAAAGTAAGGTGGTAACCATTTTGAAAGAACGTAACAACAGGGTCAGGTTTTAAAATTAACACATTCTCATTCGTTTTTGTTTGCGCAACTTATAGGCAAAGTTATTCGTATCAAAAAGATTGTAGTAGCATTTTGTTTGTGAATCATATTATATGAAATTGACTTACTTTAACATTGTATATTTTACGATGAAATAAAGCATCGCGAACATATATTTTTCAATAATTGAATTTAAATTTACTTATATAAAAGAAAGAAATCTTCTCCGAGCGAATATTTTGATATGATTCAAATGTAGTTTTCAAACTAGCTACACTCACAATCAGTGACGTCGCATAAAGCTTATAATATACTAAGGTATTGTTTGATCGTTGTTATTTCTAAGCACTAATGTGTAACAGTTTAAATAACTCCACCGTTTTGATTGAGCGATAAATACTTGAAGTTCAGAATGTTGATTTGGGGGGGGGGGGGGCTACGTTTTACCAGTCACGTTCTCTACAGTGTGCAGGTCCGGCAGGAGGCGGGCAGCCGACGTTGTAGCCCTGGGGTCCAGGAAAAAATAAAAAATGGATTTTTTTGCTGGTCAGCTATACGTTTGGGGCAAAATGTTTAAAAAATCTGGTTTATTTCCAGGGCCCGCTATTTCTCGTTACAGCTCTGACAGTATGCTTACACGTTGTGTTAAAAGTAGATTAACCATTCAGTTTTTATTTCATATTTTATTTGTTTTAATAAAAATCTGTGTGAAATATGTTAGCCCCGATTAAATTTTAAGGACGTTCGTGCGTCAAACGTAATAGTAGATAAAAATTTTAATTTTAGAGAATTGACAAGTTTAATTACATAGTTATCTTCCCTCAAAGATTTTAAGGCGTTCATAGATCATTTCTTAAAGTAATTGACGATTAAAAATCAAATTTTTAACACAGAGCTATTAGGAAAAAATATTCTAAACAGCATTTTCTCATTTTAAAAATTATAGTAAGTATATAAGAGTAGATACCATAATAAAAAATGTTTAAAAATATTCTTTGAAATGTGCAATTTATATAATTGCACAAAAAAAATCGTGTTGACGAACGTTAAAATGAAATATTATAATTATTGAAATTAATATTCGGGTAGATTTTGATGTGTAAACGTACATAATATACATACACGGTCATATCAGACTACTAAATTTCAATCAACAACTGTGTATGCATTGATGTCATAGGTCAGCATATAGGTGGTACGTATAGCAATCACCCATATACACGACACGATATGACATATGAACAAGTACAAGCTCTGTATGCATAACATGCAGGTATAGTGTTTTGTGGTAGGTATATAACATTATTCTGTAGTGTTTTGTGGACGCGCTCGAACGTCTTTAAGTCATGAGACGCTACAGACTACATTCGTAGATCAGTTTGATATTATTTTAGATTGGAACTACGAACTCTTTATATTTTCTATTAAAATATTTTATACTATTTCACTATTTATTTTATTTTACTTCTCGTTTTTATAACCAATTTTTTTATTATCTTTTTAAATAACTTTTTAACATTGTGTATTTTTATCAGTTGCTGATAAGAACTAACCGAATCACTACGGAAATTATTCGGTTTCATTCTTGTGGAGAATGGTTTAAAGTTTTAAAATTAATATCGGATCCTACGGGAATGAGCTTTTTTGATATATTTATCAGATTTCGTTTTGTTCCCAATCCCAAAACGAAATTATTTCGCCCAATACACAACTTGCAAGTGAATTATGAATTTTTTAGTGTGTGTCCTACTTTGACACATAACGAACTTTAATTTTTTTTTCCCTCCTTCAGTAAGTTTTCACTCAATAATTTTGAAAAAGTTAATTAAAAAACACCTAACTGTGAAACTTTTGTCGCAATATTTTTTTTCAGATAATTTTTTCATATTCCCTATGGAGTAACACGATAAATATAAAAAAATCGTACAAGGATACACAAACTTCATTAAATACACAAATTAAACGGAAGTAAATGAAAACTTTTTTTTTTTAATTTACTGTAACCAGTACTTACACCTTTTTGTGATTTCAAAAAGTCTCTTAATTAAAATTAATGAAAGAGAAAAAAAAACAGACACACACATGAACATATTTTTTTGTTCATTTTTGTTCATTTTATAAATAATATTATAAATTTTTACGTAATTGTAATTTAGTGTTTTTAACATGTTTAAAGTTAATTAGAATTTATCTCATGGTGTAATTATTCACATAACGAAAAAACACGGTTGGTTCATATTATTTATTTAGACCTTTAAAAAAAAATTGTTTATTTATTAAATTTAATGAAGCCTTTTGTTGTGTAAGATAATATTTTGCTTTGTAAATTATAAATTATAAAATAAAAATATATAATTTTTGGAGTTGAATTATTATTTTACAACGAAGAAATTAGATCTTCAACGATTTTGTTGATTTTGATAGCAAGTTCAATATAATTAACCTAATAAATTTTAAATAATTTATGGAAATTTTATATGAAAATTATATAATGAAAATTCTGGAAAATATATGGAAATATGGAAAAAGTACCGTAAATTTGAGTGAATCGTGACTTTTGGACTTTTACGTTCGATTTTTAAACATTCGCTTACTTGTTAGATGATATAGAATATACTGTTTTTGGTCCCGGTTCATTTAGCCAAGAAAATACGATCAATCTGTATATCCCCCCACTCTTGGTGGTAATAGTTACCAACTGGGGTGGGGGGATTTTTTTTTATTGGAACGGCTGTTGAAAACTTTGGGCGGTAGCATAAATAGTTAAAGATGAATTTTCCACAAAAATTTCTCACAACAGGAAACCATTTTCTTATTTGTTCCTAATCCTGCTATGGAGACCATAAAGGGCCTTTTAGACGGTCATATCAGTTCTCAGTTCAGTTTCAGTTTCAGTCGAACTGTCAGTTTTTCCTACCCGTAAAAATCAAAATCGGAAAGGAGAACTGAAACGGAGACTGAGAACTGACAGGATGGATAGATTTATTTGTTTCGTTTCAGTTTTTACAAATCGTATGTGTAAACAAGCGCATTATGCCTCAGTCCGTTTACTCACGTCAGTTTTCTTGAAAATCTGACAAAGTGCACATTTTATATAGGCAACTGTCGCTATGTCCAACCAGGATCACGATTTTGTTGTCTAATTTATTAAAATTTATAAAACCTTACCGTGTTCATGGAATAAGACAGATGTACGTTGCTACAATGTAAATATTAGGGAAGCTGCCTACACTCTTTTATTAAAGAAATATAAAGAATACGGTGGTAAATCGCTATGGTAAAATCTAAAATAAATAACCTACGCTCAACTTACAACAAAGAACTTAAGAAAGTTAAGGACAGTGAAATAAGTGGAGCAGTAACTGGGGAAGTATACAAACCATCACTATCGTCTTATGATCTCTTTTCGTTCGCCAGCGACCAACAGCCCACTGTAACAAGTGTTAATACCATGGACGGCGACGATGAAAATCAGGAAAGAATTGGAGATATGTATCTTTATTCGTTCGTAAATAATTCAACCAATCACATGGTTCTAAGCGAAGTTCCTTCCTTAAATTTATATGCGACAATGAATTTCTTTTAAGAAGCCAAACCTTACTCCACTAGCTTCTTTTGCTTCCGCTCTTTCTTCAGCACCAAAGCTAACGCTATTGCAGTGAAATAGTCTTCATCCATGAGTTATTATATTAGCAGTATTAGCACTTTTAAACTAGTATAAGAATATAAGTTGAAGACTTTTAAAACGAAACACTTTGTTTAGGGCAATTTAAATTATATAAAGAACTGAAACGACTGAGAACAGTGAGAACTGAACGGACCGTGTAAAAACAAACCTTCTTCCAAACTGAAATGAAACGAGAACGGAAACTGAAACTAAACTGAGAACTGATATGACGGTATAAAAGGCCCTTAAAGAAGTTTTACTTCAGAAATGTTGATTACATGCTTATTTAAACTTTTCCAGTCAATTGTTCCAATCTGACAATCGCAAGCGTACAAAATGTCAAAATATTTAACAGTTTTCAACATTATTGGAGCTCGTATTGTTTTATTTTATTTTTTTATTTTATTGTAGACCGAAAAATATCAAATTTAAAAGATAAAAAAATTCATATTTACGAAATAACAAAATGTCAAAAAGCGACCGACACACGTATGTTTGATGATTTTTTCGATAAATGAACCATAAAAAATAATATTTCTTTTTTGATATGTATGAATGCGGCCACCGGCATATCACGCCACACTACCACCCTTGTCTGCTACTTGGTTTTCAAATATTTATATAGGATTATCCGTTGGAAAACATCCAGATTCTTTTGTACATAAAAGATTACCACCACTGTGACGAATTAAATTCGACACATTATTGAATTCTTTGGAAAACGATTATAAACGAACATTAGATTAATTAATAATTACTCGATTTGCAAAATGTCAGAATACTGACATCTAACATTTGTGTTCGAAGTTAATATCAGTCCAATATCCTCTGTGGTCCAATATGTTAGATCATAGAATTCAATAAAAATCAATTATATATATAAATGCCACCTAGTGATATATTTTCAAATTGACGCTTACATTTCGTATTACCATCACATATTTTTATACAGAAATCTGAAAGTTTAGTTAACGCTTTGTCCATTGTTTGATCGAATTTTTATTTCAAAATTAATTGGCAAACAAATTATATAATAGATAATTAAAAAAATAAGTAACTTATATTAATTAAAAACAATACTCTCTCTCTTCTCCAAGCGACCGCGATGATGTTAACATCGAACAAAGAAATGTAAAAAAAAAAGGGACTTGGTCAAGATGTAATTTAGAACTTATAACGTTATTATTGAAAGGAAAAAAAAAATGCATCATTGTTAAGATAAGTAATATTTTATTGTAATAAAAATTTGGAAATTTATTTAAATAATATGAAAAAATAATTTAAATTTAATGTGTATAAGCAAAACATAACTTAATATAAAATATAATTAAATGGAATAATAGCATGTAAGTAAAATTTAACTTAAATATTTAACGTCGTCTTGTACTTTCGCATTCATTCGAAATTCAAAAAAATTTCGGGGATTCAGCAAAAAGTCAACGACTCAAATTTAGTTAATTTATAATTTAGAAAGTATAGGTATATTTAGCTAATTGTGTAAATTTATATTCGTAGATTTATATTTAGATTAACTTTAAGTAAATTTCCAAATATATATTGATTGTGTGTATAGTTTAATTATTATCAAATCACGTAACTATTTCCGGTTAGGTAAACAAATTTGAACATGTGCAACTCTTAGCATTATTTCGATATCTGGTCGAATCTTTTAAATCTTATAGAGCTTTAGTAAAATTTAACTTGTAACGTTATCTTCTAAAAAATTTCAATTTAAATCTGATTTTATTTTTTGCCATCCGTAATTCTGAAATTTCCAAAAGGCGTTCAATTGTGTCTGGACAGGGGTAAACGCTGGCAGGCTAAATTTAATTAAGTTTGCTCCCTCGTGTGAAATCCGACACGTATATCACAATAAAATTGCAATAGTTCTCTCGTCGTAAAAGGTTTTTCTTTCCGATTTCTCCTCAAGAAATCGAAGGAGCACGTTTGGGCAAAGAAAGCCGTATTTAGGCCCCACTCGTCTCGTGTTTAAGTAACTTAGACACTTTAATTATACCAAGAAACAATTGAAATAAAAAAAAAAAAAACCAAAAAAAAATCGAAAAAAAAAAAAAAAAAAAAAAAAAAAAAAAAAAAAAAAAAAAAACCAAAATTATTATTTTTAATAATTAATGAGCTCAAACAAAATTTAATATCGACTAATTTATAATTTCATAAAATTTGATATTTACAGAAATACACATACAAATTATTCTAGTCATAAATTTAAAAGGAAAATCGGTACAGTTATAAAATTTGTTTTGGCAACTTTAATTTAATTCGATTAACAACATATTTCCAAAAAATCTTTGTAGCGATATTTTAAAAAACTTATTCTATAAATTTCGAAACTTTAATTTACATTTAAGTAAAAGGTGTACAATTTACTAACTCATGTGGTAGTACATTTCCCTAACTGGCACACGCGGCATACTTGAATATCGTGCGTCTCAGTTTGAAACGTATCGCCACATCGAGGACCTAAGATGCAAATTCTACTTTAAGACTATTCGAAAAGATAGCCAAGAAACATTTGTGTTAATTCTCAAATTAGTAATTATTTACTGTCGTAACTTTTAAGATTTCAAATTTTGTATCTCAGAATTATTTCTAGTCATCCTTCATTGTAATAAATTGTAGTTGGTGAACTTTCGTGTTTTTAAATTAAAAAACCTGCCTTTACAGTCAAAAAGAATTTCAGGTTATTTGGGGATCTTGTGGTTTGGGAAAACGATCTGCGACCATAGCCTTCCACTGCCACACACCATCTTGTCTCCATAAGACCTAGGAGAAAACTCTGCTGATCGTAACCCCAATCAACCCGAAAAGTAGCACCCAAAGTCCGAACACTCATAACCCCAAGACAACCAATTACAACACATAATAAATAACAACTATAATCAACATCCAATAAATAAACACATAAAATAATTTTAATTTTTAATTTTAATTTTTTGCTACATTTATGGTAGCAGTCAAGAAAATTTCCCAAACTTGCTGATATAAATTTGCAATTTGCATCTTAGTTTCATATCTATCACTTAACATATATTTTAAATATTAATTTATGTAACAGGATATATATATATAAAATAAGAAGATTAGTTTCTATGCCCTATTATTTAAGAAGTAAATCAAAAATGGAACCTGCACCAGTTGAGGAGCTCTTGACACAGGCGGCCGATACCATAAATACAATAACACAGGCTTTAAATACTATGATTTCGGGACAACAAGCAATTCAGGAAGCACAAAATCTACAGATAAACGAGATAAGTACTAATTTAAACTCACTCATTACACAAATTTCAACAACACAAAACCCACATCCTTCCACATACAATCAAAATACAATTCCGGAAAATCAATCAATCAATCAAAGCCCTGTTGCCAAAATTCGTATAGAAGAATTTACTAAATCCATCCCGTTATTAAATATTCTCAATCCTATGTCAATATTAAAGTTCATTCTAGAAACACAAAACGTAATATCTTTAAAGGTCATCTCGGAAACCACCTTATTAAAATTTTTATTAACAAAGTGCCATACAAATTCAAAATATTTTTGGTCTCAAAAATTAGATGCCAATAATACTTGGCAGGATATCAAAACAGAATTATTGAGCGATTACATTTCTCCAACAATAAAACAGGATCTAATAGACAAAACTGTACATAGAAAACAATATGACCACGAATCATTCTATAATTTCGTTCAATCAATTAAATGTAACGCAAATATCCTATGTCCACATATGCTTGATATCGACATAGTACAATTAATTTTTGCTCACGTAAATTACACCACCTTCGACTTAATTAAATTTTCACCAGTACCAAACACCTTTCAAGACTTGCTCACGCTAGCTCGACAAGTCGAAGAAATTAAAATTAGGCAACAAAACTTTATAAATAGACAAAATATTTCAAATAACACCGTCCTAAACCCTGCTAACACTATTAACCCCTCAAACCCCCAATATTTTAACACAACTAACTCTCCTTCACAATTTCCTACGCCAACAGCTAACAATACTAATTTTACTAACGGTTCACCAGAAAATCCTATTAATACACTTAACAATACTAACCACCTTCCCAACACACACAATAGAAATCATCCAAATACTCGACAAAATAACAACTATAAAAATAGGAACAATTTCACGAATAAAAATTATTCACCATTTTGTACGTTTTGTAAAATTTCCGGTCACAGTTACAATGTCTGTCGAAAAAGGTTACGTCCGTATCAAACTAACACTAACAACATAAATTCTACAAATAACGAAATACAAAACAGTAATTTTACAACAATTAATTCAAACAACCCTTTCACCGAAACTAATTTCCCTTCTACATCACAAACAAACGAAAACATACCAAATACACAAATACAAATTCCAAAAAAACTAAATAATCGTACAAATAATATCCCTTCAATAAACATTTTCATCAATCAAATTCCATACATAGCATTATTAGATTCCGGCACAAACATAAACATAATTCGTAAAAAAACCTTAGATAAAATTATTAAAACATCTAAATACAAAATTAAAATAATTAATTCAAATCTAATAGCATCTTTACCCGGTAGTAATCGACTAGAACTTTCTAATTGCGTCAACCTACACTTTAAAATCGCAAATTTATCATGGACTCAAAAATTTTATATTATAGAAAATTTAGCATTCCCAATATTATTAGGCTCTGATACTTTACATAAATGCGGCTTAATAATTAATTTCATTAACAATACAGTTACCTTAAAACACGACCTTAATAATAAAATTCCATTTTTAAAGATACAAAATGAATATATTATAAACATAGTAACTGAGTCTAAGATAAATTTAAACGAAGAACAACAAAAACATTTAGACAATTTATTAAGCAAATATAAATCCGTTTTAACCTCAAAACCAGGCAGGGCCAAAAATTTTAAATATCATATACCAATATTAAATAATACACCAGTAGCAAAACATCCTTATGTTCTAAAAGGAGATCAACTTCAAATTTTACAAGATAAATTACAAGAATTATTAAAAGCAGGCATTATCGAGGAGGCACAGAGTTTATATGCATCTCCAGTATTTTTAGTAGATAAACAAGACGGGTCCAAACGCCTCGTTTGCGATTTTAGGAATTTAAATTTTTATCTGGCTTCGGACCCCGTAGTCGGTCTTTCTATGAATCACGTATTTTCCAATTTAGGCAATTCAACGGTATTTTCCACAATTGACCTAACACAGTCGTTTTATCAAATCCCGTTAGATGACGAATCTAAACCACTAACAGCCATTATAACGCAGTTAGGGCAACAATTTCAATTTACAGTAGCCCCGATGGGTCTAAAATGTTCTAGCCAAGCTTTAATTAGGTATCTATCTAGAGAATTCGCTGACTTAATGAATAAATGCTTATTAATCTATTATGATGATTTAATTATTCATAGTAAAAACATAACGCAACACTTTGCAGATTTGCAAACAGTACTGGCCAGATTAAAAAGAACAGGTCTCACTGTAAATCCATCAAAAGCAAAATTTTTCATGTCACGTCTCAAGATATTAGGAAATTTAGTAACTCCAATGGGTAGATTACCAGACCCCAATAAGACCTCAGCACTACTTAATATGGCTATACCAAAAAATATAAAACAACTACAGTCAATGTTAGGTGCATTTGCATTTTACGCAAAATACATCCCACAATTTTCAATAATAGTAGCTCCGTTAAATGAACTAAAAAAGAAAGATGTAAAATTTAAAATTGAACAGCACCATATTGATGCAATAAATAAATTAAAACATCATTTAGCTAACCCCCCGATATTGAAATTTCCGGATTTCAATAAAAAATTCATAGTTTACACCGATGCTAGTTTTACTGGAACCGGTGGTTGCCTAATGCAAGAATTTGATAACAAACTACACCCTATAGAATATTGTTCAAAAAAATTCAATAATCAAAATAGAATAATATCCGCGTACGAAGCCGAACTCATGGCAGTTATAAATGCTTTAGACTCATTTAAAGATTACCTACATGATAGACATTTTGAACTCCGTACAGATTGTAATGCTCTCATCTATCTATTTCAAACCCCACAAAAATACAATAAACTCTCAAGATGGCTTCTAAAAATATCTCAATATAACTTCACACCTGTACATGTACGTGGCGCTGATAACAATATTTGTGATATGCTAAGTCGATTATTTGATACAGAAAATACAGATATCGAAAAAAATGAAAATTCAAAAATAGATATAAATACTAAATACAATATACAAGAAAATAAAAATAATCTACAAACAATACAAAATAATTTAGAACCAGATAATCAAATAAACTTAATAAATACTATACAAAATGAAAATAATTTATGCATAAATAATCAAAAATTTGATAATATTCAAAATTTAATAAATAACATAAACTTCCAACCAAATAGTTATATGTCAATCAAGATCGCTCAGCAAAATGACCCATTTACGAAAACCGAACTCCAGCGAATACGAGCTGGAAATGTCGTTAATAATTTTCGTATTCGGGAAGGTTTGCTGATACATCTTTCTGGCAAACATAAAAAGAAACGTATAGTTTTACCAAAATCAATGTTACAATATGTATTAGATTATTTTCATAGATCAATATTTTCTTCACACGCAGGAATTATTTGTACGTACCGAAAAATAGCTAATAGATTTTATTATCCTAATTTATATAATATTGTAAAAGAATATGTAAATAATTGTACTATTTGTAAAGAACATAAACCTGTAAACAAAAATTATGATATCGCTTTCCAAAGTCACCCCCCAAAAAATATCTGGGAAAAAATTTTCGTCGATTTCGTAGGCCCTATTATAAAAACTCGTGGACCCCCAGAAGACAAAGACTTCAGATACATTTTTCTAGTTGCAGATTCATACAGTCGTTGGATTTTTGCGCGACCTACAAAGAAAACAACGTCAAAAGTGGTCATAAACATACTGGAAGATATATTTACCACTTTCGGATATGTATCATCAATAGTATCGGATAACCAATCTGTATTCCATAGTGAGAGATACAACAACTTCTGCTTCGAGAGAGCAATTCGCCAAATTTACACCTCTCCATATAATCCAAGGGCAAACGCAGCTGAACGTTCTATAAGAAATATAAAATCCAATTTAGCTACTATGATCTCACAATACTCAATCAATCATGCAAACTGGAATACCTTCTTGAAATACGCTGTCTTCAGCATCAACAATTCGTATAATTCAGCCATAAATGCTACTCCAGCACAAGTATTCTTAAACCGTCAAATGCTAACTCCACTAGACGTAAATGCTGAATTATCGGAAATCTTACAAGCTGACAAACCAAATCCACAAAAGATCCAACAAGCAATCACAAATGCACATGAGCGTATAAAAAATCTAACCGCAAATCGTCCACAAACATCAAATTTTACTATTGGTCAGATGGTCTACAAGAAGATTTTACAACATCAACACGATATTGATAAAGAAGCAAAATTCTTACAACGTTTTCAAGGCCCGTTCATTCTACTCGCCTATTTGACACCATGTACCGCCATTTTGCAAGACCCGCGCACTTCCGCAGTCAGTAAATGTCATGTAAGGTATTTGAAACCAGCTTAATTTTCCGTAGCGTTCCGCTTTTTGCGAACGGGGTGAAAATGTGACGAATTAAATTCGACACATTATTGAATTCTTTGGAAAACGATTATAAACGAACATTAGATTAATTAATAATTACTCGATTTGCAAAATGTCAGAATACTGACATCTAACATTTGTGTTCGAAGTTAATATCAGTCCAATATCCTCTGTGGTCCAATATGTTAGATCATAGAATTCAATAAAAATCAATTATATATATAAATGCCACCTAGTGATATATTTTCAAATTGACGCTTACATTTCGTATTACCATCACATATTTTTATACAGAAATCTGAAAGTTTAGTTAACGCTTTGTCCATTGTTTGATCGAATTTTTATTTCAAAATTAATTGGCAAACAAATTATATAATAGATAATTAAAAAAATAAGTAACTTATATTAATTAAAAACAATACTCTCTCTCTTCTCCAAGCGACCGCGATGATGTTAACATCGAACAAAGAAATGTAAAAAAAAAAGGGACTTGGTCAAGATGTAATTTAGAACTTATAACGTTATTATTGAAAGGAAAAAAAAAATGCATCATTGTTAAGATAAGTAATATTTTATTGTAATAAAAATTTGGAAATTTATTTAAATAATATGAAAAAATAATTTAAATTTAATGTGTATAAGCAAAACATAACTTAATATAAAATATAATTAAATGGAATAATAGCATGTAAGTAAAATTTAACTTAAATATTTAACGTCGTCTTGTACTTTCGCATTCATTCGAAATTCAAAAAAATTTCGGGGATTCAGCAAAAAGTCAACGACTCAAATTTAGTTAATTTATAATTTAGAAAGTATAGGTATATTTAGCTAATTGTGTAAATTTATATTCGTAGATTTATATTTAGATTAACTTTAAGTAAATTTCCAAATATATATTGATTGTGTGTATAGTTTAATTATTATCAAATCACGTAACTATTTCCGGTTAGGTAAACAAATTTGAACATGTGCAACTCTTAGCATTATTTCGATATCTGGTCGAATCTTTTAAATCTTATAGAGCTTTAGTAAAATTTAACTTGTAACGTTATCTTCTAAAAAATTTCAATTTAAATCTGATTTTATTTTTTGCCATCCGTAATTCTGAAATTTCCAAAAGGCGTTCAATTGTGTCTGGACAGGGGTAAACGCTGGCAGGCTAAATTTAATTAAGTTTGCTCCCTCGTGTGAAATCCGACACGTATATCACAATAAAATTGCAATAGTTCTCTCGTCGTAAAAGGTTTTTCTTTCCGATTTCTCCTCAAGAAATCGAAGGAGCACGTTTGGGCAAAGAAAGCCGTATTTAGGCCCCACTCGTCTCGTGTTTAAGTAACTTAGACACTTTAATTATACCAAGAAACAATTGAAATAAAAAAAAAAAAAACCAAAAAAAAATCGAAAAAAAAAAAAAAAAAAAAAAAAAAAAAAAAAAAAAAAAAAAAACCAAAATTATTATTTTTAATAATTAATGAGCTCAAACAAAATTTAATATCGACTAATTTATAATTTCATAAAATTTGATATTTACAGAAATACACATACAAATTATTCTAGTCATAAATTTAAAAGGAAAATCGGTACAGTTATAAAATTTGTTTTGGCAACTTTAATTTAATTCGATTAACAACATATTTCCAAAAAATCTTTGTAGCGATATTTTAAAAAACTTATTCTATAAATTTCGAAACTTTAATTTACATTTAAGTAAAAGGTGTACAATTTACTAACTCATGTGGTAGTACATTTCCCTAACTGGCACACGCGGCATACTTGAATATCGTGCGTCTCAGTTTGAAACGTATCGCCACATCGAGGACCTAAGATGCAAATTCTACTTTAAGACTATTCGAAAAGATAGCCAAGAAACATTTGTGTTAATTCTCAAATTAGTAATTATTTACTGTCGTAACTTTTAAGATTTCAAATTTTGTATCTCAGAATTATTTCTAGTCATCCTTCATTGTAATAAATTGTAGTTGGTGAACTTTCGTGTTTTTAAATTAAAAAACCTGCCTTTACAGTCAAAAAGAATTTCAGGTTATTTGGGGATCTTGTGGTTTGGGAAAACGATCTGCGACCATAGCCTTCCACTGCCACACACCATCTTGTCTCCATAAGACCTAGGAGAAAACTCTGCTGATCGTAACCCCAATCAACCCGAAAAGTAGCACCCAAAGTCCGAACACTCATAACCCCAAGACAACCAATTACAACACATAATAAATAACAACTATAATCAACATCCAATAAATAAACACATAAAATAATTTTAATTTTTAATTTTAATTTTTTGCTACACCACACGTCACGAAATCATTCTTCATTGTACAAAAAAAAAAAAAAAAAATGTTTGTATCATCTATATATTCTATTCCGACCTCATTTTTTTCCCCCAGTTTCCATCTGCTCAATATCAACTCAATTTAATATAGCGGATGACCACGAAAATTAAAAAAAAATTGACGACAGTCGAATTAAATTAATTAGTTTCGAAATAATAAAAAATAAAAAAAAGACATTTTAAATAACCTATTTTTTTACAAAAAAAAAAAAAACTTTTATTCGGGCCGCCTAAAATTGTTTCATATAAAATTTTATTGTTTATCAATTTTCTTTTTAAAGAGCGTGCACATAAAACTGTCATCCTTCCCACTTCGAAGCGACTAAATCTTCGACCAAATAAAATGGGGTTATTATGTCTGTGTACCATATACACATACATGTATGCATATCATCCAGTTTTATTACACGTAATTTAAAAATGGTGAATTTTATATTAAAGTGTATAAATAACGGTCCTGAGGCAGGAGATATCGATTCTGATGAAATCTGGATATATTGATGTACCGTTTTCGAAATATTTACAGACAAAAATTTTCGATAACGTGACATTTGAAAACAGTTAGTTTAGCTTCAAAAGCACTTATTGTTTGTCGATCATCAATATTAAATAATAGTAAATACTTAATCAGCTAACTTTGATGGGGTGATTCACCACCATAATACAATATTACTTGAACTAAATCGTGACGCCAACAATCACATTTCAGCGTTATTCAAAGTATTTTAAAAGATTTATCATGAAGGGAAAGTTTTATAATTATTCAAATCGCCGCCTTCCAGGCATAAGGTCGTATCTCATTTTTAGTGATTTTTTTAGGAGAGTAGAAAAACAAGAAATACACGGAGAGAAAATTCATATAAAAATTACTGTGCTCAGCACTACAATCGACGTGTAAAAGGCGAACATATTCAATTTTGTACGGTAAAAATATAAAAATTATAATTAATCATAGAAAATTTAAAGGATAGAATATTGTTTCCGTAATATCAGTTCCGTAAAATTTGTAAAACAGCACAGTAAAAAGTTCCATTGCCGACAAAAAAATATTTTTTAATTGTTTTTCTTACAAAAATTACCATGCGCTATTATAATATTTGAAATGCTATCTGGTAATAGTAGAAAGAAAAAAAGAGAAAGAAGGTTGTGTGTGTTGTGAACGCTGTTGAAATGTACCTCACTCATAGCAAATCACATAGCCAACCATGGGTGTGGACGACCAATTTGGTCGGACGGGTCGGACCAAGCTCCTTGATTCATTAGACTGTCTTACAAGCAGCAACCAGTATTCATTACACTGTGTTAGAGGACGGGGATGTCACCGTTTAATTCATCATTTTGTTACTTCAGTATCTTTAGTATTAGAATGTATTGTTGGCAATCATTTTGTATGCATCATAAAGTTCTTACAGGTTCGAAGTTTTTACAGGTACCGCCCAAGCAACATAAGGTTGCGGGTCAGATGCGCAAATGAAAGAGTACGACAACAAGAATTAAACTATAACATATATGCATAAGAGTGTGATAAAAGTTGTGTTAGCACATTAAATTTTACCATGCTAGCACATATTTTTTATTTTGGTCGTCGATCGCGCACGCATTATAAGAGAGCATGGTAATTTTTCTGAAATTTTATCTACAAAAATTATATGATTTTTCTCACCGTGTACTGTTACATTTTGTTTTGTAAATCATAAACGAATGTAGGTACTTGAGGAATATTAGTCTGTAAATACATTGATACCTTCGGTTCAAATTTATAAAACAGAATGTAACAATAGTTCTTAAAAAAATCACTAAAAATGAGATACGACCTTATGCCTGGAAGGCGACGAAATAGTATCATGTTCGAGTTTAAAATTTTCTTTCCGTCATCTCCTCCCCTTTTCGCAAAATTAATCTCCAAATTTAAACTCCCAACCACTCTTATTTATAAAATACTAATTCAAATTTTATCAAAATCGATAGGTCCGGCCTCGGAACTTTTATTTGTAAATGAATACATTCTCTTTATTTGCTAAAAAGATACATTTATTTATCCTATTTTTTAAAAAGGATAATTAAATGTTTTCTTAATAAATTATTTTTTGTTGAGGCAATTGTTTTTATTACCGCAGTTCTTTTGTCCTTATCGCTAAGACTAGGTATTTCTGGACTTAATTCAAATTTTTCGTAAAGTTTATACCAAATTTTTACTAACACAGCTTTATCAATTAGAAAAGTTTCCTGAGAAATTTAGAAAATCTGATGTGTATTCGTTCTTGGGCTTTTTTTTGAAAATTCATAGATTCCTATAATTTATTTCTAAACAGGTTGATGTATTACATACAATTAAAAAATCGGTATAAAGACTAACATCCTCCCAAATTTCATCAAATTTTGAGATGATCATCCAAAAAAGTGTGCTGAATTGACGTGAGTCAATCCTATACCTACCTAAAAAAACGAAGTTAGTTTATTAAACGTTTTAAATTTTAACAACAAAATTAACCACAAAACAAAGTGTTTAAAAATAATAACGTATTAGTCTCTATGTTTATTTATTAAAATTTAAATAAATATGTAATATGATTCTCCCTATCAGACATACTTTGTATGTCGGGAAAATGAGTATTGGTCAAACACAAAATAATGTATGTATGTATGCCTATGTGTAATTAATGCATTGTATAATTGATCAGGTGACCAAAATACATTGTATATATGTACCAAATCATAAAACTGTTCAATTTAAATTTGTGCGGTTCAGTTTTAAAATGAATGGTGGTTGCAGTATATGGTATATGTATACATATATGGAAGTTATTTTCAAATTCCAGTTTGTTCATGGAAACTAATTTTAATAAAATTTGTCAGTGGGGTGATACTTATAGCTTTCTTGTGTTAGTAATATAGTACGGGAGGTACTGGCGCATGAGTACCGAAAACTATTCCACCTCAATTTTTTTATGCGATCCTGTTGACATTGCCCTACTGATGATATAAATGCATGTTGCCAGGGGGCAACTCGGGGCCATATTGCTTAAACCGGAAGTTGTTTAAACAATTGCAAGGAATTGTCATTTTTTAACCGGACAAATTTTTTTTATATTCTTTATTGAAATACAAACAAAAAAGGTCCTATGAATTTTCACGATCAAGTTAATATATTTAGAGATATGAATTTTTAAAGATTCGAGATTTTTCCAACCTTTAAAAATTCATATCTCTAAAAATATTAACTTGATCGTGAAAAGTCATAGGACGTTTTTTGTTTGTATTTCAATAAAGAATATAAAAAAAATTTGTCCGGTTGAAAAAATACTTAAAGGTATTTTAAAGGTAGGGGACGCATACTTGTGAGGGCGCGAAATTAACAATTAAAAAACAGGTATAAACAATGAAATTTTTTTTAAATCTCTATTAAGGATATTATTAACTATTGTATAAAGAATTTAAAAAAATATTATTTATATTTTATTATTTTTTTTTAAATATATTTTTCATGGGTCAAAAGTACCCAAATTTGAGATTTTTCGAATTTTTAAAAATTCATATCTCGAAAACTATTAACTTTATCGTAAAAAGTCATAGGACCTTTTTTATTTGTATTTCAATAAAGAATATAAAAAAAATTTGTCCAGTTGAAAAATGACAATTCCTTGCAATTGTTTAAACAACTTCCGGTTTAAGCAATATGGCCCCGGGTTGCCTCCTGGCAACATGCATTTATATCATGAGTAGGGCAATGTCAACAGGATCGCATAAAAAAATTGAGGTGGAATAGTTTTCGGTACTCATGCGCCAGTACCTCCCGTACTAATAATATTTTATCCAATCTTTAACTAGTGATTTAGTGCTTAAACTGTGTCATGTTTGAAACAAGAATAAATTAAAATTAATAGTTTTATAGTAACAAGAAAAACAAGGAGTTCATTCCATACACTCAGTTTTAACATATTTTACATTTTTGTGCATGTACTGGTAAGAGACCACCAAAATTTGAACGAAATGGGAATGGTAAGTAAGATATCGACATTTAATAAGATTTCAGTCGATAGAACTTATATAGAGACCTTCTAGAAACCAAATTGGACAATTTCTAAAAACTTCATCAAATATGATCGAATACTTCTGAAGTTATGACAATTGGTGGGATCTGTGAACACACACACAGACAGACAGACAGACAAATAGACGGACCGGGACACGAATCTCGGAAGGAAAATATTTTTTCTGTTCAGGAGCACGCATTTCATAAATTGCAATTGAAAATGTAAATGAAAAAGCGAATAAAACGGAATCTCCGTAGGGCATTAACCCTAGAACGACAAATCGGTGTCATACATGACACCTACGTTTTTTGTTTCAGCGCTGTAACTTTTGATAATGTAGAAGTTGACAATAATCTAATAAGTTTCTTTTTTGGTAAAAATTTGAATACTATCTAGACAGATAGACGTTGAGACTCACATCAATTAAATATCGATTTGACCTGTAATTAATTTAAAAAATAGAAAAAGAAGTAGGTGTCGTGGATAACACTCACTTGCTAAATTTTGAGCCTTGTCGTTCTAGGGTTAATCCCAATCTAATGAAACTACTATTTTTAGTTATTTTTTATCATTTTAATTGATAGGTATAAGATTAATATAGGGAATATAAGATTATAACTGAACGGAAAAATTGAACTTAACACATGCATTTTAATGAAATTAAAATTACCCTCTTGTTTTGATGGTTTTATACCTATATGTACTTGCTAATTTTGATCCCAAAAACATTAAAATTCAGTTCGTGGAATCCCGATATTTCCAAATTTAATGCCCTAATAATGTTTTTCTTTATCATGTTTTGGCATTAAAACCCAAAAAAATTTAATTAGTGTTATAAAATATGTGTCACAGTTGAAGATTGGATTTTAAAAATAGGCTGTGCCAAAAAATATTTGAGCTTACTGTTTAGATTGGTGGCAATGACATTTAGATTTCTTTTTCGGCTCTAACTCAATTTTTTCCTTTTTTTAAAGTCCAGTCTTCAGTTATCATACATAAGTTGTGATTTTAGTTAAAACCTAAGCAAATGCTTCAGTTCTGCATTCAGTAGAGGAGAAATAAATATAATCGTGTACATAGTCGAGCAAACTTTTTTTTTAAATGAAACTCCACACATAAATACAGTTCTAGTTACAAACAACATAACAGTACCACCCATTGCTTCGCTACTCCAAATGCCCGCTGTGTGTTGTTTTCACTCGCAATGTGGTCTTTTTGTGGTGTAGGTTGATGAGACAGGCCCACCATTAGCTGGCTAGTTGACTCATCCCCACCACTTTTTTCCCCGAATATAATGTTCCACCCGATTTGTTAGGGGCTATTCGTTTGTATGTATGTATTATGTAGTGGCCGGCGGACAACAGTTAATGACATATTCTTTAAACCAACGGATATTATCTAGTCATCGGATTATATAATAAAATATTCATTAGGATGAAAATTGAAAAACACAACGCTTGGTGGTGGTCAGTTTGATAGAATTTTCTGATTGAAATAAAGTTGATTCAACAATTTTTTTTTTTTTTTGTAAGTTTTTTATCCGGTAAGTACCGGATCGTCATTTCAATTAATTTTTAGAGAAATGATTGATTTTGTGTCTGTTTTGACCATTGTAAATCACAGTATTAACTAGATACTGGTTGTAGTTTTGATAATTTTCAAGTAAATTTTCTGTTTTTGTCCTCTGTTATGAATCTTATAAAGAAAGCCGATTGAGTCTTCGTCTTCTAGAAACAATACAATGCACTTGTTGACGTCATAAATATTAATTTCACTTTGCCATCTATCAACATAGCGGAAGCATTTGTAATCATTTTTCTGCGGAGAAAAATCTCTTCGCTCCAAGATCAAAATTTACCCTCGCATTTTACATTTCAAACCCTTCTCAACAATTTTGGTTCCGTACATGTTTGTCTGTCCGTTTATATGTCTGCAAAACGTCCAAACGTAATGCATTTCGTCACAATTAGAGCCGAAACTGATAGCCGCTGCGCAAGCGCAAACATGATATCCGTTTAATGCCGATATTTAACTGTTTATCTTATTTTGCTAATATAACCTTATTAAAGCATGTTGGGAGTACAAGAAAGCTATGAGCCAAAAACCTTAATCATTGTTCTATTATTTTTTAAAATCTTTTTAGAGAAATTATACGTAAAGTAATCTTGTTTATTTATTTCTATTGAAACGAATTAACAATTGATACCTGATAATTGTACTATTATTTTCAATTAAATAAAATAGAGTAAAAAAAATGTTTTTTAAGAAAAAGCTTTTATTTAAAAATGGGCTAAAAAAATGAAATAACTACTGAGTGAAGTTTGAAGCAATATGCAACATAATTTATAAAAACTTGAGACGTTATCATTAATTATTTCTGTTTTGGATATAAGTGTAGCTATTTTACTTTTCAGTACTTACCAAACTTAATTAAACGCCTCAAGCTTTTATAAATTATATTGCATATTGCTTCAAACTTCACTCAGTAGTTATTTCATTTTTTTTAGCCCATTTTTAAATACAAGCTTTTTCTTAAAAAACATTTTTTTACTTTATTTTATTTTCTACTCTTTAGTCTGATTACAATTAATTTAAAAAAAAAAATAAAGAAGTAATTTTTTTACCTATATTTTAATCGGTTAATTTACTCTAATCAGACATAACTATGGAAACAAAAAATTGCAATGTAAAATCAATGGACAATATTTGACAATTCGAAATGTCAAGAAGTTGCATAGGACTAAAAATCAACAATTTGGGTTTGGGGCAATTTAGGGAAAAACTGATTATACAATATTGCATTGTCATCAAGCTTAGACACGTATGCAAAATTTGAAACCTCTAGCTCAATTAGAACCAGTCTAAATTTTGATTCCAAGATTTGATCTAAACCAACATACTAACATAACAAGTTAAATAAAAGCTTTTAAAAAGCTATTTTTTAAGTTAGCTATGGTAGTTTAATATTTTCGAAGAAATTTTCACTACTTGAAATTGTCAAATGGGTCACTATATTTTTAACAAACAAATATCAAAAGTTTACTGTTTTTTGAAAAATTTCGTTAGACCATAAAATTTTATTAAAAACTGAAGATTGTGTACTGTCAAAGTAGAATTGAGCACATATTCGGAAGTATTGTCACTGAACCAGCAAAATCTATAGTCAAGTTTTTTTACGAAAATTAGACATTTTGAAAAAATCCGACAATTTTTTTCAGTTTTCTGCTGACACAGTTTATGAAAATCGATCAAGTTTTAGCGTCACGAGTCATCACGAGAAAACTTTCGCTTTTTTCCTTCCTTTTCTTATCTTTACCGCCTTTATCAGTGTAAAAGTTGGGTTAGTTGTTCGCTAATAAAATATCAAATATTTTATTTAAGGGTTCTTCAGGGTATAAATTTTGATTAATATAATATATACCTACTCCGTCCGTATGATAATTCTAATAAAACTAAATTATTGTAATCCAACTTCTGTATAATTTAAAATGTTACTTTACTACTAAATTTGTGATGACAAGTTTAATTCATTTAAAACTGAATTAAATAATAAAAATGAAAATTCGTAATATCCGTTTGATAAAATATTTAAATATTCTTTAAACTATATATTGTACCAAATATTATTAAAGTTTTATCTTTGTAATGATGATAACAGCTCTGCAGAACAAACATCCAAGCAAATAGTTAACTGTAGCAAATTATATGATGTTGAAAATATCACGCTCTAAATATTTAATCAACTTATAAAACTCTTAGCATGCTGGTTCAAGAATATAGGTATATAAAATAACGTTATTTTATTTTAGATTAACTTGACTTTAAATAATTAAGTGGTATTACGGCATTCAAACTTGCAATAAAACTTGCATGAACTTTTCGAAAACATAGATAGATCAACGCAGATACACATAAAAATTTTATCATTTTATTTATTATTAATGAAATCATGTTTCATTGCCTTCTCATGGTGAAAATATTTTAGTGAAAGTAAGAGTACGGAAATATTTTTAAATTTATAGTCTGTTTTTATTTTCTTCGGCCAATATCATTCAGTACCGAAATTATTATAAAGCAGAGTCATTTTAATATTCTAATTGCAAATCGAGTGTTTGTGAAACATTACTACGAATGGCGAACTTTTAAGGGGAGGTTTACTCGAGTGTCCTTAAAAATTATGTATTTTTCTAGAATTTTTTTCTCAAGAACGGAAGTAAATATCAATTTCAAATTTTGTGCACATATTTATTAAGTATTAAACTACACACAAAAAAAAAAATTTTTTCAAGGAAAAATATAAAAAGTGTCCATTTTATAGATACTGCAGTGTGACGATCCGAAAATCCAATGCCTTGTTGGCGGACATCCTAGCGCCGGTAATAAACCACCGAAATCCAAAAACAAAAAAGATTTATAAAATATATGAAGAGTACCGGCACCTCTACCTATAATATCAATAAATTGCTGAAAGAAAAAAAAATGGCGGATGTTTAAACTTTTGATTACGATTTTTGTCTTATTTTTCGCTCTTTAAAGTAAATTTAAAAATAAAAAAAAAATATTGAAAGTGTATCGAACTTAGGTAGAGGTGCCGAAGAATTGAATTATCTTTAAAATAAAAAATTTAAAAAAAGGATCCATCGAATAGTATTTGAGTTATCGTGTCCACCAGTTCCAAAAATGTAGTTCCGAGATATTATAAAACATATATAAAGAAACGTATTTTCAAAATTTTATATTTAATACTCATTATTGCGTGAACTACGTTTTTTGAATTTTTTTTTTTATAGAAAGCTGGATTTGGTTAATGTGCAAGAATCTTGTTTTTAAATTATTTTCAGTAAAATCACTTTGGGAACATATTCTGCACATAATTTGCTATCAATTTCGGCAAAAAAAAAATCGATTTTTTTTAACGACTCTCAAGTAAACCTCTTCTTAAACATATGTTAGTATCCATATGCTCACTTAACGTTCAGCTAAACTGAAACTTGAGCACTCGATCTCCTTGGTATAGGTACATGCCCAGGAGATCCTGGGTTCGAGTTCCAGCCGATCCAGTTTGATAACTTTTTCAATCACTATAAAATTGTTAAGAGTTATTCTAATAAAATAATAACATTCCTTACCGGTACTCCCACCATAAACATATAAAGTAAACACTTATTGAATTGTGTAACTCGCTCTGTTTTTACGATTAATGACCACTTTATTTACCGCGAATTTTATTCAATTTTATTCAATTTTTGTAAAATGATTATTGAAAGTTTTAAAAAAATTTATTTATAAAGGATTACCTACTACATATTTTATTTAATAAGCTTATATTTTACAAATGTGATCCTTGCCGAATGTGGTATTGCAGCATTTGCCCGGTATTTGAAATTGGAATAATTTTGGCACCGCTTATAAATCGAAAACAGATAAATTTAATTGATTTACGGTCAATTTTTAATCCAATTTATTACTTATTCGACTGTGTTTTCCTATCAATTTCTGTCTAATACATAAAACATTTGACTGATCCAATTTGGATTAAAGAGATTTCCATCCAGATAGTTAGTTTAGCCATTGAAGTTTTTAGTGTTCCGTATTAAAAATTTACAAAACGGAACACTTACTGATCACTTTAGTGTTTGTCGGTTCGTTTGTTTATTCAACGTAAAATTGTCAAGTTCAATCCAAAAATAGAGTGTGGTGGAATTCTGATTTTGTAGGTTAATTTCAGGGAGTAAATTTTTAAAAAAAGTGGGAAAAGGTATTGTGTACGATGTTAGGAGAAAACTTATGAAAGTGTTGAAAAATTTTAGGGCGAGCAATTTTTTTAAAAATTAATTTTCCTTATAACTGCTAAACACTTATTGATTTTAAAGAAAAAGTGTTTGGACAAATAGTATATTATACACCATGGAACAAAAGTGTAACTTTTGATTTTAAGTCTGATCCTAAGTGTGGAATTGTGAAGAGCCTATAAATGTCTCAAGGTAACAATTCACACGGGGGGTCAACATAAATACTTTAGTGCCTTGACATTTAAAGAAAGTCTTATGGACAAATTAAACAAATTGGACAGTGCATATAACTGTACATCTATAAGTTTAAATTTGTTCATTATCTTGAATAAATAATTAATTACCTAGCAAAACTATTTAGCGCGTTAAATTTCGCGTGTTGAAATGGGAACAAAAGTATTTTTACTTCCTATTACGAGGGACCAAAGTATGTATTTTAGTCTCGGAATTGCAAAACAACATTTTTCGCGTTATCACCAACAATTTTTGTCCTTGTACGCTTTTCCCAATTTTACATCAGTTACGTTCGAAAAATGTTTATAAACTACTTATTGCACGGAATACTATTTGCACAAGTACAGCCTACATTTGACGAATTTTTTTTTACAGAAAAGAAGTTTCTAGAAAAAAATCAGCCGGATTTATGAGATGATAAGATTTAGTTTTTATTATACTCATGCAAGAGAAGTACTAACTTGGCGCACACATGTTTGTACGCAAAATAGCTGTTTGACCGCTCTACTATTCCCACATGCTTTTTGTGTGCGGAAAGTATACTTTCCGCACGCAAATTGACAATAAAATACGCAAAATTTAATCAAAACACGCAAAGCCGCCTCTTGCTTTTTCATTTAATAAATATTTCATAATTATTTCTACACGGAGAGAAAATTCCTATAAAAATTACTGTGCTCATACTACAATCGACGTGTAACAGGCGAACATATCCAATTTTTGTACGGTAAAATTATAAAAATTACAATAATATAATTTTTATAATTTTACCGTACAAAAATTGCATAAATGTTCGCCTGTTACACGTCGATTGTAGTATGAGCACAGTAATTTTTATAGGAATTTTCTCTCCGTGTATAGAAACCACCAACAAAGTAATTCAAACAATATTTAATTCAGAAAAAAAGACAAACACTCGAAAATATTATTTTAAAAAGTAATAAAAAATAGTAATAATAATAAAGAAAAAAGTATGTGAAATTCGTAATAAAAAATAGTATGTGCAACTCGTGCGGGATTGTCGATTGTTCACGAGAGCGAAGTTGAGCGCACTCACTACGATCGTGCGCTCAACAATCGACAATTTCCCGCTCTTATTGCACAATATACTATTTTCATCCATAACTACAAATAGAGCGGGGGTATGTACGTGTGTTGATAACACTATTTGAATGATGGAAAAGGTTAATTAACCTTTTAATCGCATTTATAACACTTGAACGTATCATTTTGCACCATCAGATTGTAACACAGGTACAAATCACATATATATATATATATATATATATATATATATATATATATATATATATATATATATATATATATATATATATATATATATATATATATTATTACTATTATAAATTTCAATAAATTTATATCAGTTTGTTTTGAATATTGGTTGCCGTCTATATGTATGTATAGTATGTATATGCGATGGTTTGATATGGTCATTTATCATTAAATTGGACAAATCTATAGATGACATCAATTTTAAACGATATATTACTGGATGATAGAATTCCGGCTACCGGCACACTATTGCCTACCTACCGCATACTAACTATCACATTCTGTAATTACAGTTATAGTATTACAGTGAAATGAGTCAAATATGTATATTGGTGTGTATTATTCAGTTCAATTTGATCAGCACGAATATAATGCACTTTGTGTAATATATAATAAATTATTGTCTGTTTTATGCGAAAAGGTTGTCGTGCAATTTTATTGTTATAGACATAAATGAAAACTGCACTGAGAAAAAAAAATACGGTAATTTTTACGGAAATTTCTAGTAAAAAATTACGGAGCTCTCTGGTAATGTGGGCATAAGTGACAGGCAAAGGAGAAAGTACGATGAATATAGTAAAAATTACTCTATGGCTCCGTAAAATTTGTCTGCACAGTAAAAATTACACTGTGACTCCGTAAAAATTTCGGCGCTGTACAGGAAAAATTCTACTCTCTTACCGTATTATTTATACGATTTTTTTTTATTTATTAATAAATAATTGAATTAAAATAGTTTAAAAAGATATTGATAGAAGGGTAAGGATTAAAATCAAATTATTAATATTGAAAAAATGTTCTGTGGTTTTTTATTATTTGTAGAAAAACATGTTTCAATAAACATCAATACATATAAAAATCTTAATTGTTATATCTTAATTATTAGTTCTTTATCAATAATAAAATAATGCTATTTTCATGAAACACAAATAACAATTCTTTGTTTTAAATATGAAGTCCATTAAATAGTTTATTATAACAAAAAACAAAAAAAAAAAATGATAACACTGATGGTACACATTATATACAAGGCACACACAACAATAAGCTAGTTGTCTGTTTGCAATAGAAGCCGTATTCAAAATGACCTTGTTTTGGTGCGGGCAGTTACGCGTGCCAGAGCAGTTAGGTATCTGCTTGTCCTCTAACGTTACGTTGGTGCGATGCTTGTGTGAGAGAGATGCTGAAAGACAATTTAACAAAAATTAAGTAAATTTTCCTGATATCCACTTGAAATTTTACTAGCCCATCGAATTTTACGGAACAGTGTAGGAAAAATTCTGAAGCTATACAGGAAAAATTTTCAAATGAATAAGGCATTTTTTATATTTTTGCTTGATAATGTCCTACCGACTGGTCACTTGAGCCTGGTTTACCGGAGGAAGTTCCGTAATTTTTACTGTAATTTTTTCTCAGTGTAAACTTCAAAAACAGGCTTTTTAGTGACACAAAAAAAAAATGCGTTAGATCCAAAAAAGGAGTCTAAGTGCCATTATCAACAATCTAAACAGCATGCTAAAATTTGTTGTCTTTTTAGTACTTAGCTCGTTTTTGAAGACCGGCCTTCAAATATGAAAATTTTTGGTCAATCAAGTTTTAAAAATGGATCATTCTAGAAGATTTTGTAAAATGTAGATATTATATTTATTACAAATAAGTCGCTAAAACTGCAATATTAATAAATATCTGGGTTGAAAAAAATCAAAGAAACATAGTATGTATTTAAAACAGACTTTTTAAAATAATACTACCTTCAGTGACAACTTGTTAAGGTTGAATTCGAGCCTTTTCAAAGCTGGTTATTTTCTTTATGGTCTGTTCTGTGATATTTTTTTTTAGTCTGCTGATCAAAAAGAAGTTAAAATGTTTCTAAATTCTTGTTGAACTAACATTTTTGTTTCTATTTCAAATGGGAAGTGGCCATGAAAAATGATTAAAGTTTACTTTTTTGATGTTAACTTCTAGGTTATACAAAAGATTCTCGGGGGCTTTGGTTCAGCAAAGAAGATACGCGCAGTTGTGGGTAGTAACATTCAACAGTCAATTAAAAATCACAAAGTGATTGAAAAAATTATCCGGATTGGCTGGGAATCGAACCCAGGATCTCTCGGTAACTAGCCAGGTGTCTTCGCTATTAAACCAACGATCCTGTGTTCGACAGCCACCCGAGCCAGACAATCATTCAATCACTTATGTGTATTGGTACTCTCTCTAATGCGAGAAACAGTTTCTGGCCGATCCGAATAATTTTTTCAATCAGTTTGTGATTTTTAATTTACATTTGGATTTTGGTCATACTAACCAAAGAAATCGAGTGCTTAAAGTTTCAGTTTAGCTGAACGATAAGTGAATATATGAATACTGTGTGTGTTTAAATGCAAACAAAAGTTTGTCATACGTAGCAATGTTTCACAAGCACTCGATAATATTTGAAATTCAAAAATTTCAAGTCAATCTTTAAAAGTGAATTCCTAAAATATCAGATTATGTGAATTGGATAATTTTTAGGTGTCATTCTTCAAGACCAAAGCTTTGATGGAGTTAACTGTAAATTCAGCAGCATTCTTTCATTATATTGAAAGAGAAGGTGTTTCAAGCGGTATTCTAAAAGACGTAATTTCTGTGTACACTCAGAAAAAAACCTGAATTTTTGGAAATTTTTTATTTTTAATCTCCTGCCATGCTTTATTTAGTGCAATATTGTCAGATGTGTTGCCAGATTTTCGGTTAATGATTAGTCAATTGCGTTTGTCCTAATCATTTTGAAATTATGTATCTAGGTATTTGAACAGATTTATCTGTTATTCACGGCATACAAATATTATAATATTATAGAAGGCATTGTAATTAGCAGCTTACAGTCGCCATTAGATACATTTTGTGACGTCATTTTGACCGAGATAAATAATTTAACTTATGTCAAAATTGTTTAAACATTTTGAATTTAAATTACTTATTTTAGTATTTTGAATTGTAAAAGTTTATAAAATATTTAAAATAGTTAAATTTACGGTAAATATATGAAATAATTATAGTGAAAAAAATCTAAAAATAATAAAAAAATTAAATTTTTTGGGTTTCAGTCTGATAGGATTATTTGTGAAAAATGGGTAAAAGCATGTGGGGAAAACGTCGTTTTTAATTTAGCGACAACAAAAATTTGGTCTGATCAGTTTGAAGAATCAGACTACACTAGTTTAAAAGAAAAATTATGAAATACTCCAGTAGAAAAACGACATTTAACTAAAGGTGCTTTACCTTCTAAAAATTTTCTCAAGCTTAATACAGTTACTGAAAGAGAAAACAGAAAACAAAAAAATTAATTAATTGTCATAAGAGACAATTGACAAGTGTCGGAAATTATTAAAATTTATAAACGGTTTGGTTTTAAAATTATGCGTTTTTAAAATTAAATTTAATAAAAAGTAATAATTACAAGCCTGAGACCAAGGAAACGAAAGCGCAGCATAAATTAATAAAAACGATGAAGTTAAATTTAAGGAGACTGGTGTATTCTTAAGATTATTTTGCATTGTACTAACTAATTTCATTTTTAGATTAATAAATAAAATGGTATATAGACCGATAAAAATTTTATAAATAATCTTTTGATTATTTATTCATCAATCATCACATATTGATTTACCACTGAAGGTAAAGAATTTAAACCTACTTCAAAATACGCTTGTACAATCGTATTGAAATACTAGATCAGAAAGTTTCCAAACATAAATACTAATCTGTGGATAAACGTATTAAGAAAGAAAACTGAACAAAACTATTTTGTAAATATTTATTAATAAAATGCAATAAGTCATACAAGTATCGGAGGGGTGGTTTTATTTAACATTAAATTTCAGGTTAATTAATAAATTCCAATGCGCAAATAAAATAAAATGAAATAAATCAAAATTTTTGATACCTTTTTTGGTAGTTTTTGAGTATACATTCATAGGTCTACTATATCTCATTCAGTATCCATAATATAATGTGTGTATGCCGTGTCTGTTATTTTATATTAGTTAGTGATTGCATTATATACTTTATTGAAGGAATACACTATAATAACATGGTTAGTTGTAATTTTCACATTTTGAACACACAACAAATGAATTCAAATCTTCTAGTTTGTAATTTACAGCTCTCAAATCATATCAACTTGTACACCGCCAGTATATCATTCACTCCACACCCCTCATAATACTTTTCTCACCCATTCACCAGGCTATTTCTTCTACATTTATACTTTATATTCGTTTGGAATTCGAGTAGTTTGAGGGTGGTTTCAGTCAGTCAGTCAGTGTGACATATAGGTAATAATATATATGTATGTATGTACATACATTGACGCAATAACAGAAATAGTGCCTAGTTGTACAGTATTCTAAGTACCTGTTCCGGTGATTGAAGTATGTCCTTGTAGGATATACAAATTTTATCCTAATGGAATTTCACTTTACACATATGAATGTAGGTATAAAAGTACCGACTCTATATTCAAGTTGGTTACATGTTATTTAAATAACTTTACTACCTAGATACTTATCTTTAGCATCTAAATTGAGTAGTAGCTAGAGATTTTATATAGATACTTAGAGATATGGTTGGAATGAATAATTTAAACCTTTTATATCGTGCTTTTGTAAAGATTTGTATGCATTCGTATCGGTGTTTATTACTAATGGAAAATTTCGTATGGAAATGTATGAAAATGTTGAATTTAAAATAATAAGAAAATTCGTTGTGGTCGTATTAATTTTGGATACAAATTTTCCAAGCGTTACAAAGACAGTGTGACAATTGTGACATACATCAAATTAGTATAACTTTGAGGTCTCATTTTTTTTTTTTTTTTTTGTTTTAGAAGGAAAGGTATCCAACTGTATCTCTCAAGAATTTTTGAAACTTTGGTGGATTGTAGATCTTACTAAAAGTAATCACGAGCCATATTTCGTTTGTCCCCACAAATATTTTAAGGAGGTGAAATTCACCCCTGAAAATTTGAGTTTTTTTCAATTTTCTTAAATAACTTGGAAATGGTAAGAGCTTTGGCAGGAAAACTATATATATTTGTAAATGGCACTTTAAGATCTTTATTATAATACCAAAATTAAAGTTATAAAATCATTGGGGTTTCATCCGCCACCCTCCACCCCTAATTTGATCAGGTATATTTTAGTAAAAGAGAAGGCAGTTATGTGTAAATAAAAGAATTTTTAATTAATATATTTTACATGAAACCAGTTTATTTTTTTTTTTTTTTTTGCATAAATACAGCCTTTGCTAATATTAACTTGGGAAAAATTTTAAGTTTTTGATTTAATAATGAGCAAAAATATGGTCAAAAGATCTCGCATTTTAGTAATGAATTGTTACAAACTTACGATATACTTTAAGGTACATAGTTTAGAAAGAAAAAATATACTGCACTCCCCCCCCCCCCCATGCTTTACTAATATCTATACCAATCTTATTTATTTATTTATTTACTTATTTATTTATTTTTATCTATCTATACAATTTTCAATATTTTAACCTCTGGATATATATGGATTTCGATTCTGGAAACAACTCATCACAGTATTTTCGGATAATGTAATTCTAAATGAGTATGCTATTGATTTACATCGCCGTAACAATATTCTCTAGCTCACAATCAGTTTTCGTCGCCTCGTTCTCAAAATTTGTTCAAGTATGGATGGTATAAAAGTGGATATATTGACCAACGACCAGAAAGATTTGAAAATCCTCTAACATATTCCTTTTTCAAAGAAGAAAGAGAAGCATCAAAGTGTAATGTATGTGGTAACCCCGCTTTTATAAGATGTGCTTGGTGTGGACAATATTCTTGTTTTGAACATTTTTATGAACAATATCATTAGGTATTGTGTAGACTACAAACCTTAAAATATTGAAAATTGTATCGATAAATAAAAATAAATGAATAAGTTAATAAATAAATAAGATTTGTATTGATATCAGTAAAGCATGGGGGGGGGGGGGGTGCAGTGTATTTTTTCTTTCTAAACTATGTACTTTAAAGTATATCGTAAGTTTGTAACAACTCATTACTAAGATACGAGATTTTTTGACCATATTTTTGCTAATTATTAAATCAGAAAGTTAAGATTTTTCCCAAGTTAATATTAGCAAAGGGTGTATTTACGCAAAAAGAAATAAACTGGTGTCATGTAAAATATATTAATTAAAAATTCTTTTATTTACACATAACAGCTTCCTCTTTCACTAAAAAATACCTGATAAAATTAGGGATTGAGTGATGAAACCCCAACGATTTTACAACTTTAATTTTGGTATCATAATAAAGATCTTAAAGTGCTATTTACAAATATATACATATAGTTTCCCTACCAAAGCTCTTACCATTTGCAAGATATATAAGAAAATTGAAAAAAACTCAAATTTTCAGGGGTGAATTTCACCCTCTTAAATCGCTTATGGGCACGAACGAAAAATGGCTCGTGATTACTTTTAGTAAGATCTACAATCCACCAAAGTTTCAAAAATTTTTGAGAGATACAGTTGGATACCTTTCCTTGTTAGTTAACAAAAACGGAAAAAAATAGGAAATTCAAATATTTGTACAACAGAAACAATATAGAAAACATACATAATAGATCGAGAAATGAGAAATCCGTCGAAAAAAATTCAAATTCCCATCGTTGAATACCACTAGGTTCGGCGACAGTATATTAAAACTTAAGGGGAGGTTTACTTGAGATTCGATAAAAAAATCGATTTTTTTTGTTTGCAGAAATTGACAGCAAATTATGTGTAGAATATTATGTTTTCAAAGTGATTTTGCTGAAACTAATTAAAATAAGGTTACATCCTACGATGTGATTTATCTTTTTACACTGGTTTCTTCAATTAATATCTAATATCAGATACAATATTGTAAAGTTTCTTGGATTTTCCCATAATTTAATGATTGTTTTTATTCTGCATCCAAAAAGAGACTCTTTAGTTGTGTTTTACACTGATGATGAGTTAATTACTTGAAGGCTAGCTCGTAATCGACCTTTTTTTCATGTTATGAATGAAAGAAAGTGTTGTATAATTAATATTTATGCCGTTGTTCGTTGAAACAGAAAATTCATTTTTTGGTAAATCCGTATCTAAATAAGTAATGTAATATTAAAAATATCCGTATCTTGCAAATAGGTCAGTGATATGAACCTATACCTTTCTCATTCACGAATGGTTAGTTACGCATATGAAAATTTTAATATTTAATAGTAAATATTTAGAATTGTTCTAGTAGTAATAATATATATATAGGGTAAGTGCGGGAGAGATGCCATAGTAGCCATAGTTCGTCCGTAGATTGATAGATAGCGATATTAATGAATTATATGTTTAAAATAAGTTACTTATTTGAGATGTATATATGGTAACATTTATGACTAGTTCATCAGTTTAGTAATTTTCCAACTTTTTATTATTGAAAAGTAAGGTTTTTAACATAATATTTTATCAAGTATTTAATTTATTAGAATTTCATTGTTTTAATGAAAATGAGTTTTGTTATTAATTTAGGTATATTTTAAAAGTACTGTATAAAATTTTAGGTTAGAATTCCGCACTATGCTTGCTATAGCAACATACGGCATCTATCCCAACAAAAAGGAGAGATGCCGCATTTAAAGTTGGTAAAGATGCCGCATCATATTACATGTTAAAAACATAGACTTATACCTTAATATACAAAAATTTTTTTGACTGTTAATTATGCCACGTAAATATAAAAGGTCCATTAATGGATCAGGAAGAGCTTTCATATTAGTGAAGATAACGAAAATAATGATGATTGCCTTTGTAGGTATTGAATATTTTGAAAAGTACTCAGAAACAACAAAAAAAGTTGACTGGTTAAAATGTATAAAGTGCTAAAAATGGTTACAATATGACATGCGTCATGTATGGAGATGTGTGTAATGTATCTTCAAGAGGGGCGCTGCGCCAAAAAGGGAAGCCACTTTGCAGACTGTACAATAATGTTAATTATGAATCGTTTATGACACAAAATTTAAAATTATTTATAAATAATTTTAAAGAACAATGTTTACATTTATTGTGTACCAAATTTCAAATCAATTAAATGCATACTTTAAGAATTATCAAGTGTTTTCGAAGTGTGCGGCATCTCTCCCGCATTCACCCTAATTAAAAAATGTACTGTTGTTATTAAAACATTCCATATTTTAATAGAAAAGAAAATATGTCTACTACATTTAAAACCACTAAGTACTAGAGACAACATTGCTATCTCTATACTACTGAAACCAGTGTAACCAAAAAAGGATAGAAAATAATATCGGTGTCCTAGGTTTACTTTGTATTTGTGCGGTATATATGTGCACTAGGTTTATTTTGAAATTTGTTTTTGCATAACTTTTACGAGACCAACCATAGCTCAATCCATACCAATTGGACATTTGTTTTTTGAACAGTTACATTGCAACATATATTCTTATGTCCTTATAAAAAAAATTCTCCAATAAAATCTTATTTTTAGGTGGCTAAATGAAAATCCCTTGCCTCTTTAAATTACAAGGAAATAAAATAAAAATTAGCAAATATGCTGCGCTTTTTGTGTGTTCGAAACCAAAAAAGGTACCTCCTCTGTCGAAATTACAAAATTATTTTACACATATCAAAATGAATATTTTGAAAAGATATTTGTTACGACTTTGGTTTTGAAATAATACTTACAATAGTGTGAATGAAATATATAAAAGAGAATCGTATATCATACACAGACGTATAATATAGAAAATAGACGGATTAAATATCATAAGTACAGTTGCGGCAAAAACAGTTTTCAATAAAATCCCCAACGGAAATTGATTAGTTTTCTCTGCTAGTGTGTGCGTTGATTTGTTCACAATTGTACACATACAAAAGTATAAATTAATTCAGTCTTTTGTACTTAGGTGTATATAGAAACCACTTTTAACTAATTAAACCACCAAAATTTTCATTTGTTAAATTAGTATCTTTACAATAGAGCTGTTGCTTTATGAAAATAGTACCTGATGTATGTACGATGTAGTAATAACAAGATAAGACTTGAATTGAGACTGTATTTTGAAAGCAAGTAACTAGGCTTACAACGAATATTCGGCAAATATTTGATGTTCGGCCTATTCGCCCATAATGAGAAAAAAGCGAAAAGTAGACAAAATGACAATCTGATCATGACCGTGTAATCGTGTCTTATGTAGGTACTGGCTGGTAATGCATACATATTACATAGCTATCAATAAACCATGAATATTTATTATGTATGCCGAAGTTTTTGGTCGAACGTTCGGCGATTCGACCAGGATGGGGGTCGAATATTCAGCGATTCGACAGTTAGCCGAAATGTAGAAAGAATTCATATACACTGATAAATTAGGAAATCGTACAGTATGTTTCAGTTTTTCATGAAACGTGATATACTTAAGATTTTGACAATAATTATATTTGATAAATGGATGGATTGTTCTTTTAAATATTTATTTACACGAAAGCTCTTTAAATCCCATTCGTTGCTTCTTGTTGTTTATTCTTCTTTCATAGTAGTAAGTTATTATTCCTTCCATTGTATATTCTTCCATTCACTGATTTCGTGTACTGATTCAAAAATTTGTATTTAATTTTTCAAAAAGAACAAACATTATGATACATTGTTATTACAAAAGTTTATGATAAATATTTAAATTCGGTTTTTGTTGTATGAAAATTCATGAATAATAAAATTTTTCTTTAAGATTTAATACTCCTTGAGAAAGATATTCGTAACAAATATATTTACCGTAGTGTATTTAGTAGAAGAAAAATTTCAAAAATGACAAGACCTAACGGCAATTTCTGTACTAGTTTAGTTTTCTAGCAATTAACGGCTAAAAGAGTTTTGTTGAAATAAATAAAGACATAATATTCCTATAAAAAATTCCCGTGTATTTTCTACTGACACATTATTCCTACACGGAGAGAAAAATCATATAATTTTTGTAGATAAAATTTCAGAAGAATTACCATGCTCTCTTATAATGCGTGCGCGATCGATGACCAAAATAAAAAATATCTGCTAGCATGGTAAAATTTAATGTGCTAACACAACTTTTATCACACTCTTATGCATATATGTTATAATTTAATTCTTGTTGTCGTACTCTTTTATTTGCGCATCTGACCCACAACCTTATGTTGCTTGGGCGGTACCTGTAAAAACTTCGAACCTGTAGGAACTTTATGATGCATACAAAAATGATTGCCAACAATATATTCTAATACTAAAGATAGTAAAGTAACAAAATGATGAATTAAACGGTGACATCCCCGTCCTCTAACACAGTGTAATGAATACTGGTTGTTGCTTGTAACACAGTCTAATGGATCAAGGTGCTTGGTCCGACCCGTCCGACCAAGTTGGTCGTCCAAACCTATGGTTGGCTATGTGACTTGCTATGAGTGAGGTACATTTCAACAGCATTCACAACAAACACAACCTTCTTTCTATTTTTTTCTTTCTACTATTAGCAGATAGCATTTCAAATATTATAATACAGCATGGTAATTTTTGTAAGAAAAACTTTTTACTGTGCTGTTTTACAAATTTTACGGAACTATTATTACGGAAACAATATTCTATCCTTTAAATTTTCTATGATTAATTATAATTTTTATATTTTTACCGTACAAAATTGAATATGTTCGCCTTTTAGACGTCGATTGTAGTGCTGAGCACAGTAATTTTTATATGAATTTTCTCTCCGTGTATAGTTAGTAATAAGTCAGCGAAAATGTGAACAAGATTCTATGTTCAGTCTTCTGACAATTAATGGCTAAAAGAAATTTTTGTTGAAATAAACACCTACGTTTACATAAATCATATATATTTCAAAGTATATTTTCTTGAATATTCTCAAATATCCGGAAAAGTTCTACAATGTTCTGAAATATTCTCGAATTTTCTGTAAGATTCTGTATTATTCTCGAACATTCGATGTAATTTTTTTTGGCTTGGTATTTTATTGTGACTCAGGCTTTAAGTTCGATCTTTTTTTTTTTAGTAGAAGAAAAAAATTTTTGAGCTTTAATTCAGTATAAATGCTTTAACGTGATGAGAATAGTATTCACATGAAACTCGTCATCGGATTAAGTTTGCGTAAGCCAAACTACGCATGCAGTTACAGTCACTAAGAATACTATATCTAGCCTAAAAGTCTCTGAAATAAAATGAGCTTGATTTTTTAGCAATCGCCACTCTCCGTCTATAACGTTTTGTTTAACAGAATCTTAATAACGTAATGAAAATTAATTATTTACTAAGCCATGTGCCATCTATGTTTCACAAATGATAGCCGGATATATTAAGTGAATATACAGTGTCATTTCTATACAGGATTTGTTTAATGCTAATGGAACAGATATAGTATTTTCTCTTGGGCTTATGAATTGTCTTGATACATCTAACGCATTTCTAGATCTCTAAAGTGTTCACCCATTCTGTCTGTTATTCTCTTAAGAGGAACTTTTAGATTTAATTACCAGTTTACATTGTATTAAATATATATAATTTAATGTATATACAGGCTGGTTAATATTGTACATAATATAAATGTACAAAATTTTCTAACGGCCTGTAAAGTCGCGACGTCAATAGTCACATACGGAATCAAGGAAATATTTTGATTTTGAGGTGTATATACACGGATAGAAAATTCATATAAAAATTACTGTGCTCAGCACTACAATCGACGTGTAAAAGGCGAACATATTCAATTTTGTACGGTAAAAATATAAAAATTATAATTAATCATAGAAAATTTAAAGGATAGAATATTGTTTCCGTAATATTACCTCCATAAAATTTGTAAAACAGCACAGTAAAAAGTTCCATTCCCGACAGAAAAATATTTTTTAATTGTTTTTCTTACAACAATTACCATGCCGTCTTATAATTATTCAAATGCTATCTGCTAATAGTAGAAAGAAAGATAGAAAGAAGGTATCAACGTTGTTGAAATGTACCCCACTTATACATGCAAGTCATATAGCCAGGCTGGTGAGTGGTGTGACGACCAACTTGGTCGGACCAAGCACCTTGATTCATTAGACTGTCTTACAAGCAACAAGCAGTATTCATTACACTGTCTTACAGGACGGACTATCACCGTTTAATTCATCATTTTGTTACTGCACTATCTTCAGTATTAGAATATATTGTTGCCAATCATTTTTGTATGCATCATAAAAAATCGAAGGTCGGAAAATATCGGGCATCTTCGAAGTTTTTCGAAGCAGGTTTGAATACGTACATTGTTCCTCAGTGGATACAGCCCAACCAACATAAGGTTGCAGGTCAGATGCACAAATGAAAGAGTACAACAACAAGAATTAAACTTTTTACGTTTCAATTTAATAATATTTACATGATCGTAAAATATTTTTTACTTTGGTCGTCAATCGCGCACGCATTATAAGAGAGCATGGTAATTTTTCTGAAATTTTATCTACAAAAATTCTATGATTTCTCTCTCCGTGTAGGTACTATTGGAATTCCGAATGAAGTGAAAAGTGTCATTTAAATGTCATCTAAATTGGGTGGAATAATACGAAATCAGATACACTAAGTATGAACGAATCAAACGAACTGACAAATATAACCGTGTGTCTTTATCTACAGAATTTGTTTATTATAGTTTTTTTAAACCAGTGATTCATTTGAATTCCGTAAATAATAGTATAATGTATAAGAATGTATTCGAATGTATTATTGTCACAGCTAACTTAAGAGATAGCTTTCATCCACTTAAAAATAGTGTTGTTTCATTTCTTTTACTTTGCGTTTAATTTCTCTAAACAAATTCTGAACTGTAAGGAGCCGTAAAACAAAAACAAAATCGAAATCCTTTAGGTAATCGCGGCTGTGTACTTTTCACAAAATGTTCCCTTACTCTGTTTTCATTATATAGGTACCAAGGTTATTTAAGTAAAATTTCACTTATTCATTTGATGTTGCCTTATGTGAGATGATTCGAAATGACTTGCTCTGTTAAACATTCCACATCATAGTTTTGATGATATCAGGTAAGTGTTTCCAAGAAAATTCACGGAGGAATTGCGTAATAAATTTTCCAATATAACTAAAAGCTTTAACATAACTTAATCAGTAAGCGTGATATACAACATGATTATTTAAAATTGAAAGCTTTCACCTAAATAAATTCTAACTGAACCGTTTTTTCGTTTATTTTTCTTACAGTTTGAATTTTACAAGTTTTTCAGGTCAAAGTGAAACTCATGTACGTTTGGATGTTCATAAGAATTCATTTGTCTTTTTTCTTAACACATTAGTTTTTCATTTGTTAAAGTGTAAAACAAAAAAAAAAACGTACATACATACATACATACCTGCGCCGGCACGGTGGTGTCTGTCGACTTTTGCAAATGTAATTTATCGATATTTGATAAATTGGTTACCTAAATAAAGTTGAAAAAAGATCCCCTGTAATATTTTATACTTGAATCACAGACAAGAAGAAATAACGTCTAATTTATTTTATACTTCGTACAATTTACGTACGTTACGTTGTTGATAAGAACATCCGAAATGTCAAATCAGGTCACATCTTACATCTAAATACACCTGAGGTAAAATTTTTTTATTTCGCTTAACCGAGTAATAAATTTTCGCATTTATAATTGAAACATATGTATAAGGAAAAACGCAATGTGATACTTTTTTAAATCTTCTCCTTTATTATAATAAAAAATTTAAACTGTTATCTATACCGTAAAACCGTCTAGACCCGGATACTTTTTTACATTTTTTTGGTTAATTTTATTATTAGAAAGAGCGTATATTATTTGTTATATCCCTGACCCATTTGTTTCATTATTAAACAAATAAAATTTTTATTTTATTTGTTTAAGGTATGAATATTTTATAGAAAAATTATGCTTATAAACAAAATTCGGATTGATAGTGATAATAATCAGCAATAACAAATATGTTAAAACCGACTTTTAGCAGTAAAAGTCGAGATAATTCTTACTTTTAGTTTCAAGTCGATTTTTACCCTAACGGAGCTTTAAATTGGATTGTAAAACAGTACCAAAAGTAAAATCAGTTTTAAAGTTGTCTTTAGTGTTAAAGTCGGCTTTAAATGTGAATGTAAAACCGGCCAAGTGTCATTTCAATAATATTATTATAGTAAACGAGTTTTGTATATAATGCAACAATTTTTTTTTGTTTTGCCATTTTTTTTAATGATTGTAAAAGTAAATAATTAACAGGGGTGCCCAGAACTCAAACTAAAGTATCCTATTTTTAATGAATTCAAAGAATCTATAATTTACGTATCTATATAAAGCATAATAATAATCTAAAATTTTACTGCCTGTAACTTCTCAAATTATAGATAAAAATTTTTCGAAATAATTTTAATTGAAAGTTCCTATCTAATTTTTCAAATTTTTTTTTTTAGTTCAGTAGTTTACAAATTACGAACACTGCAAAAAGTGTGACAGACTGTAGATAAAACAAGACTTTCGAAATTTATTATTTCTTCGGTGTTCTAAAAACAAAATAGAAAAAAATTTCTTATCAAGCAAATATATATTTTCTTTATATTATTTATTATTATCGGAGTCTGTATTAAAAATATGATAAATACCGCAAAAAATGTCAGTAGTCAATGATCGCATAAATCACTGACGTGAAAAATAAATTAATGTAACGCATTTAAATATGATATTTTAGAATGAGTACGTAGATAGACTTAAGTGAGAAGGCTTATGGTTACTTTTTGTTAAAGATAAGCTTTCACCTGCTTACCTTTCACAACTTCCGCACAATTTAATTTAACCACGTCTGTACCCACGTATAAAATTCATACGTTTCTATCCAAATATAATAAATATATGTATAAGAACAACTAAGTACAATTTTCACTTGAAGTAAATTGTTAGAACTTGTTTAAAATATCTTTTACATACATACTTACTTGTGTGTGTTACAAATATATTGTGCAGTTAAAATTATTTTACATACATGTAAAAATTTGCTATAATTTTTGCCAAATTGATTCCGCGCACACTGAACGGATGTATTCCCGTAGAACAAAAATTCAATTACGTTGATAAAATACCAAGTGGTATTGTTTACACATGAATAATTTCATTAATTTTTGTAGGGTTGACCGGGGTAATTGTGAATTGGGACAATTGTGAACGGCGCTTATAATTTCTAAAATAACATTAATATTGTTAAAAATCAACTCTTAATATGTTTTTCTGTCCTTTCTTAATATGCTATTAAAATTTCATAACAATTCTCCAAGTATTAGTATCTTCTTTTTTTTTTATTTTGAAAAACCCTTGCAAAATTTTCTGTATCTTAAAAAAAATGTATCTTATGTATCTTTTGAGGATTGGTCGAAGGACCAATCCTCAAAAAGAATTATTTTTTAAATACATTTTCTTTTATTTTTAAAGGTAAGAAATGGTTAAAAGTACTTTTAAAGAAGTGGTCTAAGGCCTGAGAGGGTTCCTTATTAATTGCTAAAGAAATTGGACAATTTATCACCAATTCATAATTACCCCATGATTTTAAAATTGTGGGGTAATTGTGAACGTCATTCACAAATGCCTCCATTCGCTCAAAAATTTCAGTAGTGTCCTTTCCAGAGTTGAAAATGTTGATGAAGGTGCTAGTGACCTTATTGTACAAGTTTCCGTTGTACAAACAATACAAAAAAAAAAAAATTGTTTTTTTTTTATTCATGTAAACTAAATGTATTTCCTTGAAAAAGTCTTATTTTCCTTGTTTTTGTGTGAATACATGTAATTTTTTGATTTTTTGTATGATAAAATGACAAAATATCATCAAAATATCATTTTTAGCTTGTAATAAATTTGTTCCTACAATTTTTGTTATTTTTCTTTAACCTTGATTTTTTTGTAGAAATTTGAGGTATGCGTAACTTGCATTAAACAAAGAGAAATTGTAACCGCTAAAGTATGATGAAAAATTTGAAAGTGGAGTAAATGTGAAAAATTTGAGTTGATCTTTACTCTGACGTACCACACTTCTCTTGTAATTCATTCTAAATATTTTTTCTGGTTGCATTCACTTTTACCCCGAAATTCATAAGACTTGCAAAACCGCACCGAGAAAATGTGAATGGCTTATAAAATTTTTGTTTTTCATACGAATTTGCTGAAAATTTGTGTGGTGCATCCTGAATAATGTAGAATTAAAAATAAATCAACCATAATGTGACTTATAAAATAAAAAATACTTAAAACAAGGCTTTTATCTCAATGCATGAAAATCCATTCACAATTACCTCGGTTAACCCTACATTAAAGTTCATTTTATGTGTGTAGTAAAATTTTGTAAATGATTCTATTACAAATATTACTTTTTTACATTTCACTAAATTTTACTCTTATTCCATTTATTTTAGATGGGTATACGAGTTAGTTATATATCAGGGGTGGCCAACCCAAATGATCTTGCGGACCACTTATAACTCCGCGGGCCGCATTAAAAATTTTCCGTTCCCATATATTATGTAGTTTTTTTTAATACATTGGTTTGCAATACCTTGGTCATTATAAAATAAATATATTTTATATAAGTGTGATGAATCTCGCGGGCCAGAAAAAAATCTAGGCGGGCCGTGGGTTGGCCACCCCTTTTATATATAAAATGTAAAATTTGTTTTAAACTAATATATTGTAATAACAAAATAGCACAATTAATTGAGTCGTGACATTTGTGCAATGTTATTTAAAAAATTTGGTATCTTTAGTTTTTTTATTTAAATTTTTTTTATTATAAGCAAACCAGATTATTTGGGGTACATTTTATACGGGTACAAGGGGACAAACTAGGTGGTCTATGTCTCTGTTCCACTTGTAATGAGTTTGTGACGTAAAATCTCTCCCACCATGTCGTGTAGGTACACACCGCTTGCAGTTGTGTTAGTTTGTTGTTTGTCTTTGTGTGCGTACTCACACATGACACCACAACACACGTATTATGGGGCAGACCAAGCTGTCGAATTTAAGTAACAATGGTGTTCATTGTTAACACAATGCAGTGTGTTTTCGGCGACGGACACTGACTGACTACCTGCCTTAAGCTGTGACTGGTATACAAATGACTCCACGCGAATTACACTTTTTTTTATATTAGTTGGCTTCTAGTGTTCTATGTACGGGTATTAAAAAAAATTTGAATACTGTTAACCCATCTAACTTTACCATAATTTTCGTATCAAACTTGGATAAAATGAACTTTCCAAAGACCTAAATTACCAAAAAAAAAAAGAAAAAAATGAAATAAAAAAAAAAATAGATTAAGTTGTATACGAATTCATAACTATGACCCTATTATAACCCTACTACTCAGTGATTATGGATCACTGAGTAATAAGGTTATGGTGATTGTGGGTCACTGAGTAATAAAATCATGGAGATTAAGGATCACTATGACCGCAAAAAAATTTAGATTCTTTGTAACTTTTGAGCAGAGTGGTTTTTTTCATTACAGTTTTTTTTGGCTATTTTGCCCTTATCAGTTACTGACCCCGACCGGTTACCCTCAACAGGTTTAAAAAAATAAAAACGGGGCGGAAAAGCCCTACAGTTGCGTTGCTGTCAGCTTTTTTTGAACAACAATGTAAATTAAATTACACATACATATAGTACATAACTAAATAAACTTTGCATGATATCGGAGGTAATTTAAATACATGAGCTAACCTAACATTGGATACCTGTATACATTTTAAGTGACGTTAAGTATGTCAACAACTTGCCTGGCTGTTAGTTGCCTCGCTATTCCTATGCCTGTACGTTGCCTGGCTCTACGTAAACTGAACCTCTTGTTCGTTCATTGTAAATGTGCAACAGAGCTTAAATAAAGCGATAAAAGTTTCAAAAAAAAGAAATTATCTGAATTAAATTTTACACAAAAAATTCGTACTGAACTACGGTAAAACTTGAACCTTGAAATTTGTTGGAAATGGAAATGTTTTAAAGTTTTTAGTCGATAATTAATTAAAACAAATAGGTACCTTTAGTAATTTTTAGGAAATTTTTAATTAACTTTTTTTTTGTTACAAAATTCAAAATTTTATTATTTTGAATACAAAATACCTCTTGATGAAAATACACAGTATTAATTGTTTCACAAGATATCAAATTCCAGCGCCTGTTATATCCTTGTAGTTTTGAGTAATTTTTGAGTTATTAAAAAAATACCCCTGTCGCAGCATCCTGCATAACATAGCGAATTTCCGTTTATAAAAATCCGTTTTTCTGTGATTTTTCACCCTTTTAAGTGACTTTTCCTCCTCTTTCTAATGGTGTAAATAAATGTCGCAAAAATTTTTTGACTTGAGGAAATTTTGGTATATTACTAATTTTTTTCACAAAAAATGACCAAAAATAACCATGTTCCAGACATCCGATATGGCTGGCTAATGAACTTTTCCAACAGTGTAGGACTAAATACCCATATATATAAATTTTAGTGAATATTATTTTCGGTTTCTAGAGACCTCAGAATAAATTTCTATTATAGTCCCGAAAGGTTTCTTTCGGAGCTCTAAAAAATAGGACTTTCTTAGGAACCCTAAAAAGAAGGCATATTATCACATATAAACATAATATATACCTACATACGTATGGGACTATACAAGCCATTATACGACAAGCTATATTATCGTGTTATGTACATACGTAGTATTATCCATAAATTGTGGTAGTATAAGTACCTACTTTCATATACATAATTATATATACCCCTGTCGCAGCATCCTGCATAACATAGCGAATGTCCGTTTATAAAAATTAATTTTTCTCGAAAACTAGTTGACATAGAATAATAGTTTAAAGACCTTTTTTATGTAATTTTTTCTCCTCGTTTAAACTAATTTTTTGCAAAAAACTTACAAGACCAAACACCATGTTCCTGGCATCCGACGTGTCTGGCTAAAACTTGTCCAACGGTTTGGGACGTCCAACATTTTCACCAAATTTCGTAAACCTAGGACATTTCGTTCGAGAGTCATCGTGCGGACACACACACACACACACATATATATATATATATATATATATATATATATATATATAAATTTTAGTGAATATTATTTTCGGTTTCTAGGTTCTAGGGACCTCAAAACAAATTTCTGCCATGGTCCCGGGTTCAAATCGCGTCATGACAGTGGCTGTAATAGCTGAATTCCATTCTGAAAATTCGCTAAAACTTTATTTTGTATTCTACTTTTAATTGCTGTAATTACATTACTTTATTCAAAAACAATGAATCTAAATTATCAACCATTTTTATTAAGCAGCTTTTACAATACAAACAATATAAATTCATTTTGTTAATTAGAAAAAAAAAATTATTTTTTTCTTTTTACTGTATAATCATCATTATTAAAAACGACAATGAATATAATACAAAGGAACAAATAATAAAATTTCCAACCGTAATGATGTTTCGCGAGAAAAAACAAAAAACAAGGAAGATTGGGGAGGGATGAAACCGGGGAAAAATTGATCAATAAAATAAACATTTTGACAAAACGATACTTTTCATTCATTTTCTTATCTCCATTGTATTTCTGTTTGTTTGTTTGTTTTTGGTGGAACCACTGGAATTGAATATAGGGTACTACAACTTTGTTTATTTTGTATTTTTGTTTGTCCATCAATATTTTTTATTTATTTTATTTCATTTTCAAAACATAAAAATATGTTTTATACAAAAAAATCAGATACACTTCGATTGAAATATACAGGGTGTAAAACAAATAACTCTCGTCCTTTTGTGGGGTGACTCATAGCACCCTATAGACACTAAAACCGTAGGAATTTTTTCGGAATTAACAGTCGTGTCACCCCTCAAAAGGATAAGAGTTATTTCCCTTACACCCTATATATATATATATATATATATATATATATATATATATATATATATATATATATATATATATATATATATATATATATATATATATGTATGTATGTATATGTATATGTATATATCTTCTAATCAGTTAAGCTCTAAGCTTAATATTTTTGCTAATATAATTGATATTCTTACTGACAATTTTAATAAATTTGAATTTTAATTGTTGCAAGACTAAGATATATCGATATATCCGTACTGTTGAAGCGTCAAATTTAATTTATTTTTACCACAATACTAGGTTATTGCATTTTATCCGAATATTAAAGCAAAAAAAAAATTTGAAAAATTTACAGATTAGAGAACATAACCGAATTTTAAAATTTTAACGTCTTCTAATGATTTAGTTTCTATAGTTTATTGTGTTTTTTAGATAAATGTTTAAGTTTAACAGATTTTTTTGTTACGTGGTGTTGACATTATAGTAATAACCAAGGTTTATACATGTGTTAAACTAACCTTGGTAGTAACAATAAGAAATTCGTTATGTCAAATCAAACAAGGAAAATATTGGTAAGGTAGTAGATGTATTACAAAGTGTAGCGTTTTATGATTAGTATAATGTTATTGAATCAATTTTTTAATTAATTACGTTAGTAGAATTTTACTACGTTTTAACTTTACTCCCCGGATGTCCAAGAAAAATCATAATAGGATAATACCAGCTCTTAAACTTTATCTTTGCTGTACCTACTGTAAAATTTGTGAAATTGTCCTTATTAAGTTCTTTCGGATTAGGTTTTAATTAGTGATAAGTTTGTTAACTTTTTTTTCTCGGCATTTTTATGTTGAATAAAATGGTTTTATTTCAATTAATAATGGTTTTCATTTTTAAAATTGGGTTATTTTTACCATCGTAGTAATTTTATTAAAAATATTTTTATGCAATAGTCAGTTATCTAGGAAAATTTGAAAATTTGGGCCGACAAAATAAAATAGTTCTTTTAATTTTTATAGCATTATTTAATATCGTGTTTAAAGAGTTTTCTGTCAAAATTGCAATAAAATTGGATTTTAAATAACTCTCAAAAGACAATAAAGATATTCTAAAAAACTTTAAACTTGAATATCTCAAACGGTGGTATTTCCGAGATAACCGAGTGTTGCAATAATGGAGCGATATATATGTATACAGGGTGCAAGGGAAATAACTCTTATCCTTTTGAGGGGTGACGCGACTGTTAATTCCGAAAAAATTTCTGCGGTTTTAGTGTCTACAGGGTGCTATGAGTCACCCCACAAAAGGACGAGAGTTATTTGTTTTACACCCTGTAGAATTTTATCTTTTTTTCTTTTCTTTTTTTTATTAAATTATTTAATTTTGTTTTAAATTTTCAGTATCTTTATTAACTGTTTGTTATGTTGATTTATTAACAAATTAATTTTGATATAATAAAACCCCATTCACAATAAAGTTAATTTATTGTTTACAAAATTATTCTCGATGAAGTATTCAGTTTCAATTTTATTCTAGTAAATTAAAAAGTGAGCCAATTCAGAACAAAAGACAATAAAAGTAAATTTATATTGAATTTAAAAATACATCCAATTAAAATTGAAAAAAGAAAAAATCAATTTCTACAAAAAATAAAAAATATCTAGAGCTACATACACCAATGTTATAATTATATTATGCTATAGTTTTAATATTTTCGCTAACTAAAACTAATACTACAAGCACAGTAACAATAATTATTTTCAGTTCTGTTTTTTAATATGTGAAATGGTTTTGATAAGTAAGTATATTTTGTTTGTGTTTATGTTACATGTTGTTTATGTTTAGTTTTTCACGGTAAAATTTTTTTTTAATGTAGCTATCAAACTCTTAAGGAGGGGGTAAGGTTAATTCGTACAAGAAAAGGCATGTTTTTGTTATTTTTTTGTAACGACACAGTTAAAACCTCTTTATTGGTACATTGAAGTATGACATTCGAAGAATATTGTATAAAATTTTCACGAAGAAATATTAAAAAATACAGTAAATACAGTATTCGGACGTGTCTCGGAAAAAAATAGAATTGCGGTGCCCCTCATAACTTGGTGCTGAATCATCCGAAATAAAAATATTAAAGTTCATTCGTTAGATAATAGTCTTCCTCAGGTAACGCTGGGAGGGTTTTTCGAAATTTCAATTTTTCACTTTTTTGGAACACTTAGAAAGGAAGACACGATTATTTGCGAAAAAAATCGCCTAATTTGTTATTGTAAAATAACAAATTATTAACAAATTTGAAAAAAGCTCTCCAGCGTTACCTCGTAAATTATGTACAGAAATAGTGTTCAAAATTTCAAAAGGATCGGTACTGTAGTTTTGAAGTTATGAGGGGCACCGACTTTAAAAACGTGAGTTGTGGGGAAAACGCTTTAAAGTATTGAATTCTTGAAAATTTTTGTATAAAACTGATATAGAATACTTACTGCTAAACTAAATTTTCTACTCTACACTGACAAAATATACAATACAGATATAAACACGTTTGTACTTGCACCGAAATTTCTATAATAGAACTGAGATATATATATATATATATATATATATATATATATATATATATATATATATATATATATATATATATATATAGAGAGAGAGAGAGAGAGAGAGAGAGGGCGAAACACCTGCCAGATAACAAAAATATTTATAACTTCGTCAGTTTTGTTTCAATCAACTTGAAATTTTGAGACAATATTTTTGAGATATTATGCATTCAGTTAAAAAAAAAAGAAACAAGAAAACAAAATTATTTTAATACCTTACCCCCCCCCCCCTTAATAATACCTTACCCTCCCCTTAATAATACCTTACCCCACCCCACCTTTAAGACAATTTTTCCCCTATTTTTCGTTAGTTTTTTTCCGCTTTAATTCAAAATTGCAAAAAATATTGTATGCAACACGTGCAAAATAGGTGTTGTTTTTCATTCGTTGTACAGTTGTCCAACGAGGCTTGCCGAGACAATAAACACCTTAATTTTGCCACTTGTTACATAAATAACTATTTTCATCAGCACATTCTAAATTTGAAAATTTTCCCCGGATATAAGAACGACGTTAAATTGTTTCAAAAATATTCCTGTCAAAATAAACCGCGAATAGTGTGACTGCTATTGTGATGTGACATTTGGTTAAAATGTCACAGTTTGTGTATATATGTGTGTGTGTGTGTATGTGTGATGATGGAATTACTTGAAAGACAAAGCTACAACACTATAACATATCACCATGATCTATTATTTATGTATGTACAGTATGTACAAAATCTTTGCAACTAGAGCTATCGCTACTATTGTAGTGTTTTAACACATGTTCGACGTGTAATGAGAGAATTTCATATGTTAGTTAGTTACACTTTATTACACTACATTGAGCGAGTGGATGAGTAGTGACTAGTGTGTGTACAACACCACTTACTTGCAAATTTGCTTGTACATGCCAAAGTTGTCATGTAAATTGATAGCTGAAGTACACCGCACATTGTTATTAGTATTGATACTAGTCGTAGTAGTAGTGGTGATAGCTGGTTGATGATATTTTTTTAAAATCTGTAAAAAAATCATTTATCATTTCGAATACCAATTCAAATTGTGTGTATGTGGAATTTTGATAAAATGATTAAAGGAGCGGGGGTTTATTGTGTCTTTGACACAGCAAAATAGTAAAATGCACTAGTTAATCGTTTTCCGAGAAAAAATCCTCTAAAGTTTCAAACTTTTTCTAGTATAGTTTATATTTCGGTTAAGTATCTTATTTAAATGCAAGTCTGATGGTGTAATCGGTAGTTCATCGGTTCAGTGTTTAAATGGATTTAATTTAAAACACTATTAAAATAAATAATAATATGTAAATATTCATTGTCACTATATAAGTAATTTATTTTTGAAAAGTAAATGTTCATTTTTGCAATATACAGGGTGTAAAACAATTAACTCTCGTCCTTTTGTGGGGTGACTCATAGCACCCTGTAGGCACTAAAACCGCAGGAATTTTTTCGGAATTAACAGTCGCGTCACCACTCAAAAGGCTAACAGTTATTTACTTTACACCCTGTATATAATATATGTACACACACACACACACACACACACACACACACACATATATATATATATATATATATATATATATATATATATATGTGTGTGTGTGTGTGTGTGTGTGTGTGTATATATTATATACAGGGTGTAAAGGAAATAACTCTTATCCTTTTGAGGGGTGACGCGACTGTTAAATCCGAAAAAATTCCTGCGGTTTTAGTGTCTACAGGGTGCTATGAGTCACCCCACAAAAGGACGAGAGTTATTTGTTTTACACGCTGTATACATTATAGTAATAATTTCATTTTTAATTATAATTTTAAGTACAATTACTATTATCGTTAAAAAATCATTAATACCTTCATATATATGCTTATTGTTTATTGTTTAAAAATAATATAACTACCTATTATAAAATTGCATATTTACTATAGGAAGTGTTTTAAATAGGCTATTGCGAAATTTTATACCTTACACACGATGGTGTGTAAAGAACCACAGCCTACTACACTTTTATTGAACTTTATACTGTATATCGTACAAATTGGTGGTCCATAATTGTGTGGCGGTCCATACTTGTGGTCCATAATTACTGTGACTTTACTACCCAGTGGTCCGTAATTACTGTAACCTTACTACTTAGTGGTTCATAATCCCTATGGCTTTACTACCCAGTATTTCAAAATCACTGTGACTTTATTACTCAGAGCTCCATAATCACTGTGACCTTACTACCCAGTGGTTCAGAATCATTGTGACCTTACTACCTACTGGTGCATAATCATTGTGACCTTGCTACCCAATGACTCATAATCTCTATGACTTGACTACTCAATAACTTTGCTGCTCGTATGTAATATGTAATGTCAAAAAACATGAATCAAAGTATTTGCATCAAATTTTGTGTGAAAAATGGAATTAAGTGCTCCAAATTACTCGAATTGTTAACAGTGGCATACGGTGAGTCTACTCTGAGTAAAAAAAATGTTAATAGGTATTACCTACAAGCTCTTCCAAGAAAGCCGAGAAGATGTCAATGACGAATCTCGCTCTGAACGCTCCAACACGTCAAGAACTGATGAAAACGTTGAAAAAGTGAAGAAAATGGTATTGGGAAATCGTCGAATCACCATTAGAAAAGCTGCTGAGTATTAACTTGAAGTCATGCACCGTTTGCGAGAAGCGATACGAAAAAAAACGTCCGGAATTGTGGGAAAACAGTTCATGGCTTTTTCATCACGATAAGCACTTGCTCACTTATCGTTGCTTGTGCGTGATTTTCTATCCAAAATCAACACCACAATCATGCCTCAGCTACCATATTAATCGGATTTAGCCCCCTGCGACTTTTTTCTGTTCCCAAAACTGAAGAAATCCATGAAAGGACGGAGATTTGCAATGATTAAGGAGATAAAAATTGCATCGCCGGAAGAGCTCAAGGCTGTACCAAAAAGTGCATATCCGAAGTGCTTCGAGGATTAGAATTAGTGTATTGTGTCTGAGGGGGATTACTTTAAAGGGAACAACATGAATATTGATAAATAAATAAAAGGTCTTTGATAAAAATATAAAGTCACCTTACTTTTTGAACACACCTCGTATATATGTATATTGCAAAAATAAATATTTACTTTTTAAAAATAAATTATTTATTTAATTGTAATTTGTAAATATCTATATATTTTATTATTTTTTATAGTATTTTAAGTATCTTAAATGTAAAATAAAATACTGCAGGGTGTACCCAGAATTAAATATTGTGTCCTTCCGTATTTCAAAATTTTCTATGTATTATTATTACTATTTTAGATGATATTTTTTATTGTTACTGTTACAATCTCTTAATTTTAAAAGCTTCAGTATCTAACTTGATCAAAGAATTGTTTACAGTAGTTTGTGGTACTCAACTTTTTTACCAGTATTAATTAATAGGCCACTAAGGATTAATCTTCAGTCAACGTTTACATTAATGAAACGTAAAACCTCTATTTAAATTTTTATGTTGTTTTGAGGTATGTAAATTGAAATATAGGAACAAATAATTCCAGAACATGTAATAAGTTTACTCTCCAGTGCATTATAGTACATTTCCGTATTAATTAAAATTAAAACATACATTTATGTAATTCAATGAAGGAAACTTTATGGAAAATACTACATATAACTAAAAAAATCATATTATCAAGTTACAACATTATATTCCCAGGAGTGAATAATAACCGAAATTTACATTATAATAATTTAAATACATTGTTCCTCACTTTCATATTTAGTTATGATCTTCAAGAAAAATCAACAGTTATATTGTTACTAGCCGTATACCCGATGGGACTTCCCATCGGTAACACCTTTTTATTACATGCTTACTTTCTGTTCACTTTCAGTGTTTTTCAAAAGCCTAAATACCAACATCCACGTTTGTAGCTTCAAAAGTGACGAACTCTTCATTCAAATTTTTATCGCTAATTTTACCCCCGTTGGGGGGTGAATTTTCAAAAATGCTTATACGACTGAGTTTTGACGATAAACAGAATCCTCTAAACATCAACTTTCATATTTCTAACTTCAAAATTGTCGAATTTTCATAAAAATTGTTATCTCCTATTTAACCCATTTAGAGAATGAATTTTGAAAAATTTTTCCTTAGTGTTGACCTACATTGTATAAGGAACTCCTGTACAAAATTTCATCCTTATAAACCCAGTGGTTTCGACTGTGTGTTATCTATTAGTCAGTCAATGTTAGAGATTTTCACCCCCTATTTAACCCACTTAGGTGACGAATTTTTAAAAATTTTGTCTTAGTGCTCACGTACGTTACATAAGGAACTTCTGTGCAAAATTTCATTCTTCTAAACCCAACAGTTTAGACTATGCGTTGTCTGACAATCAGTGTTCAGAAATTTATTAAATAGGTACGATATTCCTTAGAAATTTCACCCATTTGGAAATTTTTTTTTAAAATCTGTGATAGTGAACCATGGTGGCCACATTACTGGAAAACCTGGAAATGTCAGGGAATTTTACCAGAAGACTGGAAAAAATTGATTTTTATATTTAGGGAGAAAACTTCAATCAATTTTTCACTTGTTTTGAGATTAGAGTTAAAAATTGACGTGTATTTCTTCTTTTTTTTGGCTTGTCATTTACTTTTTTACGTCAGAAACTTTTTGGCTTTTTTGGGATAAAATAGGGGTGGCATTTTTCACAAAATAGTCAGGGAATTTTTTAATAAAATTTCTGGAAAACCTGGAAAAGTCAGGGAATTTGATCTTCAAAAATCTGTGGCCACCATTAGTGATGAGCAAAATTAGTCTTGGTCTTGCAGTCTTGTCTTGGTCTTGCATTTTTTGCAAGACCAAGACTATGTATACCAAGAGCAAGACCAAAATCGAGACTATAAGTATGGCTGCAAGACCAATACCAAGACTCAAGTGAGTAAGATCAAGACAATAGCAAGAAAAAAGCAAGACTCTTTCTAAATTATTTAAATAGTTTAAAAGTATAATTAATACCGTAAAGAGAGAAAATTCTGATTTTAGAAGGAAAAAATTCGCTAATAAAGAAATGCAAAAAAGTGCAAGATTCTTTAGCAATACCAAGACCAAGTTGATCAATACCAAGACTGCATTTTGCAAGACCAAGACCAAGACTCAAACTGCTCTAGCAAGACCAAGACCAAGATTCTTAATGCAAGAACAAGACCAAGACTATCAAGTCTTGGTCTTGGTCTTGCATTTGCTCATCACTAGCCACCATGTGAACATTTAAAACAACAAAATACTCAGGCTGCAAAGGAAAATTTACCGCCACTCGACCGTCAACGAACCCCGGTATAACCTACATATATATATACTGATGGATAGGCCTCACAAAGGGAAATATTTTGTCAGTCTAAAGTTTAATACAATTTGTGATTCCAAGTTGAGGGGCCGATTTCACTACTCAGAAATGCAGGATGCCAAAAAAAAAAAAATTCAGAAAATGCAAAAAAATATGGTGCTCTGGAAGCATTGCCTTATGAGTATCTTATTATCACTTAATATTACGTGTAAAAAAATTTAGTAAAAAATGAGAATACATTTTTCTTAAATATTTCTTTTTTTTACTTCATTATATTTCCCACGTAATTAAAATATGCCTACATTATGAAATATTTCTCTTTTTTTATGCTACATGTTGGTACAAAAATAAATCACCAATTCTTAATGAAACTAGAGTAATTTTTTATATAAAAAGTCTTATTATGCATTTATCAAATTCGTGGTTAAAGAAAAATCCCGTGCGATTAATTATTGTAGTATTTGGAAATTTTTTAGTTAGTCGACAATAAATTTAAATGTCGTCAAAGAAAATGGTAATTAAGTAATTAGTAATTTCTGTATGAAATATTTTAAAATGAAATGTATAAATACTTTATACGGAACATAAAAGAAATTATCCCAGAAATCAAGGAGAGTGCATACTGAAACTTAATATTTTAAATATTTTTAATTTCGTCCTGTCTAAATCATTTCAGCTGAAGAATTGGTCAATTCAAAATGATGGTGGAAGCAATGGGAAGTTGTATTTTTCAACTTATACTCTTAGGAATCCTTCCCAGAATTCTTCGCTTTTGTTTTATTTATTGATTCTATAAAAATATGAAAACAAAATTTTATTTTATGTGAGTCTCAATCCCTTTGTGCGTGAATTCAAAGTTAGACGAATTGGGATGTCAAAAATAGTTCTTTCACGAGATCTAACTTATTAAAAATACCTATACATTTAAGCCTTTTTTGTATGGTGAATTGGGAACCTATAAAAATAGTTTTATAGAAAATATATAACTCAAAAATATCGCTAGAAGTTATGGCCCGTTTACACATTGATTAGTGCTAGTGCGAGTATTAACGACATAGAATTGCGTTTAAATACTGTTTTGATATATTGAAACGCAATTCTAGGCGTGTTTGTAGTAAGCACTCGCACTTGCACTAATCAATGTGTAAACGGTCCATTAATGAAATAACTTAGAGATTCGAACATTTTTAAATATTTTATTATTTATACATACAGATGTAAAACAAATTGGATGGTGTAATAATTTATATACATATATGATGTGATGATAAAATACGTTTGGACAGTCAGGAACCAACTTTATCCCAGATTAATATTCAGATTTCTTACTTTTTATTCATAGTAGGATTGACCGGGGTAATTGTGAATAGATTTTCATGAGTTGAGATAAAAGCGTTGTTTTAAGTATTTTTTATTTTATATATCACATTATGGTTGATTTATTTTTAATTTTACATTATTCATGATGCACCACACAAATTTTGAGCAAATTCGTATGAAAAACAAAAATTTTATAAGCCATTCACATTTCCCCGGTGCGGTTTTGCAAATCTTATGAATTTCTGGGTAAAAGTGAATGCCATCAGAAAAATTACACCGTTCTCTTAAAATAAGCAAATCTAAAATAAGGAAATATTGTAAACAAACACACACACATTCAAACATGTTTATATTAAAAAGTAATAAAAATATTGTCAAAAAAATAAAATATAATAATATAAATGGTGTGACAAATAATAAAGTGTTCATGAACTTTTTAATCATTTATTCAGAAAAATTAAAAATTTTGCAATTTGTACATTTACTTATGAGTTTGAAATGAAATGTTTAAAACGTCCAAAACCCTACAATTGTCTATAATTCTATATAATTATGCATATATAAACATATCCATGATTTGATTATTTAATAGTATCAGGTAGTAGGCATACATGCATATAATGCTTGTGAATGTGTTGTTGGGACCGTTGGGACATTATGAAGTGGTGATAAATTAAAATTTAATAGCTTCTTTGACATTCACTCCACAATATGTATCTGTACGTATTTACTTTTTGTTCTGTACTTAAACATTAGCAAAGATTATTCTTAAAATGGTCTCATTCGGAACATACAAACGTATTTTCTTATTAATAATAATAAAATAATTGTTATCATTTATCAATTTATTATATGTATTTATTGTGTACAGTTGTTATTTTAAATAGAAAAAGTTAATTACTTAATGTATGTAGTTAAGTTATGTACTTATTTTATATAACTAAATAAACTGTATTTTTAATATGACAGGGGTTATTAAGAAAAGAAAACATTTAACGTGAGAAAATAAACTAGAAATATTTGGAGAACTGGGCATCGCAGCATGTCTTAGCTTTTGGTTACGGTATATCAGTGACCTAGTAAATATATGTATATGCATATAAATAGATATTTAGTTCACCTGTATGTTACGCTTAAAATAGGGAAAGTGACTTGTTTACTATTCCCTATTTTGAGCGGAATCTGTATTTAGAATGGATTACAAGAGAAGTGTGGTACGTCAGAGTAAAGTCCAACTCAAATTCTTCACATTTACTCCACTTTCAAATTTTTCATCACACTTTAGCGGTCACAATTTCTCTTTGTTTAATGCAAGTTACGCATAGTTCAAATTTCTACAAAAAATCAGGGTTAAAGAAAAATAACAAAAATTGTAGGAACAAATTTATTACAAGCTAAAAATGATATTTTTATGATATTTTGTCATTTTATCATATAAAAAATCAAAAAATTACATGTTCACACAAAAACAAGGAAATAAAACAATTTTTTTTGTATTGTTTGTATAACGGAAACTTGTACAATAAGGTTACCAGCACCTTCATCAACATTTTCAACTCTGAAAAGGAGACTACTGAAATTTTTGACCGAATGGGAGCATTTGTGAATGACGTTCACAATTACCCCACAGTTTTAAAATCAAGCGGTAATTGTGAATTGGTGATAAATTGTCCAATTTCTTTAGCAATTAATAAAGAACCCTTTCAAGGCTTAGACTACTTCTTTAAAAGTACTTTTAACCATTTCTTACCTTTTAAAAAAAGAAAATGTATTTAAAAAAATTTTTTTTTTTGAGGATTGGTCGAAGTAAGATACATAAAATTTTGCAAGGGTTTTTTCAAAATACTTGGAGAATTGTCCTGAAATTTTAATAGCATATTAAGAAAGGACAGAAAAACATATTGAGTTTATTTTTAAAAATATTAATGTTATTTTAGAAATTATAGGCGCCGTTCGCAATTACCTCAATTCACAATTACCCCGGTCAACCCTATGTACTTTAATAGGTCTTACTGATTTGGGTATAATTCAAGAAATTTCTGATATTTTCTGTAGAGTTCTTTTTACATGAATTCTGATTAAATGTAACTTTTTTGAGTGTTTCTGTCGCGACAAAAGAGATCTAGATATGTTAACCCTAGAATCATATGTACACGTCAAAACGACGTACGAACTTCTCTACCTGCTCCAATACTACGACTTGTTGTTACTTGTTTGCCGTGAGATTTCTGCTATCTAATTTATTTGTTATTATAACACACCACATATAATTATTTTTTTTGTTTATAGTCATTGTCGTTGTGTTTGTATTGAAATAGTGTCCGTCAAGAGAACGACGATGTATGATTAAGGTATGTTTTTTTTGAAGATTTTATACACTACATATAAAAGTTTTCCTAATTTTTTTTTAAATTTATTAAAGATATGGATGTTATAATTAATTTATTCAATGACTATGATAATGTGAAAGATGATTACAGCTGTTAGACTTATAGAGACGACATAATACTGAAGTTTTAATATATTGAATCGAAAACTAAAGAATGCATTTCGAATGACTTAATAAAAGATTAACAACTTATTTTGTGGAAAATATTTTAATTTTTATTATTTTTTGAGATCTTATTCGAAAAATTACCAACAAATTTTAGAAAATTTACAAATGTGCCTAATGGGGAAATAACTACATATCTATAGGAATATCTATGACTGAGAAATTTCACATTCTGTAAAGTCACACATGTCCACTGACTCATAATAGTTCATAAATTAATTATTACAATTGATGTATTTATCTATTTTTTAATTTTTATAATGAAAATATGCTTTGATAAAAATATTAAAAAAATTAATAAATATTTACATTAAGAAATTTTTCCAAATCCAATTTTTTTAAATATTTTGTTCGCTTTTGTAGTATTGTTATGTAAAAAAAATGTTTTTTGCAAATAAACTCTAAAACTCTCCGTAAAAAGTCCATCCGTCAAAACGACGTCGATGTATGATTAACGTTTCTCGTAGACCAACGTATGATTCTAGGGTTAAATTTGCCAATGACTGCAAGAATGTATTTTTTTCCTCGTTTAACTTTTAATTGAATTTGTAAGCTGTAGGCATACATTTAAAAACTTTTTTTAAAAAATTAAAAATCTTATACAAAAACAGAAAAAGAAAATTATTAAAAAGAAAACAAACAAAAATAAGTTTATCCAATTAATTTGTATTAATAATTAAATTTTTCGTTCCATGTTCATAAACACAAAATGTTCTACACTGTATCTGTGTAATATAGGTAGAAATTGTTTGTTTACTGATTAAAATTATTTGAAGCAGTTGCGTTAGTCGTTTCGGGTGTGCACAGTTAATTTTATAATGTAAGTCACGTCTAAAATGTTTTATATAAAACTTTACAACCGCTCGCCTCGTTCGAACATTTTACAAATCGAGTACTTAATTTAATTACCAATAATTACATTTATTAAGACACTGTAAACAACAATAAAATATGTTGTTGACTTTGAAAAAGGATGAGAATTTTGTGGTTATTTTGGAAAAATATTTATTTTAATGATTTTAAAAAAGAGAGCATTTATAACAACATTTTTATTTATTGAACTGATTGTATAGCTGAAATTGTCTAAACTTGGACTGACGTCATTAACAAATGAAATAAGATTAGACGTACAATTTTATATTACTATAGTTACGCTAATACAAATACGCTGCCAATAGGGTGGGCACACAGCTTCCTCGTAGTCGTAAAAGGCTTTAAAACAGTATTCTACCAAATATACATATTATATACGGTGAAATTATATTTTCGCCTTGAAGTTTATAAAAAACTGTTGTAACTCAAAAGACTTAAAAGCTAAATTATAAAATAATAGCAAAAATATTTTAAAAACTAACCCCCAATATACCCTAAAAATTTGAGCGAGATAGGACTAGCAGTAAATAAGATATTGACATTTAATGGGATTTCATGGTAGCGGCGTAGCTACCGTTACTCCGATTCCGATTAAATTCATAGGGGACCATATAGGAACCAAACTACATAATTTCTGAAAATTTCATAAAAAAGATTTGAGTAGTTCAGACGTTATGCCACTTGGTGCAATTTTGGAATGACATGGTAGCGGCGTTGCTACCGTTACTCCGATTTTGATTAAATTCATAGGGAACCATCGCGGAGCCAAACTGCATAACTTCTGAAAATTTCATTAAAAACAATCGAATAGTTCGGAAGTTATGCCACTTGGTGCAAAATTGGAGACACACAGACGGACAGACAGACGGACGGCCCAAACCAAAATTGTTCAGGAAGCTCTAAAACGTAAAATGTGCGTAAAAAATTTGATTTTGAAGAGAAAAAATTTTTTATTTTTCAAAAGTGATCACAATGCTTCCGCTACTTTAGTAATCTCGGAAGCAAAATAACAAAAAGGAAAAGCGACAGAAAATCTTGGTATGTCTAATTTTGATGAATTCGTTGTATTTGTTTAATGATGTCAGTACAAGTTTAGATTATTTCACCTATACTAGGGTGTTTGAAAAGTTCGCGGTCTGACACATAAATGGTCTCACGGGTATCGAATCCATATCATTCTTGACAAGTACTAACCTTCAAAAGACCACATATTAATTTTCATAAACATCTGTCAACCAGTTTGGTTTTTACAGCTGTATAAACTGCTTGTTGCAATTTTGGACGCTTTGGTGCACTTCTACCCTTTGCAATCCATTGTTTTGAGAGGAAAAACGCCAAAAGAAACAAAGGAAAGGCTTGACAAATATTATAGTGAATCTGCTCCATCGAATACAATGGTTAAGAAGTGGAAAACAATTTCGTATGGGCACGACTGATGCACCACGTTCGGGAAGACCTTCAGACGTGACCACACCCCAAATGATCGAAAAAACCGAATTGCTTGTGATCGGTGATCGAAAATTAAAAGTTCGTGAGATAGCTGATATCGTAACAATATCATGTGAACGTGTATTCAACATTTTACACCATCATTTGACCATGAGAAAGCTGTGCGCGTGTTGGCTGCCGCATTTGTTAACAGATTTTATCAAAAACTCGAACGAGTCACTATTGCTGAGCAGAATCTGGGCATCATGCGACGTAATAGAACTGAGTTCTTTCGTCGATTCGTGACCGTTGATGAAACATGGATACCTCATTATACTCCTGAGACGTCGCAACAGTTAAAACAATGGATTCCAAAGAGTGGAAGTGCACCAAAGCGTCCAAAATCGCAACAAGCAGTTTATACAGCTGTAAAAACCAAACTGATTGACAGATCTTTGTGAAAATTAATATGTGTTCTTTTGAAGGTTAGCACTTGTCAAGAATGATATGGATTCGGTACCTGTGACACCATTTATGTGTCAGGCCGCGAACTTTTCAAACAGCCTAGTATTACCATATTTTGTTTGCAAAAATTTTTTTTTTTTTTTTGTTTAACTCAGTACAAAATCATTTTTCTATATAGAATGTGTATGAGTTTTGTCTTTCGGAAACTTGATAATCATCATTTGCCTGGATGCGACTGGCTTAATGTGAAACGAGCCTTAGTAAAAATTATATTCTCGTTTAGGAAAATTCTAATGTCGTATCGACTTCGTAATTAAAGATAAATTACATAAAACAAGTGAATATAATTAAAATTCGAAAGTTGTTAATGATGAAAGATGTGGCGTCTCTCGCGCCCAAAAGCGAGTAAATTATATACCGCTCGTTATTTTTAATTACTCGCTTGACGCCATTTTCTTTGGTGGTTAAGAAAAAAAAATAAACAGTAGCAATCATTAAGTTTTCATTGTCATTTTTATCTTCTATTTCTTTTATTTATGAAATAATAAATTATTTTAACGAATAACAAAATATATATTTAAGAAATAAAAAAAACTTTTTTTTTAAATTAATCGTCCAACCCTTTTAAACAAACCATATGGAAAAATTTTTTTGTCTCAAAATGCCGGACTTTTTACTGCCAGTGATAAGTACAATAGATGAGATTACAAAAAAAGAAAAAGAAAAAAAATCAAAGATCCCAACATCAAAAAAATGTACCCTAGAAATTTACAAAATATAAGTTATACTAAACTATGTTGATAAAATGGAACATTATTTAGAATAAATACCGTATTTTGGAAATCTATCACAGATGGCGGCACCTGTACCAGGGAATATATGCATATCACAGCATTTTGAGCCGCCATATTGCAGGGCGAGTTAACTCGTCTTAATCATTTAAAGAACTAAAAATGTAAAATGCAAATTTATCTAAAATTGACACAGTACTTTCATGACAAACAAAAAACATATGAATTTGTATTGCTATCATTTAATTTTTGATACATATCGCATTCCGAGCTTTATACCTGGTAATTTTACTGATAAACGTATACGTATATAACTATTTTACTTTTAAAACCTACAGTACAATAAGCATTGATTAATCAGTTTTTGAATAATTAACACTTGAAAGATTTACTTTCTGAAAATAAAATTTACTTTAGCACTTTTCACTAAACCGTTCGATTACGAACTAGTTTTCGAATAATTAACTCATCGTCAGGTAATACACAATTGAAAATTACCTTTTCGAATCACAACTTTTATATAGTACTAACTTAAACGGAAGAAATTTTTCAATTGTGTTTTACCTGATAATTGGTGTTAATTACGTGAAAGCTAGCTCGTAATCGAACAGTTTAATTTGTAATAATATTATTTTGTCGATAAAACTTGAATGAAAGTCTAGAATAAAAATTTTACTATATTCTCTTCTTCAAAACCGCCACTGAAGCTTTCTCGTAAATGTCAATAATTTCAATCTAATTGACCAATCATTTATCTTAATGCGAAACTAAATAAAATTCTTCATCGACAAATCCTCCACACTTCAAACTAATTCAATATATTTTCCAATTTATTTTAACCATTGTGTCTAATTGCTCAATATAGATTGCTTTTGGATAATCCATCACTAACTAACTAACTTCACATGTAGACTTACTTCACAACCGCAATCCTCCTATAGTTAGTCAACTATATACTCAAAATACTGACTAGCGACATCATTAAAACTCACATAAATGCAGTCTTTTAATACTAATCGAGTTCAACAATATCAAACATCTCTATCTTTTCACTCTTATTAAAAGTTAGTTTACAAAATCAATTACTAGTATTGCTAGTATACATACTTAAGGGGAGGTTTACTTGAGAGTCGTTAAAAAAATCGATTTTTTTTTTCTGCAGAAATTGGTAGCTAATTATGTGTAGAAAATGTTCCCAAAGTGATTTTGCTAAAAGTAATTTAAGGGAATGTTTACTTGAGATTTGATAAAAAAAAAAATCGATTTTTTTTTGCCGAAATTGATAGCAAATTATGTGTAGAATATGTTCCCAAAGTGATTTTACTGAAAATAATTTAAAAACAAGATTCTTGCACATTAACCGAATCCAGCTTTCTATAAAAAAAATATTCAAAAAACGTAGTTCACGCAATAATGAGTATTAAATATAAAATTTTGAAAATACGTTTCTTTATATATATTTTATAATATCTCGGAACTACATTTTTGGAACTGGTGGACACGATAACTCAAAAACTATTCGATGGATCCTTTTTTTTAATTTTTTATTTTAAAGATAATTCAATTCTTCGGCACCTCTGCCTAAGTTCGATACACTTTCAATATTTTTTTTTATTTTTAAATTTACTATAAAGAGCGAAAAATAAGACAAAAATCGTAATCAAAAGTTCAAACATACGCCATTTTTTTTTCTTTCAGCAATTTATTGATATTATAGGTAGAGGTGCCGGTACTCTTCAAATATTTTATAAATCATTTTTGTTTTTGGATTTCGATGGTTTATTATCGGCACTAGGATGTCCACCAACATGGCATTGGATTTTCGGATCGTCACACTGCACTATCTATGAAATGGACACTTGTTTATGTTTTTCCTTGAAAAAATTTTTTTGTGTAGTTTAATACTTAATAAATATGTGCACAAAATTTGAAATTGATATTTACTTCCGTTCTTGAGAAAAAAAATTCTAGAAAAATACATAATTTTTAAGGATTCTCGAGTAAACCTCCCCTTAAATGCTATACTACTGTTAATACGTTTTGATTATAAACAAGGATATGGATAGATGTAAATTAATGATGTTACAGAACTATGACTCCGACTCTAAAAGCTCAAAACTTTTGGTTCCGAATCCAGTTCTGACTTCGACTCTTAAAATGGTACGATACGTAGGTATGCAATGATGGCCGATGACACATAATAATCGTCCGAGTGACACGTGCCGTGCACAGTGGGTCGAGTTATAAATGTTGCAGTGTGTTAACCTCAATTATATTGGAGCACCTCAAAAAGTTTTAATTTTTATCACTAATATTTATAGCTACCAGATATTTTCAATCGAAGTATCTAGTCGTCCGCTAAACGGACGAATAAAATAACTTAGTCCTCCGCTAAACGGATGAATGAATAACTTAGTCGTCCGTAAAGTATTGACTTTTCGCGTAAGTATTGATTTTTAATAATGTTATTAGTTCTTAAATAAATGAAAGTAATTTAGAATCATATTTAAAAAATCGAATTGAAAAACTAGGTGGTGAGGTTGGTTTTGGTTAGGTTAGTTTAGTTAGTTTTGACAATATACCTCGATTTTTTATATAAAAACTAGGTGGTGAGGTTGGTTTTGGTTAGACTAGTTTAGTTAGTTTTAACATTATACTACGATTTTTGATATTAAAACTAGGTAGTGAGGTTAGTTAAGGTTACCTTTTGCGCGAAGGTTAGGTTAGTTTTGACAATATACTTCGACTTTGCTGAAAAAATACTAGGTGGTGAGGTTAGTTAAGGTTACCCTTTGCCCGAATACCCTAACCTAACCAAAAGCAATCTCACCACCTAGTTTTTATATAAAAAATCGAGGTATATTGTCAAATCTAACTAAACTAACCTAACCGAAACCAACCTCACCACCTAGTTTTTCAATTCGATTTTTTAAATATGATTCTAAATTGCTTTCATTTATTTAAGAACTAATAACATTATTAAAAATAAATACTTATGCGAAAAGTTAATACTTTACGGACGACTAAGTTATTTTATTCGTCCGTTTAGCGGACGACTAGCAACAGCCATTTTCAATAATATTCATCAATATTTACTATCAAACACTACTGTATATAATTTATAAAAGCACATATACAGTTTGTATCCGTATCGAAATAAAACACTTCTTGTACAACTAGATACAGCTATGCGCTACCAACTTCTTCATAACACACAAAAAGATGAATAACATTAATAAACATTACTCTTCGTATGTTTGATTCTACCATTTTCGACTCCCCCGAGTTTGGTAAGCGAAACTTTCAATTCGGCCTCAGATAACATCTCTGATACTGACGGTTTTAAATATACGTACACCATGGATGCAATGTGTTTTTAATTGTGATTGCTTTTTTGAAAGTTTTATAAAATATTAGGCAAAAGTATTTCTCGATAAATATTTATGTAACGAAAATTTTAATCAATTTGATTCGGTTTTCATTTGACAAATATGATGGTGGTCGTAGTTTTATTAGCTTTTCAAAATATTTAATATAATTAATTAAAGAACGGGTGAATACTTAAGAGGGGAGAGGTACGTACATACCTACTTGCTGAAAAGTTTTATTGACAAATATTGAAACACAAATATCTTGTTATCGAAGTAATATTTAATAATAATTAGGGCAAATAGTTTGTATGACATATTTAAGTTTGAATTCTAGCATTAAATTTTAGGATTTAAATGGTAGCCACGCTTCAAATTAAAACAAATTTCTCATGAAACCGAAAAATTATTATAAAAAATTATAAAAAGTGTTAAGACCTTTTTTGTAGAGAATCGAATTTTCTACAAAAAACTCCGCGAGAGCACCTGTCTATCTTGTACAGGTGAAAAAATAGAGCGCTCCAAACGCATACGCATACCACTTAATATGTTTATTGGGTAAATAACAATGATGCCAGAGCATTTATTATAAAAAACTTTGATAGTATAAGTGTATATACACAGGCTGTTTGAAAGTATACATATACATCTTGAGAGTACATCATCAACATCTATCCACTAATACAGACAATAATGACATAAAGTAATTTTGGTTTGCAATTTTTTGTACTAACATGTCACAAGGTAACTACCTTAATTTTCTTAGTTTATCAGTACCCCTCCTTTACGAACAAAGACTTTAGACACATTTTTTAGGAAACGATGCGTTTTTTTCTAAATCAGTTTAAGCAATAAAATTTGAAGCTCAAAAGGGTGGATAATTTGATTTTTGATAAATTTTACAAGAGCTATACAATCCACACCATGATGCTACATGTGTTCAGTAAAAAAATTTTTTTCATACTTCAAAAAAATTCAGAAAATCATCATCTTATTTTTAGGTCATTAATTGAGAACATCCCCTTGAAGACACAGTTGCAAATAAAAAGTATAAAATTTAAAATAACTAATTCAAGAATATTATTCATGTTTGTTTAAATTGTCTCATTTTATTTATCAAACTCAAATATCAAATGGCGAATGGTTAATACCATGTTAGATCACTTTATAACTACGTAGTTTGAATCACTTTATTCAAATCTGGTTGGATATAATGTTATTTGAAAGAGGGTATTATTGTTTGAATTGCCAGTAAATTAAACTAAACGTGAATATTGTGAACCATGTTTAGTAATAGTAGTAACATCACTAACACCGCATTAACTATCAAATACAGAATTATGTTTATTGATATTATGAGATTGTTTAAAAGCTATATTTATTTTTGGTTTTATTCGAATATTAAGTTTAAACAATACAAAATTTCGGTTTTATGGTTATTGACTAAATATAACCCAAAGATATTTCGAAGATTATAGACTGTTTTACATCGTTTTATAATTTGATAAATTAATATTATAATTATCTAGAATCAAGTTACAATAGTTATTTGTATATTAAGAGCGCAAAATGGTACTTTGCCGCTCGATTTAGAATATTGACGCGCGACGCCTGGTGGCGTCGCGCGTTATTCTCATGAGAGCGGCAAGTCATTTTGTGCTCGAATTACACACAAAATTTTTTCTACAATCTTATAAATTTTTTTTTATTTAAAAGATACTTGAAAAATAATAATGGACGTTAATATTTACTTTAATATTATAATTTTTGCAGCTTCAGAAATATCTGGAGGTGTACTTGAGAAATCACTGTCACTATTACATATTTCCGTCATATATATACATATTTTTTTAAATATTTTTTTCTTATTATTTATTAATTATAGTTATTTATTATTTTTAATTAATATTTTGCAGTTATTTTGAAATTTAATAAAATTAATATATTTTCACTTGATTACGATAATTTTAGAATCTGTTTATTTGTTACCATACAAAATATAAACAACGCCTACCCGATTTGTAATTAAATATACGTTGAGCGAGCGACAAAGTATTACTTTGCCGCTTTAAAGCGCAAAGTAGTACTTCGTTGCTCGGCAACGACAGTCTTCGGCAAATTCACATTTTGTGCTCTCTTCACAGAGCGCAAAAGCCTACTTTCCACTAAGATTGTAGAAAAAATTATTTTATTAATAAGTACTTGAATTTCTTCCGGCCGATAGGAATACATTTTCAAAATATTTTCCAAATTTTACCCGCGAAATTGCGTAAAAGTGAGAATTATTAAAAAGACATCGAAAGTTTCCCTTGAGAGTTATAATTAGACATTTATAATCGAGAGTCCTATTCGACAGTTTGTACAAATACTCTTGCAGAGTAGACAAATTTATAATTCTTTCAAGTGGAGACAAGTATAAAGGCATCTCCTCAAAAGTTTTACCCATAAAAATTAAAAGCCTGTTCGTACGTCAATTTTATGTGTTGTTTTTATGCAAATTCATCAACATTCGAAAATATCCCTTAAATCAAGAGTTCCCAAAATTTTGTACTGTACTAATTGACTGTAAATATAGAATATAAATGTATATAAAATTGTATCTACTAATTGTTAAATCGGGTCGGATTACTGAAGGGTCTGGATTTTCGAGGGCCGAATTATCGAGGTACTACTGTATAAGAAGAATGGGAATAGGGTGGGAAAGTAGTGATAGCGAAGAATTCGAGGAACAAATGATTCTCTACTAGGAATACAGTCAGTCATGGTTGCCAGATTGGGCGTATTTCCGCAATTTGGGCGGATTTCAAACGTGTCTTGCGCTCATAATTTGTATTGAGCGATTTTCCACAATTTGGGCTATTTTGAAAGTAGTCCTAAACATGTAGTAACTAAACATGTTTAAATTTTTTTTCTTTTTTTTGAAAATTTCTTATTTTGTTCTTGGTTCATTCCTGTTCTTTTAACTTTTACTACATATATACTTGTTGTGCCGTTTCTATTTTATATATGGAAATGGCTGTATTGTTTGCAGAAATTCGAGAAATATATAAACCACATAATATATAAATATGTATGTATATAACATAGCTATCCATTCTCAATCCAGCTGTCCATTATCGATAGCCAGATTTTCAAATTTTCGTATTTTAAGTTATTTACTGTACGGTATTATCCTTATTAGAAGTGTAATTATCATTAGAAGACAATTAGTTTAAACTAGTTGTACCCACGACGTCGTTCGCGCGACGCATTGTTATCAACTCAGTGGGAACTATATAAATGTAATAATTATATAGAACTTGCATAGAACAATAATTTTTGCATAATGCATGCACATGCCCAAAATGACTTTTTTATTTTCCCGTGGGAATAAAATATTTTCTCGGAATAAGAACTGTCTTAAGTGTTGACCCAAGTAATAAGTTATCACCGAACCAAATTTCATCAGAATTCGTTCAATAATTTTCCGTAATGTGTGCACATGTTAAAAATGGTTTCTCTATTTTCCTGTGGGAATCACATATTTTCCCGGAGTAAAAATTATCTTAGATGTTGACCCAGGTAATAAGTTATCATCATACCTAATTTCATCAAAATCCGTTCCAGTTTTTGTATGATGCGCGAACAGACAGACAGACAAACAGAAAGACAGACAGAAATTTTAAAAATCGATTTTTTTATATCTACATCGATAGCTATTTACAGTACCAGTACAATTTTCAAAAAAATGTTCCATATACAGAAACGGTCTCGTTACAGTTTTATTATACGAGTATGTATAGATAATTGCCCTTTTAACGAAATATAAGAATCATTATCTTCGTAAAAAAAATTCTAAAAATTTCGAAAATTGCTTTTTTTATTGATATCTATAATTTTTTTTTATTTTTTCCGAAAATTTACGAATTTCCAAAACTGCAGTAATTTTAAATGGGTAAACTTTTTACTTTATGCCATTAGAAAACCCCCCCAAAAAAAATCATTGAAATCCATTCATTATAAATGGATTCCGTCATTTTCCCTTAATAATGACTAATTGCACTGGACTAATTTGGTGAATTTTCAAAAACTGTGGTATTTCGTGCATCTTTAACAATTGTAATTTTTCATCTGTAAATTTTACGACTGTTATTTCTGTTTTCCGTTTTTTTTTTTCTAGGAAAAGAAAGTTGAAATTATTACATTCATCAAACATACAAAAGTTTTAACTACTATTCGAAAGGATTATTTTTTCGCATTAAGAATGTATATTATTCGAAAAACTGGATTAATTTGTAACAACTTTAAGAAGAAAAATAATTTTTCCAAACTTTTATATGTCATTTTATAAATTGACATAAAACTTTCTTTTAAAAACTAATGGAATAAACCATTTTGTGATGATTGCAGTGGTTTTAAATTTGATCGAAAAATAAGGCGAAAAAAAAGGAAAGAAAAATATTTCTCGAAAGAAAGGTTTTGTTGATTAAATTTTTTTATCTGATACAAGGAAAAAAAAAAGTATTTTTATCAAGCCATTTTACCATAGGAAAAAAATTATATATAGTGGAAAATGGGGCACGAAATATTTTTGAACGTGTTCCATGGAATCTGAAGAAATCACATAATTACGATAAAATTACAAGGTGGAAAGGATTTTTAAAAGAGTTGATACATTGTAAAGAACTAAATCTGTTCACGTGGTAAGAACACAATTAAGAAAATTATATTGCGTTAGTGTAGGTATTGCTAAAATCTACATTATCAACCGTAATATTGTTTCATAAGAAAAAGACTAGAGTATATATCCAACACTCCCACCATAATTCTAATCTTATAATTATATTGTATCACGTATTGTAATTATAATTGTTATTTGATAAATCATTTTCATCGATGCATTATTTTAAGGAGACGGTAAGGTTAATTCGTACAAAAAAAGGCATGTTTTGTTATTTTTTTGTGACGACACAGTTAAAATCTCTTTATTAAAACCAGTGGTACATTAAAGTATAACATTCGAAGAATATTGTATAAAATTTTCACGAAGAAATATTAAAAAATACAGTAATGGCAGCAATTATTCGAACGTGTCTCGGAAAAAAGTAGAATTGCGGTGCTCCTCATAACTTGGTGCTGGATCATCCGAAATAAAAAAAATTAAAGTTCATTCGTTAGATAATAATTTTCTTCAGGTTTTTTGGAACACTTAGAACGGAAAAACACGATTTTTGCGAAAAAAATTGGCTAATTTGTTATTGTAAAGTAAAAATTATTAACAAATTTGAAAAAAACTCTCCAGCGTAACCTCGTAAATTATGTATACAAATAGTGTTCAGAATATCAAATGGATCGGTGCTGTAGTTTTTAAGTTATGAGGGGCACCGACTTTGAAAACGTGAGCTGTGGGGAAAACGCTTTAAAGTTTTGAACACTTAAAAATTCTTGGATAAAACTGATATAGAATACTTACTACTAAACTAAATTTTGTACCCTGCACTGACAAAATACATATATAATACAGGTATAAACACGTTAGTACTTCCATTGAAATTTCTATAACTGAGAGAGAGATATATATATAGAGAGTGAAACATCTGCCAGGTAACAACAAAAATGCTTATAACTTCTCAATTTTGCTCCAATCAACTTGAAATTTTGAGAGAATTATGAGGTCATATTTTGTAAGGGTTTCACAATGTTTTCTTTGATATTGCAATTTTTTTTAAAATGTACCTAAGTTAGCATCAAAAGGACGATTTTGAAAACCAATAATTCTCTTCCAGTTTCATCATTTGGCTATTTTATTAACGGTTTTTAAGGCAATGGGAAATTTTGGTAGACTTGATGATGTTACTAAATTAATTTTTTTTTTAAACTTTCTGTTTCTGTTGCCAAAATGACCCAATTTATTTTATATATTAGTAACAAGTAAAGTCCCCGAGGCTGGACCTATCGATTTTAGTAAAATTTGGATACGTATTTCTTTTATCGGCGGAAAGACGGTTTGAAGAGGTGAAATCGCCCCCCAAAAATTGGGGTGAAAATTTTCCAAATATCTCGGAAACAGTAAGAGATAGAGTAAAAGTTTAAATTGACGATATTGTTCTTTTTCAAAGAGCTAACCATTAATATGAAATTTGATTCAGTTACATCAACAGAGCTGGTTAGGGCTTAAAATATGGAGGTTAATTTTGCAAAAAAGGGGGTAAAAAATAAAAAATATTAAAATTTTCTTTCCAGATTTTAAATCCACGTAAAAAAAATCTAGTTGACCTGTTTTTGCTCAAATTTATATTATTAAGTCTAGGGGTAGTTAACTAGGTGGTGACTGTGTCGAAGTAATCGTACTATTTGTGTATTTCAAGAAATTTTTGTTATTTTAAATAGTTTAATATTAAGGCTCGATTTACATTAACGCTCCGCTCTCGATACGCTCTCACTCCATTCTCGCTCCGATATAATCTTGTTGTGTTCACATTACAGTACTGATAACATGCTGGTACCTATTCGTTCTCCATTCACATTATAATGCCGCTCTGTGTACACTCCCAGTTCGATACAAACATCTTTTCATAACAACTGAATGCAAGCGGAGTGGAGTGTAATCAAAAAAGTATTTACACTATAGGTACAAGCTATAACAAGTCTGATATCGCTCCGATAAAATATTACCTGAGTGGTATTGATATTGGAGTGGCATTGGAACGGGAGCGAACCGCAACTGATATCGGACCGATATCAGAGCGATGATGTGAATACACTCATTGTTTATTGTGTAAGAATATTTTATCGAACTGGGAGCGGAATGATATCGTAGTGAGAGCGGAGCGTCAAAGTAAATCGGGCCTAAGACAATCAGAATAACGTAGAAATTGAATTCTCGAATTCACACTCAGTAAGTATATTTAATATAATAATATATACAAAATTAATAACTTATTTCTTAAGTTAACCTCTAAATAAAAGTATGTATCAATTTTGTTATAAATAAAACTTAATTATAATCGAAAATTTACAGAAGAAAAACCACAAGAGAAGCTTTTGCGTATATTTTTTATTGGTTAAACGTTATTGGAATAATGATACCGGACTGCGTAAATTGTTACGTGCTTTCCGGCATCCCTTTTGTTAATCGAAGTAAAACTAAAGTCAATATTTTGTTCGAAAACAAATGGACGAGAAAAGTACGAAACTGTTATATAGAAGAGTAGTTAGTTACCTATTTGTCACTTTTGTACGTCATTTCCGGTCTCCAAATTATTTGTGTTGTTTTGTTTGTTTCTTTCCATGGTTGATTTCACTTTAACATATTATATAAATAATATTCGTACACAATTGGGATAAAGGTTAGGTACGGCTCCGTTTTAAATAAAAGAAATAGTTGGATATTTAACTTTTATTTGATTAGGAGAATTAACTCTGATTGAAACCTAGGCACAAAAGCAGGCCATCGCTAATACAAATACTGTCAGTATTTACTAACAATAAATAATAAATGAATCATTATTTTTACAATATCAGTTCCATGCATAGTTACTTCAGTATTACTAATACACAATTAATAATACTAATAGCATTTCGACATACTGATTATATGTCGATTTATGTCAAGTTTCCGACATAAAACAAAATGATGTCTTTATATCATTCAAATACTTGTATTCAGTAAATTAAAATTCACATAGTGTTTGAAAAATTATCAAAACTAGATCGGCTGGGACCCGAACCCGGATCTCTTGGTTACTAGCCAAGCGCCTTACCAGTTAGGCCACCGACCGTTCGTTCGAGTGCCACTCCAATTTTGATAATCAATCAAACACATCCTCTCTTTAGTGCGAGACGCAGTTACACTTTTTAATTTCAAATGTTATCGAGTGCCTGTGAAACATTATTAATGTATGGCGGACTTTTGTCCGTATTTTTAAACATACACTAATATTCATATGTTCACTTAATGTCCAGCTTTGGCTGATACTTTCAAACACTATGTAAATTTTAATTAACATAATGAATTGGCCATTTGCCAAGGTACATCGAGTGTTCAAGTATCAGCCAAAGCTGGACATTAAGTGAACATATGAATATTAGTGTATGTTTAAAAATACGGACAAAAGTCCGCCATACATTAATAATGTTTCACAGGCACTCGATAACATTTGAAATTAAAAAGTTGTATTCAGTAGTTATATTCAAATATTTGTACCATAATCGTTTCGTGAGGCATTCCTCTTGCATTTTATTTTGGCGACACAGGTTCGTCCATTAAGTTAGCTAACTTTGTATCTGTATAATATGTAAATTTGTGGATGACCACCTACTGGAATATTTTGATTCTCCTCACACTTCTCTTCTGTGTACCTATAACAGTTTCAAAAACAACAAAAATCTTCAGAATTATATTTCACGCTTGCTCCAATTTTTCCATTTCTAGAGACAATAAATCAGGTACATTTACAATTTCAATACTTGTGCGCTATTCATTTCACTTTAAACGTATCTAGATACTTCTTTGTTTTTATTTCCCATCATATTTTAGTGTTTTGTTCGATAAAACTTGCACTATTCCATTCGTGACGTGGTAAGCGTGAAAGTTGGTGATGTTTCGCCGCTTGTCGAAGAGATATCTTTAACATTTTTCATACGTTTTATCTGTTACCACTCCACTCCACACTGATGTGGTTGCTGTTTGTCTACCGTTCAGATACCGGTTTGGTAGATGTCGTTAGCTGTTAGACGGTTGGTTGTCGGTGCTGTAGAGTATTACTTACCACTTCTTGCACCGGCACGGAACATTTTATTTCATTCATTCACACGTCCATTTTCACGTAAATATATTTTGTTTCATGATGTGTGAAATGTACAGAGAAGAATGATATTATGTCGTAATAATAAATTAGTTACATTGTTTAAGAAGACGTAAAGAAATTTTCAAGAAAATCTCGACTTCTTCGTACATTGTAAATTTTTCCTGCATGTGTCTCCCAATGTCAGTGTTTCGTTGTCAGTAGCTAGAACTTTTCACAATTCTCGGCATAAAATACAGGAAATTTACGATTTATTACTCTCATGTTTTCCTTTGAAATAACTACGGAACTCTAATCCTAACTTAAAATCTTTTACATCATTTATATCGAAGATAATACTTTATCATATGGATGGCTCGCACTACAACTAAAATTATTCCTAATAACATCGATACGCAAGATCTTGTAGTGATTGTTCACTACATGTTCTAAAGTTCTAAACTGTATTAACTCATTAGCGCCCGCTGTACATGCTTGTGTACACCTATTAAGTGGACTTTTTTTATTTAAAATATAGTCTACTTAAAATAATAACTTCAAAGTGCTACCAAAATAATATTTTACGTGAAAAGTCTGGTGAGGATATTTTCTCCACCGTACACGGCTCTGTGGACGTGTAAAAGTCATAGAAGTCAAAATTGTTTTTCTTTTTTTTTCCATCATTTTCTATAAAAAACTAAATACAACAGTCATACATTTACAGTAGTTAGCGTATTTATCTACGACTACTATGAAAACTATCTAGGTAAGCTATATTTTACATACAGCCATACGAAATTTTGTATTTTATACACGACTGTGTGTAAAGAACCACAATTTACTACACTTTCATTAATCATTATACTGTATATTTTAACAAATTTATTTATTGTTAATCTCATGTTAATCGTAGATAAAGTATAATGCTTAACTTGGTTTCAAGGCACACACTCGCGCAATTACGCTCTTATCGCTGTGCGACTCTGGATTACTCAGTAGTCCAAAATCACTATCACCTTACTACCTAGTTGTCCAAAATCACTATGACCTTACTACCCAGTTAACCATAATCACTACGACCTTACTACCCAGTTGTCCATAATCACTATGACCTTACTACCCAGTTGTCCATAATCACTATGACCTTACTACCCAGTTGTTCATAATCACTATGACCTTACTACCCAGTTGTCCATAATCACTATGACCTTACTACCCAGTTGTTCATAATCACTATGACCTTACTACCCAGTTGTCCATAATCACTATGACCTTACTACCCAGTTGTCCAAAATCACTATGACCTTACTACCCAGTTGTCCATAATCACTATGACCTTACTACCCAGTTGTCCAAAATCACTATGATCTTACTACCCGGTTGTCCATACTCACTATGACCTTACTACCCAGTTGTTCATAATCACTATGACCTTACTACCCAGTTGTTCATAATCACTATGACCTTACTACCCAGTTGTCCATAATCACTATGACCTTACTACCCAGTTGTTCATAATCACTATGACCTTACTACCCAGTTGTCCATAATCACTATGACCTTACTACCCAGTTGTCCAAGATTACTGATATAAAGCAAGTATTTATTTGCGACGGCGACGTTTCGAAAACATGGAAGTTTCGTCACCAGGCAAAAATTTTTTTTAAAGACTAAATACATAATTTGTAAAGAAATATTACAAAAATTACAATATTTTACATGTATGTATGTAATTCTTGTCTCATTATTTTATATACTTTCCCATGGAATCTTATGTTTAAAATTTTTTTTAAAAATCCGCCGTAGACTGTTAAAAAATGGTCAATCCTGTATTTTTCGAATTTTTTTCGATGGTCTTTATTTGATTGCTAACTAACAGTATCAATCAAGAAGACATTACGCAGACATTTCATTCTTAGCCGTACAAATGGTACAAAAAACACCTTTTATATTTCCGTAAACACGGAGTGTAAACAAGATTATTCGATATGATACATTACCTGCATACATCATCGTATCAGAAATTCAGACAGCCGCCCGCCCGTACTGTGTGAAGTAAATAAATTGCTTTCACTAACTACCGTACTTCTATGTATAGCTGCTGCTAGCTGCTACTGCTACAACTGCTAATGCTAATGATAGCAGTTAATAATGTAACAAAGATAAAAACATTAAAAACATTACGTACATATAGTACATACATATTATGCATAGTACATACTGAACATTTCATTACATTAACTAACTCCCTCTTTGTCACACTACCTCTATAAATTTAATCGTATACAGTGCGTCAAGTGCGTGTTGGGCGCGCATTAAGTCAGGGTTCCTCCGTTAATTGATTTTTTCACAACTTTCATCTAAACATAACTAAATATACACTATTGCTTTGATTGAGGAAAACGCAATTGCATATGTATTGGTTGTACGGATATAAAAAAAATATTTTTAATGTAAACAATTTTACTATTAAAATTTATAAATGTATTAGTTAAAATTATACATAATAATAAAGTTTTTCCCCTTAAGGACCCACAAAAAAAAATATAAAATATTCGCTAGACCGGTTTCGACTACTTTTGAAGTCCTCTTCAGTAGAGTAACTACAAAAGTAGTCGAAACCGATCTAGCGAATATTTTATATTTTATAATTTTATATTAAATAAAATGTTTTATAAGTAAATAGTACTTTTGTTAATAAAAGAAAAAAAAATTAATACAGAAAAAGTTTTGTTGAACAGAGTCGGTTTCGAACGTAGGACCAGTCTATTACAAGCCAACAACTATACCACTAGCCCACTGCGGATGTTACATACATAAATCTTTTTTAAATTTTATTAAGTACACCAGCTGCGTTAAAATTTTTTAATTATTTTTGACAGTTTTTCTGAATAGTGCGCGCTATTATTAGTTTAATATATTAACATATTAAGTGTACACTATCACCAAAAACAATTTTAGCTAAATCGCCGACCCCAAAGCCGTGCACTTCCCTTGTTAGTATATTTTAGAACACAAAATTAATACATCTCGCGTCATCTGCTATTTATTGGAAAAATTGTATATTATTCAAGCAGATTTTACAATATAAATATTATTAAAGCTATGTTGTTTCCAACAAATCCCGTTCTAAATCATCGAATTAAATTTTATCAATATTCACCGAAAAGTGTGAGAGTTAATAAAATTCCACTCTGTATTTGTGTAATGATTTGTTTGGATATAACTTTGTTACATTTGTTATTTTTTTTAATATCCGTGTAACCAATACATACGCAATTACCTTATTACCGTATTTGACAAAAGTTTAAGTTTAACACGCCTATGTTAAATATAGGAAATTTTCGCAAATGAGGCTTTAAAATGAAAAATGGTTAAAGAAAACCTCAACTTCGTATACGTGGTAGGATTATTGGGGGGTTCAGAACTATAGTGGTGTAAGTCAAAATATGTTGTTTTAAGTTATTTAACGTTAAAGTTTAAATGAAGCATAGTAAGTATATGGAATTATAATAAAATAATGGTCTCTACCGGCTTTATTGTATAAGTAATGACTTTGTCGTTTTGTCACTGAATAAAGAATGGGTTAAATAACAATAATTTCACAATATCTCCAATCTTAAAAAAAATTGACTTACACCACTATAGTTCTGAGCCCCTCAATTATTTCTGAAGTTGCTTACGAAAAATGAAAAATTTTGTACATTTTTGCAGCTTTTGTGGGAAATATTTTCTAATACTGAAACATACCTCAATGGTAACTCAAAATCCCCAAAAATTATTGACACAATTTAGCCGAAATAGTTTTAATTTAGTGTTTTTGGCAGATGCTAATATCTGTAATTTTTTCTAGAATTTTTGATTCTGTAGTTTAATAATTACGAAAGGGGCGACAAGCTATTTACCACTTTGAAGCTCATTATTCCGGAAACGGAGCTTAAAAATGAAGAATGTTGAAAAAAACGTCGACTTCATTTTATGGCTCCTTTCTAAAAATATCCCACACAAAGTGGCAAGTAAAAAATAATTTCCTCCCCCACTTTCTAATTTGGGAAAGTAGGTACCTGAAGAACTGGCCTGTAGCAGGTACATGCAAAATTTCATGCTTATAGGTTCAAAAATGTTGGAATTATCGAAGTGTGACATGTAGAAATGATGAAATTAGATCCATTCCAAGGTTTTTTCTTCTGAACCCTAATAATATATAAATCAGTATAATATATTTAGAGCGAACATAATATTTTAAACTTGATATATAATATTGACATCTGTTCTCTCGTAATGGTCGTAAAAAACACTGTTATTTATCAGTTTTTGTTTTTATACATTGATCTATTTATTTATGGGACACAAGCGCGAAGGGGGTAAAAAAGGGGTTGAGTGTGGCAGGCATATTGTTCAGCTAAAACTTTTTTAATCAATTATAATTTGTTTACCACGTGGCGCAGCACAGTTATTATTATATTCGAGGCTGCTGCATAAAAATAAATAAAAAGTATTTTTTTCTCGCCCTTATGAAAATTTTTAATTAAACTTCAAGTACTTGTTTGATAATTTCCAGAGATTTTTCGTTTATAAAGGTTGGTACTAGTATTTTTCGAAATTTAATTTAAAATTATGTATTCTTTTCTACCAAACTTTATAAATTATTTCGTAAAAAATTTCCTTCAGTTAGTAATTGAATAGCTTTTATGGTGCGAATTCGATTTTAACCTTTAAAAAGTTATCGCTATTAAAAAAAGAGTAATTAATATCATATTCGTAAAAAGTTATTGTAAAAGTATCATATTTATAAAAATAAAAAAGAACTCTTTCTTCGATCATCTTTTCTTAATTTTTCAACGGTAAATCCCCCAAGAGCGAGCGGGCTGGCACAGTTGGGGTCCCATACAGTAAGCAGTCAGTGAACCAAATTAAACTCTTTTCTATTCATTTATATACCATGTGAGTTTTTTGAGAGTTGCCATTTCTATTATAACCAAATTTTTATGATAGAAATGGTACTGGAAATGGTTCTTTTCTTGGATGTAGTGGACATGTAACCAAGAAAAACACTAGCGGTTCAAGTAGCCTCAAGTACATATGCATATTTTTACCGCCTAACTGATAAATTAAAGAAAAATTAAAAAATTAAACTTGAGTAAAAAAATTTTTTTTGCTCATTTATGTTGTTAATTAATGCATTAGATCAGTTTTATCGAAAAAATAATATATAGTTTCATTTAAAAATCTATAAGTTTGTATCATAGCTCGAAAACCATAAGAGCTATAAAGCTCCTGACTATAGCAATCGGTTGCCCCCGTCGATATCTACAACTCTTATTTGAACAATTTTTTGATTAAATCAACGGTTTGGTTGTAATAAAAATGGCAACTCTCGAAAAACTCACACAGTATATCTAAATCTTATCCATATACTTGTGATAACTAAAAAATTCATAAATTGTCCCAAATTGTAATGAAACATTAGGAAAAACGTTTTCTATTACTTTGTGTTTCGCTATGTTATTTAAAATAGATTTTTTAGCAACTATTACACTGTCGAAAAAACCTGTAGTTTGTTGTATAATCTATGACCACTATCTACTAAACCCTATCAAAATCAAAATTTTAGCTTGTAAATTTTGAGCTATGTCACTGAACCAAACATTAAAAAATAAATATTTTTAGAATACGTAAAGGTGATAAGTAAGAAGCTAAGACGATACATTAATTAAAACTTTTTTTCTTTGAACCAATTACATGTCATCAAGACCTAATATTATGCCAAATTTCAAATTTCTATGTTACATAGTTTTTGCAAAAAACCTCTGTCTCTCAGACGGACAAACGCACACGAGAGTGATCTTATAAGAGTTCCGGTTTTTCTTTTTAGGATATGGAACCCTACAAATTAGGCTAACTTCAAAAATGCATCACTGCTTGCATGAGGCAGAGTCAAAAGTTCAAAACCGCATGAGACGTATAACAACAAAAAATCAAAAGTTCATTTTTGCATTTGATGCGTCAAAACACTGTATCAAGAAATTTGGTGATGCGTGTCCAAGATGCATGTCATGTGTATAATGTAGAATTATTATAACTACTTGCCATATTATGTAGGTATTAACAGCAACAGGAATAATTCGGAAAAACAAATTGTTGAAAAAGATAAATGTATTTACCTTTCATTAAAATTGTTTAAACTATTTGAATACATCTTGCACTCAAAATAGGTATGTAATATTTTTTATTCAAATAATTTCAATATTTTCAATTTCAAGTAAGTTCAAGTTGAAATTCAAAGATAATATACCTATACAAGGACTGTATTGCTATATTATCTATAGTCTATCATGTTACATTATCTGTCTTATCTATAGCTAAATCAGAGGCTAAGTGATGCCAATATCCCGTTCTAAAACATCTAATGTGCATCAAATTTCAACAGAGCATCAGCAGCGCATCATGTAGTATTAGACGCATCAAAAAGTCATGATGCTGCATCGATGCGGTAAAGTTTACATTTTTGAAGTTACCCTTACTTATGATTCGAACAACTTATTGTTAGATTTATATACCGTGTACAAAATAGAATACATTTTTTATAGTATACTTTTATCTTTCACTGTGGTTTTATTTAGCTACTTTAAATTTCAGTCGAAACTAAATTTAAGCTTTTCTTGGTTAACTACTGGACAGGCAATTTTTCCGACAGTGTCTTCATTTTCAATTTTTATAGTGTTTAAGGGGAGGCTTACTTGAGAGTCGTTAAAAAAAAATCGATTTTTTTTGCAGAAATTGGTAGCTAATTATGTGTAGGATATGTTCCCAAAGTGATTTTGCTGAAAGTAATTTAAGGGAAGGTTTACTTGAGATTTGATAAAAAAAAAATTTTTTTTGCCGAAATTGATAGAAAATTATGTGTAGAATATGTTCCCAAAGTGATTTTACTGAAAATAATTTAAAAACAAGATTCTTGCACATTAACCGAATCCAGCTTTCTATAAAAAAAATTCAAAAAACGTAGTTCACGCAATAATGAGTATTAAATATAAAATTTTGAAAATACGTTTCTTGATATATATTTTATAATATCTCGGAACTGCATTTTTGGAACTGGTGGACACGATAACTCAAAAACTATTCGATGGATCCTTTTTTTAATTTTAAAGATTATTCAATTCTTCGGCACCTCTACCTAAGTTCGATACACTTTCAGTATTTTTTTTATTTTTAAATTTACTTTAAAGAGCGAAAAATAAGACAAAAATCGTAATCAAAAGTTCAAACATCCGTCATTAGTTTTTTCTCTCAGCAATTTATTGATATTATAGGTAGAGGTGCCGGTACTCTTCATATATTTTATAAATCTTTTTTGTTTTTGGATTTCGGTGGTTTATTACCGGCACTAGATGTCCACCAACAAGGCATTGAATTTTCGGCTCGTCACACTGCACTATCTATAACATGGACACTTTTTTATATTTTTTCTTGAAAAATTTTTTTTGTGTAGTTTAATACTTAATAAATATGTGCACAAAATTTGAAATTGATATTTACTTCCGTTTTTGAGAAAAAAATTCTAGAAAAATACATAATTTTTAAGGACTCTCGAGTAAACCTCCCCTTAATTGAAATCGCTATCGCTATATATACAATTTATTTTAGGTATTATTTCCACAAAAGATCAAGAAAATGAAAAGATATTTTCAATTTAATATCTTTACTGAAGTTTTAATTAAATTTTATAATCTGCGCTCTCGCGTAACAGTTAACGCACATGAAGTTTTTTGATAAGACAACACAGTATTACACCGCACAACTCAACGTGGGAACATTTTACGTAATTACATAATAAAACTCTATCCCCGTGCTTTGGAAGTAATATCAAGTTACCTCTGCTGGTATATATCATCTTCTTCTTACGTGTAAATATTGCCCCTATATGTACGTCTTTGTAACGCGAATATAGAATACTCATTAAAACTTTTAAACATGGTTTAAACGTAGTAACTATTGTTTTAAGATTATTATTTTAAGCAAAGTTCGGTAGGTACGACCGGAAAAAGTTATTTATGTGTATGTGTTCTTAATTCTTAACGTAAAATTATCTATTATTCTAGGTGAATTACTTTAGAATTCTAAGAAATTTAGAATTTCAAAAGTTTTAAAAATTTAAATGAAAGTAATACAACGCAATGAAAGTTGGCTATTTTTTAAATGAAAATTTCTGTAGTGTAACTCTACATAAAAGTGTAATGAAATCTGTAATGATCGAGAGTATAATAAAATTTATAATGATTGTAAGAGGAAACAAACGTTCGTGGTTTAGTTAATCATTGCTAGCAATGAGTGATTTATCCACAACATTCTTCATGTCATATTTTCTATTATTTAAACTTATATCAGATTCAACTCGGTATGTAATAGGTATAGTAAGGATGTAGTAGCATGTCAGTATCGAGAAATCTCATAGTTAATGCCGTTTTCTTTTAATAATAATAAACCTAAATGTACATTTTACATATTAAGAGCATTTCTATAATTAAATTAACCAGCGGAGTGGCCGAGCGTGCTTGTGCGCCTAGCGTTTGCCGACTGGTAGGTCAAGGGCTCAAATCCAGCGGCCGGTTATGCTCTTGAAGGTTTTCTGCAGTTTCCCTTCACAACTCCAAATGAATATCGGCATAGTTTCTTAAGAAAACGGCTGCAGACGTACACCTTCCAAATCCTAGCCCCCAGCCCCATATTCCTTGTCCTCCACTCACATCATAAAATGTATCATGTAACGTAATTAATATGTAATGTATAAATAAAGGAATACAAATAATGATGTGGGTGGCGTCTGTTATAGATAGAAAAATCTTAAAAACGGATGTTAAACACATTATTATTATTATTACTATGATTAAATTAATATTTCCATTCACTTAAAATTAGATAAAAATTACTTCATTTTACTTCCATTAGTATTACCTATCAATTAATTTCTGTCCTTGTTGTCAAACTACTAAAATTCTACTACAAATCTACGAGAACTAAGATGTTTGCACTTCGGTCTCGTGATTTACTAATCATTCAGTAGGTACCTCATCGCCGTCTTGAATTGTGATTCGTGTTAAGTACCTATAATAGATAATTAAGGGCAATATCACATTGGCAATTTGTGAGCGTGTGTTTCCATATAGGTGATCGGTGAATCCACACGACACGTGTACATAATACATGTCGTATACTTGCATGCGCACTACTGCAACCCGCCCTACCCCACTTTATTGTGAAAATCAAACCCTAAGCGTGTTTGTAAAAAATTGTGGATAGCAGTGTGCCTGAGTGTGCTTGATACCGCTTAAGCTGATTAGTCACACAGCAACTGTAGACACGTTTAAATCGATTATTATCAACCAGTTTCAACAATAAGCGAATACATATATAGTAATATGCATGTACCCTACACTGGTATACATATACATGGTAGTCGTCTCCCTCCATGGACAGTGTGATGTTGGTACAAACACAACTGTACATCACACGCATACATTGATACGAGATTTATGTTGTAACATGTTGTGCGTTTGCAGTGGAGGGAAATTAGGTCATTTGTGACGTAAGCTGTTGTCCACATTGAGAAAGCTAGTATAGAGATACGTAGTTGGAATATGTAATATGTGGTGAAAACAGCAGTGTTGACACATGCGTGTTGTATTACGTTAACAGTGTTGTCGCGAGACAGACACTCGCAGATCGCCAGTGTAATATCGCTTTTTCGAGAAATTTAATATCTGCAAGTCTTTAAAAAAAACTTTCTTTTCTTGTTTCATGTTGCCGACAAAAATTTCTCTGTAAATTTTAAATTTTTGTCTACGCTTTTCTCGGTGGCCTCGTTGTAAACGATATCCATAAGAATATCATGAACTTCTATATTCATATAATATCAGTCAGGGCTGGGAACTATTTAAAATGATTTAATTTTAAATATGTATTTAAAATACAAAATGGCATTTTGCATTTTCTATTTTAAATATGTTCGGTCAAACCATTTTCCATTTTGTATTTAAAATGGAAATTTAAATCCATTTTACATTTAAAATGAAAATGCATGTATACTCAAATTTATATGTATGCAATATTAATTATAGAACTTGAATTGAACGACTTGAAGTCTAACAAATTCTAAGTTAAATGTAAGTTGATTTAATTGACTCAATTTTTTTATAACTCGAGTTTCAATGCCACTTGAGTTAAATTTGTTACTAGAGTTGCAGTTCTCTTAAGTCAACTTTTCTGACTCAAGTTGTGTACTACTATTTTTAAGACACGTCGATAAGAAATGTACTTTGAGTAGATGACTTTTATAATTTTATTTAGAAGTTTCAGTTGTAGCGTAGTCAAGGTTTGAATACGTCAAAGCCGAATTAAATTTTACAATATTTTTAAGTAACAATATTTGAAGAGTTAAGTTTCGTTTTCGTATCATGCAAACTTTACAAAATTTTCTCAAAAGACTGCCTTTATTTAATTTCAGTACTTTTGAACTTTTTTTTTTTAATTAATATAAATAATGATAAAAAATTTATAAAATATTTTTTATAAAGTATATAAATAAAATAAAAAAGCATTTTGCATTTTATAATCCATTTTAAATAACTATTTTCCATTTTCAATTTTAAATATGTTCAGCAAAATCATTTTCCATTTTCTATTTTAAATGGTTTCTATGAAACATTTTTCCCAGCCCTGATATCAGTGTGTGGGAAATATAAAATTATAAAATAAATTTAACTATTTCCGTCCGATATGAAGTGTATGCCTGCATGCACGGGTTCGACGTTGCCAAATATTTTACTCTTCCACGTTTGGCGCAACTCCAATCATCTTTAATTTGAAATGTGCCATCTCAAGAACAAAAAAATTCCGTCGTATCATCATATTATCGTACATTTAAATTTTCTATTATTATATGCAATAATAATTTTTCGAACGTACTAAAAATTATTCAAATTTATTTACATTGTTGAGCGTGTTTTGAAATTTTGAATATGCATTTTTATTATGTTAACAAGTTGTCCTAGCAAGCAAAGATTTTCTCTGTCTATTATAGTAATACTTCTTAATGCTAGATGGGGTCGTAAAGAGCGAAACGTTTAATGACTGGAATTACGAAAAACTCTTTCGAAGTCTTTAACGGCTACTGTCAGGGTATTTTTGTTCGATAAATATTTACGTCAACCTAAAGCTTTTTGATTAAAACATATTCAGGTAACTAGCAACAATCTTTGCTGACAAAACACTTTATTTCTAGAATTTCGAATTTCTAAGGGCTCAAAGCTTTCTGTTTGCACACGTTTTTAACAGTTAATAGTTATTAGTATTAAGGCTCCGGGCACAAACAACAGTTTTGCATTTTTGTCCGGGTCCAGAGCCAGTGACTTCGGACTCCGACTGCCCCCCTCTCGCCGCACCCATCCTGGCTATGTAGTTTTAATTTTTCATTCTCTTTTCCGATTACTATAATTACAAAAAAAAAGCACGCTTATTGTCAATTAATAAATTTGGGGGCACGACAGTGCCCCCGGCAAGACGAGCAAAACAAAACAAACAGGGTACTGCTGTATCTTTTCTCGAAGCAGTTCAGCCTATTTTTGGACCGTGATAACTTCGGTTTGGATAGTACTTAAGAGCTCAAATTATCAGGATAGAATGTAGTCACTAGAATAATGGCATATACCAAATTTTAATTTTATAGCTTTACTACTTTCGATTTTATTAATACGCAAATTTCATTAAATTCGTCACTCACTCACTCACTGATAATCATCAAAATTATAGAGTACTTCCCGAAGTCTTAGAAAGTTGAAATTTGGTATGTAGACTGGGCCTAGCATACAACTAACGAGAAAATTAACAAACGCGTGATTTTCCCTCTTCAACTTCTTATAAATAATAAAGTAAGTTTTTGGTATATTTATAAGTATACCTAAATAAAATAAAATTAAAATCAAATCAAAAAGCTCTTGGTGTTTTTGTATTTGTAACTAGGAAAAAATTATTTACTTTTCTTATTACTATGAGGAAAATTGGTGATTTTTAAAACTTTGAAAATATTTGGCAGTTTAAAACGTCAAAAAATGTCTATTCGATTATTCGCTTAATGACGGCAATTTATTTGCTCTCTGATTCTACATAATTATGTGGCATCATAGAGCAAATGCCAATTCTATAAGTTACAATATAATTTTATATTGTAACTTATAGAATTGCATTAGTTTACAAAATTTCAAATCGATATGATAATTAGAAGTAGATGACAAGTGAGTTCTTAGATTTCCTTACGATATCACAGATCAAGCTAATAAAAGCGTTGTAAAAGCGCATAGGCGTAAATAATTGGACTCAAATTATTCCCCATGCCTGTACTAAATTTCCGGAGTCTGTACGAAACTATAGTAATAAAACCAAACATTAACAGCCTGTACAGATTATTGTGCTATTGACCATTGGCTATTTACCATACTTCCGGGAATCGGCCAAGCCTTATAACTTGATTTGACTATGATGCTGACTTATTTAGGGTTTGGCGCAACATTAGGTCTCATAACTTTTTAAGAGTAAAATAGTTGCGAGTCTTGGCTAAATTTTTAACATGAAATGTTTTTTGGTGAGATATATTTCTCTGTGGAAATAGTTACTTATAGACGCCTACTATTAATTTTTATTGAAATTATATTTTTAATAAGCTTTATTATTTTTTATTCATTTTTTCGACCTGTAAGTTTATTTTTATGGCCATGGATGCTTAAAATCCTCGGTTTTCAGCCTTTGATTTAGCCACAAAAATAACACTTACGGTCCTCGGTAAGTAATATACTACATATTATACTTTCTAGATAATATTTATATGTTAATTACTATCAGATGTGAACGCTGAATACCAACAACTGAATACCGATTCAGCATACTTAAATAATTGTGGAGTGTATTAAGAGCAACCACATAATCTTCTGAGCGTCGTATTGAGAATTTTAACTGAGCATTTTATTGTTTCCTCTTAGTTTGTTCATTGTTAACACATTAAGAAACTGAAAACAACGTTATCTTATCTTTACGTGTATATATGTAGGATTTATCTATAAGTTACGTGTATTGAAAAGTTTATTAAAACACATTAAAACATATCATGAAAATTTTATTGAAGTTTTACTTCAAACTATGTTGTTTTAATGTTTATTATCGAAACGTTTTCATGTAAAATGTTTACTTGTTTTCTTATGTAAGACCACCATCCGAATTTGGATAGTATTTTACGAAACAATTTTGAGTAAAGTGCAAGTCAGAATCGTTTAAATACAGAAAAGCTTTCAGAAACCGCAAAGGAATATCCTGCGGTAAATGTGTGGGTCTTCGAGGAATGAGGTTCAGTTGACGAAAATCTTCAAGAGACCACAAAGTAATATCCGATTGTTCATATATACGCAATTGGCGTAACCAGAAGACAGCAAGTGTGGACATGGCTCATACCAGACAGCTTCAGTTTCTATCGCAGAATATTTTTGGACTCTTGAAAACAGGCGAGCCAAGAAAAAATGTTAAAGAACGCAAAAGAAAAGCTGTTTATTCAAACTCTATGTCTCTATGGTTTAATTGAAAAAATTGTATATAACAGTGGTGTTCAGTGCATCGATCGTGATCGATCGATCAACCGCAAAACGAATTTCGGGCAATTGCCTATTCTAACTTATAAATTATGTCACCTACAGAAAATAAGTCAAATTTTTTGAACAAATGCCTATTTTTATAGGAAAAATGTAAACTTCTTGGACAAATCACCTAAAATTCACAAACAGATCTAATTCATTTTTGTAGCTATTAAAGACGTTCGAGTGCGTCCAAAAAAAACTACAGAATAATGTTATGTAGCTACCACAAAACACTATACCTGTATGTTATGAATACAGAGCTTGTACTTGTTCATGTGTCATATCGTGTCGGGTGATTGCTATACGTACCACCTATATTTAGATGACATCAATGCATACACAGTTGTTGATTGAAATTTAGTAGTCTGATTTGACCTTGTATGTATATTATGTACGTTTACACATCAAAATCTACCCGAATGTTAATTTCAATAATTAATATTTCATTTTAACGTTCATCAACACGATTTTTTTTTTTGTGCAATTATATAAATACTACTCTTATAATATACTTACTATAATTTTTAAAATGAAAAAATGCTGTTTAGAATATTTTTTCCTAATAGCTCTGTGTTAAAAATTTGATTTTTAATCGTCAATTACGCTAAGAAATGATCTATGAAGGCCTTAAAATCTTTGAGAGAAGGTAACTATGTAATTGTCAATTCTCTAAAATTAAAATTTTTATCTACTATTAGGTTTGACGCACGAACGTCCTTAATTGAACTTAAATAGGTTGTACTTGATGACGTCAACATGTGTACCAAATTTTGTAAAACCTTCAAAAACCATTAATTTTGATGTTAGAAATTTCAAATTTAAAGCTACTTTATAGGTTTTCGATACTGCTTTTTTTTTCATTTCCCACAACAGGAAAACTACATACGAAAATTAAATCACATTTCCTGAAAGAATTTGGGAAAAACTTGCATAGTAAAAACGGTTGAAGATATAATTATAATTTATTTAAATAACATCTGTATTATGCAAGATTACTTCGTGTATTTTTCATTTCTTTATCTGTTCCCAATTTGGGGGTCCGAACTAAAAATTTATATACACACTGAAATAAACTAAAATTTATAATATACTATTCAACAAATTATAGAACCATTTAATACAGACAGTATCCTATTAGAAATTGAAATTAAATTAAGAAATATCTTTTCGAATCCATTGATACATATTTTAATTGTTTTATAACATCGTAGTTTTGCCCGAATGGAATTACCAATAGCACACAATTCTCAAATGAAATTAATAGTGAATTATACCAAGAACCAATTATAATTTTATTACCAAGAGATAGAGGAAGAATTTATAATTATATTCTAGTTTATTTGTTTCATTTTCCAATGTTCAATTCCAGTACTGTTTATTAATTTAATTTGTATTTTCTTCGAATTGTAACAAATCAATATGTAACAAATCTTGTTATTTTAAAATGATGAATTTTTATTCATATGAAAAGAAAATAGGGGACAGCTGACATGAAAAGGGCATTTTTGTTTTGAGGATTCTAATAACTAGATGAAATTTAATATGAAATTAAACAATTAAAAGCAGATTTAGAAACTTTACGTCACCACTACTGAAAAGAAATTCAATAAATAAAGTTTTTAAAGAATTATATTTTCTCTTTTTAATTATATTTCGTCTTTAGGACTGTATGAATATTAATTCAAAAAAGATAATTCAGTTGAAAATTAGCACTTACACATAATCACTTTCACAACCGTTTGTTGTGTCCTTTTTATTTATAAATATCACACACAAATTACAAAATTAGTATCTAAGACTGCAATTTCATCTAAAAAATATTCGATCTGCTGTTTTCCTGTACCTGAATGAATACTTGCGGTAATGTAAAGTGACAAATAATTGAATAAAACATTTAGAAAAAGTTATGAAAAATTTTACGATCGTCTTTTAAATGACAGTAACCCAGATGTCCCTTTTATGTCACCACTCCCCTATATCAAAACTAGAACAAACCAAGATCTGTATCATAAAATTTTACATTTATTACTCGATCTATAAGAATGGGGAATAATTCGTGTGTTTATATCGTTGATTCTTTACTAATATTGTATGTAACTCTAGCTCCATTGTTAAAGTTGTAAAATTAAACGAACCGCATATTCATTACCTCAAAACGGTTTAACCACACTTTGTATAATATGTAATCTATGCACGCCACACATAACATCTACATATTATGTCCTTAGTCCATCCCCGTAGATATATGTATGCAGTTTGTTATTTGTAAATAAAGAGGGAGGGAAGCAGTATAATATACAATGATACATATTTTTATATGATGGAATACAAGGATAATAAAAAATATGTAAATTTTTAATTTGGCAACGAAATGAACAAATGAATTCTTCCTATCCATTGGTCCGTTTTTTTGTCTGTTTCATCCTTGGATATTGGTACGCATATGTAAATCACAAGAATTGCTATCGGATATAAATGTATAGGCAATTAAACTAAACTTTTAAATATAGTTAAATAAATATATGTCTGCATACAATAAACAAAAATTTGGGGGGACAAGTCTGCTCACACTGTCAACTTCCCATTGGATGCCCTTAAAGACTAGAGACTACTGTATATAAATAATTTTTTTTCATTTCAGGGGCTCCTCTCCCCGAACCCCCGAGAGGGGCTTTGTCCCTTGCACCCCACTGGAGGGCTTAGCCCCGTGTATCCCGTGGAGGACTCCATCCCTCCTCAAACAAATTATATCATCATTTATTTTTAAGATATGAAAGAGGAAAAATTTTTCACAAAAAGTTTTTAATTTCGTTTTTTTATTATAAAAAACAAAACACTAATCCGAATTACTTAATCTGGAGTCGATATCATTATTTGTTCTCGAGATATGCTAGACGAAAGAAAATTCACGAGCGAACGAACAAACGAACTCAGGAACGCACACACAGACATCACGCTAAAAACGATGAATTCGAATTCTAGTGGTCTTGAAACGTGCAGATACATATGTTTAAATTAGCGATTCGTAAAATCGAACCCATTGCAATAACTTCCAATGGGAAGTTAAATATGAAATATATGTACTGAACTTTATTTGAATACCTTCATGGAGAGGGGGATAACTTGATACCATAGATGCAAAAAGATTCAGCTTCATTCAGCGAACAAACTAATAATCATTTCCGAAAGGTTTTATTATAGTCTGCTAAATGATACCACCTGTCACTATTCTTATGAGAATGAATATTCTATCCGCAATTTTTGATTGTTTGCAAAGCATATCTTTATATATTCATTTTTTGTTAAAATTATCATTCAGAAAAGAGTGCTGTTTTGCTCTTAGATGGAGACATCGTATAAAGGTAAATTTATAATACGTAAACAGTACAATTTTAAAGTTACTTTTCAAGGAAAAATGGGGTTATTTTACATCAGATTGAAAATGATTTTGAAAGCATAGAATATTTAATAGACGAAATTCTGTTATGTTAAATACAGTTTATTAAGGGGAGGGTAAGGTTTTAAAAGCGAAAAAAGGGATATTTTCATGAATTTTTTTTTTTTTTGGAGATATGAATAATGTTGGTTTATTTATTTCATATACACGTTATAGTATAACATCTGTTGAAGTATTTTTGAAAAAATTATCAATTAAAAATATCAATAAATAAGTCCGTGACCGCGAATCTCCCGGCGCCTCGAAAAAAAGTTGTTTTGCGGTGAACATTATAACTCGGTATCGGATCATCCGAAACAAAAAAATCGAAATGCGTTTAAAAGGCGATATGTTTCCCTAGGGAGTCAGGAAGAGTTTTTTGTCTTTTTTTTTCGATTTTTTTATTTTTGGCAGCATTTTGAAGTGAAAAACGCAGTTTTTGCTAAAAATTTCGGTTAATTTGTTATTATAAACTGGAAAAAAATAGCAAAAAAAAAAAAAAACTCGACCTAATGCTTTATGTGTTGAAACAGTGTACAAAATTTCAAAAGAATCGGTGAAGTAGATTTTGAGTTATGATGTTCACGAACTTCAAAAATGTTGTTTGCGAGAAAATGGATTTAAAATTTTTTATACTAAAAAATCCAAAACTAAACATCAATAAAATGATATAATTTTTTATACTTACGCGGGTAATTATACTTACGTATTTGCTTTGTATAAGATTTGCAAGTATAAAATTAAAGTAAATTTTATACTTAGCAGGTAGGCGCGTCGCGCAGCTACCTTGCAGGTATAAAAATCGGGTATGAGGGCCGGTCGCTTGAAACGCTGTATCCTCATTAGTTTTGCTCGAATTTACTTGAAATTTTGACACAACATGCTCGACATGTTATACATTCAGAAAAAAAAAAATTAAAAAAATGCAAAAAAAAAGCTTAAAACCTTACCCCCCCCTTAAACTCAGTGAGTTTGAATTATTTTCCCTGGTTCAAATAGGGAAAAATGAAATCCCGTCCGTTTCCACTGGCCTTGAGAAATATTTCTTAATGAGTTTTCTTTTGTAATAAATAATTTGTTAATTTAAAGTATATTAGTATTTTAGGTGCTATAAAACAGTCTGCTCTTATGATATATTTCGCACCATTTTTTAAAAATTAGTTTAAGAATATTTAATAGTATAAAAGGGGTTTGTATAAGCCTAAAACAGTTTGCTGATCTTACATAGTATAAGAAAATATGGAAACCAATTTAATAAATTATTTTTTCAAAAATTATATTTCTTAAGACTATTTGGAAAGTAGAACAAAGTTATGCCTTCTTACGGTACTCTACCACAATTTGGTAACACGTAACGGTAGTAGTTACTGAATACCAAATTCAAAATATTCGTACATAATTGTTATACGAAAACGATAATATATAACGATCGTTATACCATACCCTTTTTTACGAGTAGCCTTGTAACTAAATAGCTATCAAATAACAAAAAGAACAATTACAGGAAATGTTAACAAAGCATTGATATATTATCCTCACTCTACAGACATTTATCGCCAGAATAATAATTTAGTTTTCTTTTAATTATTTTATGAACGTATCATTTGTTTATTTTGAAATGCTAACATATCTGTTTGCTATGTTTCCAGTCTTGTAATAATCCCTGTATTATGGTGCTTTCTATTATTCTTTTCGAATAATTTTTATTATTTTTAATAAAATTCAGTTTCTATTATTGGAACCGTTTCAACGGTTTGGTCAATTTATAAAATAACAGAGATTCGGTTAACAAAAAGAGAAATAAATATTTTCAATTTTCAGATAAGAAAATATTGAATTTTTCTTTCTGGAAAATTTATAAATCACTTGATTATTAACTTTTTACTTCTGGCACTACTGTGTTTCGCATCGAACGATTTTGTCGAATATTGTGTCTACCGATGCCAAGAAGCATTATATTGAATTTTTATTATTTAACTTTTCTTTCACACTGGAAAAATGAAAATATGTTTTTCTTGTACCTATATAGAAATTTTTGTTGCGATTTGAAATATGGTCATATTGAACTAAATAAAAGTACGGAAAAAGTCAAAAGTAGTTAAAGAAATTGATTTAATGAATTAGAAATGTAATAAATATTTGTATTCACATTCGCAAATATTTTTATTATAAAGTTTTCACGCATGCTCACTGGTTATATTGCCTCAACATTCACATTCATTGTCGCATTTATGTGTATCAAAAATTTAACATTGGTTATATCTCTAATAACAATTAGGTACTAATTGTAAACGTAAATATTTTATACAATATATTATACTAAATTTTGATTGGCAATTAAAATTTATGTGCTTAAACAAACGTAGGCTTATGTACAAGCTGTTCTAGAAGTTAATTATCCCAAATGATTCCAGTCTCATTAATTTTTTTTTGGGGTCACGAAAAAATAAATTTCTGAACCCTTATGATTTCGTTTGATATCTGTCTGTCTATCTGTCCATCCGTTTGTTACAGCCGCATAATTTCTATTCGTTTATGTAATTCCTGCAGATATATCGTTTAGATTGGTGTCAGATTGGTACTAGACTGATTAATTCTTTTAGAATTCTCTTTAACTTTAGTGCAATCATCGGTGATGCTAATTCTTCTGAAACGTTATCCATAATATCCATAAACGCGGTTTTTTACATTATTTTTCGTTGGAATTAATAACATTATGTATTGATTTTTGTCCTTTCTATACACGGAGAGAAAAATCATATAATTTTTGTAGATAAAATTTCAGAAAAATTACCATGCTCTCTTATAATGCGTGCGCGATCGACGACCAAAATAAAAAATATGTGCTAGCATGGTAAAATTTAATGTGCTAACACAACTTTTATCACACTATTATGCATATATGTTATAGTTTAATTCTTGTTGTCGTACTCTTTCATTTGCGCATCTCACCCGCAACCTTATGTTGCTTGGGCGGTACCTGTAAAAACTTCGAAGATGCCCTATCCTTTTCGACTTTCGGTTCTTTATGATGCATACAAAAATGATTGCCAACAATATATTCTAATACTAAAGATAGTGAAGTAACAAAATGATGAATTAAACGGTGACATCCCCGTCCTCTAACACAGTGTAATGAATACTGCTTGCTGCTTGTAACACAATCTAATGGATCAAGGTGCTTGGTCCGACCCGTCCGACCAAGTTGGGCTTTCAAACCTATGGTTGGCTATGTGACTTGCTATGAGTGAGGTACATTTCAACAGCGTTCACAACACACACAACCTTCTTTTTTTTTTCTTTCTACTATTAGCAGATAGCATTTCAAATATTATAATACAGCATGGTAATTTTTGTAAGAAAAACAATTAAAAAATATTTTTTTGTCGGCAATGAAAGTTTTTACTGTGCTGTTTTACAAATTTTACGGAGCTAATGTTACGGAAACAATATTCTATCCTTTAAATTTTCTATGATTAATTATAATTTTTATATTTTTACCGTACAAAATTGAATATGTTCGCCTTTTACACGTCGATTGGAGTGCTGAGCACAGTAATTTTTATATGAATTTTCTCTCCGTGTAGGTAAAATTAGAAGCGAAAATCGGAATGGAAGCTTCATAACTTCATAAAATCAAATTGATTATTTATTGTTACCCTTAGTCATATTCACACTGTACAATAAATAATCAAATTTAAATAATTAATCTAGATAGATTTAGACAGATCTAAATAATCTTCCTCATATTCTCATTCGTATTTGCGATGTGATAATAATATTAATAAATAAATCACAATATATATCCAATTATGATTGTAATAATGTCTTATTAATATGTACGATAAAATCTACAATTTAAATTTTCAGGTCATCACATCATCATCAGCTAACTCAAACCACTGCTCGAGCTACTAACTCTAACTCACTTGTTTTATTTCATCTAAATACGTATAAATATGGATATGTGATAAACATGTTTAAGTACAGTTAGAGCCAATTAAAAGTTGATTTAATAGACTTGAATGATTGAAGTGTGAAAGATTTATCAGAGTTACTGTAATAAACGTAATAAACTGTATTGAACATCCAAGTTGGAATTTAAATTTATTTTAACACTTGTCCGCGTTCGCAGCATCTGTAAATAGTTAGAGGCCGATCGTGACCAGTGATCACACATATGTGCGCAAACAGGTACATATGTATTGACCTACAACGAACACACTCTTGGTGTGTTGGTTTTTGTAAACATTTACTATAGAAGAATAACGTAAACACTTTTAGAAATATAATTTTATATTATCATTTATTTTTTTATTTTTATTTTTTTTATAATTGTATTGATATGCGTATATTTCAATACAGTCACAAAAATCAGTATGTGTGTATGTTACTGATATTGTTTCTATTAAAAAAGGTGTATGTTTACACATGTTGAATCATTTTGTGAATTTATTTATATAAATTTGTTTTAAATTCTTTAAAAATATTGCCGGTCCCTAGGGAAGTGTACTGTGAAAGTGCACGGACTGTAAAGTGTTAATTGATACTCTTCCATACCGTATGATCCTGCATTTGAGAAGCAAAACTTACAACTGTTACATTGAAGCTTGAATTTCTTAGAATTTCAGTTAAATCTATTGATATTATAACGAATATAATTATGTATAATTGAACCTTTATCTGATCTATAAATAAAAATTTATATGTAACAAAAATATAAAATATTATATAAATGAGAAAAATATATCCAAAAATATTACTGTTTTTTTTTTACTTTTAGCGAATTTCCAGAATGGAATTCAGCTATTACAGCCACTGTCATGACGCGACTTGAGCCCAGGACCATGGCAGAAATTTGTTTTGAAGTCCCTAGAAACCGAAAATAATATTCAATAAAATTTATATATATATATATATATATATATATATATATATATATATATATATATATATATATATATATAGTGTGTGTGTGTGTGTGTCCGCGCGATAACTCTCGAAAGCAGTATCCAATTTTTACGAAATTTGGTGAAAACATTGGAAGTCCCAAACCCTTGGATGAATTCGTCAGCCAGCCACGTCGGATGCCAGGAACATGGTTTTTGTTCTTGCAAAAAATTAGTTTTTTCCCAAAATTTCCACTTATTCAAAAATTTTTGCGAAATTTTTTTACACCATTTAAAAGAAGAGAAAAAATTACATGAAAAAGATCTTAAACTTTTTTTCTATGTCAACTAGTTTCCTAGAAAAATTAATTTTTATAAACGGACATTCGCTATGTTATGCAGGATGCTACGACAGGGGTATATAATATATTTGGTTACTGAAGTCAAATGACGATTTATATAATTAGTGTACATATCGCTCATTTGCGAGAAGCGTGACATAACTCAAAAATCACCCTTATTGAGTTAAGGGTACAGGCGGTCACGGAATATGTCATTCTTTTTGCTAACAAAACGACGTCACGCTAGATACCCAAATGAGAGAACGAGAGAGGTTATGACTTTATACTCTATCGCACTTTTTCAATTGACTGCCATAAGTACTCTTTTTATTTTTAAAACTTTAAACCATCGTACTGAAAAACAGCTTTTTTCGAGTTATGTTAAGCTTCTCGCAAATGAGCGATATGAGTTGCATGAATATTGCGACATTCATTTTTTTATTTTACCGCCTTATACTAGAGTCCCTATGATAAATAGAGTCGTGACATGTGTGCTGAACGCTGATTGGTTCCGGCATTTTCTGTCCAAAGTTGGGTAAAATAAATTGAAAATAAATTAAATATTTGACAAAAATAATTTAGTTTAACCTATAAAGAATAATTAAATTAAAATTTTTTAATTGTTTATAAATTCATAACTTATTAACAATAATTATGTAATCAAAAAAATTTACTCAAATATATGATAATTAATTTCGAAGCTTCCGGCTCTATTTTGGACAGAAAATGGATGACATGTTACGAGTCTATTTATTATGGGGACTCTACCTAAGCGATAGTAACTTATTGAATTGGTATTATTATTTTGTTCAAAGCACTCTTGTGACATAACTTCTTCCTTATGGGAATTCATTGTTATAAATTAACATGTAAACCGTATGTATACATCCAGACGGAATTCCCCGTATATTATGTACAGTTATGTTTTAAAATGGACTGTGTTTCTTTTTTTTCCAACCACCTTTTAGTTTTGTGATCCCGTACTATAAATCATACATCTCTTAAGCTTAATATTATACATTGGTGTACAATATAGTATTATACAATAATTATATTGACGTGTTATATACATATATGTTTACGTGTTACATAATTGGTTTTGATACCAGAGTTTAAAGTGTTAATTTGTCTAAAGCGTGAACACTAACTAATTTATATGAATCTTAATTATCTGGTTCAGTTCACTGTTACCATAAAAGATACCATCATCGTTAGTGAGAATATGTAAATTTAAATATGGATACTGAGCGCCATTATTATATATAAAATTATCATATTCCAAAATTGATACGGGGATGTTCAGAATATGTAAAAAATAATGGATGAAATGTTAAAATTTAAAAACGTTTAATTAAGGGCAGTCTAATTATTAGTGACCTACTAATTAAAAATTATATAATTCAAAGCAATACGGTAATTATTGTTCTAATCACATATGAATCTAAAAAAATTTTTAGTAGAAAATCTATTAATTTTTTTAGTGAAATACTGCATCAAATAAATTTATTTGGTTACCGTTCCAGTTAATTTCCACCTCTTTCTAATGGTGTAGATAAATGTCGCAAAAACTTTTTGACTTGAGGAAATTTTGGCAAAAGACTAATTTTTTCACGAAAAATAACCAAAAAAAACCATCTTCCAGGCATCCGACATGGCTGGCTAATGAACTTGTCCAAGGTGTGGGCCTAAATACAAATATATAAATTTTAGTGAATATTATTTTCGGTTTCTAGAGACCTCAAAATAAATTTCTATTATAGTCCCGAAAGATTTCTTTCGGAGCTCTAAAAAATAGGACTTTCTTAGGAACCCTAAAAAGAAGGCATATTATCACATACAAACATAATATTATATACATACGTATGGGACTATACAAGCCATTATACGACAAGCTATATTATCGTGTTATGTACATACGTAGTATTATCCATAAAATGTGGTAGTATAAGTAACTACTTTCATATACATAATTATATATACCCCTGTCGCAGCATCCTGCATAACATAGCAAATGCCCGTTTATAAAAATTAATTTTTCTCGGAAACTAGTTGACATAGAATAATAGTTGAAAGACCTTTTTTATGTAATTTTTTCTCCTCGTTTAAATGGTGTAAAAAAATTTCGCAAAAATTTTTGAATAAGTGGAAATTTTGGGAAAAAACTAATTTTTTATAAGAACAAAAACACCATGTTCCTGGCATCCGACGTGTCTGGCTTACGAACTTGTCCAACAGCTTGGGACTTCCAACATTTTCACCAAATTTCGTAAACCTTAGACATTTCGTTCGAGAGTTATCGTGCGGACACACATATATATATATATATATATATATATATATATATATATATATATATATATATATATATATATATATATATAAATTTTTGTGAATATTATTTTCGGTTTCTAGGGACCTCAAAACAAATTTCTGCCATGGTCCCCGGGTTCAAGTCGCGTCATGACAGTGGCTGTAATAGCTGAATTCCATTCTGGAAATTCGCTAAAATGTATACTAAATATACCGAAAAATAATTTTTAAAATACATTTAGAGTGAAAAAACAAATGAAAAGTTAGAGAAAATTCATAATAAGTACACTCCTGTATTAAGTAGCTAAAAGTATTTTCATTCTATGTTATGATGGCTACGCGAATTGTAATTAAAGTTTTGATTAGTTAGTCATGTAGCACTAAGCGGTGCAGTGAACAACATCACTGCTTGTTCATTTAAGCTACTTTTTCCATACCACATATAATTCGTATTTTAAAATAAAATAAAAGAATGATTTCCATAAAGTTTCCACATAGTTTTTTTTTTTTTTTTTACTGAACTATGTAACAGTGTCATTTAAATACAGAATGAGCAAATATTAAAACTTTAATGTGTAGAGTAATTATTCACATTAGTGTGAGATAGTAAATATTAAAATTGCGACGGAAATTTCAGTGTGTATGTGTATATAATATATGTAATTTTCATTGCAAAAGTTTTATCACGTAAAATGTTTTATCTTTTGCAGTAATATGTTCGGAATGGTTCAAAATTCAGTATTCAAATTTAAAATTGTCAGTTTTGAGAGTCTTTCAAAGACACTTATATTAAGGGATTATTCAACGTTATAAACTCAAAAATAGACACATTTTCGATAATTTTTTTCTAAAGAAAGCTTATGTGCAATCGAGCTCAAACCTTTTACACATTATTAGGCATTCCAAGTTTTTTATACTCAAAAATTCAAGACTAAGCATCAATAAAATGATATAATTTTTTATACTTACGCGGGTAATTATAGTAAGTATTTGTTTTGTATAAGATTTGTAAGTATAAAATTAAAGCAAATTTTATACTTAACAGGTAGGCGCACCGCGCAGCTACCAGGCAGGTATAAAAATCGAGCATGAGGGCCGATCGCTTGAAACGCTGTATCTTCATTAGTGTTGCTCGGATTTACTTGAAATTTTGACACAACACGCTCGACATGCTATACATTCAGAAAAAAAATTTTAAAAAAAATGCAAAAAAAAGTTTAAAAACCTTACCCCCCCCCCTTTAATAACTCTTTAATTGTTTCTATAATGTTCCCCACAATGCAGTTTCACCAAAGGATTCCGAATCCGTGAAAAATCAAGACTAAATACCTAATGCTAACCCCTGATTGTACCTCTTGTAACTTTGGAGCGCAAACCTAAAGAAGTTCAAGCGATGAATTTCTAAAGACTATATTTTGTATCTTCTAATTCGCAATTACTGATCGAATCTCCTACTGAAAACTTTAAAAATAATTATTTCCGGTGGAACGACACCCCTCCCACCCGTGCTTGTTAAAAAAATACCATTGAATATAAAAGAAATATTAAATATCAACGTATTGTCAAATCATCTAATTTTACTTATTGACGGTAACTTTACCAAATCACATTGTACGTCAAATAAATCAGAATTTCATGTCCTACGATGTCTGTAGCATTTTTTTTTTTTAGTGAAAGTGATATCTTTTAAGTAATCAGTGATATTATGCAATTTTTTTTTCTTCAGTTTCTTTAAAATATTACCGTTTTTTAGCAATTCATATGATACAATGGTATTCAAAAAATGGCAGCTACAATTGTTTGCCATGAAATGTGGTTTGGTAAAGTTATTGTAAATAGGTAAAGTCAAATGATTTTGACAATACGTAAAATATTTTCTCGGGTATCTAGTATATTGTTTACCCATATATAACTAAATAAAATACTAGTTAACACGTGTTTATGACAATCATATTAAAGTGTTAACACTCTGTGGTGTTAACAATAATGTATAAACAAACCACCAGTTGGCGTTAATTTTCAAAGTTTGACAACCACTGTTTGTCACATTTCGAATTGTTCTAACTTTTACCTTAAATCGGTTATAGAAACACATAACAAATATAAATTTTATTTTGAACACTTAGTACTAACGAGAACGTATAAATTATAAAAGTTTTATGAAAAATTTATTTTTTTTTTTATTTTTTAAGTAGGTACGGAATACACATTACCGTTGCTCTCCTCTCCTCTTAAGACCATATTTATTCACCAACAAACTTTCTGTTGGCGCCCCCTTATTCATCCGCCATATTCTACGCTCTAGTTTACCGACCAAACAAACACTTATCATTATGACTACAGTAATATTATATTCTTTTTTTGCCGCATATTATTTGTAATTTATACGTTTGTTTTGTCTTTTTTGCTTTGCTTTTTTTTTTAAATATGTACTTTTTTCGCTCCTTTTAAACGCACATTAAATATAAAATTTTTTTAAAAATTATAAGTACCGTAAAACCGTCTAGACCCGGACACTTTTTTACATTTTTTGGTATAATTTTATGTTTATACATGTTTCCTTCATAGATATCACCAATAAAAGTATTACCATTAGAAAGAGCGTATATTATTTGTTATATCCCTGACCCATTTGTTTCATTATAAGTAAAAATAAAAAAAATAAAAAATAATTAGTAAGTGTCCGGGTCTACACCCCAAATCCGTCTTGACCCGGACACTTACTTAAATAATGTAATAACATGCAAACTAACCTCTCCCGTCGGGGTTAGGACAGTGTTTTATATCGTCTGATGTCTTTGAACCTGTCAAAGACTTCAAAAAATTTTGTGGGAAGGGTGAGGGGTCAATACATAGTATGCCTCTCTATGAAGTAAACATGCGACATGACACTAGAAGGAGGCATAAACCGCGTAATTCTGGCGGGAATATAACGTATGGGTACTGGAAGTTACAGCCAATGCGAATCGCGGCCATAGTGTAATAAACTGATGTGTCCGGGTCTAAACGGATATATGTATATAGCATATATTTTTTATATATACATCGAATATAACTTCAAACATCATTAAATGATGCGCGATTAAATTCTGAACACATACATATTAAAATTAAAACAATATGACAATTATGACGAAAATTACATGTCTAAGTTAGACACACATTTTATTTCTTTGAAAAACTGGAGAATAGTAATCCTGTAAGATGAAATAGTAAATGTTGAAATCCGTAGTTTTTATTGGTACAGCTGTTTAGAGGATGTTTTTCTCTCTCTAATGACGTCAAGAACAAATGTTTATTGTAACAGGTTAACGTAGAAACTACTTACTTTGAAGATTGGTGCAAAGTGTCCGGGTCTAGACGGTTTTACGGTACTCATAAAACTTTTTTATTTTAGTATAATAATTATTTAGATTATTTTAGTATAATAATCCACAAAACGCCATAGCTCATTGTCTGTTTAGTTAATCATCTGGCACTTTAAATAAAAATATGATACATTAGTGAAATAATTAAGATGAGGTTAAGGGTTTTCCTTTTTTCTACTGTTTGTGATTTACATATTTTATATTATTTATTATCCTAGAATCTTTTTTAAAGTGAAAACTTCTATGGCGAGGATACCTTTTCGTGAGAGTGTAATAAAATCTGTAATGTGAGACTGTAATAAAATGTGTAATGGTCGAGAATGAGAACAGTAATGCTGTAATAAAATTTGCAGCGGTTGCAAGATGAAACAAACCCTAGTGGTTTGATAATCATTGCTAGAAATCTGATTTTTAATAATTTTTCCTTAAAAACCATTATAAAATAATTCACTAAAAATTAGATAAAAATTACTTTGCTTTTATTACCTATCAGCTAATTTGGCTAACTTCAAAAATGCATCCCTGCTTGCATAAGGCAGAGCCAAAAGTTCAAAAACGCATCAGACGCATCACAACGAAAAATCAAAAGTTCATTTTTGCATTAAATGCGTCAAAACAATGCATCAAGAAATTTGGTGATGCGTGTCCAAGTTGCATGTCATGTGTATAATGTAGAATTATAACTGCTTGCCTTATTATGTAGGTATTAACATCAACAGGAATAATTCCGAAAAACAAATTGTTGAAAAAGATGAATGTATTTACCTTTGATTAAAATTGTTTAAACTATTTGAATACATCTTGCACTCAAAATAGGTATGTAATATATTTTCAATTTCAAGTAAGTTCAAGTTGAATTTCAAAGATAATATACCTATACAAGGACTATATTGCTATATTATCTATAGACTATCATGCTACATTATTTGTCTTATCTATAGCCAAATCAGAGGCTAAATGATGCCAATATCCCGTTCAGAAACATCTAATGTGCATCAAATTTCAAGAGAGCATCAGTAGTGCATCATGTAGTATTAGACGCATCATAAAAGTCATGATGCTGCATCGATGCGGTAAAGTTTACATTTTTGAAATTACCCTTTCTTTCTTTGTTAGCAAGACCGAATTTACCTCTGTAGATGTCCCGGGGCACTTCTAATGTGGTGACCTCTGAATATTTCACACGTGTTCACATGTGAATGCCCCTGAGTACACAAATTTGTAAAGGCCCTCTTGGAGAATTTCCCAAAATTTGTCAAATTTTTTCGAAAAATAGGGGCGGCAAGCAAAAAAAGAGAAAAGCGCGTATCCTTTATATCCTATTCCTTAATTTTGAAATTTTGTTCGATTTTATGGAGGCCCCTATTGTGTGGGGACCCCGAGGCACGTGCCTCAAATGCCCTTATGTAAATCCGGCTCTGCTTTGTTAGACTACTAAAATTCTTCAAATCTGTAGAAACTGAAATAAATCAAAATAAATTTTTAAATTAAAACAATTGAAATTACACTTAATATGAAATTAATTAATTGATATCAAATTTTTATATTTGTACTCTTTCAAAACCAACCTTCTGAAATAAATTATTTTATGATAAATAGACAATTCCGGTTATCGATTCTGATTTTAACCTAGTAGTATGGTCCATTTCACTTAAATTTAGCCATGCTTCATCACTTATGAATTTAAATAGTTTCCGTTTTCTTGGCTTTATCTAAATTTTAAATTTGCAATTTGTTTTTAGAAAAGAATAAAAGATTGATTTGTTTCGAATATAAGAATTATTTAATTTTTTAACGGTGACTCACGATCAATTGTAATTGAAACAGGGTATAGTTAATTTTGAAGTCGGTTTAAAGAAAAACTATTATTATTTGTTGTATCCAAAATCGCTGTTCATTCAATAAATTTCTACTTATATAGGTATATTACTCGAATTATTTACTTCGAATCGGTCACGAGATCGTCATAGAAGTCTTCACTTCGGTCGTGTGATCTTAGATACACTCACAATTTTTTTATTCTAAAATCTAAGGTCTGTGTCAGCGGTTCTAAACCTATGGTAGAGGTACGCAGCAGAAATACAAAAAAATTTTGATAATGGTTTAAAAAAGGGACATTAAAGAAAAACAAAGACAATTACAATTTCTTTTTATTGAAAGTGTGATTATTGAAAGCAGACCATAATTTTAGAGCTCTATCGGATTGTTCAGCTTCAGTATGCTTGTTGGACACATATTTGACGATCCCAAAAATAAAACAATTGCAATACAAGAAAGTAAAATAAAAAAAAATTCTGACAAGATGAAAAACTATTTTATTTTTTTTGCAAAGTTACCTAATACGAAAATATTTTTTTTATATTCTTAATATTTGCAATAACTGGCTTTTGCTATTTATTTTAACAACTACCAAGGCTACCACGACTTGAAAAAGGATTATGAAAAAATCTGCAATAAACAAGGATACTGTGGTAACAAGAACTTAAAAACTCCACTTTGGGAAAATGAGGTTCTCATAAATCTATACATATAATAAAACTGTAAATCTGTCTCTGTCTGTCTGTCTGTCTGTTCACGCATCACGTAAAAACTACTGGACGGATTTTAATGAAATTTGGTGTGATGATAACTTATTACCTGGGTCAACATCTAAGATACTTTTTATTCCGAGAAAATGTCTCATTCCCACGGGAAAATGGAAAAACTATTTTGAGCATCTACACACATTACGCCAATTTACATATTTCATAAAAAATTTCATAACTATAGTAACAAAAATTGTAAATCAATTTTGTAGTTTGGAAATTTTTCTGAATTTTAAATAAAAAAAAAATGTTGCTAATTGTGTACCGAAAAATACAATAAATACACAATTGTCAATTTGGAGACAATTTAATGCATGTTTGTGTTGGAAGAAACTACAAACTGGAAAAAGAAACTACTCAACGTTTCGCGTGAACAACGTCACGGGTACGGCTAGTAAAAAATTTATTCAAAGGGGATACGTGAGAGACAAAAAATTGAGATTTATGAATCCATATGGTCATTTTTGACGAAAAAACTTACGTTAGAACAAATATTCTACAGTTTGAGCATATTTTCAGTTTAAGGGAAAAACTTTTAGATATTAAATTCTAATAAGAATACTATTCCCAAAATTTCACTCTTAGAGTGAGTCACTCAATAAAATTAAAAATGGATCATATTGTTGCCGAATAAGAAATTTTTTTCAATTTTTACAATTTACCTTGCTTGTTTCAAGAAAATTTAATGTTACATTTTAGAGGAATTCGTAAATTTCCCCTAATAAATTTTACTTTGACAAATAAACTTTTCTCATTTAACTATTTTATATCATTCTGAATATAAAATTTTCAAAATTTTATATCACTTTATTAGGTATAATAAAATACGGGCTGTAATAAAAATTTAATTTTATGATTTTGACTTTTGCCTATATATTTTATGTTTCAAGTTAATTAATTTTTTATTTGTAAGAATTTTATATTTCAAAATTGGAAAGGCCGAAAACAAAGACTTAAGAACAAAATAAGTCTTCCTTTTCTAAATCAGTTGTGCCAAGACAATTCAAATTTCGCTCATTATACACATAACACATAAAGAAACTGACGCAATATCAGTGCTCTAACTCAACAGAAACGTTAGGGAAACCCAGTTCAAGCTCGGTAATTCTCGTTTGAAATCGTCAGCAGAAAAAGTGGGGATAGGAAAATATAACTACCGTGGCAACGGAGTTACAGGGTTCAGTTGTATCCAGTTTAATTCTTCGACTAAATATATGATGGGAATAGTTAAGTGTAAAGAGTGCAAAAAATCGCGAAAAATGTGGTTGCTGAATAATTGTGATTTTTTAAGTGCTTTGATGGATGGTCGAATAAATTTGGAAAATGTTTGCCAGCGGTGATATAGATGGAACAAGCGATTTTGCAAGAATTCGTAAATAAGTTCCGCGAAGAACGTAAGCAATGAAGAATTGATTACGATTGTGAGTGTAACTCTGTTTGAATTTGCTGACATCAAAGAACAGGAATCAATAAAAATATTAAAACTAAAAAACTTTTCGAAAACGCGGATGAAATTTTTTGAAAGATCGGAATTTCAAAAACGTGGTCTTGTTTCAATAAAATTTAAAAAACTTTTTAATATGTTGTTAAGTACAAGTCTAGAGTAATTCTATCGTTTAACCTAAAAAATTCAAATGATTTTATTTCGAAAGAGACTCAGAATTATAAAAATTTCAAATTTCCAGTGATTATTAAATTTAATTAAGCTAAACGGTTTCTTCAGGTTAGACGATAGAATTATTTTAGAAAAATTATTCACGTGAATAGAAATTCTGATAAACAAAAAACAAAAACGAATTTAATTATTTACACAATTGAGTAAAATACTTATTTCAAACTATTGAACTGACTAGTTTAATTATGAATGTGTACCACCTATTTATAAAGTGATGCGACAATGCATACTTTAACATAACCTGCATAGTTTAATAGAAGTTTCTAACATGAAGATAACTTTTGTTTCGACAATCCTTCGAACTTTCATTTTCATCTTAAACTTTTGATTTATAGATATAAATTGCATTTAATTTTTTTTTTTTTAAATTATACACTAAAATTTTACATTTTAAAACTAAACTAGTTTTAAAAAAATAATTTTGTATACCTTCACAATTTTCATTAGTCTTAGAAGAATACTAAAATCTCGGCAAATATTTTTAAACACTTATATTTTAAAGTCAGTCTTACTTTTATTTACAAAAAAAAAAAAGAAATTTAATTACAAAAATACACTTTTTGATTTTAGTTTCGTTGTATTATGTACACAAATTTAGAAAACGTCAACGCAAAAAGAAAGCCAAAAAAATTATAATAAATTATATCAAATTGTCCTCTACTATTTGTTTATTGTATTGTATTGTTTGGGCCTTGTTGAAAGACAGACAGACTGGCAACAAGATCATTTTTTTTTTTGGCTGCAAACAGAAACGGAACGGAACGAATCACAAAAATACACAAAAAAAATTCAAAACAATTGTATGCGATTTGAGTATATAGTTGTCGGGGTAGTGTTGTGTGTAATAGTGGGGGGAAACTGAGCACACTTTAGTTTGAACGATGATGATGATAATAGACAACACTTGAATTAAATTTCACTTAAAAGATTTTGTTAATCACATTCGTATTCGTGTAAACACTTGACATATATATTTTTGGTTGTTCGTGTAACATTTTAGTTAAATTACTAATTCACGTAATTGTTTTTAATTAGACCAATAGAACGCACCGATAGATTTTCAAAAAAAAAATTCGAATCGAAAAGTTGTTGTATATGTTGTTTGATGTATATATGTGTATAATATGTATTATATATATGTAACAATACGATGAAGTGGTTATGAATGAACTAGATAAAGGTTAGAAATAGAAGATAAGTCAGTCGCTCAGAGCTGGCACGGGGATATGGCACGATTATATTATAGGGAGCAGGACGTTCGTGTTCCCGTTACCACGACGTTTCTCGTATTCTCTCTGTTTCTGCTGATATTTTCCAACTACTGCTGCTCCGTTCGTGATGCCACCACAGATACAGAGAGAGTGGACGTATGTATGCGTCGCGATGCTTTACTGCGGCGCCTCTCGTTCGCCCGCTGGACCAACTGACGCTCCGCCATTCTCCGACATATTTATACGTGTACCAGAGGCGTAACTGAAATGGAGCCACTCCAGGGCGCACGACGATATGGGGCGCAAGAAGGAAAAGTATTTTCTATTTATTGGAAAGCAGTTTTTTATGCTGTAATCCTGAGAGCCTATGAAGGAAATTTTGACTGTTTTCTTCTTGTGAAAAAAGAAGAAAATGGATCTTTGGTTTTTTGGAAAAAATAAATACCCCTGTCGCAACATCCTGCATATCATAGCGAATTTCCGTTTGCAAAAATTAGTTTTTCTCGGAGTTCCCCTTTTTCAATGGTGTAAAAAAATATGATAAAAACTTTTTTAACTTTAGAAATTTTTGGCAAAAAATTATTTCTTTTTCATGAAAAATGCCTGAAAAACCGTGTTCCGGGCATCTGACGTGTCTGGCTGAAGAATTCAATGTTTCACTCGAGAGTTATCGTGCGAACACACACACACCTTCATATACACATATACTACCTATATCCAGGGTTTTAGTGGATAAGTGCGAAAGATTTTAACAGGTGATTGCTGAGGTTCTTTTATGTAAGAAAGTTCATATAAACCCAAGTCCGAAAGGGCTTAGTTTCCAAGATACAGGGTATTTAGTTTCTCGTCTTTCTTAATATTTTTTTAAATATTTCAAATGCGTTTTGAGATATTGACACTAAATTTGGGGCACGCAATGACAGGACAAATACCCATACTCTGAAGTAGCCAGAATATTTCCACTCAAAGCAGTGGCATCCGTACGGCCATGTGATGACATATTTTTGAAGAAAAACAAGGCACGCCAATGATTTTTTCCAATTTGAAAGTGGTTTTCCAAATGTCCCATAAATTGTTGACAAAAATGACCTCTTAGTATTTTGCCGCTTATGTAGCAGTGTCATAAAATAAAAAATAAAAAAAAATTAAAAAAATTAAATTACTAAATGTTAGAAAAAATAAATTAATGTGGTGTGACATTGGAAAATTAAATTAAATAAAAATTAATCTTTAAGAGGTAGGGGCTCTTCGACTACAAGGGTACTCGGCTCCTGTACTAATGTCGATGGCCCGTGACAATTAATAAGTTTACTTATCTCAATCTCAATTATAAATTTTAATAACTACAGTAGTAGCAAGCAGCATTGGTGTGGGCTCATGATACACCAAAGGGTTAAGGCCGATATAAATTACAAATATGGTTCCGGAAGAATCTATGTACTTTTACAAATAGGCTTTAAATCTGAAAAATAACGGGATTATTCTGTATATATGGCGTGCATGTAGAAAAAAAAGGTTAACCAATACGTTTAAATCTAAATTTATTTAAATTTAAATAATAGTTTTGTCATGAAGTAACAAATATTTAACAATTAACAATATAAATATCGTATCAAAGTTAACAATATTGTAAAATATTTAAGGTACATAAACTTGAATTAAAAGATGCAAGTTAAAGAACAGTTTATGTAAGATTTTAAAAAAAAATTAATCATTTTTCCAGCAAGATTTGAATATCAAAATGGCGTTGACGTTACATAATAATTTTAAAAAGAAGGTTAATACTAACTATAAATGAAATTTTCTCTAATAATAAATAATACAAGATTATAAATGTATCTTTAAATATAAATATTCGTACTATTTGTAGCCAACAATAGTGATTTCTTAACACTTATTGAGGTAATGGTACTTTAAATATGAAACATTATCACGTTTCATTGAAAATAATATTATGATTAGCATGGAAAGACCAGCCATATAAAATATATTAAAATAATAAAATATATAAATGAATAATTGTAAATTTTTTTTACCTAAACTGTCCTGTTTTGTCTTCCGAAACCCGAAGAACAAACCACGCCATGTCGAAATGTGAATTTAAAATATTTTTACACAAGTAACCTTTTCAATAAATGTGTCGATATACTATTATTAATATTATCCTTGCATATTTTGGGTATTATTATATTATCAACATTTAATTGAAATAAAAAATAAAAAGGGGACCATTGTTCATGGTCGCAATATAACCAACTAATACAGCAACACGAATATCTTGACTTCGCCATTTTGGCATAAATGAACACCTACGTATCATAGTTTAAGCAGTAGACAAGACGCTATAATAATGATGTACTAATTCAATATATATTTAATGCGCGCTTGGGAAGAGTTCCCCCTTTAAATTTTCATAAATTATTATTGCCAACAAACACACAAAAACCGAGTATATAGATTATTTAATTTTTTAAGAAAGATTTAAACTGGCTGTTTAATTTTTTTTTGATTGAAACTGTTTACTGAATAATTCGTATCAAAAAACTGATTTTTCTAAATTAAAACCACGATAATGAAAACTATTTGTCTCTTACTCGAGTTTGCGCGTTACATACCATAGAAAAAGATCTATATATTTTAAATCTATATCACATCAATAGAATGTTACAGCAAAAACTGCCAACCATGTACGTAATGTTACTGTACATGCCAACTCAGTTGTCATATGTCATATCGTTTTCACGATAAAAAATAATTTCCAGTTACTGTTGCTACCACAACACCGGTATTGGCTATCTAGTAGCCCACCTACTCTGTATCTTGAAAACTAAACGTTTTTGAACCTGAATTTATATAAACATTTTTACATAAAAGAACCTCAGCAATCATCTGTTAAAATCTTTCACACTTATTCACTAACACCCTGCATAAATTTTAGTAAATGTCATTTTCGGTTTCTAGGAACTCTAAAACAAATTTCTGTCATAGTTCTGAGTTTAAGTCGCACTGGGACAGTGGCTGTGATAGCTGAATTTTTGATTTGAAAATTCGCTAAAAGAATTTTTTTAAATACAAGCGCTTGAGTTAAATGCGTCCAGGGCGCAAAAATTGTAGTTACGCTTCTGTTTTGTACATTAGATGTAGGTGCACAGTTTGATAGTTAGTTCATTTTCTCTTCAACTTCTGAACGTATTTGTATACAAAGTGCGACACACACACACATACATAGGCAGCCCCCAAAGGCAAGCAGAGTAGAGTTTAAAATTTGGTTGTGCCGTGTCAAATAATGTCACCAAAAACTTGACTCTAAAGATATGTGTTTCTAGGTCTGTTTATTGGTTGGATGCATACTAGACTTGCAACGAATACACTATTCGACTAGCACCGTGATTGAATAGCCGGATATTCGGCAAATAATACAAAAAAATTTGATAAAATATTTTTTAAAAATATCAGTTACTTATTTTTATTGTAAAGTATTTTTTGCATTCTTTTAAATTTAGTAATAAATTGCAACAGTTAACGGTTTTAAGCATTTTTAAGGGTTCCGTAAAAAAAAATAAAATACCCCTGTCGCAGCATCCTGTATAACATAGCGAGTTTCCGGTTATAAAAATTAGTTTTTCTCGGTAACCAGTTTATACAGAATGATGGTTTAAAATATTTTTTATCTGTTTTTTTCTCCACTTTCTAATGGTGTAAAAAAATTTCGCAAATATTTTTGAACTTGGGAAATTTTAACAAAAACTAATTTTTTTTTCACAAAAAATGACCAAAATGACCGATGTTTCCGGCATCGGACGTGTCTGGCTAACGAACTTGTCCAACGGTTTGGGTTTGGGATTTCCAACATTTTCACCAAATTTCGTAAAACTAGGACATTTCGTTCGAGAGTTACAGTCCGTTTCAATACTATCCGATTCAGTGCGTAACTAACCTTAAAATTTATTTGACAAAATGAGCTTATTTAAAATAACATTTTGAAAAGTAACTTAATGTTAATGTTTGACTAAAATATATACAATATCATATAAATCATCCAAAATACAGTAAGTTTAATACCTTACCTTTGGGAATTTATTCAAAAAATCACTTTTTTTCTTTTTTTACAACAACAATTTTTATGATGTACACAATTTATTCGTTCGAAAGTTTGAATTTATTCGTTCAGTAACTTTCGCTAAAACAGATACTGTCCGTTTCATTGCGTATCTCCCCTACATAATTTAAGAATATTTTTTTGTCATCGATACTCGACCGAATACCGAATAGCTACCGAATATTTGTTGTAGATTTGGTGTGCCTACACATACCTATAGGTAACACTTTATTAAACAGAGGTGTAGATATTAATTTAATAAACACGCTATGTATAAAAGTAAGTCAACTATCTCTGTTACTCTTTCTATTGCACTGGCGGTTGACACAGATGATCATTTCGAATTGAATTAATTGTTTGTAAAAATTTATTACAACAAATAAAATATGAATTAACCAGGTCAGAGAATATTATATATAATGCGTTTAGAACAGTTTTGACTCCATTAAACGTATACAGTTTATTAACTAAATATACTAAATATACTAAACTAATAATTTGTAAGTTTTAATGATTTGTCATTTGAGGCGTTCCATCTATAACTGACTTATCGAAAAATCAAGCGTCTCTTTGAGAATTTTCTTTTGTGAAAACGAGAAAAGCAAATAAAATGAGATTTTAAGGTTTTATTATTTTTTTGAATAGAGAAAACATAAAATAGCGTCCCAAATTATCTCGAAATTACATTTTTTAAACACATAACAAAACCAACATTTGTACACTTTTCGTCCGATGGACGAAATTTGAACTGCAACTTCTGGTAATGTACCGTAAAACCGTCTAGATCCGGACACTTTTTTACATTTTTTGGTATAGTTTTATGTTTATACATGTTTCCTTCATAGATATCACCAATAAAAGTATTACCATTAGAAAGAGCGTATATTATTTGTTATATCCCTGACCCATTTGTTTCATTATAAGTAAAAATAAAAAAAATAAAAAATAATTAGTAAGTGTCCGGGTCTACACCCCAAATCCGTCTTGACCCGGACACTTACTTAAATAATGTAATAACATGCAAACTAACCTCTCCCGTCGGAGTTAGGACAGTGTTTTATATCGTCTGATGTCTTTGAACCTGTCAAAGACTTCAAAAAATTTTGTGGGAAGGGAGAGGGGTCAATACATAGTATGCCTCTCTATGAAGTAAACATGCGATATGACACCAGAAAGAGGCATAAACCGCGTAATTCTGGCGGGAATATAACGTATGGATAGTGGAAGTTACAGTCAGTGCGAATCGCGGCCATAGTGTAATAAACTGATGTGTCCGAGTCTAAACGGATATATGTATATAGCATGTATTTTTTTATATATACATCGAATATAACTTCAAACATCATTAAATGGTGCGCGATAAAATTCTGAACACATACATATCAAAATTAAAACAATATGACAATTATGACGAAAATTACATGTCTAAGTTAGACTCACATTTTATTTATTTGAAACACTGGAGAATAGTAATCCTGTAAAATGAGATAGTAAAAGTTGAAATTCGTAGTTTTTATTGGTACAGCTGTTTAGAGGATGTTTTTCTCTCTCTAATGACGTCAAGAACAAGTGTTAATTGTAGCAGGTTAATGTAGAAACTACTTACTTTGAAGATTGGTGCAAAATATCCGGGTCTAGACCCCCTGTTCGGGTCTAGACGGTTTTACGGTACATATAACTTTTATGATTGATTAAAAATTAAAGTTTATACAGTTTTTTAGTAAAAGAACGGAAAATTTTTTTAAAATTCCACCATTAAAAAAGACAGCACTACTTTTTATGTAAGAAATAATGAAGTTTTGCTTTTACTCCAGACACTGATCAAATATTGATGTTTCCGTTTCTCTATGTTTAAAAAATGTCGTTTCGAGATAATCGCGTTTTGGTCGCTATTTTATGATTTTTTTTTTTATTCAAAATAATTTATTTTTATAACTCATTCACTTAAATTTAACCATGATTCATCAGCCCCGGATCTAGGGTGGGGCAAACCGGGGCCCTTACCACGGGCAACAGTTTTAGGGGACGCCAAAATTATAACGAGTCGGTCTATATCAAATGGTCCAAATAAAAGTTACTTGTTCGACCATTTTAGAAAAAATTAATATTCTCCCAGTTATTTCTATTGTATTTGAGGTATTAAGAACAATTCTTTAAAAAATTATCTTAAATCGTAAGTGTAGTGGCAAGTTACACAGTACACATATTTCATAAACCGTATGTCCTAAAAGGTTGAAATGAAAACAATTTTAATGGTTATAAATTTCTCTTTATTTTAAATTATGTTCACATTTGGGCTATTTTCGTCGATTCCACAAGAAAACTTCATCTAAAATTGGATATCAAAATTTAGCAAAATTCGCTTTTTTAACATTTTTTTTTTATAGAAGGATTGTTTTAAACAGCTTACAATTAGTATTTTTTATGGAAATAGTTGTATATGGATGCAATTACCCAAAAAAATTTCAATTGTGAAACTTGTGCCTTTTAATTTTTACGAACTTCAAAAAATTGACTTTTTTTCAAACTTTGGAACTTTTTTAGCCTCCATATCTCTAATGGGGCTGATGATAGAAATCGGAAATTCGCACAAAATGTTTTCGGAGTATGTAGGTTTATTAAAATAAAAAATCAACTTGTATATTGATCCTTTACAGAACCCTCAATTTTTACCGTTGCCGCAATGGGAAAAATAGGAGTTTTGTAAAGGACTTGTATACTTATGAGTTTTTTTTTAAATTTATCTCAAATACTGGTGAGAGGGGGCGCCGCTATCAAGTTTCTGCCCCGGTTCTAAAAAATCGTAGATTTGGGGCTGTGATTCATCACGTATGAATTTAAATAATTTCCGTTTTCGTAAATTTTAAAATTGCAGTTTGTTTTTAGAAAAGTATAGAAGATTTATTTGTTTTGAATATAAAAATTATTTAATTTTTTAACTTTGACTCATGATCAATTGTATTTGAAACAGGGTATAAAATAAGTCCTTAGAATTTCATTTTTCCTGCTTTTTTCGTTTTTTCAAAAAAAAAAAAAAAAAAAGCTCAAAGTGAAATCTGATTTTTTGCTAAATCTGCTAGATACAATGCCTTAATGTTATCGAATTTGTTTTCTTTCGTCTAATTAACGATGAAAATTTCTTAAAACATGAATACATTGTTTCTAATTTTTTAATATAACAATACAGTAACTCAATATAATACACAAACAACCTTGTCGTTATTTTCCTTTCATCTTGCCCATAAAATATTTCTTATTAGCTCGTGGCATCGAGGTCATCTATATTTCATACACTTTAACTAATCCTACTTTATAAAATCTACACTGGCGGGAATAACTTTGCCTTTATGTGGATGAAAGAGACGGAGCATGAGAATATTGAAAGAACACTATTTCAGAAGAACAGTGAATAAACTCGGAATTTCAAATTCAGTTCAACAGGGGGCGTGGGGGGTGTAGTTATAATTTCCACGGCCACTTCCTTATATTCGTGTTTGATGTTATGTGTCTAATTTTGATAAAAGTGAAAAGAAAAAAATTCAAAAACCAATATTTTGTTTCTAGTTTCTCCAGTTTCATTATTCTATCATTCTATGTCCGGTTTTTAAACCACTGAGAAAATTTAGTAAATTTGATGACATCATTAAATTCAAAAAATTCTCTAATCGAAATGTATAAAAGTATCTTAAATTAGCGTCATTAGCTGAATTACAATCACTTGAGTGTAAAGTTTTCATTTTTTGTATCAAAATGACGGAATTCGTTTCCGAAATATGATTGTTTCCACCGAAGTTTTTCTTCGTTTGTTCTACGTGACTAATTTTGGTACGACTTCGGTAACCTATAATTCGCCTTCAGTTTCATCATTTAGTCATTTTGTTAAGGTTTAGTGAATAAAATCAAAAAAAGACCCTTTTTAGATAATTTTTTTTTTTTAAGTGAAAAATTTATTTTTAGGACTAAATTTTTTTACAGATGATAACTTAGGATTAATATTTTCATTTAATTATTCATTTTCTGGGGGAAAAAATCACCAGGTTGATGGGGGCAGGGTGCACAAAAGCCATAATAATAAACAAAATGTTTTATTAAAATCGGATAAAAAGTTTTTGAGCGAGAATTTGTGCAAATTTAAAAATACGCTGCCAGTGACGTGTGGCACACAGTTCCCCGTATTCGTAAAAGCACTTTGGTAATTTAATGCCCAATATATCTTTGTATAATTTAATACAGGTAACGTAAAAGCCCCCATTATGGAACGGTATCTAATACTGGAACAGTTTTGACATTTACATATTTAGTTCTTTAATTAAGTAAGGAAACATTAAATGCGAGGTGAATTTAAATTGATAAACAATCATTCTATTAATAATAATTTTTGTTATCAGACGTTTCTTTCAGAATTAACTTCATTAATATGTAAATGTCAAAACTGTTCCAATATTAAATACCGTTCCATAATGGGGGCTTTTACGTTATATAAATTAATAAAAATAAATAAACAAGATGATTCATAAAAAATTGAGCGAAGTGGGACTAGCAGTAAATAAGATATTGACATTTAATGGGATTTCATGGTAGCGCCGTGAATACTATTACTTCGAATGCAATGAAATTTGTAGGGGATCGTCTAGGAACCAGACTGCATAATTTCTGACAATTACATAAAATAGAATTGAATAGTTCAGAAGTTATGCCACTTGGTGCAATTTAGTATATTAATGGAATGACACGGTAGCGGCGTAGTTACCGTTACTCCGATTAAATTCATAGGGGACGATCTAGGAACCAAACTGGGAAAAATTTTGTTTATTTTTCAAAAGTGATCACAATGCTACTTTAGTAGTCTCAGAAGCAAAATGTCATTTCGAATAAAACACATTTAAAGTTTTTTTAGAAATAAATTTACTAATAACTAATCAGCCAATCCGGGACCGTAATACATAAGTAATCTCAAATTCTTTGTCCTATAGTTACTTATCCTGCTTTTTCGTTGTCCTATCTTCTAGTAGTACGGAACGTCGTTAGAGCATGACTATACAAAAGTTGGTATAACTTTTTTTCTATTTTGAATTTTGACTTGAAATTTTAAATGCGTATTCTCCGCACATTTATAGACCTATTTATGGAAGAAAAAAAATCGAAAAATTGTTTTTAAATTCACTTATAGTACCTTAAGCCATTGAAATTTTTTTAGTAAACTTGATGACGTCACTAAATTAATTTTTTTTTTCTCAAATCAGACGTTATTTAAATGATTTGGGTTAGGATTATTGGCTGGATTAGAGTAATTTGGGCGTGAGTTTTTCATTTTTGCTATCAAAAAAACGAAATTCTTTTAAGAAATACGATGCATTCGACAGAAATTTTTTCCAATGATTCTACGTAACTAATTCTGATAAAAATGGAAAGAACGGCTTCAAATACGTATAACTCACTTCCAGATTCATCATTCTATCATTTTATTTACTAGTTTTAAACAAGTGAAAAATTTTAGTGAACGACATCATCAATTTAAAAAAAAAATATATTTTCTTCTCAATTGTAGGATGTATGGAAGTGACTTGGCTTGAGGTTATTGACTGAATTTGGGTAATTTGGATTAGACCTTTTTATTTTTGCTATTAAAATGACGGAGTCCTTTTCAGAAATGTAACTTATTCGGCAGAAATCTTGGCTAGTGTGAAAATTATGAGTTCATGTTCAAATTCACGTTCAAGTGGTTCAAGTGTATATAATTTGATTTGATTTTTGAGTTCTATACGGAGCTAATTGTATCTTTATTGAAAATATAAATATTACGTGTAAATATTACTAAATGATTATAAAATAAAGAGGAATAATGAACTGGTATACTTCTACATAATATTTATAATTTTCATCTAATATACATATTTAAAAATATATTTAAATGTAGTTACTGTAATTAAATTTCTTCTTCATTTTAGCGAATTTCCAGAATGGAAATTCAGCTATTACAGTAGGTCTCATGACGGAACTTGAGCCCGGCAGAAATTTGTTTTGAGGTCCCTAGAAACCGAAAATAATATTCATTAAAATTTATATATATATATATATATATATATATATATATATATATATATATATATATATATATATATCAGCACGATAACTCTCGAACGAAATGTCCTAGGTTTACGAAATTTGGTGAGACCGTTGGAAGTCCAAAAATCTTGAATGAGTTCTTCAGCCAAACACGTCGGATGCCAGGAACGTGGTTTTTGCTATTGCAAAAAATTAGTTTTTTGCCAAAATTTGCTATAATTTAAAAGTTTTTGCCACAAAAAATTTCATTTCACGAAAAAAATTTGGCGGAATGAGGCGGAAAAATCACATAAAGAAGGTTTTTTTATTTACAATTACTCTATATCAACTAGTTTCCGAGAAAAACGTACTTTTGTAAATGGAAATTCGCTATGTTATGCAGGATGCTGCGACAGGGGTATTTTTCAAATTTTAATCGAAAATTATGGTAAAGTTACGTGCCTGTACAATAGTTGTTGTAATATGGCACCAGTTTCCTAGTAATGATAAACAATTTTTCTGTCAAACACAAAAAACTCTCTTTGACTCTGATATACATGAAGTAACAATTAGTTCCGTATTGAACTCAAAAATCAAATCAATTTATATACACTTAAACCACCTGAACGTGCATTTGAACATGGACTCATAATTTTTACACTACCCGAAACCTTTGTTGTAGTGATTTTACTTTACAATCATTTAAATTTTAAACATACTTTAGCAACTGTGTATCTTGCAAAATTATTCGTATCAAAATATACGTATGTATAAGTATATATTTATTTATTTATACAGGTATTTTACTGTAATAATAGTACTTTTAAAATCTGACTCTAGTGTACCTTCTTTTACTGTTGTAGTATATTACAGAATATGTATATTTATTTTGGTACATTCTGGAAATATGTATGCAATATACTATACATATATGTATGTACGTTTGTATATAAAACGGTATACACCAGCGGCGTTACTTCAAAGAATATGTGATGAGAGGTTGATAAGACTGTTTATTAAATATTTACAGACGAAATATTTTATATTTTACATCATCCAGAAAATTTTATCATTTTTTCAGAATTCATCTTTTTAAAATAAACATTCAAATCTTATTATAAAATACATGTTGAGAAATTTTTCCAATTTAAATTTATCTTTGTAAAATTTGTTTTACTAGAAATGACCTAAATTTTAAATTGACCCAAATTGGGCCCCTTTGATAATAAAAATTCAAAATAAGTACAACGTTTAAAAAGTTAATGCAATATAATATTCAAATTCAAAAAGAATGTTCGTCAATGCAACATTGTGTTACATATTAAGTTTAATAGATTTATAGATATTTTATTTACAGACTTTATACAAAATTTCGACTTTATATTCATTATTCTTGAACAGTATGAAGGGTCCCCTAAAAATTGTTCTTGTTAATTTTCTAGTTCTTCACTATAACATTTTAATTCGTAAAGAGTTAACTCATTAAAACCTGCCTCTATTTCAACTTGTCAGATTTTTAAAAAACCCTACACCAGGCTCGGAATAAGATTCTTTACCTTGTATAAAAACCACCTACTTTATCTTGTATAAAAAAAAATTATATGCATTTTTTGTTGTTTGATTTCCTTTCTTTAAAAGTTCAAATCGTATATGATTTAATTTGACTAAATTTTAGTGGATTTACTCATTAAATACGAAAATTCAAAAGATTTTAATCCCAATTTTAAGTCAAATTGTAATGTAAGTGACCATGGAATTACCCTGTAGTATAATTATAGTTTTATGTGGCTACTACCTACACTATAATAAAGCATTTGAAATTATTATATGTTAAAATTAAACGTATACATCTTGTAAATAAATTAACGAACCACCACTGGCATATTATACGTTCAGTATATTATGTAAACTAGAACGACTAGAACTTAGAACTTGGAAGAAATATGTATATACTTACGGTATACAGTATCTTTCATAAGTTTGCTCCATATGGGAAATTTTTTACTATACTGATTTTTAAAAAGTACATAAGAACTCCAATACAACGTAGTGGCCGGTACAAAATAAGGGGAAGTACGTTATATCGGATCACCAGGGCCGTCAGTAAAATTTTTTTAAGGGGGTACAGAAACATAATATGCAAACACATACGCATTTGATTATTGATATACACACGCATATACAGTTCCTTAAATGCATGTTTGCAAGAACACACGTCTTCAGCTAAATACATACATATACACAACTCTTGTACATTGTAGTTGTAAGTATATTAGAAAAGTGCATAAGCTGCAAAATTTGACAACAATTTTAGAATACTCTTTTTAGAAACTAGTCAAAATATTAAAAAACAGACTTCATTATTGGTTAGCAATTGAAAAATAGACCAAACAGTGGAATTTAATAATAGTTCTAGAATATTCTATTCGGAAACTAGGAAAGATATCGGAGAACTAACTTTACTATGGGATTTGCCATTAAAGAAATGGTTGAATGGCGGAATTTGACAAAAGTTCTAGATCATTCTATTCAAAATCTAGAATAGATATCAAGAAATAAACTTTACCGTCAGATAGGTCACCAAAGAAAATGCTAAATAACGGAATTTGAGAAATGTTCTCGAATATTCTATTCGGAAACTAACAAAAATATTGAGAAAGCGACTTCGACAGTAGATTGCTCCTTGGCGAAAAAGGTTAAATAGCGGTGCTATACAAAAGTTTTAGTTATAAATTTACGCCAATGTATACAATTGCAAAAAAAGTATAATGTTTACATTTTCCTTAAATAAAGTATCTTAACTCTTGTTAAGTGCCGCTATTTGATCTTTTATTTAATAATTAGATGAGTGATAAAATCGGTTTTTTGATATTTCTGCTAATTCTCGAATAGAACATTCTAGAATATTGGTCAATTTTTGTTATTTAGGCTTTCATTCGAGGACAAATCCGATAGTGAAATCAGTTTTCCGATATTTTTACTAGTTCTCGAATAGAACATTCTAGAACATTGTTCAGTTTTTGTTATTTATGCTTTTATTCGAAGACCAGTTCGATAGTGAAGTTAGTTTCCCGATATCTTTACTAGATCCCGAATAGAACTTTCTAGAACTTTTACTGAGTTTCGCTGTTTAGTCTCTTCTTTGGTAGACTATCAAATGATGAAGTCGATTTTTCGACATTTTTGCTATTTTCCGAATAGAATATTCTGGAACTTTCATTAAAATTTATTAACTGTTTTTTTCCATAACCAATAAAATCGTCAAATCGATGTGTACTCGTATATGCACACATATTTGTCTACGTATGCATCGTATGCATATACGTGAAATAATATGTACTTGTATGTCTGTATGTTGGTGTAAATTTTTTGTTGGTGTTGATAAATTTACTGTAAAAGTTCACAGGAATCTGAATATTTTTGAACAAGTTCATACATAGTTGTAAGTGTGTATATATTTACACTGATTATATTTATTTGTGTATAAGTACCTATGGCTATGTGTGAATGCTATACGTGTGTATGTGAGAAAATATGAGAAGTTGTCATACCCTCACATAAATTTGCTACGCCCCTGAATTAACGATTATGTATACCTTGACACAAATACAATCTCACGTCTTCAAATCTGTGAGAGGGGTACCCCACCACTCGCTACGTTATATTGGAGTACGTTATATTGGAGTTTCTATGTATTCTAGTGAAGTTCGTTGATGCATCGATTAATATTTGGCGGGAAACCGGAAATTTCAAAATTGTGAAATATGAACAATCGTAATAATTTGAAAATTATTGATCACTTCCTTATGAAATTTTGGCATCGTATTAAAATTGGGTCTATTTAAAATATTACAGTAGCTAAATATCATAGTCTGCAAAAATGAAGTTGGAAAATTCATTTTCAAAAATATGATTTTAAGTGGCCCTTGTAGCGAAGTCTAGCAAAATAAAAATTATTTTATGTTCTATTCTTTCAAATCTGCTTATTTATAAAATCATAATATTGTCGCCAAAATATTGCCTCATACATAGTCTTTCAGTAGAAATATTTAATTTTGTCATAAATAACACGTCTAAGGGAAAATTTTTGAAAGACACTGTATATCCCACATATGTATGTATACGTATATACTTTGATTAATTATGAATGAAACGGAAAATCAACACCAAATGTGTGAGAATGGAACAGCGCAGGCGACACAGGCGACACAGGCGGTGCGCCTTTTATACCTACTACATATGTGTGAGAGATGATTTTGAAAATTATTAACGTATTAACCGGGAAAAAAACTGGGGAATAGTGTCGCTATACGTTTGCTACTAAAATTATTAAATAGGTCATTCAACATACAAAATGTTAGTTTTAATTCATTCATTTCAAAAAGGAAAGAAAACGTGTAGATGTTGAATACGAATCCAGTTTATGCCAATTCAAAAAGTTAATAGTGTGAACTTTATTCAAGCTCCAAAATTCATTGCCCTAGATATCTATTAGCGAATTTCCAGAATGGAATTCAGCTATTACAGCCACTGTCACAACGCGACCTGAGCCCGGGACCATGGCAGAAATTTGTTTTGAGGTCCCTAGAAACCGAAAATAATATTCGCTAGAATTTATATATATATATATATATATATATATATATATATATATATATATATATATATATATATATATATATATATATATATACACGGTGAGTCATTTTAATCTATAGATCCAATTATCTCTTAAATTACTCGGCCTACAAAAAAAAGTTAAGTCAAAAGTTGTTCATGACGGTGGGGGTCATAAGACCTTGTTAATGATGTTGACCTTGAGGTCGATTTTCAAGGGTATTTGAAGGTCAAGGTCATTTTTTTCAATAGAAACCACTATTTTTTATGCTGGATTCTGAAACAGAGGAAAATTTTACGTAAGAAATAATATTTTTATAACTTTTAATTTGACCTTAGGAAGGTCAACATAAGGTCAAATAACTTTTTTAATTAACTTAATAATAACTTTTAATATATATATATATATATATATATATATATATATATATATATATATATATATATATATATATACAGTTACTCACGAAAGTGTACGTACACCTGTGTAAATCTTTAGTAAATTTGGAAAGATTTAAAGCTAATTTATTTCAAAGCGTTGCAGAGCTATAGCTCAATGCAGATTGGATTGGGTAGATTTTAACCCTATAGAACATTTATGGGGTGGACTAAAATGGCGACTGAAAAAAAGAAATATCTATAATCGTAAACTACTGAGAAAAGTGATAAAATTGAAGAATAGTTTGCAATTTCAAATTCAGACTGAAAAATTAGTTAAATCTATGTCTCGTAGATTAGAAGCCGTCATAAAAGCAAACGGGGGTCTTACCAAATATTAATCAAGTTGTTATTAATATCCACTAATAAAGATATGAAGTGCACCTAGATTTTTGTGTGTTTCTGTTGTTAATAAAATTGATCTTTTTGTTATAAAATTTGTATTTATCGACATTTTCGCTCTGTTTCTTTTAAATAAATAGTTTAATGAGTGGACAAATTGATTAAAGTTTATAAAATATATCGCAATAAATTCTTTATTCGACAACTAATGTTTCACTTGAATGTACGTAGACTTTCGTGAGTAACTCTATATATATATAAATTTTAGTGAATATTATTTTCGGTTTCTAGGGACCTCAAAACAAATTTCTACCATAGTCCCGGGCTCAGATCGCGTCATGACAGTGGCTGTAATAGCTGAATTCCATTCTGGAAATTCGCTAAAAGCAATACCTCATATGAATGTCAGTTGATTTAACATGGTCATATAAATTCATTGTGATGAACGTCCCATGGTACGGTAGAATTTGTCCGCGCCGTCTAGACCTTAATTGACAATAATATAGAAATGGAATTTACATATAAAATTCGATAAACATGAAAGATCCGTTTAAGAAATTGAATACATTATAATCGAAAAAAAAATTATTATACACATGTAAAAACAGTCTCCGCATGTACAATGGAAAATCATTATTGAGAAAATTGGTAAGGAGTAATTTTTGTACGAAAATATACTATGGTAGAAGTGCCGGGAAGTATGAATTTTAATTTTTGTTTTTTTTTTTTTTCTTATTTATCCGCGATTTAAAATTTCGCTCGAAATGAAACTGTGTAACGAAGAGAATTGGGACCCATGCTGAAATGCGGGGAAACATCATTGTTAAAAGTTTGTACTGTAGTTCTGAAACGACTATTAGATGTACACAGAAAAAGCAGCCAATTATGGAATAACATTTTATCTTTTGAATAACAGTACACATTATGTATGAATGTTTAATAAATACTGATTGTTAAATATTAGTTGATTGTAAATTATTACCATAAAATCAACAATCTTGCCTAATTTTTCGATTCAAATTTAAGGGGAGGTTTACTTGAGAGTCGTTTAAAAAAATCGATTTTTTTTGCAGAAATTGGTAGCTAATTATGTGTAGAATATGTTCCCAAAGTGATTTTGCTGAAAGTAATTTATGGGAAGGTTTACTTGAGATTTGATAAAAAAAAATCGATTTTTTTGCCGAAATTGATAGCAAATTATGTGTAGAATATGTTCCCAAAGTGATATTACTGAAAATAATTTAAAAACAAGATTCTTGCACATTAACCGAATCCAGCTTTCTATAAAAATAAAAATTCAAAAAACGTAGTTCCGCAATAATGAGTATTAAATATAAAATTTTGAAAATACGTTTCTTTATATATATTTTATAATATCTCGGAACTACATTTTTGGAACTGGCGGACACGATAACTCAAAAATTATTCAATGGATCCTTTTTTTTAATTTTTTATTTTAAAGATAATTCAATTCTTCGTCACCTCTACCTAAGTTCGATACACTTTCAATATTTTTTTTATTTTTAAATTTACTTTAAATAGCGAAAAATAAGACAAGAATCGTAATCAAAAGTTCAAATATCCGCCCTTTTTTTTTTCTTTCAACAATTTATTGATATTATAGGTAGAGGTGTCGGTACTCTTCATATATTTTATAAATCTTTTTTGTTTTTGGATTTCGGTGGTTTATTACCAGCGCTAGGATGTCCACCAACAAGGCATTGGATTTTCGGATCGTCACACTGCAGTATCTATAAAATGGACAATTTTTTATATTTTTCCTTGAAAAATTTTTTTTGTATAGTTTAATACTTAATAAATATGTGCACAAAATTTGAAATTGATATTTACTTCCGTTCTTGAGAAAAAAATTCTAGAAAAATACATAATTTTTAAGTACTCTCGAGTAAACCTCCCCTTAAATAAAATCAATATTTAACTAAATAATTTAACGAAATAATATCAAAAAATCCTTGATATGACTTATAAACCAATCTTGTAGAGACTTAAATGAGTACTCAAAACTAAAATAACCTCTGTCGTAGCATCTGCATAACATAGAAAATTTCCAAATATTGTACACTGACGCATCTCATGTAACAGCCTGTATCCATCTAAAATAGTTTAGCTCTCTAATAGTGAAAAAAATTTTAATTTTAGACGGTTTTGGGTCCCCAGGACCCTGGCGAATCTCATACAATATAGCATACATCCATTTAAACAAGTTTAACTTTTCAGCGGTGAAAAAATTTTCAAAACCGATTGGGTAGTTTTATTTTTAATGCTTTTGGGACTGCAGAACTTTGACGGATCTCATATAGCATAACCTATATCCATCTAAGATAGTTTAGCTTTCTAACAGTGAACCAGTTTTCAAAAAGTTAGTTAATTTTTATTCTGAAAAATGAAAGATATATAAATATTGTTACTATGATGACAAGAAAAATGGGGAAAATTGGCCAAAATTTTAGCTTTTAAAAATCAGACATGTCTGGCTGACAAACTCATCCAAGGGTTTGGGACTTTTGATCGTCTCACCAAATTTCGTAAAAATTGAATGCTTCGTTCGAAAGTTATCGCACGGATGCATAAATTAGTACATACATATATATACATATATTTACAAATTTTAGTAAAGGTTATTTTCGATTTCCCGAGACCTCAAAAGAAGTTTCTGTCATAGTTCCGGGTTCAGGTCCTATTACGAGAGATGAGCTGCTGTACACAGTAAAAAAATTTGTGTTAAAATTAACATATTTCACATGTCCAGAACGGTCCACTCAATTTTTTGTGTTATTTTAACACAAACTATATGTGTCAAATCTTTACACAAGATTTGTGTCAATGATTTAACACACAAGAGGACATACATTTTGTGTTAATTTTTCAGATTTATCAGAGTTAGTTGTTAAACTTTTTTATTCAATATTTTACTTCCACTGCAGCTTAAGATATTTGACAATCGTCAAAATTCATAACGATTTGGTTCATATATATTATTATAAATGAGACTCAAAGACCGCAAAGTAAATCAGTCCTTTGTAAAAATTCTTACTTGTTTCCATATATATGTACCAAAATATATATAATAAAAAAGATGAGAGTAGTTCTTATTATTAAACAAAGCCGAAAAATTATAAGTTTTTTCAGTTATTGACGAATGTAGTTTTATTAAACGTTTAAAAATGAAACAATTTTCTTACATTTTAAGGTTATTTTGTTACAGATTCAGTTAAAAAATATCATGTAAGCTTACGAGATTGTATATTATATATATTTGGGTAGATATATAAACTGTTGTAGCTTACGTCGCTTACGTACTTATAACATTATTTTGCTCTACACAAATATTGTGTTACTTCTTTGTTTTTCAAAACAGGTTAACATTTTTATTCTGTTAAATCGATATTTGTGTCAATATTTTCATTTAACACAAACACGAAATGTTACATTAACGCAGGGTTATGTTACTTATCTAACACAAAAATTTTAACCACTAGTTTTTTTTTTTACGCAGAACACAAATTTTTTTTACTGTATATGAGCTGAATTTCCAAAATGATAATTCGCTAAAAGTATGACAAAGTTGTCTTCAATAGATAATGTTTGGTGTGTTTTACGGTACTTTGAATTCAAAGGATTCAAAAATCAAAATGTTTCGAAATATAATCTAATCAACAGAATAATTATTATAAATCGAACTGATTCAGCTTGTGTGCCATACAAATAATAATTAACCATTGTTGTTAAATTATACATATAACTCTCTGACTACAAAGAAAGAATAATTCATTTGAAAATTTATGATCACGTCCAGAGAACAATACAACAATGTGTGCCAACAATATGAAACCAACCATACAACAACGCACATGATTGTTATATCTATTGTTAGCGTGGATAACAATAAAAGAGAGCTAAAGAGTAATTCCAGCATTATCCCTCCAACTACCACCAGCTCCTGCTGTACACAATACGTGTGTTATTGTCGTACATACCGTACATATCGTACATACAATTTTGTCAACCGCCCGCAATAGGGTATGCCGTGCCGCCCCGAGCCGCTTCTTTTACTACTACAAGTTTCCGGTGTATCTAACGGAAAATTTCAACTTTCACAAAATGATATTCATTTATCATATAGTAAATGTGACCAGAATAATAATAATGTTCCGGTAATAACATTGAATACACTCACTGTAAACTCAAAAAAAAGACACATAATGATACGCCGACGAGTCTCTTCTGCTCTATGTTATATAAAAATCCACTATTATGTCTATCCCATCCGTTTTTCATAATATAGAAAAAGATATATCTCTGGTACATGTCATGTTGCGAGAATACACAATATTTTTTTTTTAATATTTTTAAATCCGGAATTAGTTATATCAGGAAAGTTACATGAATAAAACAGAAGAATCTTTGCTATTGATAAATAAATAAGACACTTTGACCGTGTTCCATTTACAAAACAGAAACGACACTGTATAACACAGTGCATAGGGAAAAAGTAGGTAATGTCAACCAAATTTTTGTGAATTTTGTGCTTCCTTTTTTCACAAAAAAAAAAAAATAATTTTTTTAATTTTATTGCAAAACTAACCTTTTAACTGTTTTTAACTAAATTATACGTGTAATTGTGAACCATAGAAAGTATACCAAGCAGATTGAATCAATTTTTTTTTTTCTTAAATTTAGTAACTTTGTCTATACTGCCCTCTGCAGAAGCATAATAAAAGTTGATGTACCTACCATTTATGAAATAAGTAGACACAGTGCAACACCATTTATGAAATAGTAGACACAATGTCATGCACTGTGTAATATTTTGCTTCCGAGACTACTAAAGTAGCGGAAGCATTGTGATCACTTTTGAAAAATAAAAAATTTAGAGCTTCCTGAACAATTTTGGTTTGGTGTCTGTCTGTCCGTCCGCCCGTCTGTGTATCGCCAGTTCGCACCAAGTGGCATAACTTCTAAAGTATTCGATTGTTATTAATGAAATTTTCAGAAATTATGCAGTTTGGTTCCTAGATGGTCCCCTATAAATTTAATCGAAATCGGAGTAACGGTAGCAACGCCGCCACCATGTCATTCCGAAATTGCACCAAGTGGCATAACTTCTGAACTATTCAATTCTTTTTTATGAAATTTTCAGAAATTATTTAATTTGGTTCCTAAATGGCCCCCTAGGAATTTAATCGAAATCGGAGTAACGGCGCCTACGCCGCTACCATGAAATCCCATTAAATGTAAATATCTTATTTACTGCTAGTCCTATTTCGCTCAAATTTTTAAGGTATTTTGGAGGTTGATTTTTAAAATATTTTTGCTATTATTTTATAATTTAGCCTTTAAGGTATCATCACAGTGTGATCAGCCGAAAAATAGCCAATTTTCGCGATTGTTTTTCGGATGGATAGGATGGGGGAATGGGATTGAATTTTTTTTACGATTAATACCACTATTTAACAATACAAAAATATTTTTTTATTCATTTTTATTTATTTTTTATAATTATTATAATTTTTTGAAAAAAGTGTCTTCAAAACAGGGCGAAAATCGGTGCCCACGATTGCGGCCCCAGTTTGCATTTGAAAAACAAAAATCAAATAGATTATAAATCTGTAGGTAAGCCGCTATGTATCTATGGGAGCTTTTTTTTCTTTTGAAATCTTTATATTTTTCCGTACGAAAAACTGAAAAAAATTTTATAATTTTTATTCGAACCGCCGCCATTTTTTTAAATTTCAGGAAAAAAAAGCTCCCATAGGTACATAGCGGCTTACCTGCAGATTTATAATCTATTTGATTTTTGTTTTTTGGATGAAAACTGCAGCCGCAATCGTGGACACTGATTGTCGCCCTTTTTGAAGACACTTTTTTTCAAAAAATTATAATAATTATAAAAAATAAATAAAAATGAATAAAAAAAATATTTTTGTATGGCTAAATAGTGGTATTAATCGTAAAAAAATTCAATCCCATTCCCCCACCCTATCCATTCGAAAAAAACCGCGAAAATTGACTATTTTTCGACTGATTACACTGTGATGGTACCTTAAGTATTTTGAATTACAACAATTTCTTATGAACTTTAAGATGAAAATATAATTTCACGGTATATACATATATTTAGTAGAATACTGTTTTAAAGTTTATACTTGCGTGCAAATGATGCTTATACGAGCAAGTATCCTTAATTTTTACTTAAAAGTATATTTGCATGCAAGTATACTTACTCGTGGAAGTCTTGCATAAGGGCCCGTCCACACGCTCAAGCTTTACCACCGACTTACCTGCGCAAACCAGGTTTGTGCAAGTAAGTCGCTACGTTTTTTCCCGTCCATACGTACATGTTTACTTGCACAAACTGGTTTGCGCAAGTAAGTCGGTGGTAAAGCTTGTGTCGTGTGGACGGACCCTTAGAGACATAATTTACTTTTTTTTGTGATTTGTTACGTCTTTTTTTTTTATTAATAAAGTAAGAAAAAAATAATAAACTTAATAAAATTCGTTTATTGTTTCAAATAGAAATCTCACATTAACTCTTTATTATCATTATCGTTATTATTTTTAATAATTGATGGAAGTAATAACAATAAAAATGAACGAAGACGAAACACCTTAAGAGGGATCATTAAATTTATGATATGAATGAATAACAACAGAACAGCTGACAACAGGCTTAATAAAATAGCGTTTATATTATTTTTAATTACCAAGTATTAAAATTATTTTATATAGACTATAGATACCATCAAAGAAACAGAAGATTAAAAATTTCTTTATTAGGGAACGTTCATAAAACTACATAGTTCTATTTCGTAAACCTCTTTTAAACTCTTCCCCTTAGCAATGTAAGGGCTTTTACTGTGTAGGTTTTTTTTCTATCAAGTCTAGAAAATATCTTTTTTTGCTATAAAATATAAAAATTAACACTTTTTTGTAAGTTTAACGAAATATTTCCCTACAGAACTGTGTGACCAAATGGTAACAGTAAAGTCCGTTTAAGGTAGTTCTGTCAAATTTCAAAATATCATTATGGTACCATCACAGTGTGATCGGCCGAAAAATAGTCAATTTTCGCGATTTTTTCGGATGGATAGGATGGGGGAATGGAGATGAATTTCTTTTTACGATTAATATAGTATATTTATTTAGTTTAGAAATGACGTCATTATTATCTCTTTTCAATTTGTGACGCTAGCTGTCCTTTAAAAAAATTATACGATACTGATCCTTAAAATTGTACATAAATTAAGTTTATTTCCATTTTTTCTTTTTCTCATTCTTTTCAATTGCCAAATTATATAAGATTTCACTTACGAATTTGTGTATACTGAATGAAAGTTAGAGAAAGATAACATACTATTAAATTAGGTATTATTAAACAATTTTTACCAATAATTTTTTATTTGACCCACCCAGTTCAATTCATATTTTTATGATACCTTACTGTGGTACGTTACTACTTAGGTATCATAAAAATATGAATTGAAATGGGTGGGTCAAATAAAAAATTATTGGTAAAAATTGTTTAATAATACCTAATTTAATAGTATGTTATCTTTTTCTAACTTTCATTCAGTATACACAAATCCGTAAGTGAAATCTTATATAATTTGGCAAGTGAAAAGAAAAAAATGGAAATAAACTTAATTTATGTACTATTTTAAGGATCAGTATCGTATAATTTTTTTAAAGGACAGCCAGCGTCATAAATTGAAAAGAGATGATAATGACGTCATTTCTAAACTAAATAAATATACATAGCGGTTTACCTACACGGAGAGAAAAATCATATAATTTTTGTAGATAAAATTTCAGAAAAATTACCATGCTCTCTTTTAATGCATGCGCGATCGACGACCAAAGTAAAAAATATAGCATGGTAAAATTTAATGTGGTAACACAACTTCTATCACACTCTTATGCATATATGTTATAGTTTAATTCTTGTTGTCGTACTCTTTCATTTGCGTATTTGACTCGCAACCTTATGTTGCTTCGGCTGTACCTGTAAAAACTTCGAAAATGCCCGATCTTTTCCGACCTTTGATTCTTTATGATCCATACAAAAATGATTGGCAACAATATATTCTAATACTGAAGATAGTGGGGTAACAAAATGATGAATTAAACGATGACCATCCGTCAAGACATTCTAATGAACACTAATTCAACACCACACGACACCACACAGCTAACCAGCTACTTGCAAAACCAACAGTCCTGCTATGTGACCTTCATATATGATTGTGTTGATACGTTCTGCAGCTTGCCTCGCTATGTGACAGCGTTGATACCTTCTCTTTCTTTCTTTCTACTATTAGCTTCTTTTCTTCTTTTCTGCTTTTCTTCTATTTTAAGACAGCATGGTAATTTTTGTAAGAAAAACAATTAAACTGTTGGCTATGAAACTTTTTACTGTGCTGTTTTACAAATTTTACGGAGGTAATATTACGGAAAGAACATTCTGTCCTTTAAATTTTCTATGATTAATTATAATTTTTATATTTTTACCGTACAAAATTGAATATGTTCGCCTTTTACACGTCGATTGTAATGCTGAGCACAGTAATTTTTATATGAATTTTCTCTCTGTGTACAAATTGGTAATCTATTTGATCTTTTTTTTTCAAATGAAAACTGCGGCCGCAATCGTGGGCACCAATATCCACCCTTTTTTAAAGACACTTTTTTCAAAAAATTATAATAATTATAAAAAATAAATAATAATGAATAAAAAAAAATATTTTTGTATTGTTAAATACTGGTATTAATCGTAAAAAAAATTCATCCCCATTCCTCCATCCTATCCGTCCGAAAAAAAATCGCGAAAATTGACTATTTTTCAGCCGATCACACTGTGATGGTACCTTAATAATAGTTTCAAATTTGGAAATTTAGTTAGAAGGAAATTTTGGGGGCAGAATGTATTTAATAGAACTAACTTTTTCGATCTAGTTCTCGAGTTTAGATTTTCAAAATTTTTAACGTAAAGTAGACAACTGATAATAGAAAATAGCCATCTTCTAAGTTATTGTGACAATAATCGAATCAATTTTTATACATTTTACTATATTTACGAAATTTGTCAAAAATTGTTACGTATTTTGTAACCACCGTTACATTTATTGGTTAATATTTTAAAATATTACTTATATTATGTTGTTAAATATAACAATAATTTAAACATTTTATTAGAATTACGTAATTAACATTAATTTATGTAGGGATAATATTTTATTCCCTTTTTATAATTAAATTTTATATTCATATTTTTATTGTTTTATTCAAAATGATTTACTTTCTTCCTCTCCTCATACCTCTTTGCCGCGGCTGGCGCTGCCATAATATAAAATTAATTACAATAACATTTTTATAACAAAAAAAAAAAATAATAATGAAAAAAGAATATTTTTTATTTTATTTTTTGTATTACCATTTTTATTACATACGAAAGTGACAACCTGATGACAATATCCTAGCAGGAGACCAAAATGAAAAAGGACATATTTTTATTATCTACAATATTGCATCGTAAACAATGAAATTGTTTTTAATATTTTTGATAAATATTTAAGTAACATGACACGATATAAACAAGGGTGTAAAAAGAAAATTAAGAAAAGCGAAAATTTAAGGAATGAAAAAAGTATTTTAAACATTTTATTTATAAACAGAAAAATTTTTAATGAAAATTTTATACACGTATGTACAAATAAAAATATAGAAGGGAAAATAATTCTTAAACTGTAGAAAAACTCAATTGTAGGAGTATATTCAAGGATTAAGTTTCTTAAATAAGTGCAATAATTAGCATCACGTTAAAAGTTCAAATATTATACGTCCCGTAAAAACAGGCAACATTGCCTAAATTTTCGATTTTTGTATTCAAATAAAATGAATTAAAATAATTTGAAATTTTCCAGATATTTAAATGAGTAGTCAAAAAAATAATCAGTAAAAGGTTAAGATGTCAATGAATTAATAACTTTTTCCAGCCATATTTTTTATTGAAATATAAAAGACTAGTAAAATTCTTAAATGTAACATTATTATTGTCCACACTTGGTTTTAAAACGTGGTAGAATTGAAATTTTGGGTAGTTGATCTAGCCACATATTTACGTTAAAATGCAATATTTTTACCGTTTATATTAGGTGTCCAGGGACAGTATAACTTTGCCAAACCTGCGATAACCATTATTCAAACGAATTATTTGATAATGCGCGAATAAATATGTAAATGTGAAAATTATTTAATATAGATACTTATGAGATTATGTAATTTTTCGTATTATAAAATTACCTACCCGCAGAGTTTTATAATTTCTGAAATACCAGCTAAAGTTTACAGATTCTTTGAAAATACAGAGAAAGCTCAACTGAGGCCGTTAGAGGAGGAATTGTTAAATGAAAAAGTCATAGTTCATGGGCGTCAATGCTTCTGATTTATACAGAGCGTTCATAAAGTTGCGGAACAGCTGAAAATCTCAGTTAATGTTGACTTTATTGAAAAATAACCCGGACAAAAGTTTCATGGGAAGAAATGAGGAACTAGAAAATGACCTCGAATTTGACCTTGAACATGACTTTGACCAACCAGTATCATATTTTTTTCGTTTTTATGACCTTCACACGACTTTGGGATATGAAGTATGAATATGGTTTTGAACGCAGAATTTCCCGCTCTTTCCGAATCCCAGGTCAAAAGTAGGGGTTTCCATTTAAAAAAAATTGACCTCCAAATTTTGGTCAAGGTCATGTTCAAGGTCAAATTCGAGGTCATTTTCTAGTTCTTCATTTCTTCCCATGAAACTTTTGTCCGGGTTATTTTTCGATAAAGTCAATATTAACTGAGATTTTCAGGTGTTCCGTAACTTTATGAACGCTCTATATATTTGCATAATTTACTGTTACAAACAGCTATTACTTAAAAATGATAAAACTTCAATACGTACATTTTTATCAGTGTTTATGTTTTTAACACAAGATAATCGCAGGTAAAAAAATAGACAAGACGCCGCACCAGAGTTAAATTGTAAACAACATACTAACACACTCAAACATATTTTCTTTGAAACACGGAGGGGTGCCATTATACACAGCTTGTGTGATAACGTAATTATTAAATGAGAGCTTGCTAAGTACTGATTAACCACATGAATTAAAAAAAAAAAAATTAATAATTCCAAAAAATCGGAACTGCTAATACCAGAAAAAATTATATGTCATTAGTAATTTGTTAGAAATATCTTACACCTAAAAAAAGGAAAAACGTTTCAGGCATTATGAGTAATTTTTAACTCAAAGTATGGTATGGGAAAGTTGTCTTCAATATAGGCAAAGGTGACTGACTTTACAATTTGATTTAAATTTTGTAGTATTTTTTAAAGTATAAATTCAACAATAAATTTAATATTTTTGTGGTCTTATTTTTAATAGTACTTAATGTTTGATGGTAATTATATTTGTTTCAGGTCGATTACAATCGGCATCTTGAAGAAATTGCATCGAAAACTTACCGACTAATATTAATCACTGTACAAGAATGTCTTACAATCAGCAAAGAACAGATATTAGCAGCGGTGAATTTGCTAGAAAAATGGGAAGCATTCAAAAAACTTTCAGCTAACAGTGGTGAGTAAAATAATTAAGAAAAAGTGTATCTTTTTTTTAAAAATAGTAATTGTTGATAATTTATGAAAAAAACGCAGTAGCGAATTGTCTGAATAACCCAACCAGCCAGGGATTACTGTTGTCCCCGTACACTACTGCTGCAATATAATATTTTTTCTTATAATCAATTTAATAAAATATAATTTCATTTAAAGATAACGAAATAAGAACTATGTCTGAAGAAACAGAATTATTCAAAACGAAATTAAAATATTTACAATCGACCGTTGAATCATTTCCGACAAATAAATATGTAACAAATAGAAATAATGAATATAAACAAATTTTGAATCGTATTCAAACACTTTATTCACATGTCGAACGAGAAGGAAATCTAAATGCTGGCGGTAAATTTGAATGGATCGATTCAACGCTTGTAAAGGTTAGTTCAAAGGGGAAACATTAGAAAGAACAATGGGCAAAACTATATGGGGAGCTGCCCCCTAGCGCCCAAGGTTGAGATCGGTGCCGATCGATAGCCCTGGTCAAGTAGTCCAATTTTGTTAATGGGCACGTTCATGGAGAATCTGGCCTTCAAAAGTTATAGAACGTCAAATTGTCAAATGTACAATGCACGTGGCCATGGCCAAACGGGATACTCTATATAGGTATAAATGGGTTATGAGACATGTGGTGGGCCGGCCTATCACTGTGTAAAACCACTTTCGTGGCAAGTAGCCTAACCTCGTTTTTTCACGTGGCCTATGGCAGAAGACGTACCGAGCGGCTTCAAACCTGTACATTGGGTGTATCCAAAGAGAAGTTTGGGAGTCCTACCGGTGGCGATTTCTGGCAGACCCCTTGGAAGACTGTCGAAATAAGGTAGTCCGAAGTGTATCCTCCCGAAGGGGCTCTAATGCCCGTTGCAGGTCAGCACACATCGTTTCCTTAAGAAATGGCCACGTGAAGTGTACAAAACCTACTGCACGTCAGAACTTTTGAAGGCCAGGTTCTCCATACCTAAGAGGGCTATATTTGTGACCTACTAGGAAGGGCCTTTCAGAAAATACATATCTCACCAGTGAGCGCTGGGGGGCAATTTTGCGCATTTTGTCGTACAATTATTTCCCACACAGCCACAATTAAAAATTGAAAGTTCATAAAAAAACATAATTTTTAGCAGAAAATCACTTCAAGTCACTTCGTACTCACTTGGATCCAGTTTAAACCTCTTTTCCCCGACCATAATGAGTAATTCTTAAATTTGTTTACAGACTTTATCCTTGACAAATTATAATGTAGCATTAATCTTGTTTTTAAAAAAAAAAACTACTTTTTAGATCACTAAACTTGAGTAATAATTTTTAGTGTTTACGAGATGGCACTTGGCTATTAATTGACAATGTAAATCTTTGTAACCCGGCTGTGTTAGATCGTTTAAATTCCGTCCTAGAACCGGGTGGCAGTCTAATTATGGGTGAACGTGGTGTTGACGAAAATGGTCAACTAATTAACATCAAACCACACCCGAATTTTAGATTATTTTTAACCATGGATCCCAAAAATGGAGAAATTTCTAGGTAAATATAGTTTAACACAGGGATTCCCAAAATTTTTGCGTCGATATGCCAAATAGTAAATACAACTAAGGCCCGATTTACATTAACGCTCCGCTCTCTCCGCGATATCACTCCGCTCCCGGTTCGATAAAATATTCTTACACAATAAACAATGAGTGTATTCACATCATCACTCTGATATCGGTCCAATATCAGTCACGGTTCGCTCTCGCTCCAATGTCACTCCAATATCAATACCACTCAAGTAATATTTTATCGGAGCGATATCAGACTTGTTATGGCTTGTATCTATAGTGTAAACACTTTTTTGATTCCACTCCACTCCGCTTGCATTCAATTGTTATAAAAAGATATTTATATCGAACTGAGACCGAACTGGGAGCGTACCCAGAGCAGCATTATAATGTCAATAGTAGTGATGAGCAAAATTAATCTTGGTCTTGCAGTCTTGTCTTGGTCTTGCATTTTTTGAAAGACCAAGACCAAGACCAAGACTATGTATACCAAGAGCAAGACCAAGACTATAAGTATAGCTGCAAGACTAATACCAAGACTCAAGTGAGCAAGACCAAGACAAAATCAAGAAAAAAGCAAGACTCTTGCTAAACTATTTAAATAGTTTGAAAGTATAATTAATACCGTAAAGACAGAAAATTCTGATTTTAGAAGGAAAAAATTCGCTAATAAAAAAATGTAAGAAAGTGCAAGATTTTTTAGCAATACCAAGACCAAGACTGCATTTTACAAGACCAAGACCAAGACTCAAACTGCTCTAGCAAGACCAAGACCAAGATTCTTAATGCAAGAACAAGACCAAGACTTGCAAGTCTTGGTCTTGGTCTTGCATTTGCTCATCACTAGTCAATAGAGAACGAATAGGTATCAGCATGATATCAGCACTGTAATGTGAATACAACAGGATTATATCGAACCTGGATCGGAGTGATATCGTACCGAGAGCGGAGTGTTAATGTAAATCGGGCCTAAAATATTTGGTGGGTCAAGAAAAAATTTTAAATGAAGGAGAAAACATATCGCCCGCATTTGACCCACGGGGAACACTTTGGGAACCCCTCGTGTAACATATTGTATTGTATTGGGTAAATAATATAAGACGTATGTATTGTTAGAGCCATGCGTAATCGTGGAGTCGAAATATATTTATTACCGCCCGAGGAAGAAGTAAGGGAAGAAATTTTGATTAAGGATTTCCAGTCAATACTACACGAAATTGGTCTTAAAAATCCTTATGTTATTCGCGTGTTAACTAAAGTTCATCTATATATCCACAATAACATTGTTGGTAGGTTTTAATTTTATAGCGTATACAGGATGTTTCACATCAAACATTCTGATTTTTAATAATTAAATCTATATTGCAGGTGAAAAACCAAATGTAACCCAATTAGTACATGCGGGATTTTTAATCTCTCAACAAATCGCTCGTGGTTTAGACATACAAAACTCAATCGAAACTGTTATCAATGATGTCTACCTTGAGGGAAAAACATTTCCACAGTTTGAATTATTGAAAGACGAAATAAAAACTATTGTCACTTCCCAGTTTGATAATAAAGAAACGATTACTTTAGGAAATTCCACTCTAAATACACTTCAGTTACAAAATAACCCAACATTTACACTGATTCAACAGCATACATCTATTTTCACAAATTCAAAACTTATTGATGACGAGGAATTAATACAGTTTTTATTGATGCTCTATTTCCAAAAATCAGATTTAAATAGCCTATATTTACGTGAAAAATACATAGAATTAATTTTTGAAAATTATTTGAATAAACTTTCAAATATCAATCAGTATTACAAAACTATTAGTGCGTTGTATAATAATTTAAAATCGATACAGTGTAGTCATAGTGAAGTTACAAATTTTCCAATTGATATAAGATGGATGCCTGAAAGTGGTTTGAATTTCTATTTAAACTTAACGCAAGCCACATACTGTTCAAATTTGATATCATTCTTCGTATATTATCAAACACGACGCAACACATATGCCTTCAATGGCGACGGCGACAGTACTCAATCGTCTCAAGGCACAAGTTTAACAATATTTGAATTTTCGCAAAAATTCACCACCAAAGAACGTCTTATTCAAAATAAAATCGTCAAATATATCGTAAATATTAAAGAACTGTTCCATAATATCATTCAAAAACTATTTCAAGATCGATTGGCTGAAATAACCGATGATACGATTGTCAGTTTGATCACCGGTATCGAATGGTATTTCCGTTTGATTCGTACAAGCAATCTACCAATATTTTTAAGTAACACGAAAACGAAAAAATTACATCACGATAATTTAAATATGTTACAAATATATTATCGATTTTTCATAAAACATCTGATCATAAAAATCATTCGAATCATCACGTCCGAAATGTATGACTACGCGCCATTTAAAGACTTCATTCAAATCATAAAAACAATTGAATCGTGTCAAATCACGTCCGGATCACCGTTGATACCTGTTCGTAAAAAATTCATCAAACATACCAATCGATCGTATGTACTGTGTAAAACTGAACCACAAATGATAAAGTACAGAAATTTCATCACAACTGCCATGAAATTCGATATTCCCAACAAACTCCATACATCTCTGGACGAAATGGATCGTGTAGAATTCAATCGAAAATTATTATTTTTAACCGACGAAACAACGAGAGAATTTATTGAGAAATTCTCGAAATATTATTATAGCTTCCTCATCAACGGCATGGCCGCCCAGATTAGTGATTTCGATTTCGATCCAGAATCGGTATTTAAATATTTCCAAAATGAGGAAAATCAAATTGTTAGCAACGCGACTAAATTAAAAATTATTCCAGTCATTCACCATTTTATACAGACACTTTTAGTATTAACATTTCCGGTGTTTTATGAGGATTTCGACACAATTAAAGATCCCGAGGTGCCACATTTACATCAAATTGTTGAATTTATCGAAACTATTCCAGCCAAATACAACACAATCCCGGCAATGTTACACTGTCAACTAAAAACATTTATTAAATTACTTGAAGAACATAATATTTCAAATACAATAATTCAATACACTATCACATCCTTACAAATTGCTTTCTACGAATTTACGGACAATATAGCTTGTCGTTATCCAAATAATTATATCCGAAACACGGACGACATGAATCCGATGGAAACAATTCACATACATTGTCCGCAATTGACTTATCTGTTAACAAACATTTTAATTGATTCGTCAATAAACTCGGGAAAAGTGATCAAATTTTCCTCATTAAAAAATAATAAACAAGAAAATGACAATTTGGATTATCTATTAAAATTACTCGAAAATCGTACATGCTCCTCATATATCTTTAAATGTGATAACGTTATGAATTACGCGAACGCCGTTTTACATTCGTTCACAATATTTTTACGAGCATTAACAAAATCATTAAATGGCGACGATGTAGAAATCTCAATGACAACATGTTCGATAATTTGTGGATACATCGAAAATTGTCACGATCTTTTAAACAGTAAAGATCCGAACGGTGATGATATCGCGTTAAAAAGTATCTGTCTGTTCCTTAAAAAAAGTAAACGATATTTAAAACAATTTTGGGAGTATCGCGAAGACATCGAACGATTTTTGCACGAAATCAAATCGAATCCGGCGAAAGATCTAATTCCACTTGATCTCGATTATTTTTATCATAAATTGATTTCTGTCGCATCCGCAATTCATATCGGAATTGGATACTCGAGAGCGGCAATTTGTTGTCAAATTCCACCAATTGATCCATTTATCATTCATGAACTTCGTATAAAACATTACAAAGAGGATCAAAACATTTTAGAAAAACTATGCGATGCTCATAACGCTCATGTGAATATTTCGGATGACTGTACGAAATTTAAACATGAATTATACACGAAATTCAAAAATGCAATCGATTTGTTAAAAACAAAAACAAATCAATTCGATAAAGCCGAACGGCCCAAAGACCAAAAATATGATGATCTTTATCAAGTGGTCAATAATTTCCTTAACAGTCAATTACATGAAGTGTTATCGATTGCCAAAAATGTTTATGCCTCTATTTGGGCACTGATTGAAGAATACACGCCGAAAAAAATGGATCGATACACGGAAAGTTTACAAGCATCCGAATTATGGCTTTTATCGGTGAAACGCTTTCTCAATCAACTGGCGCAGTATCAGTTGCTTCCAGATATTGTGTACCCAATTCAAATTGGCATTTTTGAACTTCAACATGGATTGACTACGATGAATTCGTTGTTAAAGACGCTGATAGTGTACGATGAATATAATTTTAGTCGATCAAATTTTAATAATCAATTATATCGTTTGATTGTGTTTCCCACATTTCACTTTTACGAATTCGATTATGATACTTGGTTAAATACTTTAAATATGGTGATGAAGAATCAAAAACAAGCGGAAATTTTACAAGAAATGTTAAGGTATATAATATAGATAACGTATTTGGCAGTAAAGTTGTAAAAAGATCTATTTTAACTTTTAATAGTCTAATAGCACTAAATTTTATCTATACATTAATTTTAGAGTAGACATAAAAATTTTTTAAAAAAAGATTCTTGTAGGGATTGCCAAGGAGAACATTTGTGCAAAATGTGAACTCCCGGAAATGTTTTTTTATATCATGAATAGCGTTTTTTGACCTTTCACCGCTTACGTAGCGAAAACGGTGATAGATACATTAAAAAGTGTTAAGACCTTTCTTGTAGAGAATCGAATTCTCTACAAAAAAAGTTCGCGAGAGCACCTGTCTATCTTATACAGGTGAAAAGATACAACGCTCCAAACGCGCACTAAAAATTCACTTTTTCTAGCGTTCCGATAAGGTTCCGGACGGCACACCCTGCCGGAACGCTAGAAACAGTGGATTTTTGAGTGCGCGTTTGGACCGCTGTATCTTTTCACCTGTACAAGATAGACAGGTGCTCTCGCTGACTTTTTTGTAGAGAATTCGATTCTCTACAAAAAAGGTCTTAACACTTTTTAATGTATCTATCACCGTTTTCGCTACGTAAGCGGTGAAAGGTCAAAAAACGCTATTTATGAATTTTCAATATTGTTTAAACAATATAAAAAAACATTTCCGGGAGTTGACATTTTGCACATATGTTCTTCTCGGTAATCCCTAGAAGAATCTCTTTTTAAAAATTTTTTATATCTATTCTAAAATGAATGTTTAGTAAGATAGGGCTTAAAATTAGTGCTATTGGACTATAAGTAATTACTAAATAGTGATAATAGTACTGTATATTGCTTTTTTAAAAACTATATCACTCAAAATTATAAAAATTTTAAATGCGTTAATTATGACGTAATCAGAAACAACAATCAGAAATAGCATACGTACATCACTGACCAGTATAATCATTATTTGAGCCTTTGAGGCTATATATAAATTTGGTCCAAACTTTAAATTTAGAATTTCTCTTCTTTTTTTCGTTATTAATCATTTTATTATAATAAAATCACCAAAAAATAATAATATACAAAATTTGAAGTGTGTCAATATTACGAATGTTTTACGATATCACTAAGAATTTATTGTCTGATTTATGACAATACCGGCACGTGACGTAATAGGAAAGGTGATCAAGGGAAGATGTGATGGCTTGGGAAAGATGTGTGTGTGTGTGTTTGCTAATGATCAATAAATTTTCCTCAAAAATAATTTTTTTTTAAAATTAGATGTATACCGATAATTTAAAACAAACTGTCAAATACCGTAATTAAAATTGTCAAACATTCATTCAAAGAATTTTGTACCGGTAAAAATTTTGTAGGAGCACATTATTATAGTACATGTCAACCGGTACAAAACTCCTTGAGAAAAATGTTCCACAGCTATTACTATTTTTGACCATTTTCAGGATTGTTCTCTTTTGTCTACAAGACAATTGGAATCTTGTCTGTTGTTATCAAGAAATTCCAAATTCCAATCAGTGGGACAAATTTTATCAACTTTTTAAAGTACTATTAACCGTATGGAATAAGAGGGAAGAGGAAAAACAAATTCTCAAAGAAGCCGAAGAATCCTTGTACAAAACAATGTAAGTCGATTTTCATTCAGTGAATAATTTTTGCGTGATGTTTTTAACGGTTTTCTGTTTATATTAAACATTTATAGACGGCCGTCATTCTATTAGAAATTTAATTAGTTGACGATAGATGGTCCCATTATGAATTTTTCCAAGCCAACACGCTGCGAATTGACAATATCTTTTTTTTTTTATTTTCAGTGAACGAAAAAATTTAACCGAAGACGATTTAAATGAAATTAATTTTAAAGAACTGTTCCCATCATTTTATGAAAAAGACTTCAGCGACTTGGTGACACCAACAACACTAGAACAACCAGTGGATGTAAAAGAAACTACAACACCAGAAGAATTTGCTGATAAAATTGTTTATAAAAATCTTTTAACAGATCGCCATATTGATTTTATTTATGAATTACACACCAATATTTGTCAATCGTACACCGAATCCGAATGGTTACATCAAAACAAAAATAGCAATAAACCAAATTTTATCAAATCTCTTATACAAAAATATAAAACCTACCTTTTACTCCAAAATAATGTTATAGCCGCATTAAATCATCGTCTTGATAAGAACCTCTTATCATCATTAATGTTTTTGTTGAATGTCGTAAAATCAGCCGAATCTTGTGAAAATGCCGAAGGTAACAAAAATCACTTTTTAATTTTTATACAGGCCAAAGAATTCAAGAGTTCCCATTTTGGTTATTTATTATATTTTTTGTCTCTTCTTCATTTGAATGACTCTCAGGTTATTCATCTGTATATTAACACTATTCAGTTCGCACGTCTGCGCAGTAAACTTCCTCAGGAGATAGCAATATTTTTAAAGTATTAAATTTAAAAAAAAAGACTATTTAAATAAATTTACGAAATAATACGGTACTTGACTGTATTTAAAATTTGTGTCAAATGTTAAATAATTGTATGCATTGTCATTACATATGTCCAATTTTAATGATGAAACTTAAAAAAATTTGATAACTATTTAGAAATTTTATTTTGAAAATCGCCATTTTTCAACAAATATTCAAATTAGTGAAAACGTGCCATTTCTTGAATATGACGTAAAATTTTGTAGCTAGATATGTCGATTTTGATAATTTTCATCGATGAGGTGAAATTGTGTTTTCATTTGAATATTTCTATTAGCTTATATATACAGTAATAATAATCGGCCAGAATTCTAATAAATACTTGCTTTTACTTTGACTTTTTATGAATATAATCAAAGTTTTGAGGTTATAAATATTGACATTGACGTTTAGTTGCTTCAAACTGTTACGTCACTATAGTGAGGCGTTTTTCCCGCCTTTTTCTCATTTAAAATTGTAGGGTTAGTTTTTTTGATGATTTTTTACAGAATCTGTCAAAAATAAAAAAATCACTTAACTGATATGAAAAAACAATGCTTTTAGAATATTTTTTTAACTTCAGTCAAGTACCCTATTCAACGTGCAAATGTTTTTTTAATAAAAAAAAAATAAAAAATCAACATAATATCAATAACAATAAAGTGATAAAAAATATAATAAACAATTTATGATAAATAATCACATAGAGAATGTGTTACTGGCCAATACCTGTCCGCGGTGCTGTTTTGGCTATCACACACATGTTGTGTGCTCGGACTGTAAAGTTTTAATTTTTGGAATTTATTTCTTACAGTGTTTACATCCCTGGATTTAATTCGCACTACTAAAACTTCTTTTGATTTTTATCGGGATGAATATTGTGGGGCTGTTAAAGACTGTATGTTATTAATCAATCCATTAAAAGAAAAAATCACCGAATTCTTAAAATCTTGGCCGGAACATCCAATTCTAACATCAGTAAGTACACAAAACTCAAATATACGTTCTTAATTGAAATATAATTTAAATATTCCATAAATTTCAGATTAAAATAATTGTCGAACGTATCGAAAACTTCGAAATCACTAGTCCTGTATCAAGATTTTTAACTGGATTTGAACTTTTATTGGGCAAATGTAACGAATGGCAACAATTTGCTCCAAAATCATTAAGTATTAATGACAATATTGAAATGATTACACGTTGGGTTATCGATATGCGTAAATTTGAATTGCGTGAATGGAAAAATGCGTTGAATAACGTTTTGGACCGTGTTAAAACAAACGCGAAGCGATTTTGGTTTTATATTTACAATATTATTGAACAATTTACCGATTACAGCGACGCAAATCGGATTAAAGAAGTGATACAAACGTTAAAGCAATTTTTGGAAAAATCACCAATTGGTGAATTTCATACACGTCTTGAATTAATTAAAACATTCCATTATCATTGTGTTTTGAATTCCACAAACTTGAAACATGGTATGATCATTTTTTTTTATGATTTTATTTTTAATTTTCAAAAATTAAATAAGATCGCTTTTTGAGACGATTAAGAAGTACAATAAACGCTTATACACCAATGATTCTTTTTATAATACACGTGCGAGAAAGAAAGAAACATATTTCGTAGTCTTTTTAAGAAAGAAAGAAATATATTTTTTATTCCTTTTAAGAAGGTACTACGAATATATAATTTGTATACAGGATGTTTCATGTATTAAATATGAAATACATTTATTTTTTATAAAAATATAAATTTTTAACTGATTATTAAATATTTTGCACTAAAATATATTGCAAACAATTATCATACACATGTGTATTCTATACAAATCGAAATCGCAAGTCACAGTTATCAACCTGTATATTCTGAATTTGTATTTAAAAAGAGATAGATCAGGGTGTATTAAAAGAATCTTTGCTGTATTAATGAATTCAAACGGTAAGTTAAAATTTTCAATGTTGATTTTGTCAAAAACTCTGCATCACAGTGAAAATTTCTATAAGAATTTTTGAAGTAGTCGATTTTTGGTAGGGGAAAATCTTATGGGTTTGCGTCACCGACATGTTAATGTTAAGAATATATCTCTAGCTATGAGTATGACGTGTACACGTATATACATATACAGTAAAACCTTTGTTAATCGCACAGTAATATTACACAAAAATTTGTCCAGCTAATAGAGGTGTCTGCACGTGCCCCGGGCGCCAGGTTTTGAGGGCGCCAAAAGTAGGCATTCCACGTTTTCTTTTTTTTTTGCTGGTCACTTGGTTTTTAGGAGGAAAAAAGTTTGAAGAAAATATTTATTTTTCAACGCTGCCCCGGGCGCCACTTCAGCTAGGTTCGGCCCTGGCAATAATCATTAGTATTTTTCGCAGCAGGTTATCTACTTGCCTATGTTAAGTGTTAAAAGAAACCGTCAGTCGTAAAATAGGTAATATATTTAAACATAATTGTAGAGAACATAGGGTGCCATTTGTTGCAAGCAATAAAAAAATTTAACTTTTTAAAAGTTTATGATCACTAATTAACACTCTCTCAAAAAATCATCCCATTTAAAGATGGTTAAAGTCAAGGGGTCAAACTAGTATGTCTACCAAATTGTGCCCGCTGTAACGAGTGAGTGACGTAACACAGCACACACACGACCAAAACACATGATGTATGGACACGAATATACCAATGTGTTAGTATGATATATTGATGATGATGATGTATACAGTTCGCATACATATAGTATATACTATGATGCCCACCGTATGTTACCATTAGTCAAGAATTAAAAATAAATTCATTTATTTTAAGAAAGATATCCCTTTATTTTGAGAAATTTTTTATTCAATAGAATTTTAACACTTAAATACGACACACTTCATATTTTTTTCTGTTTAAATTTCATGAGTTGATTAAAAAAACATGATACTTATTATGACGTGAACACCACGACGGTCAGTAACAGACTAAAGCAGTAGTGGTGTAAATTGCTACTTATTGCAACTTTCGGATTACACTTTTTTATATGTAGGCTTGATCTGTCTCATCTGTGGTTAAAGTATACTAAATATAGTATGTCTTCGTCAAAAAATATTGTGTCCGCGTCCGGTTAACAGAGGGTTCGCTTAAAAAAGTGCTGAAAAGCGCTTGTCCGACTATAGGAGGGGTTCGGTTATGTGAGGTATCCGTAATCAAAGATTCTACTGTATACATCAACACATTATATGCTATAATAGCAGTATATCTGTAACTCTAAGGGTAGCGTGTTGTGCAACATTAGTGCTGTGTATATCTGTTATTTCATAGTTTTCATGACCTATTAGTTTTAATTTTTAATAACCATAATCATACTTGGTAATATATTTTTAATATTTTTTTTTTCTGCAGAGAAAATAAGAAATATTTTATGGAATTTATATCATTTCTATGATCAATTTTCGGAATCAGTGGCGAATCGTATTAAAACTATTCGAGCACCGATTGAAAAAGAAATCAAAGATTTTATCAAAATTGTAAAATGGAATGATATCAATTATTGGTCAGTGAAAGAGACCGTAGAGAAAACTCATCGTAAACTACATAAATTTATGCGAAAATTTGAAGTTCGTAGTCTTATTCGTGCTTTACAGATTTTATTAATTTTTCTCTGTTTTAATTAAAATATTTTTCAGGAATCTCTAAACGAATCAACAGATAAAAATTGTTTAACACTTTCTAACGAGGATCAAAGCAATAAAGTAACAAATATCCTGCGTGCCTCAGACGGTAAAATTAATCCAAAAGATTACGTTGGAGACAGTATAAGCAAACTGGTAAAAATATGAAACAGTAGCATTAACAGAGTTGTGCGTGTAATTTACACATACTTGTTTTGATAAAAAACTGTAAAAACTGTAAAAAATGTAAAAAACTAATTTTTTTAAATTTAATAGATGAAAGTGTTACTGATGGCATTCAATATTTGCTATTGAAGTATTTGCTATATTTGCAAAATAAAACTTAATAATTAAGTAATTTGAAAATTAAAAATATAAATGGGTACAAACAGGAAAAAGAAAGGTTAGTTTTGACAGAATAGTTTATGAATTCAATATTATTGTTATTATAATTTAAAGAGAGATATACATATAGTAGTTTTTTTTTAATCTGTCAAAACTCAATTTGTTAATTTAGAAATTTAAGCTTTGTAGTCAGTTGTAAATCGCCTTCCACCAGCAGAAAATCATTTTTGTGTGGACATTTTGTTTACACGTTTTTTCATGTGAACTTATAAACAAATACTAACGGTCAAAATAAATTGTTTGTCAGTGAAATGACAAATGATTTAAGTATTTTACATTTTTTACAATTTTTTACGGTTTTTTACAGTTTTTTACATATTTTACAATTTTTTACATAAAAATGTAAAAAACTGGTTTTTTACATCACATGGCACAACTCTGAGCATTAATTTTATTACCGTTTAATTGTTTCAAACTTAAATTTTAGAATCAAACTCTACGATCGAACGAGCCCGAAACAGAAATCAACATTTTGCAGTCTATACAATGGAAAACAGATATACTAATCAATTTCAAAAAATATTACACTAACGCAAGAAAAATGGTTAAAACTACAATTACTTCAACAAAATACTCAAATTTGGTTGAAATGTTAAATGATTTTATTAAAAATATTATTGAAACTTCCTCGGATCTACGAAAATTGGAAGTTGATACAACATTATCAAAACCAAAACAGAAATCTCAAGCAAAAAGTATTTTACAACAGAAACGTAAAGCTCTGTCGGATTTATTTAAGAATTTGAAAACTATTGGTTTATCTTATCAAAGTGGTTTAGTTGAATTTCAACTCACCGATATCGAACATAATTATTTCTTAGCAAAACCCATTGATATAGATGCGGCTTTACAAAATTTACAAACACTGTATGTATATAAACAATTTTTTTTAACCCTTTGAATACAGATTGAGATTATTCATTAATGTCAATTCTTTTTGTAGAAACTGTGATAAAAATATTAAATTTGAATGGGAAGGTTGTGAAAAATATTATGTACGTTCGATATCCTATTATTCCCATCTGCTAATAACTCTTGGAAATCCATCCGCTGAACTTGGAGTACAAAATTTAGAACGTATTCGAGGTTTTTCCACTGACTTAATCGTATGTATTTTAAATAGCAGAATTCTTGTGTAATATTTTATTAATAATAAAGAAAACACTAAAGGTGCCTGTACACCGAAAAAATAGCAAAAACATGTTGAAAACAAAAATGTTAATAACAAAAATGTTATCGACATTTGTTTAAATATCTTTTGAAAATGTTAACATTCATTTGCTAATAACAATGTTTCTGATATAAAATGAGTAACATTTTAAATCACTTCAATGAGTATAGTTGTGGCATTGTTAATAACATTGTTATTCATAAAGTTAATAACAGTGTTACCAACATCCTTACTAACGATGTTAATTAGAAACAAAACATATGCTATTAACATACTTGTCTTTGAATTTTCTATACTTTTAGTAGAACTGTTAGTATTTTCAGTTTAAAAATGATTTCGTAGGAAGAACTAGCTTTCAATTGTAGTAGCTCCTGTGATGATTATTTAGAGTAAAAAATCAACGTAAAAAGAAAAAAAATTAAGGCTTCGTCCGTGCCTTCAAAAAAAAAAAAAACACACATAATGGACGAATTGTATTAAATAATTTAAAAAGAAAAAAAAAGATAAATGAAACCAGGAGACTTGTCATTTGAGAGTTTTCATTTTTTTAAAATGCCAAGCATTGCATTATTAATAGTCATAAACATTATCATATAATTTATTTTTACAAGAACTAATGAAAAAATAAATTTACAAGAAATGTGCAGAGACATATATTTTGTAAATATAGCTACAAAATAATAACAGCTGATATCTATGCAATCGCCTATTACAAATTAACTAACCGAATAATGCACGTAGAATGTTGTTAACATGTTTTATTCACAATTAACTTGTTTTTAACATTTTGTTATTGACATCTTTTGATCTAGACCGCCTCCAGATCGATAGCAAAAATTGTGCTGCTAACAATGTTATCAACAACTTTTTTAACATGTTAGTGAAAAATAGCGTAATATAAATGCGGAAAGTAAATGTTATTAACAAAAGTTAATAGCAAAAATGTTATTAAATATTTCAGTAAATTTTAACATGTTAATTGCAAATGTTAATAGCAAATGTTATTAACATTAATTTAACCAATATTAAAAAATTGTTAAAAACATTGCTAAAAACACGTGTTATTAGCTCGGTGTACACCCACCTTAAAAAATTTGGAAAATCAAATCGAGGCGTGGTTAACTATTTAGCATACTGCACTGAGTACTGAATCGAACATATTAACATATGTTTCCTAGAGATACCACAGGCATTAAATTATGAAGCATGACTCCATTTTAGTAAGCCCAACTTGTAACCACGGAGACTTGTTTATAAATATTAGATAAACCATTAAATTAATGGCTTGATCGCCATTAAAGTAATCATATCAATCAATTTCTTGAAGCAAACATAAAATTTGTTTGCTAAAAATGTTTGAAAAACATTTGAATGCTGTGTATTTGTAGTACACAGCATTCTCTCTAGTCGATTCTCTCTTCAATGGCTTACTGGTATGAAAATATTACATACATTGAACATTTTTATAGTAGTTTTTCTCATTCGTACCAGATGGCAAACGGTGACATTAAAAAAATGGTAGCAATTTGGAATTGTTCATTTTTATTTGAAATCAGTAAATTATAATGAAAAAATAAGAATGAAATTTAAAAAAAATATGCCAGCTTATATTTTGTAAACTAAATAACATAAATTTTGTGAATTGTCAAAACCTAATAAACAAAGCTAACCGTAGTTATTTTTTGGGGTAGTTTGCGTATCTGAATATTCAGATTAATTCGAGTAGGTAATTTTTTTTAATATTACAAATAGAATTTAAAACATAATAATATGAGGAACATATTATTATGGACATAATTAAAAATTTAATTTTAATATTTGTACAGATTTGTATGCACCGATTTCAGAAATTCCATCATAGATTTTATAAACTAGTTATTTTGTATAAATGAACAAGTAGTGTTATCTAGTGTATAATAGTATACTAACCACTTTAACTTGCAATTGGTTGTAAATCGACTAATAACTAATTTATTTTTAAGGTCGTTTTACAACACCAAATGTTATTTTATTTGGAAAGTTAGTTTATTAGTCAATTTATTTGTATTCTGTAATAAACGGTATCAGAAACATAAGTGACAATTTTGATTCATGCATTTTTCATTACATTATTATAACGCCTTGACGGTTATTGACGTCATATGACGTCAAGTGACTAATTCACACACCACTTCGTACGTCAACAATTCCATATAAAGTGTATTAGCTGTCAAGATAGTGTACCAGTTGGGCGTTTTGTCATTATAAGTTATGGCCGTCATGGTATTAATGTATTTTATCAGAATACTTGTTCTTTTTCACACTTATCACGTGTATACAACCACCTCAAGCTTCCTTTCCTTTTTTTTTGAATCCTGTCACTACTCCCAGGCGGCCATTAAATTTGTAATATTTTTTTTTATTTTTAGAATTCAATCCAATCCCAGAGAAACGTCATTATTGATAATACTCGAAATTTGTATTACCTGAGAATCCACGTTACCGAAATGACCAACATCTTCAGTAACACATATTTCAATATTTTGAAAGGAACTCAACATGAAATTAACTCTTTTTATAACTTTTTTGTCCACATCAATTATTTTGCGAAACAACTAAAAGAATTTTTATCTATTTCTGCACAAAACACCAAAGATAAACCAGTAACAGGAACAGACATAACCTCAAATCAAACTACTAAACTTATTGAAAATATTACCTACATTGAACAAATAAGCCTTCAAATGATCGACTATTTCCATAAGTTGGATTGTCAAACGCGAAATGTCGAATATGACTATGAATTTCAACAATCCTTAACGGAAGAAACTTTAATAGAGATCAGCTGTGAACTGGACGACATATTGGAATTTATTTTACCAATCAAAAGTGCAACAGTACGAGATAGCAATATGTATCCATTAGCGAATGTAATTGAAGAAATACAGCGTGAAATACAAGCGAAACGTAAAATTGTTGATCAGTTTATATCGAAAATTCGAAAAAAGAAAAATCAGAAACAAGCGTCAACTTGCCACTATTCTTGTAGTAGTGAAACACCATCGCAAGAAATGCAACGTCTTTTGCTTGACATTGAAAAATATGTTCACATCCTCTTGTTATCAATACAGAAATTATTTATTAAATATCAAAATATAATGAAAGAAAGTAATGATGAAGAATCGGGCGAATTACCGGAAAATTTACTAAAAGTAAAACTGCTAGAAGAACTAACTAACGATATCCAGATATTTGATATAGCAAAATTATTGTTTTCATTGAAACGAATCATTTATAATTTTAAAAGTTTATCAAATGATTGGGAAAAATGCTCCAAAATATTCAAAACAATTTTACCGCTGTTAAATCAATTGGTCATGTTGTATCAGTATTTTGTAACGTTGCAAGTTTCGACGTATCGAGCCTCATCTAAATTATCTTACGTGCTATTGAAGATATTTTGTGAATTATCTGTCAAAGTAAGTCCTTTTTACTTAAATAAGGAACACACATATTTATTTTTATTGCTTAAGTCTAGAGATGATCGATATATCGATAACTGTTATTTTGTAACTAGTATAGAAAGATAACAGTTATCGTGAATATCTGGAATACCCAGTAACTGGTTACTTAAATAACTCCTTTGAAAATATCGATAACATAGGTCAATATTAATATATTCGAAAGCAAGGATCACAGTAATTTATTTTAACCACCTACGGAGAATTTCAAAATGAACTATTCACCCTTAAAAATGAACTATTGTCTATTGTAAAGTTATCTATTTGTATTTGTAATTTTGTAACCATAAAATTGTTAAAATTGTTTATATAAAGCCTAAATCCTTGTATAGACAAGTATTTGAACAGATATTGCAGATTATTTAGAATCCGTCAGTATTATAGATCTGTGCATATTTCACTAACAGAACCGTTTATACGCATATCGAATATCTTACAATATGTTAAAATATCCAAATACCATACCAGTTATTATAATAACTGTTATAAATAACAGTTATTTTTCAGTAACTGTTATTGCAATAACAGTTCTTAGAAAATAACTGTTTAGCTCATCTCTACTTAAGTCTAAAAAAAAAAAAAAAAAAACTAAGAAACTTTTGATAAATTAATATCATTAAAAAAGTTTTATAGTTTAAACGTTTGCCATTTTCGAGCGTTACGTGACGTATATAATCGGTAAAATGATGGATTTAAAAACCGATTATCAAAACTATACGTCAATTTTCAATAAATTATCCGATTGTACTTTCATAAATATCATTACATCATAATAGTTTATATAAATGGTAAAATAAAAATAAAAAATAACAATCTTCAACTAATACTTCAAAAAAAAAAAAAAGATAATTGAAACATAATAAAATGGAATATTATAAGATGGAGATCTTACTTATATGGGAGGAATTTACAAAATTGGTCACGGAAATGGCACATATAAGGCTTTCTTTTTTTTACCACTCGTGGCGTTAATAATCTCAAAATACTGATGTGAATATAGCGAATATAGTAACATAAAATGAATAAAATAGAATGTAAATACAGTACTTATTCTCAAATGGAAACACGTCAGGATTGGGGAAGTGAGTGTTTTCATTTGAGAATCACCAATGTCGGTTGATGATATTTAATAATAAGGAAATACATAGAAATTACATATGTATGAAATAAACTCTTATAGTTTAAATTACTTTATACGGCGGATATCCAATAGTGACGTCAGCGAATTATATAATATACAATATAAATGATGCGACGCAAAATAAAAATTGTTAAATTTATTTTAAAAACGATCGAAAAACCCACTTTATAACTGAGTTGAACATTGAAAAAGATTCCAGAGATTCTATTCAAAAGCTAACAAAGATAATATAGAAGCTTGCGTTTCCATTTGAGAATAAGTACTGTACCGCTTTCGTATCGTACGAACACGATTGCCATCTTTGATTTAAACACTTTTTTGAATACATTGAGTTTCGTCTCCTTGTCTAATCTCCATACATAATAACCTCAGTAGCAATGTGTACAACGTATTGTATTTGTTTCCACCATGTTACGTCAGTCAGTAATGGCGGGCGTTTAAATTTTGATTTAAAATATTACAAATTATGTAGAAGGCTTTTTATATGGTGACCATTAGTATTGATGTTCTATTTTTTTATAGGGTTTTTGCACACCTGAAGGTCTCGATGCTGAAGATCTTGAAGACGATAGTGGTGAAGGTGACCAAAATAGCGCTGGTGGAATGGGTTTAAGTGAAGGCACAGGTGAAAAGGACGTATCTGATCGTATTGAATCTGAAGATCAATTGGAGGACGCAAAACGCGAGGAAGAATATGAAAAACAATCCAAAGAAGATCAAAAGTGTGCTGAAGAACAGGGTGGAATTGAAATGAGTGAAGATTTTGAAGGAGATTTGCAAGATGTAGATAAAGATTCCAATCAAGAATCAGAACAAGAAAATGAAGATGATGAAAAACAGATGGGAGAAACAGAACCAGGTACAGAACAACTTGACACTCGATTGTGGGGCGATCAGGAAGATGAATCAGACGATGAAGGTGACGAAGCTGAAGGAGAACAAGGAGATGGAGAAGATGCTGATAATCCTGATGCAGAAGGAGGTAAAGATAATAAAGGCAAGTCAGAAGGTGAGAAACAACTAGGAGCTAACACAAATGAAGAGGAAGAGGAAGGGGAAGAAGAAGATAATACTCAAAAACCTAATAACGATAATACTCAACAAAAGGAAATTAATGAATTAAATGAACCAGAATATGATGATGATCAAGTAAATCCTTACCATGGTAAACATGATCCATTGCCTGAACCAGAAGATTTTGATTTACCAGAAGATATGCAGTTGGATGACAGTGAACAGAAACAAGATAACGAAGATGAATCCCCTGAAGATAATCCTTTTGATATCGACAATATGAAAGAGAAAATGCCTGAGGTAAATGAACAAACAGATGAAACTCAAAATCAAGAAGATGAAAATAAAGATTCAGCAAATAATGAAGATAAAGAAGAAGAGGATGAAGACGATGACCAAATTAAACTACAATTAGAAATGGATAATTTAGATGAAGAAAAAGAACCTGAAAAAGAACCACAAACTGAAATGAGCGGAGAAAATCAAGAAACCGAAGATAAAACTAAACCGTTGGATGAAGATAAACAAAAACCTTCCAACGATAAAGTTTCAAAAGAAGAAAATGTACAAGCATCTGATCAACAAGATGCTCAAAGTGCTCAAGATAATATTCAAACAAGTGATGATCACGATGACACACAAAAGCGAAATCCAGACGATGAAATCAACACAAATGAAAACCAAAATGAAAAAGAAGGCATTGGACAAGCGCAACGAGAAGACATGAATCAAGGTCACTCAGGTAAAATACAAAAAACTGAAAGTAATGTGAGCAGTATTGATGAACAGAAACCTGAAAAACGTCAAAGACCTGGCAACACTGATTGCGATCGAAGTTTGGGTGACACATCAGAACCGGTAAAGAAACGATTTAAAGCCATGGATTTGGAAAAAGAAGTTACTGTGGAAGATGAAGACAGGACTGATGAAGATGGGCCCGAACAAAAAGAAAGTGAACACTATCAACACATCAAAGAATCTAAAAAGCATGATGCTCAAATTCTGGATGCGGCCACCGAGGAACAAGCCAACCAACAACAAATTCCTAACGAAAATCAAAATGATGATGCCAAGGAAATGGAGAATTCGGATGTTGAAATGTCTGAAGAAGTTCCTGAAGTGGTAGATGAAGCAAATGAAACGGAAAAACTAGAAACTGAAAAAGTAGAATCCGAAAAAAAGACAAACGCAAGAAAGAATAATGAAGGTATGTTTTAAATTTAATAGGTGGTTTGACATATTTTTAAAAATTATTTTAAATTATATATTTATTTGGATGAATTATAAGTAGGTACCGGGATTCTTCGGACAGGTCAGGACCGTACTTATTTCAATAAAATTTTGCAACTAAATTACATTAAATTATGCCACATTTGAATGAATATAATTGGTCAAAAATTACATTTTTCACCATTTAGAATACTAACAGTATTTTTTATTTGACGAAAGTAAGAAAATTCAAAAAATCGGAAAAAATTTTTGTAAAATATATTGAAAAGTTGTTGAATATTTAGACATACGTATTTACTAAGATTTTTTATTATTGAAAAACAAATTTTTAACAAGCAACTATACTTCTATCTCTCAAAATTGAAAACAATAAAAAAAGATGAATTTATTTAATTTAAATGACATGTCACATAAATCACATACATAATATAAACAAAAATACTTTTGATAGTCAATTAAAATAACAGTGGCACTTTTCAATTGTGCAGGTAATAAATAAAAGAAAAAAAAGGATGTTTACATAAAATACGTATAAATAATATTTTGATACACATATGTATGTGTGTGTATGTAACTTGTGTACGTTGTTTTTATGAAAATATTTTGAACTTTTAGTCACATTGAGTGCAATATGTATACCTGCATATGCTAAAGACGAAACTGTCTGATCCGAAAGAAATCCGATACCTGATTATAAGTAATGTTTTAAATACTTTCATTTCAACTCTACCCGTTGTCGCTAATTTGGTGTGTTTTAATAAATTTTTATTTTTTATAGGTGACCAATTAAATGAAGATATGGAAATGCGAATGGAAGTAGAAGGTGAAGTTATTGAAACCCAAGGAATCGCTCGCGGTAGTGAGACAACATTCCATACAAACTTTGAAAATATGATAGAACCGTACACAACTAATGATCTAGTCAGCCAAGAACTAGAAATGCGTCAAGAATTAGAGAGAAAATTAAGTGATTGGACTGAAACACCAACAGACGCAGAAGCCCACGCCACTTGGCTCACATACACATCACTAACGTCATCATTAGCCCACGACCTGTGCGAACAGCTTCGTCTAATTCTCGAACCGACACAGATTTCTCGCCTCAAAGGCGACTACCGATCCGGTCGCAGAATTAATATGCGCAAAATAATTCCATACATCGCGTCACAATTTCGTAAAGATAAAATTTGGTTACGGCGCACGCGACCATCCAAAAGAGAATATCAGATTGTTATCGCAATCGACGATTCACAAAGTATGGCCGATAATCATTCCAAGGAGCTAGCGTTCGAAAGTTTATCGTTGTTATCGAATGCATTAACGCTATTAGAGAGTGGCCAATTGGGTGTGTTGAGTTTCGGCGAAAAAACGGAATTATTGCATCGATTGGGTGATCAGTTCACCGATCAGTCGGGCGCAACAATTTTACAACGATTTAAATTTGATCAGAAAAAGACGAATGTGGCACATTTAGTTCAGTTTACTTGTGATATGTTTAAGCAGTGTGATTTGAATCAAAAGGCAGCTATCGCTAAATTGCTTATTATTGTTTCGGATGGTCGGGGCGTATATTCGCAGGGTGAGGAGGTGGTTGTTAATGCTGTACGAAGGGCAAAACATGAAAATATATTTATGATATTTGTGATTATTGATAATCCTAAGAATAAGGTAAGCAAAAATCATTTTCTCTAATGCTAGAGCCACACTAATGTTAACGTCTAACGTAATGTCTAATGTCTATAAACGCAATAATTATGGCACTAATATAATGACTTAAACTACGCGTAAATTGGGTGGCTACACTATAGCATTTAACGTATTATCTCGATAACAATCGTGCTAAAACAAAAATGGATACCATTTTTATTTTTAACTCTTTGCACTCAAGCAAAAAAAAAGTGAGTTGTAAATAGGCTGGTAAGACATGTAGCACATGACAACAACCGACGTTCTTTTTTGACGGATTCTTTTGACGTTCTAACCTTGTTTCCCCAAAGTTGAATACTAAATGCGCTAAATACGTCCTCAATGCTGTTTTTATTAGTTTTTAATTTAAAAAAAAAATAATTCAACGTGATTTTGTATTATTTTATTTACAATTTTTCTAATAAATAAATGTGTTTGCAGTTATTAAATAAAATATTCATGTAATGTGAAGTATGAGCAGTCATTACAGTTCAATATTCAGTGTGTCATGTGGTACATGTCTTATGATCCAACAGGCAAAACACCATTAAATATGGTAGAGTTAATGGACAAACCATCTTGTCATGCTGTACATGTCTTATAAGCGCAAAGGGTTAATTAACACTATGAGGCCCGAGCACTTTCATAGTAAACTTCCCCGGAAGCCGACAATATTTTTAAACAAATGTTATGTAAACAAGTACATAAAATGATTCCACAAAACATTAAATGATTCAACATGTATGTGTTATGCAGGTCAAAAAATGAGTACATAAACAAATATATATATATATATATATATATATATATATATATATATATATATATATATATATATATATATATATATGTGGATAAAATTTTATTGTAACTAAAAGATGAAGCCTAGATATTTTGATGATAAAATATATTATGTATATATTTATATGTACAAAAAATGAAAAGCGTCCGGCATGTGGTACATAATAAATTTTTTATTAGAATAATATAAAATCTTTTTTGTAAATATTTTTAAGTGTTTTGTTTATTATTCTAAATATTGATCGCGGTCGGCCTCTGAGGATGTTTTGTTTGGTTTCGGATGCCGAAGCCATGGGACTGAAAGTGTTAATATAAATCTTAATTTTATGTAAATACTGTTAATTTAAAAAGAGGAAAATTTTAAATAATTTTTATTTTAAATTTAAAACAATGGCATGAACGCTTTTATTTAAATGATGATATCGATGATATACCGTACTAGATAAGTACATAAACATGCAACATAAAAATGATTGTTCTTGTTGCCTGGAAATACATAAATAGACATATTATGTACATATGATACATATCGTACATATTTGTATGCATCCAGCGTAGAATGATGTAGTAGAATGTCCAGACATGTGTAGCCACCAATCTTAACGCCATAAATGACGCGCTAAAATACTTTGATGTGCCAAAAAAAACCGCTACCGGAGTTATCGCCTAATGCCTAACATCATTATTAATGACGTTAATAAATTAACGCGTTAAGTTCTGGTCACACCTGCATTTAATGTCGATTAACGCGATAATTAACGGCATTAACCGTTAGTGTGGCCCTAGGGTAAGCGTGCGATTGAGCAGCATATTGAGTTTGAAATTTTATTTTATTTCAGGATTCAATTTTGGATATCCAAATGCCTATATTCAAAGATAAGAAATTAATTGGTATGAAATCGTATTTGGAAAATTTCCCATTTTCGTTTTACATCATATTACGTGATATTAATCAGTTGCCGGCTGTTTTGAGTGACGCATTACGGCAATGGTTTGAATTAGTTACTTCGTCGACTGAATGACTGATTTAATTTATATGTAATTAGTTTTTAATTAGACAATGTGCCAAATATGAATAAAAAATAGTGTGGCCAGTTCTGTTAAATTATATTTTTTAGCGAATTATTTAACTCTTGTTAGCATATTTTTTATTTTAGTGAAAAAATATTTGATCGGTATCTTTCGGAATATAAAAAAGTAACCATTGTGCTACTGCTAATAAGGGTTAATTAATATTTAGTATTTTATTTAAAATAGCTAATTTTTGTATGCGCTTGTGTTTGTTATTTACCAATAAAATGTTACTGATTATTACTGGACAAAACTGAACGATTTATTTCAATTTTATAACTTCCTTGAACTCTAATAAGTCTCGCTCAAGTGACAGTAGGGTAAGAGGTTCTTTAAAAAAGGTAATTTTTACATGGAGTTTGAACCTTTGACAGCTTTGAAAAAATTTAAGTTGCCTCTCAAAGCAAAATATCTCTGGTTTTACGTCCGAATTAATTCCTCTCCAACAGATGACTCAATTTAAGGTCCATTCATCATATCTACAAACACTGAACGCCACAGACACGTATCGTGCCAGACACGACAAATATTATTTATATTATTGCTTTAGGCTAGCAATTTACCCTTAAAAAGTTGCTTAGAAATTGAAAAAGTGACCACGAGCGTTCTAGTGGCGGTTTTTTTTTTTTTAATTGATGCAGAATTTAAAATAAAATATAAAATTCAAATACTTTTTTTTGATTAAACCACGGCTTCAATGCTAAAAATTGATAAAAATAAATAATTTGACAAGTATTCTTATAAATGTTTGATTTTAGTCTACGTATTCATTCTAAAATATCATATTTGTCAGTAGCTTTTTCTCTCTCTAAAAAAATGTTATATTTTTTTTTTATATATCAATTGTGTTTAGAGAATACTACAAATACAAAATTTATACATGTATCTTACCTATTACTTTCATTAATTTCAACTTTTCACAGTGACGCCGACATTTGGTAAAAAAATAGTATTGGAATTTTTATTCCTTTTTAAATTTTGAATCGATTAAAAGAAAAATCAGCCACTAGAACGCTCGTGGTCGCTTTTTGTTAAAAATTAGGGTTAAGTTGCTACTCTACTTTTCTTATGGATGTATTCATATATCTATAGCGTAACGTAACCGTAGAGACACGTACAGTGATAGATAGTGCCCGCACAGCATTCTTGAGAAGAATATTTTGTCTGTGCTGGAACGTGTCTGTCGACCTTGTACGGCTAGTATGAATGCATGTTCCGAAACGTACAGACAAAATTCCCTGGGAACCCTGAAAATAGTTCAGTAAACTTTTTCTCCATATCACGAAGCTTTTTACATACTGTTTTTAAATTTTTTATTGTTGGGTAAAGTCAGGCTTATAATTCATTTTTTTTTCATCGATAAAAATTCAGTGCTAATTCGTATCATACAAATGATTCGAAGACAACTCGACCTTGTCCAAAATTAAAACGTATAACGTAAAAGCCCCCATTATGGAACGGTATCTAATACTGGAACAGTTTTGACATTTGCATATTTATTTCTTTAATTAAGTAAGGAAACATTAAATGCGAGGTGAATTTAAATTGAATAAAAATCATTCTACTAATAATAATTTTTGTTATCAGACGTTTCGTTCATAAATAACTTCATTAATATGTAAATGTCAAAACTGTTCCAGTGTTAGATACCGTTCCATAATGGGGGCTTTTACGTTATGTATTTTTATATAGACCCACACCCCTAATAACCCACCCCTTTATTCAAATGGTTCCTCATAGTCTGTGGCATATGTTCATAATATAATTAGTCCTTTGTCCTTTTTAAGTATAAAACAATAACCTAATTGTATCGGTTGTTTTAAAAATATTAAACCAATTAAAATCAACGAAAATACTCATACAGTCCAGAAAAAAAAGCATCATTCATTTGTCATCGAATTAAGGGAAATTTAGTTCTCAGAGGAGCAGACATGTGACAAAATTTTTATTAGGCCCATAGGTACAAGAATTGTAAATTCAATCCTGACTTTTAACAAGCTTTTCAATTTTCTGTATTTGTTAAGTTATCAAGTTAAGTAATTTTGTAATTGAAAAAAGTTAAGTAATATTTATAATGGTTCGTAAATTCACTTGATTCAAAACTATTTGACTTATTATTTATACTTCTGCAAAAATAGTTATAGGAAAAACAGTGAAAAGGATTTAATATGAATAAGAAGATTAGAATCATACTGCGGGAAATTCAAAGAATTACCAGTAATTATTTCATGGATTCAATTATTTGGAATATCACTTTAGAATCCTTTTTACCCGCAACGAAATAGAGTAGGTAACCCACTTTGAAAGTGAATTGCTTCTTAATCAGATTTGATAAAAGTGGATCCAATCATTTCTAGAATATTCCAAGATTTTCAGGATAAAAGATTCGAATGTTTCGAATTCCAAATTTCATTATAATTTTAGAATAAGCTTGAAATCTTTTAGAGCTTTTTCGTCGTTTTATTATTTTATTTTAAACCAGCCGTACCCGTGACGTTGTTCACGCGAAACGTTGAGTAGTTTCTTCTTCCAATTTGTAGTTTCTTGCAACACAAAATGCATTAAATTGTCTCCAAATTGACAATTGTGTATTTATTGTATTTTTCGGTACACAATTAGCAACATTTTTTTTTTATTTAAAATTCAAAAAAATTTCCAAACTACAAAATTTATTTATAATTTTTGTTACTATAGTTATGAAATATGTAAATTGGCGTAATGTGTGTAGATGCTCAAAATAGTTTTTCCATTTTCCCGTGGGAATGAGACATTTTCCCGGAATAAAAAGTATCTTAGATGTTGACCCAGGTAATAAGTTATCATCACACTAAATTTCATTAAAATCCGTCCAGTAGTTTTTACGTGATGCGTGAACAGACAGACAGACAGACAGAGACAGATTTACAGTTTTATTATATGTATAGATATTTAGGCTAAACTTTTGAAACAATCTATATAAACAAATATTAATTAAATCCACCCTCCTGATTGTCCTTTGAAAGTCAAAAGATTCCACGAACAATCACGTACGAAACTAATTATACATTAGTGGAGGACAAAGTAATATATATTTGGTAAGTACCTATTTGTAGGTGCCTAGGAGTGTGTGTACCTATATGGTATGTATTCACAAATTATATTTTAAATATATTGATTATTTTTGAACATGCAAACTTTCTGAATGTTTTCTATATTGTACATTTAATATATGTAAATAACCATGCCACTAACAATCGATATTTTTTCTCAATTGATTTAAATAAGACAAAGAGCCTAATATTAATTTTATTCAGGTGAAACAAAAATACACAATATTCATTATTCCGTTTTTATTGTACGGCGAAACTATTATTTTGGTAAAGTTCAGGAATTTTCTACTAACATTTGCGTGTGTGAAATAGTTGAATCACCTTTAAAAGTCCATTCCTTTTTTTTGATCTTTGGCTACACAAATATGTTTTTGTTAACGCATCCAAAATTTTTCATACTCAGTGAATAAAAAACGATGGATCATAACAATTCAGTTACGTATACGAAAAAATTAACATTACCTATCTATAAACCATGTGTAACTAAAATCAACAACAATGGCCCGCCAAAAAAAACAAGTGCGGAGATTATTCGTGAAGCCCGTGAAACAATTGTAAAAAATTCAAGTCTTCAAGTAAACGGTAAAGATATCCGAATATGTGGCTTTTTGCGATCTTTTTAATCATTTTTATCTTTTTAGACGACAAAATGATTTCAGATAGTTCTAGTGGTGCAACAGTGAAACCTGTCAATACACAACGACCATTTACACCAAAAGATAGTCAACGTATTCTGTTCGGTCGCAATTCAAAAGTTGGACGACCACCAAGTTCATTCAGTTTACGATATTTACAGTACGAAAACGGTGATTTTGGCACTCCGAAAACAGTACAATTAGCAACAGAAAAGGAAGAAGTTGAACAAAAATCGAATAATTTCTTGCAAAAATCTCCATCAGAAATTTTTCAAGTGAGCACCCAAGATATTCCAATTACAAAAATTAAATTGCCGTCAATTGATATTTGTTTTAAACCGTTCAATAAATTCAATTTTCGCTCAACTAATGCATTAGAAAAATGTAAGTTTTTATTATTAATTTAATTTTTACGAATATTAGACCCAAAAATGGTTGATTACAGTACCAGAAGAATATGAAAGTACCGTAGAAAGTTCAAAACCAGTTCGTCGCAATGCATATAGCAGCCCAAATGAAAATACAAATACAAAATTTGATACGGACACTGAAAATGAATCATCCAAACATAATAAACCGTATGAAACGGCGGAATCATTAATATTGGAGCCACGCTACTTGGACAATATATTTCCAAATAAACAAATCATTTACGATTCAGGGAATTTATTTACCAAACGTCGATTTGATAACATTTCCCCATCAAATCCCACATGTGCCTTATTGTACGATGACAATAGTAACACTTTCACTAGTACAAATGAATTGTTGGAAAAGTTGTCGGGAGATGATGAAATTAGTTCGGATGATTTGATTAACTATTTAAAGTTATTGTACGAATGTTTAAAATTGGAAGGGTACATTAATGGCGGCAAAAAAGTTGGTTCCAAATTGAAATTGAATATTTTAAAATGTTTGTATAAGCATGTTGAAAACAATAATGAAAGGGTTTTATTAAATATTGCCAGAATTATTCTAGCAGTAAGTTTTGCTATAGGGATGTTTCCAATTGAAGTTCTTAAATATATTTAATTATTTTTCTAGATTAAAGTAACGGGATCAAATTTAACTGGAGTGTGTAAATTAGTGTTCAAAATCTCTCGTGACGATAAGAACGATTCTCTGTTTATGGAAAATAATACGGTGGATCTATTTTTGGAATCGTTAGGGAGTGCAAGTCCTATCGAAGACACCGAAGCTTTAATTTATGGTTACGGTGCCATCAAATTTTTAACAATGAATTCAAAATTACTGAAAGTGATTTTAAATCAAGGAATTTTACAGCTGATTGTTCTTCACATTAAAATAATTAATAACACGGTAATTATTTGATAAATATTGACCTAGAGCCAGAAGCCATGAAGAAACATGAAAGGCGTGGATTAATCTGTTTTACTTTGCATTGATCTAAGAGTTTGTCAGACCCGTGTAGATCTGCCATGTCCAAAACTATATTTTTGATATTATTAACACTATACCAGGGCTGGGAACTATTTAAAATGACTTCATTTTAAATATGTATTTAAAATACAAAATGGCATTTTGCATTTTCTATTTTAAATAAGTTCGTTCAAACCATTTTCCATTTTGTATTTAAAATGAAATTTTGAATCCATTTTACATTTAAAATGAAAATGCATGTATACTCAAATTTATGTGTATATGTATGATACTTATGAGTTATGACTTATATTAATTACAGAACTCGAATTGAACGACTTGAAGTCTAACGAGTTGCAATGTCGGTTGAGTTAAATTTATTACTAGAGCTGCAGTTCTCCTAAGTCAAACTTTTCTGACTCAAGTTATGAAATCTTTAAGACACGTCGATAAGAAATGTTTTTGTATTTTGAGTATATGATTTTCATAATTTAGAAGTCGCAGTTGTAGCGTAGTCAAGGTTTGAATATACGAAGGCTGAATTAAATTTTACAATATTTTTGAGTAACAATATTTCAGTAGTTAAATTTCGTTTTCATATCATACAAACTTTATAAAATTTTCTCAAGAGACTGCCCTCATTTCTTAACTTTTTGACATTTTCTTAACTTTTTTATTAATATAAATAATAATAAAAAATTTATAGAACAAATTTAAAGTAAAAAAAGCATTTTGTATTTTATAATCCATTTTAAATAGCTATTTTCCATTTTCTATTTTAAATATGTTCAGCAAAACCATTTTCCATTTTGTATTTTAAATGCATTTTTGAATACCATTTTCCATTTTCTATTTTAAATAGTTTATATGAACCATTTTTCCCAGCCCTGCGCTATACAGTCCGAGCACTTTCACAGTAAATTTCCTCAGGGGTCGGCAATATTTCTAAAAAAAACTGAAACAAATACATAAAATGATTCAATATGTGTATACATACGTACATATTCATTGATATTTTTAATAAAATTAATAACAGGAAGTAAGATAATAAACTGGTAAAAATAAATATGTATATAAAAAAACAGTATTAATATAAAATATTTTTTAAAAATATTTTTAATAAAAATGCTTATAGAAAGCAACACACAGTGTGTATGTTTCTGTAAGTACTTGTTTGTGGTAACATCGCACACATAATGTGTAATCATTGATCGCGATCGACCTCTGCGTTTGTTCTGATTATTTTTGAATGCCGAAAACGTGGACAGTGAAGTGTTAATTTAGCTACAAAGAATTAGATCTAGTAAAGAGAATTAGTTTTAGTAAACTCTTCCATCGGTTTTATGTTTACGAAAATATGTACATCCTACAAAATGAGGTCCCCTATGTGCTAGAGTTTTGTAAAATCTCTTCGCCTGAAAATCTGCAGCAAGTATTATTAATTTTATTTTGTTTCAGAGGATCGAAAAGGTACAAGCTCCAGAACAGACAAGTCATGTTCTATTTCAAATCACCGGTGCCTTACGAAATTTGGCTAATGATGAACGGATTTATGAAGAGTTTGTGAAGAGTGGTGCTGTTTCCGAATTGTGTCAATCGACGGAATTATTTTCGGGTGACGTTGATATTATTAGTAATATTTCAAGAATACTCAGGTATCAAAATATTTTTGCACCAAAACATATTATATGATTTTAATTTTATTTTTAATTGTTTCAGTGTAATTTCAACTGATAGTCGTTGTTGTGAAGTCATTGTTGAATTTGATAACATTTTCGTTGTTTTTGTTACACTGTTTGAAAAATATCCTGGTAAACAGGATATGATTGTACGTCTTGCATACACCCTAGGAAATCTTGTAGCCAAATTTGATTATTCAAGATATAAATTTTATAATGCTCGAAATTCGATGCCTAGTTTAATAAATATTATTAAAATATATATTGAAAAAGATGCGAAAAATGATCCAGAAAAACCTCCTGTGAAAACTGATTTGATAAATTCGAAGGAAGTTGGTGGATCCACTGGATCAACGGAAGATGTAATTATTAAAGTGATACGAATAATTGCAAACATATCCATGAATTCGGATGTTGGTCGTGAATTGCTCAACAACTATGGCGCAAAACTGATTGAATTATTCGTTAGATTGTTACAAACGAAATCGGTTAACGAAAATGACGAGTTAATCTTGTCAATTTTAAGTACATTTAATAATTTGTCCTACTATTTTACAACAGATAATGAAACAAGTGCCTTTCATCACAAACAAAAAGAATTATGTACAGGTAAATAAAAAAAAAAATTTGACTCTTTACGGGGAATTACCTCAATTTTTTTTATATTGTTGCAGAATTATGTAAAATTATTAATTTGGATCATAAAGAATGTATTACAGAAGCAGTACGCGTGTTAGGCAATTTGACGCGTTCGAAAGTATCGCGAAAATTTTTAGTTGAAAATAAAATTTTAGAAAAATTATTGAATTTTCTGGAAAATGGTTAGTACTAGGTTTGAATCGTTTACTATGTATGCTTCTGGCTACATAACTAACTAGGTATTATTATTTTAGCGGATGACTTGGATTTATTGAAAACAACAGTTGGTGTTTTTATAAATATGATGGCAGATAATGCTACGAGACAAATCTTTAGAATAAACAAAGGTATTTCGAAGTTGGTTCAGTTGTTGTCGATTTATGGCGAGACGGATTGGTGTTTAAGCACTTTAATTTGTCAAGTGATCTGGAATTATTGTATTGATACTTCAAATATATCGCATATTATGCATGAAATTGATATAAATCAACTTTTAGGATTACTTGCGGATTATCTTGGTAAGCATTTTGGTAAATTACAATAATTTCAAGAAATGATCCAGCAAAACCCTTACTTAATTATTCATGATTTAACCTATCAATGCCTCTCTGTCAGAGAGGGATTGATATGTTAATATCAATACCAAGCGCCTCTGGTTTTTTAAATTAGAAGCTGTATCAAGTAAAAATTTTTGTATACGTTTAATTGTCGATAGAAATATGTATATGTATTATACAAATTATATACGGAATACTAAATTTTACACCACCAATTAAATGTATACGTATATTTTTACTTGATATTATGGGCTGTTTACACTTTGATTAGTGATTAGTGCGAGTGTTTAATGGTTAGTACAAAACACGTTTGGACATAGATTGATTAGTGATTAGTGTTTAGCGAAGTAGACTGATTAGTAGAGTGTCTATTTTTTTGCGAGTAGTTCATCCCTTCTACACCACTCGCATGCGCACAAACTACGTTTGAACATTGCGTCTTGTTTATAGCCAACATAAATACACGTAGCTTTGTTACAGGTACCTAATAATAATTCATTGAATGACTCTTCAGTCATCAGTAGTGTATACTTAATAAAATTAATCTGTTTTATCCTCAATAGCCAGTTCTTTTACAAACTGTTTACTTGCACCCAAATTTTGTCTCCTGGATATCTATTTTCTCTCTACCAGCGCCCGCTCTAGCGTTTACGCCGCCCCGAGCAAAAAGGAAAAATTCCGCCCCGGTATGAAACCGGCGACCTTTTTTTTCTTTTCTGCTCGTCAGCTGTAAAAGTACCGCCCTTTTTTCTTTTTTTACACAACCGGTGACCTTTTTTTTAGTCGCCAGCTGTAAAAATGCCGCCCTTAAAATTTGCTGCCTCGAGCAAATGCCCGGGTTGCCCCTCCCTGGAGCGGACCCTGCTCCCACAGACGTGTGGGTTTGTTTACATCCAATCCTACTTATTCTACAGGGTGTAAAACAAATAACTCTCGTCCTTTTGTGGGGTGACTCATAGCACCCTGTAGACACTAAAACCGCAGGAATTTTTTTGGAATAATTAACAGTCGCGTCACCCCTCAAAAGGATGAGTTATTTCCTTTACACCCTGTATATAATATATATACAGGGTTCAAAGGAAATAACTCCTTTTGAGGAGTGACGCGACTGTTAATTCCGAACAAAATCCTGCGTTTTTAGTGTCTACAGAGTGCTATGAGTCACCCCACAAAAGGACGAGAGTTATTTGTTTTACACCCTGTATATATATTTATTTATTATCTCTCTAATTATTACTTTACGTAATTTTTTAACTTGGTCCATTTCATTTATTGTCATGGTAAGCTTTACTAAACAAAAACACTAAATACAATTTGGACAGTACTTTACTAATCACTCAACACTAAGCACTAATCACTAACCTACTAATCACTCGCACTCGCACTTATCAATGTGTAAACGGGCTACTAGTTCCAATTTTACCACCAGAGGTGCGAGTAAGAATCTTTATGTCGCCAATCAACCACAACCAGACAAAATGGTTGAGATGGTTGACATCATTATAAAATTACATCATCCCAAACTAATATTATGAAATCACTAACTTAAAATTTGGAAATAATGATGTGATTGGAATTCGGGGACTTCTCTGTTGCAGACGAGGAGAAAATATTTGGTATCACTGAAAACAACACTACCGACATAAGTGATATACTGTCGTCTGAAGAATATATTTCGTGGGAAGAATTTGCAACAGTTGGCACAAATTTATTAGAGAAAATTGAAAATTATTTGGAAAATGATACGTCCGAAGCAATGGACTATCAACATCAAAATTCCGATGATGATGACGTGTACATTCCAATAAAAGTTAATTCAAACACTTGAACATAATATTTTTGAAATTGTCATCGTTTAGACGGAATTTAAAATATTGAAAGGTCTTTTAGGCGCAGGTTCGCTGATTTGGTGCTCAAGTGTTGTGAGATAATGAGTGTGCATTCAATGGCCTCATCACTTACTTCTAAATGATGTACGCGCATGCGCACGTTAATTAAAAACTGCGCGAGAATTGGCGGGATTGCGGGAATTAGCAATGTCAATTCCCGCGCAGTTTTTAATTAGTGTGCGCATGTGCCTACATCATTTAGAAGTAAGTGATGAGGCCAACGAATGCACTCATTAAATAGAAAAATTTTAAATCTCATGTAATGTATATACTCCATATTATGATATTATTAGAGTTAGAAAAATTTTTGTAATCTTTAGAAAAGCGCACAAAATCAAATAAAAATGAAAGTCACTAAACTTTTAGAGAATTTATCATTATTAAAGTATATAAAACACATGATTATTTATATGCAATTTTATTATACCTAATGATGAGTTAATTACTCGAAAGCTAGTTCACAACCGAACAGTTTAATTTAGTGAAAAGTAATAAAGAAAATTATTCTCATATTTTGTATATAAAACATGTTTGTAACTGGCCGCAAATTACCTCTACATTTGGGAATTATATTTTTTATTTTTATTAAAATTTGGCCGTTCTTTTTTCAACAATGATGCTTTTGAACAATGATTGAAAAATATTCAAAATGGCGAAATTGCAGTTGAAAAAAGACTAGAGTAAAAAGCACAAATTTTACTTATTCTTCGTTTTAATAATTAAAAAAGTACGGAGCCATTTTTAAAAATACATATTAATTTTTGATAAAAGTTAGGTGACAATATTGGGAAATCAAATAGAGGCGTGGTTTAATATTTAGCCTACCGACAGTAGTTTTTTTTATTCATCAGATGGCAAAAGGTTACGCCTAAAAAAATGATAGCAATTTGGAATTAGGCTTTTGAATAAAAAATAATTCTGTTTTTTGTTTAATTTCAGAATTCGAAAAAAAATTTAAAAATGATATAAATAATAAATTAATTAAAACATTTTAAAGATATCATTTGGTTAACAGCACTACAAAAGATCGCCATGTCTGTGACGTCATTATGTTAAGATATTCAATACAAAAATATTTAATAGCAAGCAGTAGTTGCATAGCAACATTAATTCAAAATAGACATTGTGTTTTCAGGTAAGATAACATTGTGATATCACGTACGAGCTCGGGAACTCTCGACCTGTTATCGGTACTAAGTTTAAAAATTTATTTTTAATTTGATATAACTATATATATGATGTTTCCATTTATGACAAAAAATTTTTTCTTCAAAAACCTAATTGTTCATTTTTATTTGGGAACAGTAAATTATTATGAAAAAGTAAAAATGATATTAAAAAATATATGCTTTTTGTATTGTATTTTGTGAATTAAATAGCATAAATTTTGTGAATTGTCAAAACCGAATTAACAAACCTTGCCGACTGGCAACAGTTATCTTTTTAACCACTAGTTCGTGTATTATATCTAAATTTTACGATTCCCAATATTTGTCGCTGCCTTACAACGGGTTAAAGTGCATTGTAATTTTATGTAGATGTTATTCTTTTATTAAAGAATAAATACTCATTAAAAAAATCAATAGAATCAATTTTTAAATATTTAGGATAAAAATAAAATAAATATTAATGAGAATTTTAAAATATAGATTTTATTAACGCACTAAACAAGCGCAAGCTGCATATAAAATTTATAAGAGAAATAAATAAAATGTATAAAAATAAAAATTATTTAAAATAATTATCTATTTATTTTATTGGAGCATTTTTTAATGATTTACATGTTATATGTTCACCATTTTTTGTTAATAAATTATTTCCTTGCCACTGTGCAATTAATTCGGAATTCGTTTTCAAATCCACTTGTAATTTCTCCCAGATTTTCTTTTTTGGATTCAACACGGGATCCGCTTCACCAGTTTCAAAGTTTTCAACAACGATTCGATCACCTGGTTTAGCTGCGGCTGGAGGAATCAGTGGTTCAACGGCTTTTGGTTCATCCCTAAAAATATTTTGATTTAATTGACAGAATAAATCGGAAAAAACGGTTGTTAAGACAAATTAACTCGTCATACAATATGACGACTCAAAATTTTTTGATATGTATATATTCACTGATACAAGTGCCGCCATTTGTGACAGATTTTTAGAAATACGGTATAATTGTAAATAATATTCAACAAACAACAACAACAACAACAACCAACATGGTTTAGTATAATTTATATTCTGCAAATTCTTAGGGTTAACATTTTTTGATGTTGGCATATCTGATTTTCTTTCCTTTTTTGTAACTTTGTCTATTATGGCGCGCCGTTAGTGTTTTTAATACGCGAATTGTATTAAACATCAGAAAAATTATATATAATAAAAAAACAACATCATAAAAATTTTTAAAATGAAAATTATATAAAATTATCTTAAATATAATAATAATTGATCTAATTAAAATGATATACTAAAAAAATGATCTGGGATACTTTTATTGCAATATATTTTATAATACCAATAGTAAAATAAAATTTTAAAAAATAACATTTTATTTTAAAAAATTTTATTTCAGTTGTTTTTGTATAAACATTATATGAATTCAATTTTATTTAAGAAAGAAAAAATTAAATAGTTATATTTTTTAACTATAGCAGCAAAAATCTGTAGCAAAATATTATTTTACAATATAAAATACCTTATTTTTTATTATTGTAACAAATTTTTACTCAATTTTTTTTCTAAATAAATTTAAATAATCCATTTTCTATTATGTTGATAATTTTAATAAAACAATTTTTATTATTATATTATTTCTGAATTAAAATTACATTAAACAAAATTATATTTTCTTCATTAATATTATCAATAAAAATAATAATAATTCTGAATTAAAATTATCAAATAGATAATTTTAATTCTGAATTAAAATTATCATTAAAATTATCTCTAAAGGACCCTCCACATTCTCGCCGAGTTCCTCGCTGAGGTTGGCTGAGGCATATGAATAGCATTATCACACCAACCGCGAGGCACAACGAAATGACCCTCTACATTCTCGTACTCGGCCAACCTCGCGAGAATGTGGAGGGTCCTTTATAGATAATTTTAATTCAAAGAATAATTTTAATTCAGAATTAAAATTATCTATTTGATAATTTTAATTCAATATAATTTTAATTCAATTTTTATCTGTGTAGAACAAACGAACTAAGTCAAATTAATTATAATATAATAAAAATAGCTAGAAATAAAATTATGTACATAATGAGAATTCATTGAATTTAAATTGTAGAAGGATGTTATTTTTGGGGGATTAACTAATTTTTTTTTAAATATAATTCAATTATACTATTTTCTTGTATCTGCGAATGTTACAAGAATTTATGTTTTATTTTACATTTGAATAATATTTATTTAAAGAATTATTATGATTTTAAATTTATATCTAAAATAATTGCATTTTAAATAATAATAAACATTATATTTGCGTGGTGACAATAATTTTAATTGTATTAATTTTCATGATACAGTAATGTATGACTTTCAAGTTAGTTGTAATATAATAGAAAATCATTCACATTATATTTAATAAAATAATAATTCACAAAAATAACAGCCAACAACATAAAATATAAATAATTCAACATTCATTTTTATTAAACTGAATAAAAATTGCGACAATTAAAATTACTTCCAACTATACAAAATTAATTTTATATGCATATATAATTGAAAATATTAAATATTATGTTCACTATCATAATAAATGGGGAAAAGGGCTTATCTTATCTGTATAAAAAAATTAATTTTATATTCAGTCACAATTTTAATTAATTCGTTTTATATTTATAATAATAAAAATTCTTATTCTAAATTTTATTATAATTTTTTTGAGATAATTTGATTTTTAATTATATATTTAATAGTTTTGCGATTAAAAACACTAACGGCGCGCCATAGTCTATTGTACTTATTGTACAATACAAGTAACTCCCGAAGAACACGGTACACGAAGAGCATGGGTACCCTTCCCCCGAATTACACGGTTTCAAACAACACGATTTTTAGGTAATTCTTCTGAAAAAGTATAAAATAGATATTATATTATATTTGATATAAAGTTGCATCGGTCTTCAATGTACGCGAATATATCAGTTCCATGTGGATTTGATTTACATGAATAAAAATCGTGTAAATTGAATCTGTAAATTATAAAAGGAAAAATACTGGAAATAAAAACTACTAAAAATTTTCGAGAATTTTACAACATAAATGATAACGAATATGTAAAAATTTACATATTTAAATTCCGAAAATATCGTTATGATCGACATCGATAATTTCGATAACGAAAAGTAGGTTTTGACAGTCTCAATATGTTTGGAATACCCACAACTTGTAAATTAAACGGAACGTTTTTTTATATTCTTTTATTTTCACACTTGTAATAATAGAAAATTCCTATTTTTTGTGGTCTCGAACAACACGGTTTCAAAGAACACGGAAACAATTAATTGTGTTCTTCGGGGGATTGCTGTAATCTATTTTACTGGCAGTAAAAGGTCCGGGATTTTGAGATAAAAAAAATTTTCTCTATGATTAAAATAAAAGGATTAATAAATGATAATAAATTAATAGATACGAATTAGGGGTAAATCGAATTCGACGTACCAGAGTTGACAAATAATTTGTATTCCCAAAAATTTATTGAACTTATTTCCCCCAAGAGCGAGAGGAACTAGGGATGTCGTTTTTCTAAAAAAAAAAATCGATTTTTGAATCGATTCGTAGTTGTCAACAAAAATATCGATACTTAAATTATCGATTATATTCAAAATCGATTCCAAGAAATTGATTCAATTTTGCTGTCGTAAAAGTGGCGGTAATTTTTAAGTAAAAATTAATAATTCAGAAAGATGAACTTTCAAAAAAAAGAAAAAAATTAAGCGTGTACATACTTAATTACTATTTAAAACCATACTTAATTACCAATTAAAATTTTTTTTTAGAATTTTATTCTATGGTATAGAGATGAATCACAACATCACAACAAAGTTGACAATTTTTGTTTTCATTTGACATAAAAATGTTAATTGTATAAATATTATCTAAATTGTACTAAATCTTGAGAAATTTTTATTTAATTACGTACAAAGTTTTTTATAGATTAAGATTAAGGGATAAAGAAAGAACTATAAATTTTTTTTTTTTAAATCCCCGCCTAAACTTTTTTGTTTTGTACATGGTACAGTTGTTAATTTACCAATTTTGACAATTTGATTTGATGCACAGACATTTGATTATATGCATTTGAGGCGTTTGATGCTTAAAATTTAATAATCGTAGTACTGATAATGGATTTAAATTTAAATTAATAAATAAATAGCAACGATTTCCATAAAATAAAAATCGATGTGTAAATCGATCTCAAAATCATTAATCGATTAAAAATCGGTTTTTGTTCTTCCGATTAATCGATTTATCGATTAAAAAACGACATCCCTAAGGGGAACACGAGCTGTCAATATTTTAGCATTTTCCAAATAAGTAAAAACAGAAAATGGATTTTGAAAAGAGTCAAAATAAGAAAACAAGTTACCGGAACTAAAAGTGTATGAAAGTGTTAAAAGTGTATGAAAATCGAATGTAAATGTCAAAAATGTTTGGATTCATTCCATTTTACGGTACTTGGTACTTGTAAGTCTATTTGAACTTACACACTAGCACAAAGAACCATCCCTTGCGATTCAATTCCTCGCATTTTTGCTGGTTTCAAATTGCAGAGAACTACAACCATTCGATTTTGCATTTCATCAATTGGAACGTAATTTACTAAACCACTGACAATTGTCCGAGGCTGTTCTTCGCCAACATCAATTTTCTCTACATATAAACTGTCGGCTTCCGGATGTTTTTCAACGTGTACAATTTTTCCAACTCTGATATCCAGTCTACTTGGAGTTATATCATTCGTTGCATTTTCTTGTTCTAAAACCGAAAAAAGGGAAAGTTGAATAAAATTTGATACTTTTGAAAATTTTCAGACTTGTACTTGATTTAGGCGACGGATAAGCTTGTTCGGTCAGTTTTTTCAGCTTAGGATCTTCGAATGTTTTTCGAATTGGATCCAACAATTGATTGATATAGATTTCCACCGCAGCCTTTAAATCGGCAGGATGTAATTCTTGCTTGGCAAAAGCTTCTTCTAATTGTTCGTAGGTATTGTAAATTATATCACCGCCATTTTTCTCACTTCTTGGAACACAAAATCCTTGCTCGTTTTTATAAATTGGAACAAGGACATGTTTAACGAAAGCTAGAACTCCATTATCTTGTACGTTTCCCGGTTCACAAAACGCTTTTTTCAACTTTTTCTTCACCAATGCCGGTGTGTCCAGTAAGTCGATTTTACTATCTTCTTCAGAAGAACTCATTTTTCCACCCGTTAAACCAGGAACTAAAAAAAAATCAAACAAAAAACGTAAATATAGTTATATAGGGTAGGACGGGGTAAAAAAAGACACTGCTCTAGTGGGGTAAATAAAAGACATATTTATATTAAACTCAGCAGTATTCAATTCGAAAAGTAAAAAATATTACAACAAAATACATTAGTATTGTAAGCTGTCTGGGTCAAAAAATTACTTTTTGGAGAGGGTTTTATAACATAAAAAAATTTTCTCTCAAACCTCTGTTATTCATGAGCGAAAAACTTTCATTCCGCGACGATAAACTTTTTCAGTAAGTAAAAAATCTGATAAGATAGAGTGCTGTAATTTTTTCTTGTTATTCTACATGTTTTAGTGATGTAAAGTACAAAGTTTTATTTAAGTAATCCAACTGCTTGTAATTTTTTTTTATATGTTAAAACCACAAGAAAAAATGGGGTAAAAAAAAGAAAAAACAAGGGGTTAACATTAAGCAAAATTAAAAATTATTAACAAGGATTATCATTTTAAAACTATATAATGATATGTTTATGTAGTTATACTTATTTTATGGATTAAAAAAATACTAAGATTCTTCAATAAAACAATTTTTTTTGTTAGTGAGGAGACGATCTTCATGGATATCACTTTCAGCTTATTCCAAAATTTGTATTTTTGACCCATGAAAATTTATTTATGTTTTTATAACGTATAACTATGCTTTACTGTACACATTTATTATTTTTAGCTCACTCATAGTTTATTTTGATTTATTTTTTTACTTTATGTAAAGTGGTGTAAAAAAAAGACAGCCTCAAATTAACATATTTGGTTTTTAAATGAGCTACAATAAATTTTGTCTTAGTTGTACGTTTGTGAAATAAGAACTATTTTAATATTTAAAGCCCAAAGAAATTTCCTATGAGTCAAACTTTTGCATCAGTTAATTTTTTCTGACTTAGTTACTGCTTAATCTTAGCTAAAGTTTTTTGGTAAAATACATTTTAAATACATCTATACAAAATTTTGTAGTAGAAATAGAGTTGTGAAATAAAAAGTGTTGTACTGCTAATTACCCAAGCTGTCTATTTTTTACTCTTCCAATCATGAAGTATCCTATTAGTTAGAGGTCTGTCTTTTATTTACCCTCCACTGTCTTTTTTAACCTCATTTGGCGGGTAAAAAAAGACAAGGTTTTTATTTTTTTATTAAGAAATTTATGTCATTAGCTTGAGTGAAAAAACATGCAAAATCTCAAAATACAAGCAATTTAACATCACACAGTATTTTTGTATGCAAAAATTCAAATATTTTGTACATAAAAATGAAAAGTTTTGATTGTGTCTTTTTTTTATCCCGCTCTACTCTATACTTTATGAACTTGCGAATATAGAAAGCTCTCTCATTTCAAATTCGTCCGCCTTTACTTGTATTAAAAGTCACTTACCCATAGGATTCATTAAATGTATCCGTTTTTGATAACCAAGTTGTGGTAAGTATTTTTCAGCAAACGTAAAAATTTTTCTTTGGTCAATTCCGCCAAACTGGGCATCCACTTTTAAATATTCCTCATCCAGGGCTTGTAAACCTGGATATAGTAAACCACTAAGTAAAGGATGATCAACTTGTTTTACAACTTCTGCACCCGCTTTCTTAGCATCGTGTTCGGTGACTAAAGAACTCAGTCTGTATACATCTAAAGTATACTCCTTCGATAATTCATAATCAGTTCCACGAACAAACTTTAATTTTTCCAATGGGACACCGATTGATTTAAGCATAGCTTTAATAACAGCTTCATAATAATCAGTTCTAAGAGCAAGCAGTTCCCACGGGGCTTTCATATTATCTAAGTAGGCATGAAGATCAGCAAATAATATGGTTACTTCACATCCAGCTCTAAGAAAATCACCGATTTTACTCATTGGAACAAAATATGCGACATGTGGCCTTCCAGTTGTTGCGGTGCCCCAGTACAATTTTAAATCTCGTTTTTGTAAAATTTCCTTCAGTTTATCTTCACCCAATATTTCTTGTAAGTTTCTACTGATTAAGTCATATTTTTCATTTGGTGATAATGTAGAATTTTCTCCGATTTCAGCGCCCATTTTCGTAAAACTGACGTAATCTTGAAAAAAATTTCAAAAATCAATTTCCATATGTTAACTATTCTAACCTATTAGTACGATTTTTAACTACAGTATAAAATTGAATAGAAATAATACATAAAAATTATGTAATTTTTGTTAATGAATTTAGAACATGCAAAAATGTACAAAACATTAAAATGTTATTAAAAATATGAGTAAAATTTTAATATAATTTTTTATTAAAGTACCTTCTACTAAGAAGGGTTATAAAAAAAGAAAGAGCTAAAATCGGGTTTTAAAATTGCTGCAATGCAAGGATGTATTTTTATAGAAAGAGAAACAAAATCAGATATGAAGTGTCGTAAGGTAACCTCGTAACGTGTTCAATAAAATAAAGAGGTTAGTTATCTGTCATTATCTGTCATCATGTCATCAAGTTCGCATAAACTGTAGGAGATGACGCTAGTAATACTAGAAAAAAATTAGATCTAGAGGTCGCGCGTACTCTTTCTCAACCTCGTATCTGAAAAGTCCCAATTTTTGGAGACAAAAAAACGTATTTAAATCTGTGTTTTAATCATTATGAACTTAAAATGTATGCTAATTACACCATTTGATGTTGGCTACCTACATATATAATATATATATATATATATATATATATATATATATATATATATATATATATATATATATATATATATATATATAGATAAGTATATATATAAATACAATATTTAATGTTTTTTGTGTGTCCTAAAACATGCAGTTTTTGATATACGAGGTTGAGAAAGAGTACGCGCGAGTCCTATAATAAATCAGGAGCTTATTTTCAAAAGTGGTCAACTCCAAATTTATATTTTTTCAACTGAAAGCGGTAGATGGTACTTAATATCATTCTTCATAGTCTGTGACTTTCAAATTTAATAAAATCTCATACATAAGCATGTAAAATATAAATTTATCTTTAGTTGATTTTCAATAGTAACCAAATCCAGACGTCTTTATTTTCAAAACGTATCAAGTCCATTTCAACCAATCCTGTAATCGCAAATGTGGGTGCCATATTTAAAATTTTGTATGTTACAACATGATTCAGACTTCTGTAGACTTGTTTTCTTTAACTGGTTTCTTTTTAAAATCATTAAGATTTATGCAATAAAATGTAAAAGTTTGTAGAAGAAGTACTGCCTCATCAATCCAGGAAAAGAACAGCAACATTACAAAATAATAAACGCTTCCAAGTAGCGAAGGAAAGATGCGTTATTTTCATGCACTTATAATAGGTTCAAAAGATTAGGGTTGCACATTTCATAATAAAATTTTTTATTTTATAATAGAAATATAGTCATAATCATAAGTTTGTATATAATATATTATATTATCATTAATTTGTATTAAATATTGTTATCAGTGGATAATAGAATAAAATAATTACCAGATAATAGATTAAATTTTTTTTTAATCTCTTATTATATTTAAATTTTTATTAAAAATTTCTTTTAAACTGTACAATATTCAAAAGTTAATAAAAATGTACATGGGCAAATTAAATATTTTCACTTATTTGTTTTAATACAATTTTTTACAACCCTGACTCCAATATTATGATATTAATGATAGTCATTCAAGTACAGTCAAATCTTAATCCATCTACGTCATAATTGGTCAAATCCACTCTCTTTATTTTCAAATTTGTCTAAATCCCTATCTAATAAACAAAATTAGTCAAATCCAACTTTAAATTCCTTTTTTCTCCTGTAATCTCTGTAAATGTTTATATTTTGTATAGTTCTTTATATTACTTGATGTTTAAATAACTCAAAAAAAATTTTACTAGCGAGCCTAACTTTTTTTTAAAGCTCGTACAAAAACTTGTGATTTTCTCTTAATATCATAAACTGGAGATGACCACTTTTGAAAATAGGCTCCTGAAATAGACTCCTGACATGTCAGCCATTTTCTATCCAAATCAGAGCGGGAAGCTTCAAAATTAATTATCACATGTTTGAGTAAATATTTTCTAGTACATAATTATTGTTAATAAGTTATGAATTAATGAAAAATTAAAAAGTTTTAATTTAATTATTCCTTCTAACTTAAACTAAATGATTTTTGTTAATATTTAATTTATTTCCAATGTATTTTACGCAAACTTTGGATAGAAAATGCCGGAACCAATCAGCGTTCAGCAAACATGTCACGACTTTAGTCGTCACATGTCAGCCATTTTCTGTCCAAATCAGAGCGGGAAGCTTCAAAATTAATTATCATATGTTTGAGTAAATATTTTTTAGTATACCCTATTTCAAATACAATTGATCATGAGTCAAAGTTAAAAAATTAAATAATTCTTATATTGAAAACAAATCAATCTTCTATTCTTTTCTAAAAACAAACTGCAATTTTAAAATTTACGTAAGTGCAATAATGAAAGAGATAAAGCCAAAGAAATGGAAATTATTTAAATTCATAAGTGATGAAGCATGGTTAAATTTAAGTGAAATTGACCATACATAATTATTGTTAATAAGTTATGAATAAAGCGAGGAATTGTAGTGTAGTATAAATCATTATGTCAAAAAATTGAATCCTTTTCCAGGAGTGTAAAAACAAGTATGAGGGGTTAAAAAATGAAAATAAACTGTAATTTAAAAACTATAGTCATTTACAAATTTTAATTGTTATTATGTAAATGCAAAGGAAAATGATACTTTCAGTGAAGTGTAGCACACCTTTTAACAATTATTAATTTTCAACAAAACAGTAGTCAATACTGGCTAGATGCCTAGATGTTAGTTGCAACTAATAATTAAAAACCAATAACCAAAATACTTTTTTGCAACTAATGACTGAAAAATTCAACTACTAGTGTTAACTAATAAGTAATTTAGTTTTTAGTTGTAGTTGTTAGTTACAGGACCGGATTAACCCTGAATGTCGCCCTCGGCACCATGAAAAATGCCGCCCCCCACCTTTTGCTTGAAAAGAAGAAAATCTTAACCTACTTTTTCCAACTTTCTCTTAAAATTATCGCAAAAAAGGCAGGAAAATATTATTTTATCCTCTGATTGTTTACTGAACATAAAAACGTAATAAACAAACATGAGTGACGATATAAAACATCACAACCATAAGTTTTAAAAAATTGAATGCTATTTGCAATCTATTTTCGATCGAAAGATTTTGATAACGAAAATTTATGGTAGATGTTATATATTTGAAAGAATATTTCCTTTCCTTACATCATCCATTTTGGAAATATCGTTATTTTCGATATCGATAATTTTCGATAACGAAAAGTAGGTTTTAATAGTCGCAATATGTTCGGAATACCCACAACTTGCTTCGCTTAAACCTTCAAAAATTTCGTTATTTTTGAGCTACGATGCACCGTTTAGGAGATATTTACGATTAAAGTTTTCGATTGCGAAAGTTAACGAAAAGTAGTTTTTTAAAAAATTGTTCTGTTACTGACCAGATCTATGGGACTAACAGAGCCTAAATTAACTAGTTATAACCAATTTAGGACAAGTTACGCGGTATCGATAATTTTCGATACCGAAAAGTAGGTTTTGACAGTCACAATACGTTCGGAATACCCACAACTTGCTTCGCTTAAGCCTTCAAAAATTTCGTTATTTTTGAGCTACGACGCACCGTTTAGGAGATATTTACGATTGAAGTTTTCGGTAGCGAAAGTTAACGAAAAGTAGTTTTTTATAAAATTGTTCGGTTACTGACCAGAGCAATGGGACTAACAGAGTCTAAATTAACTAGTTATAACCAATTTATGACAAGTTACGCGGTATCGATAATTTTCGATAACGAAAAGTAGGTTTTGATAGTCACAATACGTTCGGAATACCCACAACTTGCTTCGCTTAAGCCTTCAAAAATTTCGTTATTTTTGAGCTGTGACGCACCGTTTAGGAGATATTTACGATTAAAGTTTACGATTGCGAAAAATAATGATTTGTCATTTTTTTTAAAAATATACTATCGTTGACCAAATCAATAGGACTAATGGAACCTAAATTCATCAATTATGACCAGTTTATAATAAATAATTCTTTATCTTTGCTAGTTCTCGAACAGAACATTCTAAAACTTTTGTTAAATATCTTTATTTAGCTTCTATTTCAATAGTTCTTCTAATAGTGATATTGGTTTTTCGACATCTTTATTAACTTTCGAATAGAAACTTTTGTCAAATGTTTTCACCTGTATTTAACTTGTTTTTCGATGACTAAACAAATGGTGAAGTAAATTTTTCGATATCCTTGCTGATATCCAGATAGAACATTCTCGAACTTTCGTTAAATTTCGCTACATGGATCCTTTTTAACTAACTAATCCGATGGTGAAATCAAGTTTTGTATATCTTATCTGATTTTCACATAGAATATTCTAGAGCTTTTACTGAATTTCATTTTTTGGTCACTTTTTTGATGAACAATCTAATGGTGATGCCAAATTTTCAATAATTTTTCTTTTTTCCAAAAAAATATTCTAGAACTTTTGACGAATTCTGCTATTTGGACACTTTTTTGATGCCCAATGGTGAAGTCGGTTTTTGGATATATTTTCTATTTTCAGAATAGAATATTCTCGAACCTTTGCCAAATTCCGTTAATTGATCGCTTTTCGATGAAAAATTTGGTGGTGAAATCAGATATTCGATATTTTTTCTAATTTCCAAAAAGAATATTCTAGAACTTATTCTAAATATCGGTACTTGGTTACTTTTTCGTTGGTCAATCCATTGATTAAGGATTTTTTATGTCTTTTCTGATTATTGAAAGAATATTCTAGAACTTTTGCCAGATTTCGCTATTCAAGCATCTATTCGATGACCAACCCAGTGGTGAAATCGAATTATGTAATAGTTTTAATTTATCTGTATCTTTGTACAAGGAATATCTCCTCATAAAAATTTACAAGACACGCTCCTCTCGTATATGTTTTTTCAACAATTCAATTTTTTGACAGGATGATTTATAGTTTTAGTGTATGGAAAAAAATTTTTTCTTCAGTTAGATGTTTACATAACTCACATGCAGTTGATCAAATTAAACTGTGTTTGTTCGTCGCGCGAGCGATGTTACAAACTTAAATTGAGCGACTATGTTATTTATATGAAATTTAATTGTTTTCAAAACAAAATATATTTGTAGAGTACCTCTTTAGTTCGTGCCACAAAAACTATAGAGCGCATTTAGAAAAAAATTATAAATGTACTTATGAAACATAGATAAATTATGTGCCGCTTCTAACGAATGGTGAAACGTTTTTCCGGCAATTTTTGACAGGATAATTTATTACCTGCACTATGAATCCTCGCATTAGTTATGAATTAATGAAAAATTAAAAAAGTTTTAATTTAATTATTCTTTCTAACTTAAATAAATGATTTTTGTTAATATTTAATTTATTTCTAATGTATTTTACGCAAACTTTGGACAGAAAATGCCGGAACCAATCAGCGTTCAGCAAACATGTTACGACTCTATTATTATTATACGGACTCTAGGAAAAACTTAGAAGTACTAGAAAGGAAATTTAAAAAGGATAATGAAACTTGGAGTTATTTTTCTTAATTTTTCGAACAAAACCAATTAAATAGTTTTTATGAATTTCTATTATCCATTAATAACTAAGTAATAACAGTAATCATATTATAATTAGCTCTGAATTTTAATTTACATAAGTGATAAAAATTATATCTGATTACATAATAAATACAGAACATAAACAATTATTATAATAAATTTGGATTTAGTTTTGGTATAATATGGTGCAATAAGAAACATATTGTGGATATTGTGGGTGATTTTCGCTTAATAACGTTCCAAAAGATTAATTTTATCTTTTTGTTTATGAAAATATAGCTTTTCCATAATGAAAACAACAATAGATACACCTAATCCAAAAATTAAAAATGTGAATACGCCCTGTAGATCATCAATACGTAAAATTACTGGTTCATCATTATCAGATCCATGATCGTCGCCCGTTCTGGTTAATGTAACGCGTAATTGTACCAAGAAATTTAAATAATATAATGCAACTTGTCTTTCATATGCATACAATAATCCCGAATCTTTTAATTGAAATACTAAATGATTAAAACGTGGTAAAAACGGTGAACTTTTACGAAACACGGCGCCACATTGCTCCCAGTAAATATCTTCCGTCATGCTTTGCAAACCCATTACTGTTTTTTCGGTGACATATTCGCCAATTGCATAACTTCCTGCTGGTAATCGTTCAATACTGTAGGCATATTTTCGTAATGGGGCGATTTTTTCCAGTGTTTCATCATCATAGACTCGAAAGTTATCGATTAATTTTCTTATGTGTGGCTGCAATATATTTTTCAAAATTGAATTTAAAATTAAACCCTGGTTTTGATAAAAGATGGTTATATTCACAGAATACAGAACCGGCACTACTATCTCTATCGTATAATCTGCAGTGTGCAGTTCTGAGCAAGTTAGGCTACTTAGTAGTTACTCGTTCTGTGGTTTTAATCACGTTTTGATTGTTATGGTCATTATTGCTACCAGCGCACGAAGCTACATACATGCGTATGCAGTATCATATATACGGATGCGACACCACACAACAAACCTTACAAGGAGAGGGCACGACATGGGAAATTGACTTTGGGATGGGATTTCGCAGGATTATAGTCGCTTAGAAGATTAATCAATTGTGAAAATATAAAGACCTACTGGCCAGTCAATTTCGAAAAAAACGCTTTCAAAATTGTAACTTCATTTACTGTATGTTTATATATCATACATTTGAATGTCAAATTAACAGTTAGTTTAGCTCAATCGGTAGCGTGTCATAATGGCAACGAGTGCACAGGTTCAATTCCGACTGCAAGTAATTTTTTTTTTTTTATTTTGTTAATTAAATATTAAAATTAATATATTTCAAAAATAAATAATTATTTCTAACAATAAATATCATAAATTAAAATGTAATTGTATTTTTTTTAATTCGTAACCATTTACTTAATAATTTTTTAATAAGTATCTAGCTTTTCTTACATAGGTAAATAATAAAATTACCAAAACCGTTTTTTAATTAAAAAAATTAAGAATTTTATTGATTATAAATTTACTTGTAATTATATACAAGAACCGGAATGATAATTTTTGTGTTCGTGTACAAAATCGTCTTTTATCAACTGTGCAAAATGCCAAAATATTTTCTGTTTTGAATGTTTTTATAAAAATTATCATTCCAGTTCTTGTATATAATTATAAGTAAGTTTATAATCAATAAAATTCTTAATTATTTTAATTAAAAAATGGTTTTGGTAATTTTATTATTTAGCTATGTAAGAAAAGCTAGATATTTATTAAAAAATTATTAAGTAAATGGTTACGAATTAAAAAAAATACAATTACATTTTAATTTATGATATTTATTGTTAGATATAATTATTTATTTTTGAAATATATTAATTTTAATATTTAATTAACAAAATAAAAAAAAAAAAACTACTTGCAGTCGGAATTGAACCTGTGCACTCGTTGCCATTATGACACGCTACCGATTGAGCTAAACTAACTGTTAATTTGACATTCAAATGTATGATATATAAACATACAGTAAATGAAGTTAGAATTTTGAAAGCGTTTTTCTCGAAACTGACTGGCCAGTAGGTCTTTATATTTTCACAATTGATTAATCTTCTAGGCGACTATAATCCTGCGAAATCCCATCCCAAAGTCAATTTCCCATGTCGTGCCCTCTCCTTGTTAGATCACTCACACACACAAGACAGATCACACAAATACAAACTAAACCCATTGCACATATATAACATATTTTCTATCCTTTTTTGGTTACAGTTTTCAGTAGTATAGAGATAGCAATGTCGCTTCTGGTACTCTATGGTTATATTTGCTATTTAGTATTTTACCTGTGTTGAACCAGATATCGAATAAATCCAAGCTTCGTCGTTTGCGCCCCACTCCAAATCACTGTCCACTAAATCTTGAACTGTTTTAATGGCTTTTTCATATCTAATACGAGAAAAATAAGGATTATGAAAAAAATTTCTTTAAAAGTTAGATTGAATATTAATTTAGAGTTTATCTAACCTGGGTAGTGTCATTATTGCTGATAAACCACTATTGTAAGCAGTACTAATTAGCAAATTTTGTAATAAAATCCATGTCAAAAGGTTACGAAATGCAGAATTTCGATATTCAGCTGCTTCTGGTAGCGGTTGTAATAAAAACATTCCGTACATAATGTAGGCTGATTCGGATAAACCTTTAAAGAGAAGCTGTTTGCATTTGAACAATTTTCCAAAATTCATTGTCTCAGTTATACGACTAATGAAATTAAATGAAAATGTTAGTGTAATTACAGTAAAAATTACAAGTGTCCATAAATTTCCAGCGAAGGGTAAAATGGGCACGGAAAATTTGTTTAACAATCTGAAAAAAATTATAGGAAATTAGGAAAAAATTCGGGTTATTTAACGGTTTTGGTTATTTACCTAGGTACGGGCACTAAACATGTTACACCAGTTCTTACAAATGGATACGATGAATCCATATATGGGTTAATATTTGACCACGTTCCAATGGCACCTATAAATACCACAAAATTTGTAGTCTGAATTAGAGTGATTGGTTGAATTAGAGTAATTCGTATGTAAACTTTTCATTTTTGATATTAAAATGATCAAATTCTGTTTTGAAACACGACTAATCCGGTAGAAGTCTTGTTTCGCGTGGTTCTACACGCTAATTTTTAGTAAAACTGCAAAGAACGATTTCGAAAACCTATAATTCGATTCCAAGTTCACCATTTTATTATTTTATTTACGGTTCCTAAAGCAATGAAAAATTTTAGTAAACTTAGTGACGTCATCAAATTGTAAAAAAAATTCTTTTTCATAAATCAAGTTTTATGGAAGTGATTTGAATTAGAATGATTGCTTGAATTAGAGTAATTTGGCTGTGAACTTTTCATTTTTGATATTGAAATGACGAAATTCTGTTTAGAAACACGGCCGATCCGACAGAAGTCTTGTTTGGAGTGGCCCTATATACTTATTTTTAGTAAAAATGAAAAGAATGACTTCGAAAAGCTATAATTTAACTCCAAATTCATCATTCTATCATTTTATTTACGGCTTTTAACGCACGTAATAATTGAAAAAAATTTTATTTTCCAAATGTCGACTTGAACAGTTTATTAAAAGCTTTATCTCTTTAACAAAGCTTGTTAGTACGAATGTACGTATAAATGATGTGTATATTTACTTATGAATATTTAATAAAGAGAGGAAATTTTCTTAAATACATTATTATCTTAATTTATATGCAAATTTACATTAAATTTTGCAAACATGCAAAAATGCAATTAATAATATTAGACTTCCTATTCTAAATTTAATTGGTTTCGAAATAAAATTTTAGGGTTCCGAATAAATCGTTAAATTTTTTTTCTTTAACAGAATGTTTTACACAACACTAGAAGGAAACTAAAATGAAAATTGTGTAGACCGCTTGGAGTCATTTGCTGGTCTGTCACAGCTTAAGGTGATTAGTCGTGCTCGTGCATAAACTCTGCAAGGGCAAACATGCATTGTTAGGCGGTGGTTACTGATTGTTAGGTCGTGGTTAGGTCCATAGCAGCGTAGGCACATGGTACATAGCAGCGTAGGCACATATAGGCTAACTTCAGAAATGTAAACTTTACCGCATCGATGCAGCATCATGACTTTTCTGATGCGCTGCTGATGTTCTCTTGAAATTTGATGCACATTAGATATTTTTGAACGATTTTGGGCTATTGGCATCATTTAGTCTCTGATTTGGCTATAGATAAGACAGATAATGTAGCATGATAGACTATAGATAATATAGCAATACAGTCCTTGTAGAGGTATATTATCTTTGAATTTCAACCTGAACTTACTTGAAATTGAAAATATTGAAATTATTTGAATAAAAAATATTACATACCTATTTTGAGTGCAAGATGTATTCAAATAGTTTAAACAATTTTAATCAAAGGTAAATACATTCATCTTTTTAACAATTTGTTTTTCGGAATTATTCCTGTTGGTGTTAATACCTACATAATATGGCAAGTAGTTATAATTTTACATTATACACATGACATGCATGTTGGGCACGCATCACCAAATTTCTTGATGCATTGTTTGACGCATCAAATGCAAAAATGAACTTTTGATTTTTCGTTGTGATGCGTCTGATGCGTTTTTGAACTTTTGACTCTGCCTCATGAAAGCAGTGATGCATTTTTGAAGTTAGCCATACTAATACCCACTACACATATACAAACATAAACTCTGAATATGTATATAACATTGATGGGGATTTTTACGTCATTTTTTGTCCATGCTGATAAAGCTAAAATAGAGATAGCACGTTCTGTCTTCTGTGTAATGTTTAAATATTTACCAACTCCCATATCAATTTTATTCTCAACAATATTGCCAAAAAGGCCAAATCCTGTCCGATTTTCATAAATATCACCCCATAGTTCATCTTCAATGGTCAAGTTCAACGTCACATTATAACGATTTGCGTATTCACGGAGAACACGAATTTCGATACCTTCAACTAGAAATTCTGGTTCCTTATTTGGATACACAATCACATTACCTGTTTAAAAAAAAAACGTTTTCCAATTAGAAAATATATGCAAACGTGCATACATTAATGAAAAAACTATTGCTCTATTAGATCAACCTTTTATCGAGTTATTAATTATTGCTTTGTAATCTCACCCTTTATAATATCGTAAGGTGGATAGTACACAACAGAAAGATCTAGTTGTAAGCCATGCATATTTAACAATTTATCAGGATACAAATTGTTATTGAATGTAAAACTTTGATTTATTGAGTTCCAATAATCAAGAACAATGGGTGTTGGATCATGTATCCATCGTGTAGTTAATTTATAAATTATATTTGTTTCATTTTCCTAAAAGTTATTTAATATTAGAAACTTTAAAAACATATATCTTAACGTAGTTGCTCTGAGATAGTCAGGTACAAAAGTATACCTCAGCAAAAAAATTGTCTTTTATCAAAAATTAAATAATGTATTAATATTCTTCAGTTATTATATTTGTATACCACTTGTTTTTTTTTTTGAATTTCCGCGCGCTTATGTTGTAGCAATTTAAAAGAATGGTTGAAAAAGTGTTGTAAAAACGTTGTAAAATGATGTTTATAAATTATATTTCAAAAACGGCGTGGTGAATCATTTTTATTTCTTATTAAACATGGTTCGTAACTTGGTATTTTATAACATACTAAATTTTTATCAAAAAAAAAAAAAAATAGAGTTTTCCCATAAGAGCCCGTGTTAAAATTACAAAACTTGAAAATCATTTTTCTTAAAATTAGGATGGTCAATTTTTTTTTTTTGGTAAGGGCTCGTATTATTGGTATTGGATTAAATAAATATCTAGAGAAGTTTTGTTAAAATCCTTTGAAAAAATCGCTTCATCGACCAACTACCTTAAAACTGAGTTTTGTTTTATTATACGAAAACTATAACAGATGTACAATAACTTTATTTCCAACTAGATTTCACCAATAGTTATAATCTAATTTGTTTCATTTTTGTAGCTAAAAATGAAACGAATTGGATTCGGATCAGTCGCGGCGAGCGAGGGGGCCCCGGGCATATTGGGAGCCCCCAAGATAGCAGGAAAAATATTTTTTTTTATTTCAACTGTATTGATTTTATAGATTTTAATTTTATTGTATTTTAACTGTACCATTTCAATCTTTTTTAACCAACCAATATTGTTTTTTTATTTTTCATGGACAATATGTAGACAACCAATAACTCTTGCTAACAGATTCCAGTTCTCCGAACAAACGTAATTGCAGTCTACACAAAAAAGTTGTCCATTTCTCTTGAAGATGAACTGCTGAATTTAAAATAAATAAAATGGTTTCCAATTTGCACTAAAATTCGTATGACAAATTTGTCATACGAATCCAAAATTTGACTCAATTTCTTATGATTAAATCATTAAAGTGGTAATCATTAAGGGGGTCCACTAGTGTGACATTTTTAAAAAATTGGAAATTTGTTTTTGCATGTTTCGATAGTCTATACCTTTAAAAATAACATACTAAAATTTCAAGTACATATCTCAAATAGTTTTTGAGTTACAGCCATCTGAAGAGCGGATTCTGATTTTCACTGTTAACTTTGAGGTATTGAGAAATGTATGAAAGTTTATAGTTTGGGAGTTTCTGGACGTGGCTACCCTGGCTACCAGTCACATGCTGTGGAGCAGCTAGACCCTAACACATTTAAACGACTCATCTGGTTTTACTATGACCGTTACAGGGAGTACATCGTAAATAATTTTAGTAAAAATTCTCAGTGATTAAAACTAAAAGGTAAGGTAAAGAAAAACTACATTTTTCAAATTTGCTGCAGTTGTAACTCGAAGATAAATCATCCGATCGATTTGATTCTTATTACAGCTTCTTTTATACATGTTTCTTCGCGCCATGAACCTCCAGTTTTCTGATCGAATAAAAAATGTAATTTTTGCAGGCCAAAAATCATCAATTTTTCGCGCAAAATTTGAGACTTTTTTTTAACTCTGCCATTTTGTTAAGTTTGAACTTTTTTTTTCGATTTGAGGTTCATGGCACGGGCAATACCTTCTAGTTTAATAGGCGTTTTTTTTTTTTTTTTTTTTTTTTTTTGATTTAAGGCACTGTGAAGGTTGCTATCACTGCAGCAGTAGGGGAACTTGTTATTTTTGGAGCCTTGGAAGATCGCGAATAACTCACTGAATTTTCAGTTTTTTGGTCCAAAAATTTTATCATGAATTTATTATATATCAACGAATATATCCTTAAAATATTTAAACATTTCATACAGTAGTTTTCTTTAAAAAAATTCCCAAAAATCACCTTTTTTCAGGAGGTTACACTAGTGGTCCCCCTTAAACAGTTAAAATATATTCTAAAATAATTCTGAAAAAACGTCATAGGGGAAGTCTATCTAAAATGGGACACTCGATAAAACGAGACAACGTCGATAATTTCAGTATCAGTAATGCTATCTACCAATCAACGTTTGCTAGTTGCATGCGTAGTATACATAAATCGTCATGGACTTCAGTAAAAAAATAAGTTTTCATTAAACAGAGTTTTTTAGTTTTTTGAATTTTTGGTGTTTTATTAATTATTCAAAAAGGTGAGTATTATGCCATTATCTTTAATAAATATTTAAAAATTCTTTATTATCTTTACTAAATCTTTATTAGTATCTATATACTTATCTTGATTGTCTTTATTTATCTTTACTAAAAATATCCTAATTTAAATTCGAAAAAGATCGATCTTGGATCCTGTGAATTTTTTATGATCTCGACATCGATTTGGTCTTCAAAGAATCGATTCGAAAAATCGAAGATCGACTTTTGATAAAATTGTATCGAGATTGGAAACTCTAATTTCTCTAACGAGAGAATCTTGTAAGTATTAAATAGAAATATAGTGCACGGAGAGAAAAATCAGATAATTTTTGTAGATACAATTTCAGAAAAATTACCATGCTCTCTTATAATGCGTGCGCGATCGACGATCAAAATAAAAAATATGTGCTAGCATGGTAAAATTTAATGTGCTAACACAACTTTTATCACACTCTTATGCATATATGTTATAGTTTAATTCTTGTTGTCAGACTCTTTCATTTGCACATCTGACCCGCAACCTTATTTTGCTTGGACTGTACCTGTAAAAACTTCGAAGATGCCCGATCTTTTCCGACTTTTGATTCTTTATGATGCATACAAAAACGATTGCCAACAATATATTCTAATACTAAAGATAGTGAAGTAACAAAATGATGAATTAAACGGTGATATCCCCGTCCTCTAAGACAGTGTAATGAATACTGCTTGCTGCTTGTAAGACAGTCTAATGGATCAAGGTGCTTGGTCCGACCCGTCCGACCAAGTTGGTCGTCCACACCTATGGTTGGCTATGTAACTTGCTATGAGTGAGGTACATTTCAACAGCGTTCACAACACACACAACCTTCTTTCTCTTTTTTTCTTTCTACTATTAGCAGATAGCATTTCAAAGATTATGATTAATTATAATTTTTATATTTTTACCGTACAAAATTGAATATGTTCGCCTTTTGCACGTCGATTGTAGTGCTGAGCACAGTAATTTTTATATGAATTTTCTCTCCGTGTGGAAGCAAAGATTTGGTTTCGAACTCAAAACGTTATACCTAATCATTAAAATGTTATACATTACCAAAAGCGAATTAAAGGATTGTTTTTATTTTTTCGAAACTCACATTATACGTTTCATAAAATAAATTATCATTCCCACCACGCTCATAATCCTCGATATTTGACGTCATTCGTGAAATAACCAACAAATCCGGAATATTCTTTAAAATTTTATTCATCAAAAACATTTCTTTAATGACCTTATCATTATCACTTTCAGGAACATCAAAAATATATAAAAATCGACGATTCCCATTCCGTTGCCATGCTATTTGAACATTATAATCGAAACGTTCCAAAAATAATTTTGTCGTATTTAACGAATTAGTATGAATGATATAAAAATCACAAGCTAAATTTAACGAATCCAGTAGCGCTTGATCAAATACTTTCACAGAGGTTAACAGCGTTGATTCAATTGTAACAATTGGATGATCGAAATTTAAAATTAAATCGCTATTTGATACAAAAACAATGCATCGTTTATTCAAAAAATATGTGTTGATGATTGTATTCACCAATAATTGAAGATTCATTATTTTAAATTTATTGTATTTTCTTAGATTGTCAACTGTTTTACTGAAACTAAACGGTGTTTTGTTTTTACTGTTAAAAGGAGTTTGAAGAATATTTTTTTTTTTTATTTACAATATCTATGCTAATTTAATGGCAATAGTAATTGTTGTACTACTTTTTATTTATTGTTATTATTTAAAATTTATAAATTATTGCATCTTTAATAGTGCAGACTAGTTAAATTACGTTTATTATTTCTAGCGCCGGCAGACAAAAGGACTTAAGTCCATTTTTGACTTTTTTTTATTTATTAAGGGGGGTAAGGTTTTAAAAGCAAAAAAAGGCATATTTTTTTGATTTTTTTTTTGGAGATATGAATAATGTTGGCTTATTTATTTCATATACACGTTACAGTATAACATCTGAAGTATCTTTGAAAAAATCATCAATTACAAATATCGATAAATAAGTCCGTGACAGCGAATTTCCGGAAGCGCCTCGAGAAAAAGTTGTTTTGCGGTGAACATCATAACTTGGTACCGGATCATCCGAGACAAAAAAATCGAAATGCGTTTAAAAGGCGGTATGTTTCCCTAGCGAGTCAGGAAGAGTTTTTTGTATTTTTTCGATTTTTTTATTTTTGGCAGCATTTTGAAGTGAAAAACGCAATTTTTGCTAAAAATTTCGGTTAATTTGTTATTATAAACTGGAAAAAAAATAGCAAAAAAAAAAACTCGACCTGATTACCTGTTGATTTATGTGTAGAAACAGTGTACAAAATTTCAACAAAATTGATGAAGTAGATTTTGAGTTATGATGTTTACGAACTTCAAAAATGTTGTTTGCGAGAAAATGGATTTAAAGTTTTTTATACTCAAAAATCCAAAACTAGGCATCAATAAAATTATATAATTTTTTATACTTACGCGGGTAATTATAGTAAGTATTTGTTTTGTATAAGATTTGTAAGTATAAAATTAAAGTAATTTTTATACTTACCAGGTAGGCGCGTCGCGCAGCTACCAGGCAGGTATAAAAATCAAGCATGAGGGCCGGTCGCTTGAAACGCTGTATCTTCATTAGTTTTGCTCGGATTTACTTGAAATTTTGAAACAACACGCTCGACATGTTGCACATTCAGAAAAAAATTAAAAAAAAAAATGCAAAAAAAAAGTTTAAAAACCTTACCCCCTCCCCCTTAATAAGAACCACGAGAGTCTATCTCATATATTTCCAAAAGGACAAAAGTCAATTCCACCCCTAACATTATTTTTTATGCACTTCTCAAAAAAAAAAATTCTTTTCAGAAACTAACAAAAGAAGTTAATTTCTTAAAATTCTTAATAAAATAATAAATAAGTACATAGTTTAATTAAATTGGAAATGTATTTTTATGGCAACAACTACCGGGTTAAGTCCGCAAATGGTTTTATATGTTAAGTCCATACAAATGTCTTAAAAAAATTTAGTTTTAGGCTTAAAATTATTTTTTTTTATGAATTACTGTGTTACATGTTAAGAAAGTAATTTTATTAAAAAAAATGTACAAAATGTCATGTAATCTTGAAGATAGTTCAAATAAACTGATGTTGCATACATTTAATTTTAGTTCTTACTCTCAACTGTAAAGTTGATGTTTTGGACTTAAGTCCTTTTGTCTGCCCGCGCTGGATTTAAATGAGTTTTTGTTTCATTTATCACAAAAAGAAAATATTTACGTTTTATCCGTTTATAGGATGATTGAAAAATAATTGCGCAATTAGCGGTGGTAATTTATTGGGAAGATTAAGTGAGTGGTGGGAACAAAAATATGGAAATGGAGCTAATTTTGGCTTGGATTCTATATCAAGGGTGGATAACCTATTGTATGACACGAGTCAGAAAAGGTTTTAAGTTTCTTGTTTAGGGCTACAGTAATTAATCAACGCATTTGTATGATTTTCAATTTCCTTTTCTCGATTAGTTAATGGTGCTTCTTAATAATTGTTTTATATACATATAAGCATTTGGATACGATTTTGTGCTGCCATCTGTCCGGGTTTCCCCAGACGCCCTCAAAAAGAGTGTAAAGTATTATTATTTTGACGTACGGAAATATTTGGTCGATATAAATCGCCTAACTTTAAAACCAACTTTAAAAGTTTAGATATTAGAATGTACATATAATAAAACTTTTTTAACAATTAAATAAAAAAATTCTGCTGATGATATTATCCAATTATGATTTTACATATTGCATGAATACATGCAATAAATATAAAATATAGATGAAGACGTAATAACAACAATTACCTGCATGAATTTGTACGAACGTATGAGGAATATTGCCATTAAGGTATAAAAAAGATATTATTACGCGTTACGCCTTCTTCTGTCACTACTTGTTGCTAGTGGCCATATAAATAATTCACCTTGTTTTTGGTTTGGATCAGGAATTTGAGAGACTCATTTTCAAGAATCATCATACCAACAAGAAACTCAATAATATGTTACAAACTACAAAACAATACATATGGCCCATATGGCTTTATTGTTAGTTGTCACGTATTCTATCAATGAAAATAAATTATATTTCTTCGAATTTGATATTCTGCCACTGGTAACATTTAACCTTTCCATTTGGTTTTCCATCAAAATCGGTAGGAAGATTAAATTTTATAAATTTTCCAATACCGTCTATTTCATTTTAATCACTTAAGCTGTGCGTGTCGATTTTTTCTTTTTGATTTTATAGAAAATTATAAAACTCGTAAGTAAATCTGTCTGTAATATTATAATCTTCTTTAGGTATATAAAATTTTTTTGATAATATTTTCGTGTGAACGAAAATTGTAATGCGGCCCATACACGATTCAGCTTGTTGTACAACTTGGTTGAGTTGTACAACATGTTGAATCGTGTGTGGGGCAGTTGGTCAACTATTTTGATGGTTGCATAAACGGTTGAAGTAAAATCAAAATATTTTGATTTTACGTTGGCGCAGCAAATGGTAGTTGAACAACAAAACCAGTACATATAGGGTGTAAAGGGTGTAAATCAACAAAATATTTACAGTGGTAACAATTGGAAAGTTTAAATATTTGATTTTGTTTGTTATTTCCAATAGCTTGTGGTGATACCGCACTTGCAAATTTTAAATCTTCAAAAGAATTTCCCGTTGCAAGAAACCTTAATGTAATTCCCAAGCGTGTTTTTGCAGAAATTGCATCACGCATAAACGTATCTTCTTTGTTTATTAAAGGTGTTATTTTTACTAAAATATCATTAATAATTTCTTCGTTCATTCGCATATAATTTTTATAATCGATTCACATTCACAAATTTTTTTTAATAGTTTTTCATTAGAAAATTTTTTTCCCAACCACTCTTTGCTCCATTTTCTTTTTTTCAATTACTCACGTTTTCTTCACTACTTTCTGCAATTACTGCTAAGGCAAGAATTTTATCCTTAATTTTAACGAAGTTCTCTTTTTCAAAAATTGTGAATAACTGAAGTTGGACAACAAGTTGAATGAATAGTTTAATAGTGTATGGCAAACAGTTCAACTTGTAGTACAACTAGGTAGTACAACAAGTTGAACCGTGTATGGGCCGCATAAGCAATACATTTCAAAGATTTTCGTATAGTTTATACAAAATATATTTTTTTTTTTTTAATTTTCTCTACAAAATCGTTAATCCTTTCTTAAGCGCGATCTAATATAGGAAGTATTGTTTCACTAAAATAAAAAGTGGATAGACAAAAATTAAAAAATTCGTATGCTTACATATCTATGTTGTTTAATGCAACATAAAATTGTAAAGTAAATGAATCTAAAAAAAATTGAAGAAATAAATACAAATATTACAAAGAATCCATCGAAAAACATTTTTTTTTCTTTTTTTTATACAAGACACAATTTAATAAATAGCTGAACTTTTTTTTTATGCGGTGGATAGGGACCGTATAAAAAAAATCGCAGAAAAAATATATATATTCAAGAATATCATAAATAGCTATAAAAAGTTTATTTCGGTCCAGACTGTCAAAAAACTTTTTTTATGCAGTCCCGATCCACGGATTCCCGGATCCTGATCATCGAAAATACATAACTCAAAACGTTCAAAACCTCAGAATTTCGTTAGAAGTTGCTTTTCTAAACATCGCATAGAAAACGACTGCATAAAAAAAAAGGTTCAGCTGTATTAGAAAATAATATATATCTTTATAAAATTAGATAACCTTAAATTCAATTTTTATTGATATATGCAGTAACTTTAATTACATTATATGACTGCGACATAATATGGCATGCATTCATTAAATCCACCAAAGCGTTAAATTTTTAACAATTTAAACCAGTTTCAATAAATTCTTAAATATAGAAACTATTTTCTTTAATAAAACAAGAATTGTTTTGTACCACAGTGTGGGCGTGTACAAAAATTTTTTCACTTTTTATTATTACACGAGAGGCTTGTAGTTTTTCGAATAAATTTCGGTTTGTCTAACGAAAATTTGTCGCCTAGCAATTTTAAGAGAAGAATAATAGTATATTGTGCAATAAGTGCGGGAAATTGTCGATTGCCCACGAAAGCGAAGTTGAGCGCACGAACGTAGTGAGTGCGCTCATTCGCTTGAGTGGGGCAATCGACAATCCCGCACGAGTTGCACATACTATTTTTTATTACGAAGTTCACATACTTTTTTCTATTATCACTATTTTTGACATTTTTATTACTTTTAAAATAATATTTTTAAGTGTTTGTCTTTTTTTCTGAATTAATTATCATTTAAATTACTTTGTTGGTGGTTTCTATAGAAATAATTATGAAATATTTATTAAATGAAAAATTAAGAGGCGGCTTTGCGTGTTTTGATTAAATTTTGCGTGTTTTATTGTCAATTTGCGTGTGGAAAGTTACTTTCCACACGCAAAAAAGTATGCGGGAAGAGTACAGTGGGCAAACAGCTATTTTGCGTACAGAAATGTGTGCGCCAAGTTAATACTTCTCCCGCATGAGTAATAAAAAATTGTTAACTAACAAAAACGCGACTGCGAAGCTGAAGCGTTTTTGGGTTGACAATTCTTCGAGTTAAATTGCTTTTAGGCAAGAAATTTGTGTTGTAGAAAACACTTTATTCAGAGAAAATATAAAACTCAAGTGTAATACGGTAAGACAATTTAACGAATAAAATAAATTAGTAAATAATAAACAAATATTTTACTTTGCAAAATACCACTTTTATTTTTGAAACTGTGACAATATTGTTTCGAACCGTTAGTTCATTTGAATTCTGTTTGAAAATGAACTAACGGTTCGAAACAATATTGTTACAGTTTCAAAAATAAAAGTGGTATTTTGCAAAGTAAAATATTTGTTTATTATTTACAAATATGGAATACCATAAAGTAACGCTCAAATCTATTAATAAAATAAATTAGTATAATTCATATTATTATTTAATACATTGTTACTATGATTCTGAAATCGGTTAAATTTACCAGTACGAATTTTTGTTTCATTTTTATCGTGCTTAACCACAATGAAATGACAAATGAAATGTTTTGCAGTGGCGTAGCGAAGGGGGAGCAAGGGGTACTATCATGACCCGGGCGCCAGTTTGAGAGGGGCGCCAAAGCTAATAAGAGGAGCGTCAAAAGCTAATAAGAGGGGCGCTATTATTTTAAATTTTTTTTGTGTTTGTCATTAAAATTTTGTTAGGTGAAAGTGTAGGGAAATTACAAAATTACTTTCAGATTATGACTTTAAATATATAGATATACAAACAAAGCACTGGTGAGCAAAAAAGAGGTCATTAAGGCAACTTTTAGGGAAAAATTTAAAATACAAGTTTACGAAAAAGAATTTTTTCGAAATTTTAAATACACTGTTCCACTACCTAAAATTTTTAAAATTTTAGAAGTTAAGGGGGCGCAAATAAAGTGTCACGCACCGGGCGCCAGTTATGCTCGCTACGCCTCTGATGTTTTGTACCATTTTTTTCGCTGTAAAAATCTGTCCTAACTTTTTTTCTATGGTAAAACTCAAAAAACTACAATATTCTTATGGAACTTGGTACTCATGAGTTAAATTGTCTAAAATAAAATTAAATGATTGGTGGAAGTTTTGGGAAATTAAACGTTCAGTTCAGAGCATGAATACCGGTTTTCCGGTAATACCGCGGAGAGTCTTATACGTTTAATAAAACCTACGATAATCGTTTATAATTTTTCAATTAATTCAAAAACGAGGAAACATTGAAGTAAAAGAAAACTATATTAGTTGTAGTTGCAGAGGTAAAATCCAAAAATCAAATCATTTTTTAGTAAGATTGATTTCATACCAGGCCATACGGGAATATAGATGTAAATGAGAGAGCAGATGATTTAGCTAAACGAGGCCCGACTCAACCTTTAATAGGTCCAGAGCCGGCCCATCATTCCAGAGAGTGAGGTGTGCTGTGGATGACTGGGCTAAAAGACAACACACGCATCTCTGGAAAGTGTGTCCAATGGCCAGACAGGCCCGAGAGCTTATAGTACTGCCCAGTTTAAAACGCAGAAAGGAATTGCTATCTCTAAGCAGGGTACAGTTGAGCCGGTTAACAGGTATACTCACGGGGCATAACGTCTTGAGAAAGCACCTGCATAACATGGGATTAGTGGAAAGTCCTCTCTGCCGAAAGTGCGGCTTGGAGGACGAATCTTCGTCCCATGTTTTATGTTCGTGTGAAGCATTGTCATCCTTGCGATGCAAGTATCTGGGATCTCCAATACTGAGTAGCGAGGACATCAGCATTGCAGACTATAGTGCAATCCTGAGTTTCTATGAGGGACTTGGCATTAGCTAGTCCCTCTTGGATGCCGTGGGGTACAATGGGTCCGTATTTGGTGGCTTACGTGCAACGGGAGCTTTGAATTCCGACCCACTTACAGCATTCATTCATTCGTTCATTCATTCACGATTGATTTCAAATAAGTTATTTTGGATACGCCACTGATGTGCCGACTTACAAAGGTTGCTGCTTGATTGTCCACTTACTAATGGCATGATATTATAATAATTTAAAAAGTATGTATGTAAAAAATATTATGTAAATGTTACTTTAAATTGTGTTTTAATTTTATATATTTTATGTATAGGTATATATTTTGCCACTATTAATAGTATTAATAAATAATTAAACCATTTCACTAATCTTATCAGATATGAAAAGTTAAAATGATTAAAATTATGTAAGAACTTTATAAAACAAAATTAAAATTTATTATTGGTTTTGAGCAAACTCTGATTGAGTAAACTATAATATTGAGCATGCTAATGTTGAAATAATGTTAAATAGATTTAATAATTTGTTAAAGGTTTGTTGGAAAAAGTTTTAGTAATTCAGGAACAAGAATTTCATTTTTAGATTAAAACATTGAACTTTCTTTTGGAAATATCATCTACCTACTAAACCAAAGTATTAGCATAATTAAAATTAATTAAATTAATACTAATTAAAGCCAGAGAGTTAGATTAACTGTTACTATAAAGTTCTCAATTATGTCAGAGTACCAAGTCATTTAATTTTTCCTTGAAGCACAATAACTATTACAATACGGTACTTAACTGTATTCAAAATTTGTTTTAAATGTTAAATAATTTTATGTATTATTCTCAAATGTATGTAATAAAATTTGTTTTAAATGTTAAATCATTTTATGTATTATCCTCAAACGTATTCAATTTTAGTAGTGTTAAATAAAAATATTCTTTAGCTACTTAAAAATTCTATTTTGAAAATTAGAAATTTTTATCCTTCATTTAAATGACTAAAAACGCAATGATATTTTTTGTAGCAAATATTATTACCGTAGTTACATCTTGTCTATGACAAATTGCATTAATTTCACATTGACACTTTCACAATTCTAATTGACAAAGCGAAGTAGTTTTTCTCTGTAATTTATTTTCAATTTTTTGGTTTGCAATTAATTTTGCACTCAAATTAGATTGATGAACGAAATACACCGTCAGTTAATACGTAAAATATCCTTATCAACTTGTTTTAAATAATATATTAAAAATGTTTTTATTTTTTGCTACAATTTTAAAGTTACGTAAAACTGTTTTCTTAAAGTGCATTTAATACTTGTAGGGCTTCATGAAAATCTTACGGTTATGATGCTATTGGTTACATCCAATTGAAACCAGAGGGGATCATTTGTACTGTTGTCTAAGTGTAAAATTTTGCCTAAAGATAAAATAAAAATCCAAAACTGTTATAAGCCCTACGCGTATGTATAAAAAATGTCGATAGCAGTGTGTCTGAGTGTGTCAGATACCGCTTAAGCTGATTAGTCGAGCGGCAGTTATAGCAGTGTGAAGGTCGATTGTTTGTCATAGTTGTCAACTACTTTCCAACAATAAGCGAATACATACATACTACGTACGCATACAATACACTCCCCACTTGCCAGAGGTTGAGGTGTGACGATGACACACACACAAGCGTACATCCACTCTACATATATACGAGATTTATGTAGTAACATGTTGTGCGTTTGGAGTGGGAGAGAAATTTTACGTCATTTTTCTGCCACAGTGATCTTGCTAGTATAGAGATAGATAGTTGGTTTATGTTATTATGTGTTCTGTTACATTAGCTCTAAATGAAGAAGATAACAAAGTAGAAAGTTGTAAATACCGCTAAAACTGAGCACAATGACTGCTGAATATTGTGTACAAAGAACAATGTGCAAAACTGCTTCCCAGCGCCTACTGGTGAGATATGTATTTTCTGAAAGCTCCTTCCTAGTAGGTCACAAATATACCCATCTTAGGTATGGAGAACCTAGCCTTCAAAAGTTCTGACGTGCAGTAGGTTTTGCATACTCCACGTGGCCAGTTTTTAAGGAAACGATGTGTGTTGACCTGTAGCGGGCATTAGAGCCTCCGTCGGGAGGGTGCACTTCGGACTACCTTATTTCGGCAATCTACCAAGGGGTCTGACAGAAATCGCCACCGGTAGGCCTCTCAAATTTCTCTTCGGATACTCCCAATGTACAGGTTTGAAGCCGCTCGGTACGTCTTCTGCCATAGGCCACGTGAAAAAACGAGGCTAGGCCACTTGCCAGGAAAGTGATTTTACACAGTGATAGGCCGGCCCGCCACATGTCTCATAACTCATTTGTGCCTATACAGAGTATCTCGTTTGGCTATGTCCACGTGTAGACTTTTTGTACATTTGACGCCCTATAACTTTTGAAGGCCAGGTTCTCCATGAACGTGTCCATTTACAAAGTTGGACTACTTGATCACGGCTATCGATCGGTATCGGCCTCAACCTTGGACGCTAGGGGGCAGCTCCCCATAGAGTTTTGCCCATTGTCCTTTAAAATCGTGCTGACATGACTGACAATGACATATCACAATAAATCGTGACGTCATTGCACACGTCACTACGACGAGTCGTTTTTCGCGCCAATTTTTTCATTTAAAACTGAACAGTGGTTTTTTCAAGATTTTAAAAATTTAAAAAAATTAACTAATTTATACGTAAGAACAAAGCATTTAGAATCACTTTTCAATTGCAGTCAAGTACCCTATTACCAGTTATTTTTTCACCTTTTACGAGCATAGTAACAGGGGTAAAAACGTAATTATGCTACAACTATAATTACAAATAATATTTGTTATACCTATTTAACAATTTTTATGAATATCAACATAAAAATATTGAACAAAAACCAGTCACCTTGATCAACTGAAATAAGTGAAAGCTTGGAATTTTTTTTCAATTTTAAAAATCCATTTTAAATTATAACTTTATAGTTAATTAATTTTATTTGGGGAATTTTAATATTCCATAAAAATATGTCTTTATAAAATATAGGTACAGAAATGGACAAGACAGTACTTACATTGATTGTGAAGTTAGAAACTTGAATGAATCTCGATTTTAGTGTAAGAATTTAATCAAATATTTTGTAATTTTTTCATTCAAATATTTTTCGAAAGTGTTCATGTGTTCAAATTCGTTCACAAAAATTGGCATTACCTTTTTTTATCGTGTGAAATTTGTTTTGTCTATAGTTGTACATGATGTAATTATTATAAAAATTATATAAATAAATTGTATTAAAAAAATCAAGTACGAGTATTTCAAGAAAATAATTTTAATGCTTTGTAATCAGGGCTGGGAAAGAGGTTTATAGAAACCATTGAAAATAGAAAATGGGAAATGGTTTCCAAAAATGCATTTAAAAAACAAAATGGAAAATGGTTTTGCTAAACATATTTAAAATAGAAAATGGAAAATAGTTATTTAAAATGGATTATAAAATGCAAAATGCTTTTTTTACTTTAAATTTATTCTATAAATTTTCAATCTTGATTTATATTAATAAAAAAAAAAGTTAAAAAAATGTCAAACGTACTGAAATCAAATGAGGACAGTCCTTTGAGAAAATTTTATATAGTTTGCATGATAATGAAAACGAAATTTAACTCTTGAAATATTGTTATTCAAAAATATTGTAAAATTTAATTCAGCTTTAACATATTCAAGCCTTGAGTACGCTACAACTGCGACTTCTAAATTACATATAAAAATCATCTACTCGAAATACAAAAACATTTCTTATCGACGTGTCTTAAAGATAATAACACAGAACTTGAGTCAGAAAAGTTTAACTTGAGAGAACTGCAGCTCTAGTAATAAATTTAAATTATGTGACATTGCAACTCGAGTTATAAAAAATTTGAGTCAATTGAATTAACTTACATTTAACTTACAATTTATTAGACTGCGTTCAACTCGAGTTTTATGATTAACATGAGTCATAAGTGTCATATCTATACACAGAAATTTAAGTATACAATCATTTTCATTTTAAATGTAAAATGGATTCAAATTTTCATATTGAATACAAAATGGAAAATGGTTTGAACGAACTTATTTAAAATAGAAAATGCAAAATGTCATTTTGTATTTTAAATACATATTTAAAATGAAATCATTTTAAATAGTTCCCAGCCCTGTTTGTAATAACCAAAATTATTTATTCTTTCATTGAAAAAGTATTTTAATATTTTTGATATTTAAATATGAATATTTTATTCCGCTTTCATCAAAATACAATTTACGGGATTGTAAGAAGCCTGAGACGGGTCAATAATTGTACCAGTCATAGCAGTGTGAAGGTCAAAGGATGACAAACTTAGGAGCTAATTAAAAAGTTGAATTATTTTTTTCAGCAACGTTTGAATTCATTTTTCTTTTTTGTAATTTTTCAAATTACTACAAATTTTGTAATTCAAAGTTGTAAATTTTACGTTCATCGCTTTTTCGGATACTAGGGCTGACTAATTTTAAGTTCGAATGCTCGATCAAAGTTAAAAAGAGGTAAACGATACTAGAAAAACGATTCTCTCAGATCAGTCACATTAGTTAAAAGGAATTACGTCATTTTAAAATGAAAAGTCCACATCCAAATTACCCTAATTCAACTAATCATATACTAATTCAAATCTCTTCTGTAAGGCTTGATTTGAGGCAAATAACATTTTTTACTTTAATGACCAGGGCTGGGAACTATTTAAAATGATTTCATTTTAAATATGTATTTAAAATACAAAATGACATTTTGCATTTTCTATTTTAAATAAGTTTGGTCAAACCATTTTCCATTTTGTATTTAAAATGGAAATTTGAATCCATTTTACATTTAAAATGAAAATGCATGTATACTCAAATTTATGTGTATACAATATTAATTATAGAACTTGAATTGAACGACTTGAAGTCTAACAAATTGTAAGTTAAGTGTAAGTTGATTTAATTGACTCAAATTTTTTATAACTCGAGTTTCAATGTCACTTGAATTAAATTTGTTACTAAAGTTGCAGTTCTCTTAAGTCAAACTTTTTTAATGCAAATTGTGTACTACTATCTTTAAGACACGTCGATAAGAAATACTTTTGTATTTCGAGTAAATGATTTTCATAATTTTATTTAGAAGTTGCAATGGTAGCGTAGTCAAGGTTTGAATATGTCAAGGCCGAATTAAATTTTACAACATTTTTAAGTAACAATATTTGAAGAGTTAAGTTTCGTTTTCATAACATGAAAACTTTAATTAAAATTCACATAGTGTTTGAAAAATTATCAAAACTGGATCGGCTGGGACTCGAACCCGGATCTCTTGGTTATTAGCCAAGCGCCTTACCAGTTAGGCCACCGACCGTTCGTTCGAGTGCCACTCCAATTCCGATAATCAATCAAACACATTATCTCTTTAATGCGAGACGCAGTTACACTTTTTTTTAATTTCAAATGTTATTGAGTGCCTGTGAAACATTATTAATGTATGGCGGACTTTTGTCCGTATTTTAAACATACACCAATATTCATATGTTCACTTAATGTTCATATGTAATACATACACCAATATTCATATGTTCACTTAATGTCCAAGGTACATCGAGTGTTCAAGTATCAGCCAAAGCTGGACATTAAGTGAACATATGAATATTGGTGTATGTTTAAAATACGGACAAAAGTCCGCCATACATTAATAATGTTTCACAGGCACTCGATAACATTTGAAATTAAAAAAAAAAAAAACCAAAAAAAAAAAAAAATTTTGTCTTTATTTAATTTCAGTACGTTTGATGTTTTCTTAATTATATTTTTTTTTTTTATAATTAATTAAAATAATAATAAAAAATTTATAGAATAAATTTAAAGTAAAAAAAAAAGCATTTCGCATTTTATGATCCATTTTAAATAACTATTTTTCATTTTCAATTGTAACAAAACCATTTTCCATTTTGTATTTTAAATGCATTTTTGGAAACCATTTTCCATTTTCTATTTTAAATGGTTTCTATGAACCATTTTTCCCAGCCCTGTTAATGACGTCATCAAGTTTACTAAAATTTTTCAGTGCCTTAACCTACTTGCTACTGAGTTTTTAAAATTTATTTACATCAATTTGTATACATTGGTCCACCATACTGGGCATTATTTGAAACAAGCGTTTATTTTAATTAAAATTTTTAATTTTACATCTTTAAATAAGCGTAATTTGAGTAATTTTAAATAATATTAAGAAATTTGTCTCAATTACAAAGTCATGTTAATGTACCCGTAAATTTAATGTACCTACAATATATTGTATACCAGTAATGAAGAGGTTAAGGTTAAAAACTATAAATAAAATTCATCAAAAAAATTTCACCATTTTAATAGCAAAAACGAAAAGTTTACACCCATATTATTTTCCTAAAGCTTGAAATGAGAAAAAATAATTTTAATAATTTTATGACGTCATCTAGTTTATTAAAATTTTTTAATGCCTTAAAAATGGTAAATGAAGGACAAAATAATGAATATTAAGTTTTCGAAGCTGTTCTTTTTAATGCTAGTTTCGCCACATTTTTTTAATGAAGCCTGAGAAGCTTGCCTGCTTGGCGGATCCGTTCCAATTTTAGCCGCTCTCTCTGACTTAATTTTCTTTTTAACTATATGCTGCATTGTTGCCCCCTCCCCCCATAGTTACAGCTAAATGAAATTAATAAAATTGTACATTAATAGACTGATAAAATGTTCTAGTTTCTTTGTAAATGAATGTTTTACTTGACAGTTGTTTTCACGTACCTATATTTTGTATGTAGTAGAAATATTTTGATTAAAACAATTAGTGTCACGGACTACTGTACAGAGGATTTTGATTCGAATCCTGCTGTTATACTTAATACGTGATAACATTCTAATCTCACTGATTACGTGAGATTATGGCATGTATCTTTACCATCCAACAAACGTAAGTTATATTACATATGTACGTACGTAATGTCAGTTAAATTTTGATAAATTAATTCAGTATAAACCTGCTCGAGTTAGTGATGGTATTTTGATTATAAATGAATATTGAAGGTCAATCTGTAATTATTTATAGATTTAGTGTGAATTGTGTCCCGCCTTAAATAAAGATCAATTTTTATTTGGTACAATTAAAGTGCATTTTGCTGCTTGGAATTTTACCTCTGTTTTTTAGTCTTTTTATCTATATCAGACGTCATGAGAAGGACACAGAAAATTATGGAAAGATTAATTAAAATTTGATACTAAATTAAATAAAGCCACTAAATTAAATAAAATTCGTACTAAATTAAATAAAGCCAGTCTTGAGAAAATTTTGTAAAGTTTGCATGATATGAAAACGAAACTTAACTCTTCAAATATTGTTACTTAAAAATATTGTAAAATTTAATTCGGCCTTGACATATTCAAACCTTGACTACCCTACGACTCTTCTAAATAAAATTATGAAAATCATCTACTCGAAATACAAAAAAACATCTCTTTTCGACGTGTCTTAAAGATAGTAGTACACAACTTGAGTCAGAAAAGTTTGATTTAAGAGAACTGCAACTCTAGTAACAAATTTAACTCAAGTGACATTGCAACTCGAGTTATAAAAAATTTGAGTCAATTAAATCAACTTACATTTAAGTTACAATTTGTTAGACTTCAAGTCGTTCAATTCAAGTTCTATTATTAATATTGTATACACATAAATTTGAGTATACATGCATTTTCATCTTAAATGTAAAATGGATTCAAATTTCCATTTTAAATACAAAATGGAAAATGGTTTGACCGAACTTATTTAAAATAGAAAAGGCAAAATGCCATTTTATATTTTAAATACATATTTAAAATGAAATCATTTTAAATAGTTCCCAGCCCTGTTTGTAACCATCATTCATCTGGAACTGTGAATTAAGCGCATGTTAAGAATTGGTTAAATAATATTGAAAGAGTAGACGTAGATGGTTTCAGATAACACCATCGTGGGTATCGAGGGATCACTGTACATACATAATATGTATTTAGAAATTAACTAATTCAAATTCGTTTCACGAGTCTATGATATATTATGATCGTAATTTTTGCATAAAAGTTGGAAACGCATGGAATTTTCGCTTAATTTTTTTCCTTTATTTCATGGTGATATATTTTACTGTATAAAAAGTGAATGACATGTAAATGATAACAACCATTTTACTGTACTTACGCGTATATCATTATATTATAACTGTTTTAAAAGAACAGGTTTATTTTTATTCATGGCTGTGGATCAAACACTGTTGAATCAAGTGATAAGTGTGTAAGAATGTAAGATACTATCAAGAATTAAACAAGTAGGTACTGATTGATGTCGTTTTAATTCGTTTTTTATAATTGGTGGCCCCTTAATTTTTAATCATTTGTTCACAGAGATCGGTATAATTAGTCTGTTGTCTGATTAAGGGGAGATTCGCCAAAAAGACATCAAAAATATACCTTTGTTATTATTTTTTTTTATACAAATAAATATTTTATTAAAAAAAACTAAATATACAACATTATTTCTACATGTCTTGAGATAATAAAAATTTAAAAAAAATAAGCTGAGTATAAATGGCTTTGAAATCGACACTGCGAGATTGTTCCACCTTGATGGTTCCTCGCGTTTTGAAATCCCTACTGAACTAAAATAAAAAAATCAAGAATTTTCTGAAAATATACATAATTATACAGTTATGGCACTAACTAGGATCTAAGAAAAAAATAAAAAACCAGCGAGAAATCGTATTTTTAAAATAAATTGTCAAAAATCACCGCTTTTTCTCGACTATAAACAGCCGCCATTTTGAAATTATATTACGGAACCAAAATATCCTATAGTTCTTGTCAAAATGACGGTGACGAGGAATAATATGGACTTTGATTTTTGTCGAGATCTCAAACACTTTTTGAGATACATGAGGAACCATGTCGAAAAACGTACTTTCGAGAAAAAAGCATTTCAAGTTTTTTATTTAAATCGAATTATAGTAAAGTTCGTGCACTAAAATGCCCCTAATTTTTGATTTTTCATTTTATTTAAATAAAATTTTAGGAGAATGTTTTTAACATCTTACGGAACATAATTATGAAGAAAAAAAAATCGATTTATTGTTTCTTTTTCTAGCGAATCTCCCCTTAAGGTATAATTTAAGGGGATATTTAGAGTTAGCAGTTAAAAAAGACACATTTCTTAATAATTAAAAAAAAAATCCTACACTCAGTCGGTTTGAACATTACAAATGATTTTTCTAAAAAAAATTATTTTCTTTTTGCCTGTTGAGCACATGACTAATTTACAATTTGGGTAAATTCCTGGTTAATGGAGGTACTCTTATATACTACATACATATATATATATATATATATATATATATATATATATATATATATATATATATATATATATATATATATATATATACGTACATTTTTTTTGCATCCGATGTTGAGATACAAGAAGACTAATAAAACTAAAATTTCAATTATTACTATTTAACTTTCAGTCTGTCTGTGTCTGTCCGTCTTTTGCTATTTTAAATGAAGAAAATGAATAAAAACTTTGTCTATAACTCGACAACTAGTTGTTCTGCAATTTTTTATAGAGATATGAAGTGTGAACTAATAATAAGTTTCATTTAAGTTCAAAAATCAATAAAAACTGAATATAAAAATCTCGACTAGATGCAAAATTCAAAATGCAAAATGTGAATATTGCTGTTACAAGTAGATAATATAGGAAAAATGAGAAGTTTAAAAAAGTTTATCAACGTTTCAAAAAACATAAAAATTTTATTCACATTAAAAACTTTTTAAACTTTTACTTATTGTTAGATTATCGTCTATATACTCTATATTATAATTTTGAACTACAATATGTTTCAAAAGATTGTTTTAATAAGACAATTTACCTCTTGTGTATTTAGTCCCATTAGAACATTGTAGTCTTTTGACTTTTCCGTAAAAAAAGTTTTACATTAAAAAAGTGATATTGATCATTACTCATTTCATTGGAGGTAGATAAACATGATTTTAAACCAATTCAAAACCATAATAATGAAATATTAAATAATAAATTATGTTTTCTACAACTCAAATTTGTTACCTAAAAGCAATTTAACTCGAACAACTGTCAATCCAAGAACGATTCAGCTACACTGTCGTGTTTTTGCTAGTTGACGGTTATTCTCATCGAACTGCCAGGCAAAAAAATAATGTTCGTTAGATAAATACAAACTTATCCGGAAAAATACAAACCTCTCATTTAGCATTAATGAAGCTGAGGAAAATATAGGCCGTGGGTCAATTCATACACGGAGAAAAAATTTATATAAAAATTACTGTGCTCAGCACTACAATCGACGTGTAAAAGGCGAACATATTCAATTTTGTACGGTAAAAATATAAAAATTATAATTAATCATAGAAAATTTAAAGGATAGAATGTTCTTTCCGTAATATTAGCTCCATAAAATTTGCAAAACAGCACAATAAAAAGTTCCATTGCCGACAGAAAAATATTTTTTAATTTTTTTTTTTTTACAAAAATTACCATGCTGTCTTAAAATAGGAGAAAAGTAGAAAAGAAGAAAAGAAGCTAATAGTGGAAAGAAAGAAAGAGAAGGCATCACATAGCGAGGCAAGCTGCAAAAGGTAACAACACAATCATATATGAAAGGTCACATAGCCAGGTCACATTACCACCGCACCAGCTAGCTAGTGTTTCAAGAGAAGCTAGAGTGTTCAATAGAATGCCTCACAGGACGGATGGTCATCGTTTAATTCATCATTTTCTCAATTCAGTATTACAATATATTGTTGCCGATCATTTTTGTATGCCTCAATCGAAGGTCGGAAAAGATCGGGCATCTTGGAAGTTTTTACAGGTACAGCCCAAGCAACATAAGGTTGCGTGTCAGATGCGCAAATGGAAGAGTACGACAACAAGAATTAAACTATAATATATATGCATAAGAGTGTGATAGAAGTTGTGTGTTAGCACATTAAATTTTACCATGCTATATTTTTTACTTTGGTCGTCGATCGCGCACGGATTATAAGAGAGCATGGTAATTTTTCTGAAATCTTCTCTACAAAAATTATAGGATTTTTCTCTCCGTGTATAGTAAACATAATTATGTAAGCCATAGTCATTATCTGAAAATACAACAGATCAAGATTAATAAAAAAAAAATCATGAAAGATAATATTGTTCGAATTTTCGTAATTTTTTTCCTTTTTTAAATAACAAACAAGCTTAAAGCAATATTTGTTTTTGCCTTTAAAAATTTATCGAATTAAAAATTTCCATTTTTCATAATGTTATTGTAGTAAGCTGATAATACGTTGTGTTCCTAGAATGTACATATCCAACGTACAATTTTCCGACATTACGAATTAGTGCGAAAATGATTCATACATACATGTTGTGTTGTATCATATTTATTTAGTATTAATGTTTATGTTTACAAATACAATATTGGATTTAATGTTTACGTATCCCATTCCAGTTTACATTAGTTAGTACAGAATTCACTAAATTATGTAAGGTTCAAGCCCGCAGTCAGGATCCCGAGTTGGTACAGTGTTTAAACAACTTCACTTTTGTCTGGTTGATCGTAAGGTATAATTGGCAAAAAGGAAACTATCTGCTTTGATAAATATCCAAGGAGATTAGGATTTGGAAAGTACAGGTCTACAGCTGTCTTCAACTGAATTTTCGAAGGGAAACTAAACAAAAACTTCCATAAACATAGTAGATCACTGGGTTAATCGGTTCAACTACTGGACTTGTTGAAGTTCGTGAATTAATTACTAGTCCAACCTTAATAATTATATTAACTGTTTACTTGTAGAATTTTGTAGGTACTGATGAGCAAATGCACGATCAAAACCAAGACTTGGCAGTCTTGGTCTTGATCTTGTTCTTGCATTAAGAATCTTGGTCTTGGTCTTGCTAGAGCAGTTTGAGTCTTGGTCTTGGTCTTGGTATTGCTAAAAAATTTTGCACTTTCTTGCATTTTTTATTAGCGAATTTTTTTCTTCTAAAATCAGAATTTTCTCTCTTTACGGTATTAATTATACTTTCAAATTATTTAAATAGTTTAGCAAGAGTCTTGCTTTTTTCTTGCTTTTGTCTTGGTCTTGCTCTCTTGAGTCTTGGTATTGGTCTTGCAGCCATACTTATAGTCTTGGTCTTGGTCTTGCTCTTGGTATACATTGTCTTGGTCTTGGTCTTGCAAACAATGCAAGACCAAGACAAGACTGCAAGACCAAGACTAATTTTACTCATCACTACTTGTAGGTCTTATTTTCATCAATTCTTACTTTTTGATGACAATTGAAACTTTTTTCCATTTGGCATAGAATGAGTAAAAGTTATAATGTCTACGCCGATTATAACGCTTTCTCTGAGTAGTTAAAAAAATTGAAAAAACACGCAAGATTTGTACTTTTCTTAGCCTTTTAATTCCTTAGGTATTACATACATAGGTACAAGGTTCGGATACGATTCTATGTGTGAATTTAATTTTTAAACAATAAATCAAAGGTATTTATTAATATAATTAATATCTATTTAAAAAAAAAAATTGACTAGAATAATTAGAAATGGCTGCAAATTCTTTAATATAGGTGTTAGTAGTTGTGTTGAGATATTAACTAAACTATTTATAAAGAGATATTTAGATAGCCATATTGCATTAATTGCAATAACTTTCACATCACAAAGTAAATGTTTAAGCTTATTTGATAAAGTTGTGTAAAATGCATTATTATATGTATCTATAAATATGCTGTACTATTTTGGCTAAAATTATGGATGTACCTATACCAAAGGTTAGCTTAAGGAGTTTCACTGTATTAGATGGTCGCTGATACAATAACCTATGGTGGACTGGGGGATATTTCTTAGGTTATTAGTTTTGCATTTTTGGTACATATTGCTGATTTTGAAGTAACCCCTCGATGCAAATATTTAAAAAACGTTTTTTGTTAGTCTTATTGCAATTTTCGATTGAAACTAAGCGCTCATTTGTCAATCGTCTTTTGACATCAGTTTATTAGCACAACTTATCTTTATAGACTTATTACCGACAGTTTATTTAGTTTAGATACAACATATATATTAGTATTAAGAGTTGAAAAACTTTCTTGTTAATATTAATAGATTTGAGCGCTACTTTATGGTATTCCATATTTGTAAATAATAAACAAATATTCTACTTTGCAAAATACCACTTTTATTTTTGAAACTGTGACAATATTGTTTCGAACCGTTAGTTCATTTTCAAATAGAATAAAATTTATATTCGATACATGCGCTTATATACTAAGTAATTTTATCTACCTATACTTATGAAGGGGAGTGGTATATGGTGTGGAAGTAGAAGGGCGGGGGTAGTGGGAGAATCCGAAAAACAAGAAAAACAACTAACAAGATTACATTACATGTGACAAATGCGAGCAAACACATGACAAAAGATTGAAATTTACAAACAAACAATATTTACAGAAAATGCAATTTTAAAAGTTTAATTAAATTATAATACTGAAAATAAAGTTAAACTGTAGATATCGGTGTAGTCATTTAAAAGGTGATGGGAGTTATGTTTATTTATTTCTATTGCTTCTAGGATTGTTAACTTCTGTCCTTTGTTTGCCTCGTGTAGCACGGTAATTTCCCGTTCTGGTGTGTGGCCGGTGTCAATTAAATGCCTCGCAAAAGCAGAGTCAGATTTCTTATTCCTATAGGATCTGAAATGCTCTGTTCTCCGGGTTTCAAAGTTTCTGCCAGTTTGACCGATGTAAAAACTATTGCAGTCTTGGCAGTTTAATTTGTAGATACCCGATTTTTTAAGTTTATCAATTTTTGTTTTATTGTTATATATTAAGTTTCCTAGATTAAAGCCTGATTTAAATGCTATATTTATGTTTGATTTTTCTAGAATTTTTTTAATTTTATCCGATATATTACCAAAATATTTTATAGTTTTAAAGTTAGTTTTTAGTTCTGGTTTAACGGAGGGGTAAATTTCTTTTAAAATTTGTTTAAATTCGTTCTTAGCTATTAATTTATTTTGGTAATTTTATTATTTACCTATGTAAGAAAAGCTAGATACTTATTAAAAAATTATTAAGTAAATGGTTACGAATTAAAAAAAATACAATTACATTTTATTTATGATATTTATTGTTAGAAATAATTATTTATTTTTGAAATATATTAATTTTAATATTTAATCAACAAAATAAAAAAAAATTACTTGCAGTTGGAATCGAACCCGTGCACTCGTTGCCACTATGACACGCTACCGATTGAGCTAAACTAACTGTTAATTTGACATTCAAATGTATGATATATAAACATACAGTAAATGAAGTTAGAATTTTGAAAGCGTTTTTCTCGAAATTGACTGGCCATTCGGTCTTTATATTTTCACAATTGATTAATCTTCTAGGCGACTATAATCCTGCGAAATCCCATCCCAAAGTCAATTTCCCATGAAGTGCCCTCTCCTTGTCAGGTCATTTTCTTTCGGGTATAACTGTTCAATAAATTTTATCCACATGTGTATTAAATACATACTATATCGACTTGTTGATATTAAATTCCATAAACGTGCTACCGCTAACATTTCCACTATGTTTATAAATCACATATGGAATTAAAACGGATTGTCTTTAATTTGTTGGATGCATCACACATTGTGCATTTATATATCTCGTTAAATAATAAAGTTCAATAATAACCTACCTCTGATAATATTCATGAGATATTTTGAACGCAGTCCACCAGTAAACAACTGAAAAACAAACCAGTGAATGTATAAATTTAATGTTGAGAACTTGAAAGCAATAAGTGAATATACTTTACACAAAACCATACCCATACAATATACATAGTATACGTAATAATAAGAAGTGGTAACAAAATTTTTCTTGATTTTTATTTAGCTATGAAAGATTCAAACATATGTGATATGTTGTTATTATAAGACAAACAAATAATTGTTTAATTTGTCCGGAATCCGCGTTGATTGAATCGCGCGCGCCTACAATTTATATTTTGAAAGTGATTGTTTAAATTAACGTATATTTTTACAACAATTACGCACGTTTAAATTTTGTTTGTTTCGAAAATCAGCTGTTCAATTGTTTTGGTTTTTAAAAATGTTTAAAAAAAGTTTGAACCAATGTGACAATAATTTAACTCATCGGTTGATTATATGTGAATTATTTGTTTTTAGTAAATAGTTAAAATATTTTTGAATTTTATTTGTAAAAAGAAAAATAATTAAATTAATTATTGTTAGTTAATAAAAATCATGCATCTGGATTATATTCATAAAAGTTATCATCAATTTCGACAGCAAGATTTTTTTAGTGAAGAGTGTTGTAAAAAATTGTGTTTTTTAAATAATTTTTATTTGATTTTGTTATTGTTTTGTGAGAGTTTTTATTCGTAATGAGACGGTGTTGTGTTATATTTATGACAGGTACAGTTTTAATTTTTTTTTTTCAAATTTTGTTTTAAATATTACATTTTATTTTGCTGAATGGACCTTAATTAATTTTTTGATATGAATAAAATGAAATAGGTTGGCATGTTTTGCTGTTTTGAAAATTTTACCGTTTGTACATATTTAATTAAAGGAAAATGAAGTTATTCACAAGTCAAAATTTGCTACGATTGTAATGTATCAAATTTATCCATAATTGTTTTTCAATGTTGAAATTGAAAGGTATTATTTTCAGTGGGTAAATGAGGGTTCATTTGAAATTAGTTTCGATTTTATTCTGTCGGTCGTATGACTGTTACTTTTGTTTCGGAGCTAACGATATTGATGACTATATGAATAACTATTTGAAACAGCTGATAAGATTTATGAGTTACCCGTTTGAATTACAATTCTAAAAGGGCTTATACGTCTATATGAAAGCTTTTTTGTATATTATTATAATTACTTTCAGTGTATTGTTTCATCGATGTGTATAAATATGATTATTTTTTCAGACATAAAACTGTTTAACGTAAAATTCTTTGGAGAAGTGTGTGATGGTGGAGGTGCTGGGAGTGAATTTAAAATTTTAAATATTTGTCTCCAAAATAATTAGACTGAACGTTTTTGTAGAAAAATTAAAACATATTAATAGATTTGAGCGTTACTTTATGATATTCCATATTTGTAAATAATAAACAAATATTTTACTTTGCAAAATACCACTTTTATTTTTGAAACTGTGACAATATTGTTTCGAACCGTTAGTTCATTTTCAAACAGAATAAATACTGTTTGAAAATGAACTAACGGTTCGAAACAATATTGTCTCAGTTTCAAAAATAAAAGTGGTATTTTGCAAAGTAAAATATTTGTTTATTATTTACAAAAATTAAAACAATTAAGTATAAAATTTTGAAAAGTATAGGGCATTTTAACATAAATATTTTGGAATGATTTTAATTTTTTTTTTAAACAAATTTTATAAACACCAAATTTGGTCGTGTTTTTCCGAAATGTCACTATTTTGTCCAAATATTGAATTCTAGCGTATAGCATGCTCCTTAATATTAATCAACAATTTTGGTTTATTCCCTTGAAGAATCATCTCTCATCTGATAGATTGTAACGAATAATTTTATTGCAAAAAGTAAATTCAAGAACAAAGCTAGTTGAACAACCTTGCTTAAAATTAATCAAATTTTATAAACTAATTGATTAGACATTGATCTAAAATGTTTGTCTTTTTGCAAAATCTCATTCTGTTTCAGTAATTTTTATATTATTAGTTAAATTATTTAGGTACTTATGTAAAAAAATTTCAATCATATTTTCAATACAAATTCCCATCATACTGATGGCATAGTTTAGTAATGGTATTTTAAATTTTGTTTCTGATTCAGTAAATTTGATGCACTAGTTCTTGATCCACTAATTATTTATACAATATAGGTACAAGTTCAGTGGCGGCTGGTCCCTATAAGTTGCAGGGTTACAGTTGCTCCAGTCCAAAATGAAAGTTATGATTTTTTTTAATATTTTCATAATTTTGAATAAGCTATGAATACTAGACAAAAACATCTGTCATGTGTGTAATTAGGACCGCGGAGAGAAATGACGGCCTTCGGGAACATTTTTTAAAAATTTCTTCCTAAAAAAAGTGATGAGCAAAAAAAAGCTCATTTTAATTTTCCGGACCCGCTATGGACCGCTACGGACCCCCTCTTACAGGCCGAGCCTCGAGGTTGCAATTCCGACTACCCCACCCTCTGGTCGGGCCTGTGTGTAATTATTATTTATGTAGATATCTCTTTATTGCATCAATGGGGTTGTAGTATCTTGCCCTGTTTCTGTAACTAAAATGCTTTGTTTAAATGTCTGTTATAAACTATTTATACTTTTATATCTGTAGCCTCACCATTACAAAATCTTACGAGCCGCCAGTGATACATATATATTGGTAGGCATGTATTTCTGTGTGTGATTGTTTAGCCAATACATAATTAAAGATAACTAATTTATTTTATTAATTAATAACAGTGCAATTACTAATTATGCACTAATAATATTTTTTTTAGAATTTATATTTCGATATTTATCTCTATCAAGCTGATTAATATTGTTAGCCGTAATTTGTTTATATAATTCAAATTAAAATTTGTGTATTTTCTAGAAATGTTATATTATTTTTACTTTTCATAATTATGTAAAATTTCCGATTTTATTGATCAGTTTCTGCCATTGGGATGTGTGTAAATAATTTCTAGTTTTTATTTAAAATTATGACGGAAATCATTCCAAGCTGTAAGAATTATATATGAAATTAAATAATTATTTTTAAACATTAAATCTACATGAGTTAAATTGGTCGATAAAAATTGTTTTTTCCTACTCAATATTTAATTAACATGTAACAAAAATATTGAGCAGTTTATTTATAATATCTTTATCTATATATATATATATATATATATATATATATATATATATATATATATATATATATATTATAAAAAGATTTAGAAAAATGCTTTATTTTCAGGTCGCTACATGGGAAACTCCCCTTAATACTTCATTGTATTTTTACATTTGTTTATATTTTGTTTTTTACTCCCATTAATTTATATAATTTTTATTTAATTAAATAATAGCTAGTAAATAATACGTCAGTTATTAATATTGATATGCAAACACGGGGACTGAAATCGAATGAGGCAAAATTAAGGTACTTGTAAATCAGGGGTTTCCAAAGTGCGGTCCGCGATGGCAGATCATCTGCAGTCTCAAGTTCATAAAGATTATTTACACCTATGTTTTTTCATAAAGAATCTATAAATCTGACTATATTACACATAGTAAAACCATATTTCCATTGTAAAATATCTTGACAATAACTTGGAATATGTCTTGTTATCGCATAGATTTTATTTATTAGTGGTGTTCAATCATTCTTACTGTGCGAGTTACTTTTCTGTTATAATTTCTTTGATCTATTTTTACATAAACCGAGTCCTTATAATAGTCAAAATATTAATCAAATTTATTCAGCAAACGTGATTTAATTTCCGTTTGTGATTTTTTTGTTATCCTGTTACCTATAATTTTGATTTTGTTAAAAATAAAACTAAGCGTTATCGAAAATTTTATGTTTCTAGTATCAAAATTAGGATACCTGGAGTTTTTAATAAATTTTGTATAGACGTGATGGCATCATCGCGTTCAATTGTTTCTTTTTTTTAAATTAATATAATATTTACAAGAATGATATGAATTTCTGGTAAAAATAACCAATAAAAATAAATAAGTTCGTATATATATATATATATATATATATATATATATATATATATATATATATATATATATATATATATATATATATAAAATATATATATATATATATATATATATATATATATATATATATATATATATATATATATAAACACAGAATTTCCTAATGAAAAAAAATTATATATATATATATATATATATATATATATATATATATATATAATTTTTTTTCATTAGGAAATTCTGTGTTTATTTTAAGTACTAGGTATTTAATTTTTAATATTTCCTCCAGCTTCACATCTATCGTATTGTAAGTAACAGAAGATAATTTGTTTGTATACATTTTAGGAAATATATTACTGTTTGGTACTGTGTCTAGAATTTATACATCTCTTTTGTGTATTGTATAATATTTTGTTAGTTTTAATCCTTTATGTAATGTGTTTTTGCAATGTTGCGTGTTGACAAAAGAGTTAGACAGTTTTATGAATTATTAGATATATTTTCTTTTTCATACTATGTTAGTTGTATAATAGATGAGTTGAGAATGACCAAGAAAATATTTGAATATGTAAAATTTTCTGTACCCGACCATTTCTAATTTGGCCGTTTGGGAAATAGGTATAGTTATTTATTTTCGATGTTACTGAAATAATGAATTATTTACTAACACCGACGCATAGAATAAACTAGAATTTATGATGGATTTGTGACGACAGGTCCTTCAAGAATTTGGAAACAGTGTAAGAATAATATTGGTTGACATCGAGAAATAAAAAGTAATTTGTCATCCGAAATTCACTTTTACCTCCTAGTCCTAACTTAATGGTATTGTAACCATCTTCATTGAAAGCTTTTTTGAGTTTAATGTTAATTTATTCGGGCTGATATTAATCGAATTTAGTAGTTCGAGTTTTAGTTATTCCTTTAAGGGACGTTACAACAATTTAAATTACAATTTTCCATATTCATTAGCTCAATTTCCAGCTTAATAGTTAAACTGCCTTAGTAAAAAGTTAATTGGAAACTGTTTGTACATTTTTTCTCAATATTTTGAATCGCCCACTTATTGGAGTCATATATGTAGTTGAACAGAAATATCTGATGCCACCGACTGTGCGTTATCATTATTTAATGATTGCAATTTACTTTTATTTTTTAATTCAACAAAATACTTTGAAAATCTGTAGGTATTTTTGCACTTAAATTTTTATTGGATTTAAATTGCAATAAATAAAATGAACACCTCCAGTGTTGAGTTCAGTAAGAGTTCGTGTAATTTGTTCAATTTCATTGCTCATCATTTTAAATTATATTATACTTATATGCATTATATATTTATATTACGTATATAAATGTATTTACATGTTATCATTATTATATACCTTCATTTTATAAATCATTGCACTATTCCGCAATTTATTTTATATATTATAATGAGGTTATTCCCTTTAATTGCTAATAAAAAAAATATAGGTTTACGAGTTATAAATTATTTCTTTAAATTATTTAAATGTACCTATCTGATGTATGATATGATAATACATATACATAATTCATTTGATTGATATATGGGTAGTTCTTCAAACGATGGAAGAAAATGGACTTAATTCCGGCTACACATTTTTTTCATGCATGAGCTTTGGAAAGTAGTTTTATTTCAAGTTGATGACATTTTTTACACTATTTGAAAGCGGTCAGTCAAAAAATTAAAAATTATAAATTTTATGACCATTATAAAAAAGAGACATCCACGAAAGTGAAAAAATGAGTAAAAAACTAAAATTAACACAAGAGAATTTCTTATATTCATTTTTATTATTAAGCACAACTTATTAAACTATTAAACAATTTATTAATTTTTATTATTAAACAATTTTTATTATTTTTATTATTAAATTTTTAATTATTAAACAATTTATTATTTATTTAATATATATTATATTAGTAGTATATATAATAGTAGTTATATAGTGTAGGTATATATGTATTAAAAAAAAAATTTTAAAATTAAAAAAAAAATTAGAAAAAAAAACTAAATAAATAAAAAAATTGCGAATTTATTATTTATTAAAAAATATTCGAAGTCATTTACGACCGTTTAATACATATTATATATTATATTAGTAGTATATGTGTCAGAAGCATATTAATTATATAGTATATATTATACAGAAAAAAAAAATGGGAATTTATTTTTTATTAAAAAATATACGGAGTCATTTACTACAGTATTCTAATGACATTTACCTAATTTATTTACATTATTTAAGTTTAATCCCCGTTTTTGGAGCTGCCAGGAGACTGAGAATTCTTCAATATTCTTTAAAAATCGGCTAAATAACGTTTTATAAAAAAAAAGCAGGTCCGCTATTCCAATACAACATATTTACAACTCATACAACTGAAAAATTTTTTATATCCACAGTATTTTTCACGAAAATGGTGACCAGGATACTGAGAAATTGACTGGACCGAGTACGATCTCACTTAGAATGTTAACTGAATTAGTTGATACAACCTCAAATTAGTAAAAGATGTACTTTATTTTATTTATCATATTTCAGTTAATTACTATGACAAACGATGATTTAATCGGAATATAAATTTTTTATTTTTTTTAAGTGTTTTTGTTTGATAGGAGAATAATGCAAAGTTCGGGAGACAAAATTCAATAGAATATTTCTTAAAGAAAATATAAAAAAATTCAAAAATTAGGTATTTATACAATAAAAATGTACCAATATTATAGATTACTACTGCAGTGTAAATTTTTTTTTATGCATTCAGAAAAAATAATTATTTAGTCTACTATGTTTTACTTTGGAGAGGAGACATGCCAACAGACTGAGAATTTTACATTTTAAGTGTAATTTTTTATAAAAAATATATTACGAAACCGGGTTATTTTGAGTGACCAGTTAGATGCAGTAATGGTTTACAGTTTCTATCTAGAAAATATGTATTTTTCAAAATATTAATATACAAAATGCGTTGGGCCGTCCAAAATTCCATCGTTTGAATAACTACCCATATATGTTAGTTATGCAACAGAGGTGTATTTAAAATATTTATGTAACTTAATTTTTTGTTAGAGAATTTGATAATTATACGTGTCTAATCAATTTGAATATGGAGGTCGATATAAGACTAAATTCTACGAGGGCTGTTCAAAAAGTATCGGACTTTTGTTAATCAAAAGTGCATTTATTGAACTAGAGATATACAAACCTCTAATCCAAGTATTTATTTGAATATTGACTCGAGTGGACGTATTCTTATTGTTGTTTAACAGTGTCAATAATAAACCAAATAAATAATTAAGTGCTTAAAAAAAAAAATATACATAAAAAAGTATTTTGTATAAAATGAATATTATACAAGAATTAAATAATACTAATTAAAAGTGTTTGTGTTAATTTTCACTGTGTGAATATATTAATCACTAATCATGTCGAGCAACTCAACCCATCAAACTACAGTAAAACCTCTACAAACCAACATGACTTCAAACTCAAATATAATTAATCACTTACAATCTCAAACAAATACTCAGACATTCTCTAACGTGCTGAAATCAAATAAACAACGAATAATCCAACCACCAACACCCAAACCGGAACAAGCCATAGTCTTTGACATTACTGAAGATACTCCGTACATAAATTATGCAAAAGAAGTAGGAAGCAAAATAGGACCAAAAAATATAATATTTGTAAATCCCATATCAAATAACAGGCTTTGCATATTCCTATCAAGTGAACAAATTGTCAATGAATTCTTAGCGAAACACAATGAAATAATAATAAACGGCCGAACACTAAAAGCACGTCGATACATAAATCGGGCAAAAAAATTAATAATTTATAGAGCCTGCCCAATAATCCCGCATGAAAGTATTATTAACGTTATAAATGCCCTAGGAAATAAAACAGTTTCAAACATGATATACTTACATATCAATACAGATGACCCTGACTACCAACATATCTGTAGTTCAAGGCGACAGATATACATATCTCAGACAGACACTATAAACATTCCGGAAACTGCGCTAGTTAATCATAATGGTGACAATTACCGGATATTTTTCAATCTTGAAGATACATTATGTCTCACATGTAATAAGCCCGGACATTCTTCTTTACTATGTGCAAATACCACAATAACAACCCACAATCCAGAACCAGAAATAATTACAAGTGTAGTTAATAATACAAATAAACAAACTGAAACTTCAACACAAAAACAGCAAATGGAAAATACAACAGAAGAACTACAAACAGAAACAGAAGAACAAGGAAATAAAAATTGTTTGGGGCAGAAACGAACGCTGTCTGAACCATCAGTAATATCTTCTGAAACAGACAAACCAGCTGAAGAAAGAATAATTGTAGAACAGCCCATACCAATAGCAAAAGTGCAACGCAAAACAAAAGCAAAGAAAATTAAAACAAAAGAAAAATCAACTTATAATGTGGACGAGGAATTAAAACATCTAAGTACTACTATCGAAGCGCATGACTATCCGCTAAAGTACGTTGAATTTAGTGACTACATAAAAAATCTCATTAATTCACAAGATCCTCTAAATATATCCCGCACTTATACAAAAGATATCATTAAGCTCATTGATATGATTGAAACATTAAAACCGCAACTTAAAAATCAATATTTAAAAGCTACCATAACCAAAAAAATAATAAAACTAAAAAAACAGCTCCTAACTGAAAATGTAGCCTTAGACTCTACAACCTCTACTGAGTCTGATTCACCACACGAATATTATCAAATTCTTCCTCCTATCTCCCAGTCCTAAACTTACAACAAAACCCTTAATTTTACTTACTAAAAATGGCGACGTTAATACAATGGAATGTTAACGGATTTCATCATAGAAAAAATCAATTACAAATTCTTATATCAGAACACCTACCGGCTGTTATTTGTCTACAGGAGACTCACCTTCAGGACCATCACAAACCTACTGTAAATCAATATCAAATGCATCAAAAAAACAGACCCCACCAAAACATTGCTAGTGGTGGAGTTGCAACCCTCATTAATAATCGATACCATGCAGAAGAACAAAATGTTACTACAAATCTGGAAGCCATAGTTATGCAAGTATACATACCAAATAAAATAACAGTATGCAACCTATATTTACCACCATCAGTTCCAATAGACCCAATGGAATTACAAAATTTAATAGCACAGCTACACTCGCCTTTTCTAATAATTGGTGATTTTAATAGCCACAACATTATATGGGGGTCAAAATCCACAGACACACGAGGAAAAATTATCGAAAATTTCATTAACAACAATAATATAAACATCTTTAACAATAGTATGCCTACTCATCTAAACTTTTCAACTGGAGCGCTAACAAATATAGACTTATCTATTGGATCACCACAACTGCAATCATTAATTAACTGGGACGTACTACCCAATTTGTATGACAGTGACCACTTTCCTATAAAAATTACGTTCAACACAAATACTCCGTCATATCAACCACACGCTAAATGGAACCTAAAAACAGCAAATTGGGAACTTTTCCAACAATTTACAAAAATGACCAATAAACCTTCCACTACTGCAGACAACATAAACTTAGTAATCGAAAATTTTGTTCAGCATCTTAATAAAGCAGCAAATGTAACCATAAATCGTACACGAACCAACACAAAACGAGTAGTTCCTTGGTTCAATCAAGAAATTAAGGAAGCCTTAAAAGAAACTAAACACGCCTTAAATGTTTACCGTAGACACAGAACACAAGAAAATTTTATTAACTTTAAAAAACTACGCGCCATATCAAGGTTAAAAATAAAAGAAAGTAAAAAACAATCGTGGGAAACATTTGTCTCTACAATTAATTCATCAACATCTAATACTGAAATGTGGAACAAAATTAAAGCAATAAAAGGCATCAGAAAAACTAACAAAATATGTGCTATAAAAAATAGTAGCGAAATAACAACGGATCCAAAACAGATTGCCGAATACTTGGCAGATAACTTCGAACAAAATTCTTCAAATAGTAAATTAGATCCTACATTTTTAAATTTTAAAAGTGACAACCCGTATGAACATACAGAAGTTGTGGATAATAACCCATTAAATAATGCCATCACAGAACCAGAATACGATCATGCGCTCTCGACGTCAAAAAACACAACTCCAGGTCCAGATCAAATTCCATATCAGTTCTTGAAGAATCTGCACAGATCAGCTAAAATACACCTACTAGAAATATATAACTGTATATGGCTTAATAACTGTTTTCCAACAACTTGGAGAAATACAATCACTATACCTATACTAAAGCCGAATAAAATATCCACCGACTCAAAAAGCTATAGGCCAATATCGTTATCTTGCACAATGTGTAAAATACTTGAAAAAATTGTAAATAACCGGTTAATGTGGTATCTAGAATCAAAAAATCTTCTTGCCGCAGAACAAGCAGGATTTCGTCGAAATCGTTCTACTATAGATCAAATAATCAATATTGAATCTGACATACGGGACGCATTTGCAAATAAAGAGCACCTAATAGCTGTTTTTTTGGATATAGAGAAAGCCTTTGATCTAACTTGGAGAAAACTGCCGTTACAACAGCTAAAAACATGGAATATCCAAGGTAATATTTTAAATTACTTACACAACTTTCTACAGAACAGAACATTTCAAGTAGGTGTTAATAATGTGCTATCTAGTAAAAGAACTTTAGAAAATGGTATACCCCAGGGCTCCCCAATTAGTGTTACACTGTTCACTATAGCAATTAATCAAATAACGTCCAGTATAACATATCCAGTCAAAACGTTACTATATGCAGATGATATTGTTATATACGCTAAATCCAAAGATCTAAATGCAATTCAAAAACTCCTACAAGAAACAATAATTACACTAGAAACTTTTAGCCAGACAACTGGATTTAAATTTTCACCAGAGAAAACACATGCGATGCATTTCACTCAACTTAAAAGTTACATACCACCTCAGCTAAAGATACTAGATACAAACATTAATTTCGTTAAAAATACAACATTTCTGGGACTAAATATTGATGATAAACTTACATGGAAAAAACATATTGAGGAGTTAAAAGTTAAAATTCACAAACGTATTAACATTTTAAGAACTATATCAAACCACAATTGGGGAGCAGACACTGACACAATACTAAAAATCTACAGGTCCCTAATACGATCCCAACTTGATTATGGCAGCATTATTTATTCTACAGCTAAAAAAAGCATAATCAAACAACTTGACACTTTACAAAATATGGCTATTAGAATTAGTATAGGTGCCCTAAGAACAACGCCAGTGGAAAGCTTATTAGTAGAGGCAGGAGAATTACCTCTAAGATATCGAAGAGACCTGCTTACTATCCGATACTGCTCAAAAATATTAACAGATAAAAATAATCCCACAATTTTAAACATAAAATCCACCAAAAATAGCTCCATCTACCAACAAAACGTAAACATTTCCCAGCCAATTCATATACGCTACAAAAATTTACTTAATAAACTTACTCTACCATTTCCAAAAGTCCTTAAATATGAGCATTCTGACACTCCACCGTGGCTAATACCAAATCCTACGATAAATTTACAACTAACAAACTATCCAAAGAAGAATACTAATCATATGCTGATACAAAATGAATTTAATCAAATTCTATCGGAGTATCATGACTATTGTCAGTATTACACAGACGCATCTAAAAATGACTTAGGATATACTGGAGCAGCAGTTATACATGGTCAAAATGTCCAGTTGATGCAGTTCGATAAGGGTACTAGTACATACACAGGAGAACTGAGAAGTATACTTGAAGCTCTTAGAATTATTCAAACTACCACTGATAAAAATCACTTAATCTGTACAGATTCACTAAGCTCATTGCAGGCCATAACTCATCTTTACCCCAAAAATGCCATTGTTCAAAGAATTAGAGTAACATTACATCAAATAAAAACTGCAAGTAAAAATGTTCAATTTGTATTTGTTCCCTCACACGTAGGTATACGAGGAAATGAAGAAGCTGATCATAATGCAAAAATAGCTGCGAACAACAGAGTAGGAATTAAAATTAAAAAAATAGATTTAAAAGATTATCTAAATTTAGCACGACAAATGTTATTAGCTAAATGGCAAGAATTATGGGACATAACCAATCAAAAACTACGTGCTATTAAACCGAAAACTACACCCTGGAAAACCAAAATACCAAATAGAAAAGATCAAATAGTACTCGCACGATTACGGTTAGGGCATACTCGGATTACGCACCAATATATCTTTAACAAAGAGCAACCAACTCGATGTCCAACCTGCAATGAACAATTAACAGTGAAACACATACTGATCGAATGTCCGCAGTATCTGCAACAACGGCAGCTCTCAAATATACCTAGGACATTACAAGAAATACTAAACCCAGACCTACATAAAACCAGTAATACAATAAAATTTTTAAAACTAACAAATTTATACAAAAAAATTTAAAGAGATTTTACTATATAATATATTAATGTAATGTTGTTTATTACTAATATCGAAACATGTATTAATCTGTAAGATAAAATTATTATTGTACACAGTCATATTATTATGTATTTTATTGTAACAATATTTACACGGGTGCCAATGATCCTGGTAATCGAGGTACCTGAAAATAAATTTATTTAAAAAAAAAAAAAAAAAAAAACCTCTAATCCCCTTCAAAATAGTCTCCTTGGTGATGCACACACTTCTCCCATCGCTTCTGCTACTGTTCAAAACATTTCTGGAAGGCATCTTTTGGAATACTGTTATGCTTGGCCGTCGTATTCTGTTTAATGTCTTCTCTTTCGTGAAATTGAGTTCCTTGCAGCGGCATTTTCAGCTTAGGAAATAGCCAGAAGTCGCAGGGAGCCATATCGGGGGAGTACGGAGCTTGACGAACCAGAGGAGCGTTGTTTTTAGCGAGAAAACTCTGAATTAGATGTGCAGAGTGGGCAGGTGCATTGTCGTGATGGAGCTGCCAAGTTTTTGTTGCCCACAGATTCGGTCGTTTGCGTCGCACAGCATGCACGTAGGCATGCGCGCTTACGTGCATGCGCGCGCATGTCAGTCCCCTCCATATCCCTACTAAACATGGCCGCCAGCGCTTCATTCGTTTAAGCGGGAGGACAGAAGGTTCGATACTTTTTGAACAGCCCTCGTATATTCTCAAACTCTTCAAACTCTCAAAGAAATTAAATCAGAGAAGCTGGTGAAAAAAATCAGTATTTCTTAAATAAAAATTGTGATCCACACTGTAATATTGATTACAGTTCGCTCTCGGTCCGATAAAATCATATTAAAAAATTGGTTCAAACTGACGTTCACATTGACGTTCATTTGTCAAATATTCTTTGGAATGAGTCGGTATAATTGAATTGTAACCGGACTTTAGCTGAACTGGTGTTGACAGTGTGAACACACCCATTGTTCCTCATTTAAGAATCTTTTACCGGACCGCAGGGCCAGCTTAGCCAATAAGCCACCCTAGGCCATGGCCTAGGGGCGGGAGATTTTTAGGGGCGGTAAATTTTTAAAATAGTGCGGAAAAATGGGTAATTAATTTTTTTTGCTCGTCACTTATTTTTTTCAAGAGAAAGTTTGTAAAAAAGGTAGGAAAAGGGGCGGCAAATTTTTAAAATAGGGCAGAAAAATTTGTGATTGACGTTTTTTTTAAGATTTCCTTTTTTTCAAATAAAAGGTAGGGGCGGCATTTTTCAAGATGGCTAGGGGCGGACTCAGGGTTAATCCGGCTCTGCCGGACCGAGACTGGTAGTGTGGATTGTTCCCAAATATTTCTGGTCAGGTCATAGTTTGATTAAATTTACAACGCAAGTAAAAATACTTCACTCACAGATTTGTATTTTTCGAGGATCTATACAGGATGTGTCGTTCGTTCGTCCATTTTAACTCTAACGTTTTGAAGTACGTATAAGATGTTATAAGTAATTACATCATCGATAAAAAAAATTGGATACAATTATTCTGCAGTATTTTTGTTCAATAACTCTTAACAATATTTTTCTGTATTTTGCTCTATTTTTGCTCCTTTAAAAATGAATGTAGTAAATAAAGAGAGAACATATAAAATTGAACTTTTCTACCGTTTGAATATAACTATCTATGTTAAAAACACATATTTTATTTTTTAACGGATAAACTTGATTCACAATTGCGCAACATTAAATGTTGAATTAATTTAAAAAATTTATGAAAAAATTTAGATCTTTTTTGTTAAGAAGAGATTTCGTATTTTCTTAGCTCTGAGCTTTGATTAGTGTCTTATGTAGTTTGTGTTTATACCTTCAATTGTGTTGAAAGTAGTACTTCGAACCGCAATTTTTTTTCGCTTCGGTTCAGTTCCGATTCAGCACAAAAAAAAGAATAATGGAAATAACGGAAAGAAAATGTAAATACCTTTATAAAACACAAATCAATGTCTAAAAAATTCAGTCTTAATTAATAATATGTATCAAAATAAGCTTGAATTTATTCCTTAGTAGGTGTATATCTTAGGTCCGAGTAGTGGCAGACTTACTCTAAGTGCCGCTCTAGTTTCCTTTAAAAATGCCGCCTCTGCTTTATTTCAAAAAAATAAAAAAAATTCTTAATAACTTTTTAAAACCTTCTCCTAAAAAAGTAAGTGACGAGCAAAAAAAAAGTCAACTCTAAATTTTGCTGTCATTTTAGCTCAAATTTGCCGTCCCTAAAATCTGCCGCCCTAGGCTCCAGCCTACTCAGCCTGCTGGTAAATCCACCACTGGGTCTGAGAAAGCTCTTTCGACACTCGCTTGACTAGCTGGCACGCTAAACATAACCTTTGAAAGTAGAAAAACCGGAAACATAAATTTTCATTTCTAATTCAGTTACCTGTTGCTTTATTATCAAATCTAGAAATATCGTCGAAAGCAGATATCATATGTTCGTCATATAATTCTAATTAATAATGAGCTGATACAATAAAAAAAATATTTTAACGAGCATAATTATGTCCGAACCTTAGGAAAGCTTATTGGTTACTAATAATATATTATCTCAAAATGAGTGCTGCTAACGTATCTTGTTTTGAATCGGTTTTTCTTGGCCATCTCAATCTCCCGATGCAAACCTGGTGGAAAATGGGCGTTTATAAACACAGGTTTCAGGAAAGTGTGTCTTTACATTAAAGCAACTGTCTCAACAGATAGGAAAAATATGGCGCTCACTTCCTCAATCATATGCGGAAAATCTTGTAACAAGCATGCCTCATCGGTGTCAAGCTATACTTGATAATAATGGTGACTGAACTGTGTATTAAATACAAAGCATCCTTCCCCATTTATATTCGTTTTATTTCACATTATTATTTTCTTTCCTCGAGTTACATTATCTAAGATATTCACGCCACGCTCTTGTGGTAATTACTGTATATTAATTTCTTCTCAATCCATGATTCCCATGTTTGATACTCCCCTTGTTAGTCAAATGTTTTACAATTTTTCTAATCAATTTCATACTCATTACGCATTTAGTGGCACATTTATTCGTGTCAACGCGAATGTAAGACGTTAAGTACATGTCATTTGTACCTACATAAGATGATTTTATATTATCACGAATTTAGTCTACATTTTTAAGCCAAGAAGTGGAAATATATAGTGAATTGAATGCATGCGAAAAAATTTCATGTGAAATTCATGATTCGTTGTAGCTATTGCACAATTTTATAATATATTTATTATTGTACTTCTTCTTAATTATAATGTTTATATAGGTTAATTACTATAATGTATACAGGTAAATCTTATAATACGTACTTATAATATAAGAAGCTCCATTGTAATAATAAGACTACCTACAAAATGTGTAAGCGTGCAATAGCTATACAGTTATAGCTAATAATATTACGAATGCCGTGTGTATTGTATGCAATTAGCTTAAAGAAATTGTTATTTATTATTTATTTTAATATATTTTTTAATTTTATTGGTTTTGCATGTTGTTTTTTTTCCTGGTATTTCATATCTTATTACATTAAGAATTATTAGTTAAGTTGATGATCTTTAAAAAAAAACAAAAAAACAATTGTGTGGGTATACTCTGCCCAGATAAGAACGATTTGATTTAATTAATCGACTAGTGCATATTTATGTAGGTAATGTTATTATTTATCGAGTTTGAACGAAATTGATGAAAGGCAATTTATTGGTGAAAGATCTCAAAAATTTAATTTTTTTCCATACTATAATCAGTAAAATGGCACCTCTCCAGCCATCGATTGATCGCCTGTTGTACTCGGGATTGACCATATAAATTTCAGCGGGAATGAAAATGATGACTTTGAAAACCTTTAATTCACTTCTAGTTTAATTATTCTATCAGTTTATTTACAGTTTTTCAGACACTGAAAAATTTTCACAGTTTTCATGACGTCATCAAATTTAAAATTTTGTTTTTTTCAAATTGAATGTTATGGAAGTAATTTGAATTAGAGTGGGTTGGTTGAATTAGAGTAATTTGAATGTTCTTTTTACATTTTAGCGAATTTCCAGAATGGAATTCAGCTATTACAGCCACTGTCATAACGCGACCTGAGCCCGGGACTATGGCAGAAATTTGTTTTCAGGTCCCTAGAAACCGAAAATAATATTCGCTAAAATTTATATATATATATATATATATATATATATATATATATATATATATATATATATATATCTATATATATCTATATATATATGTTCGCACGATAACTCTCGAACAGAATGTCCTAGGTTTACGAAATTTGGTGAAAATATTGGAAGTCCCAAACCGTTCGACGAGTTCGTTAACCAGACACGTCGGATGCCAGGAACATGGTGTTTGTTCTTGCAAAAAATTAGTTTTTTGCCAAAATTTCCACTTAACCAACAATTTTTGCGAAATTTTTTTATACCGTTTAAAAGAGGAGAAAAAATTACATAAAATAGGTCTTTAAACTATTGTTCTATGTCAACTAGTTTCCGAGAAAAACTAACTTTCATAAACGGAAATTCGCTATGTTATGCAGGGCGCTGCGACAGGGATACTTGCTATTAAAATGACAAAATTCTCTTTAGAAATACGACTGATTCGATAATAGTATTTTTTCTAGCTGTTTTACGGCTTGAATTTTAAAAAATTTTCAAATTTAGCTTTTTATAAAAGCAACTTGAATTAACATGGCTGGTTGAATTAAGGTATTTTCGGTGTTAGCTTTTGATTTTTGCTATTAAAGTAACGAAATTCCCTTCAAAAACACTACTGATTCTATAAAAGTCTTTTTTTTTTCTAGTAGTTCTACATGCCCAATTTTGGCAAAAATGAATAGAACGACTTCAAAAACTTATAATTCGACTTAAGTTCGTCACTCTATCATTTTATTTATGATTTTTAAAGTATTAAAAAATTTTATAAACTTGATCAAATTGAAAAAATTCTTTTGTCTCAATTCAGACTTTATGAAAGTGACTTGACTTAGGCTGATTGGTTGAATTAGGATAATTTGAGAATGAAGTTTCGATTTTTGCTGTCAAAATGACGAACTTCCGTTTAGAAACATGATTTCGTCCTTTTTCTGATACTCCTACATGCCTAATTTTGGTGAAAATGAAAATAACGACTTTGATGGCACGTAACAATTGAAAAACTATGATAAAATTTGAATTTACCTCAGCGGATACCTTGAGTCCGTGCCCGTTTAAATACCATGACGTATATTGTCTGATTAGAGTGATATATTTGTAGGAATTGATAGACGGATCTGTTAAACTGTATTAAACATCGCCGTCCACACCTATATGTTTTCATTTTAATTTTTAATGATATTCACATGTGACACGCTTTAAATAAGTTACAAGGTCAAGTGTGCTTTTTGGTACACTTGTCGCATGTGGTACACTAAATAAATAATGTAAACACATTAATTAGTTATGTTATTTTATTAATATTAAAAATATATACATATATTAATGAATAGTAATAATAATATAGTTAAAAATATAGTTTAACTATAGTTAAAAAATATAAAAATTGAAGAATTTATTGTGTGTATTTTTTATGCTCATTGTTTAAATATACGTATTTGTCAAGCGGCCCTACACGCTCAATAATATTGTGCAATCAACTTGTGCAATTTATTGAGCGTTACTCCAGACAGTTCAATAATTTTGTTAAAGAAATTTGTGCATTAAACTGAATGTAGGAATTGTACTTAATTAAACTGTTGTTTAATTTTAAATATTAAGTGACAGAAGTGTTGCAAAGCAATAAATAATTATTCTTACAAATTAATAATTCAAACTGGTTCAAATAATAGCCATCAAATGTGACATTACAGAATAACAAACAAATCAAACTTAAACAAATAAAGTAGTATTCCGCAATAATATCTACAGAGTCTACAGACGTTACAATATTTATTCATTGCACAATATATTTCAAACTGTTTTTGATCAGCACAATATATTGTACAACCCTTCAATATAACTTACAGACGATCCATAATATTGCACAACCTCAGATTTTGTGCAATATTATTGAGCGCGTAGGGGCCGCTTAAGTTTGAATATTTGACTGTATTAACTGACACTCTGTCCAACGCTTCCACCACTTAAGAAAAGTAGAAAATTTTTTCAACCTTCTCCCAAATTGCGTGGACTAGCTTTATAGAAGGATGGACATAATGAAACCAATATCTTCTATTTCATAGCTTTTCTTTATTAAAATTGCCAAAATATTTTCGATATATTTAATATCATCTGATATTAAATATATCGAAAATATTTTGGCAATTTTAATAAAGAAAAGCTATGAAATAGAAGATATTGGTTTCATTATGTCCATCCTTCTATAAAGCTAGTCCACGCAATTTGGGAGAAGGTTGAAAAAATTCTTCGTGAAATTTATATATCCCAAAAAAATATTGTTGTAAAAGTAGAAAATATTTGTACATAAGTACAGGGTAACCACTTTTTCTTAAGGGGTTACGAGTAGTCAGCAATCTGAAAAAATTGATGAACGATTAACGTAGTTGCTCTGAGATAGTCAGGTACAAAAGTATATCTCAAAAAAAAAAATTGTTCTTTTATCAAAAATTAAATAATGTATTAATATTCTTCAGTGATTATATTTGTATACCACTTGCTTTTTTTAATTTCCGAGCGCTTATGTTGTAGCAATTTAAAAATATTGTTGAAAAAGCGTGGTAAAAACATTGAAAAATGATGTTTTTAAATTATATTTCAAAAACGGCGTGGTCAATAATTTTTATTTCTTATTAAATATGATTTGTAACTTTATTTTAAATAACATATTAAAATTTTATCAAATTCCTTTGACACGTTTTCATTTTATTCAAAAAAAATTGAATTTTCCCATAAGAGCCCATGTTAAAATTATAAAACTTTGAAGTCGTTTTTCTCAAAATTGGGGTGGTCAATTTTTTTTCGGCAAGGACTCGTATTATTGGTATTGGAGTAAATAAATATCTAGAGAAGTTTCGTTAAAATCCTTTGAAAAAATCGTTTCATCGACCAACTACCTTAAGAAGGTATTACGTTATTTATTAACGTTACTGTAAAACAATCATAAATATTCATTTATATATTTCCAAACTACTGTTAATATGTCAAATTTTTCAATAAATATTTTTGCAATTCCTACTTTTTCTCTTGTCGTTTCTAGACATTTTGTTTTTATTCAAATTTTTGTTAGTGTTTGTTCTTTTAAATGCATATTTGTTAACCGAGACATTTTGAATATTTAAATTTTGCATTTTTGAATTTCAAATATCTATCACAACGTAATCAAACTGATGAAATATGTACATATTTTTTGAATTATTGAACAATCGTGTACAAAATTTTATACTATGTAGATCATAAATATTGATAAATTTAATGTAATGTTCAGTTATCGATCTTAGATTACTGGTAGGTTACGTTCACGTACAAGGAAAGTTCTTTTCCAAGAAACAAGAGTCAATCAATAACAAAAATATTTTGACATTTATTATGATTGTATGTATAAGCAAAACAACAAATTTATTAATATTACTTAATCACTTTCATTTTCATTTGTGTTTATTGCCCCTCATTCTAAATTTATTCCGCGAATAGCTGGCAGTGGTTTTAATTCGTAAATTGTACGCTGTTATCAACAACTGCTATTAACTGGAAAAGGATTACAAAAATTATAGTGAATCATATTTCAGTGTTCATAAAATTTATTAGAAAGAAAAAATCATATGGGTAATTCTTTGGTAACAGGAACTACTGGTTTTTGCAGAGTAGACACCATCAAAAAGCTATTAAATGCAATTTTTCTATAAAATACGTATTATTTTCAAAATTGCAACTGTTATTACGTATTTTTTTTAAACTGTTCAGTGATATAATACTTTTTAAGATCTGGTACGGGTGGCTGGGGAAGAAAATCAGCCTTGACTGTAATTTTGGATTATAAAATTACGTTACTTGTAACCTATTGAATTTAAACCAGAACCCATCTACACAGCATTTATCCATAGAGTATAAAAATATCAGAACTATGCAAATCTAAAACTCTGAGCTTTTTGGGTGGCTCCCATTATCAGAGAATTACCCATAGTTGAAAAGAAAAATATCGAAACTCTGCTTTATTGTAAAAACTTTTCAAAATTGTTATTTTATTTAGTTTTTAATATCAATAGAAATTTAATTTTCTTTTCCAGTATTTTATTAGTGCTGTTTCACAGGAATATCGTAAGGACCTTGACACTGTTTTGCCTACTGAAAAGGGTATTAGGATTTTGCTTTGGAATTTACTTCCATTAAAATCGGACAAGTAGAAATAGGGACGGACTTTAATGTGCTAACGTATTTAAGAACATCTATCAGATGTTATGACTGGAATATGCAACAAGGAAAATAGACTTTTTAAAAATTTCAGAACAGATCGGTACTCCGGAAGGCAGGGGTCGGCAACCTGCGGCCCGCGGGCCGCATGCGGCCCTTTGCAAGCTTTCATGCGGCCCGCCAAGCAATATAACTTTTCGAACAATTTGCTCTGCCTATGCAGAGTTGAGCATACTTTAGGTATACTTTTTCCGATGTTTTATACAGGTAAATAAAACTGTTACTAAAAATTTTTCCTCATGTTGATTTTTAATAATATTTATATTAAGTTGTGTTAAAAAAGAAAATACCCCTGTCGCAGTATCCTGTATAATATAGCGAATTTCCGTATACAAAAATCAGTTTTTCTCGGAAACTACTTGACATAGAATTATTTTTCAAAAACCCTTTTTATGTGATTATTTTCTCCTTTTTCCAACGATGTAAGAAAATGTGGCAAAAACTTGAGGAAATTGGGGCAAAAATCCGGGCATCGGAGGTGTCTGACTTTTTGTACTTCCAACATTTTTACCAAATTTTGTAAAAACGGGATTTTTCGTTCGAGAGTTATATAAATTTTAGTGAACGTCATTTTTGGCTTCTAGAGACATCAAAATAAATTATTTCTATCATAGTTCCGGGCTCAAGCAGCATCAAGACAGTGACTCTAATAGCTGAATTTTCGATTCGAAAATTCGTTTAAAAAAAACTACTTAAGCCACATACTACATTGAAAAATATTTGAGTGTGCGGCCCGCTAAAAATTATTTTTTTTTAAAAGTGGCCCGCCATCCAGAAAAGGTTGCCGAACCCTGCCGTAAGGTACTTCATGAATGCTGCACGCCTGCAGTGCACATATCATTGCTCCATACATATTATATTATCCATTATTTTATTGATGATATATGAACCCCTCGGGTATCTTACAACTGATGCGCTCCTGTAGTGCATTAGACGATACCTATAATATTATTTTTCATTCACTATTCTAGCAACGAACACATCCTTGAACGATATTTATGTTACTTATACTTTTAAGAATGGAATACACAACAATGAACAAACAAAGGGGCACGCGGGCGCCTGCCTAGCTAGCGGAACCAAGTTATTATTTTACATTTTTTCTACTTGATAGTGCGCTCCACTTAAAAATGTATGCACGAAAACAAGTGCGATATGTGGGTGTACAGCCAGTTATTACCGGTGTCGCATCAATCTTTTATATATGTACATACATGGTTGTTATTTTCATGCTAAAAGATATGAACAATAAAGTTGAGTCGTCACTTTTGATCGCTGATTGTACCTATTGCAATATAACAACAATAGAATCGCTTTAAACAATGCATAAACTTTACTTACGGTGTGGTTTTTTTTAGTCACTTATTTTTCACTCAGTATAAAATGTTACTATGTGTATTTTAAATATGCATATGCATAACACTTCTGAAGAATGACTTGTTTGGTATGTATACTTAAGTGATAAATTATGTCCAATCTTATGATTCCTCTTTATTTTCATCTATTCGAGGGTTATCTTAAGAAGGCGTCTATTTACACTAGATCTAGGGATTGCAATACCGGTAAACCGTTTTACCGGCCTACCAGTAAATCACAAAAAATGGCTTAAAATTTTTACCGGTAATTCGCTGTTTTTTTACCGGTTAATCCGATAAATTAAATAAAAACAGAGTATTTTGAAATTTTTGTAAATTCATTTTATTTCATAGAGTGATTCAGGTACATCGTATTGAACCTAAATGTACACAATCAGATTACCCTTTATTGTATAACTATAATAAAAATTCTATGACACAATAAAATCGCACAATGCAATAATTAGTTTCAAAATGCTTTCAAATATAATAAAACGTCCTTTTCATATTTATTTTCTTTATAATTTTACAAAACAGTTAGACATTATGTTGGATAATTCAATTTTAAAAATACAGGTACATTTTCCTTAAAACTATAATATCCATATTATACTAATAACTCCGTTACGAAATTTCAAATTATTTTTTTAATAAGCAATAATAATGGGTGGTATATTTTCCTGGCGGAAGGTGTGGATATTGACATAGTTTTTAGAAATCAAATAAAATTACCGAAAACCAATAATTGTTCGATTTTCAAAAGTATTTTATAACCATAGGAGCACATATTCAAAAATGCATCAAAGGAATTGTAACCATCAGTAAGGGGTATAAATGCTGTTTCAATGACTTAAAACTACTAATTAAAGCGCGAGTATAGAAGCTGAGAGAGCTTTTTCCGTTACTGGGTTATTTTGTACCAAAATAAGATTACAACTACAGGTGACGAAAATATAAAGTTATGTTTTTTGTGATGTGCCCGTTTATTAAAGAAATTGATAAATGAAAAATATTAAATAAGTTGTCTATGTACGTGTGTAAATTGAAAACTATTATTATTGATACTATAATGTCCACTGTACTTTTTTAAAAATATTTTTTAGAATATATTCTTTCTTTGTATTATTGTATGTAATGTCCTTAATAAAAAATTACGTTTTGTTATATTTAGTCTTATATTTTCGTACTTAAAAAAATACCGGTAAATTACTGGTAAACCGGTTTTGTTAAAAATATTTACCGAATTACCGGTAAATGAAAAAAACGGTAAATTTACAATCCCTAACTAGGTCTACACTAGCAATTATTTATTGAAAGCAATATTGAAACATTTAGTTCAACTTTTCAATTTTTTTTGTTTGGGCATTTGAATATTTTCAATTTTATTTATTGAAAATGTCAGCTAGTGAACACCTGAATGTTATAAATAAAATAACAAAGTTAAGAAGGATTAAATTAAGGTTGAATTATTAGAGAATTATTTTTGGATATATTGCATCTGTTGTTGTCGTTGATACAGCGGATACACATACATGTAATTCATGTAACGAAGAGATCTATTCTCTTTTTTTTTCAGTTTCCGCCTAGGAAGTAATATTGAAAACTCTTTCAATATACTCGTCTACATTAGCAATGACGTTTCAATTCAATATTGCTTTCAATAAATAATTGCTAGTGTAGACCTAGGGTAAACTATGAAACAATCAAAACAAACATGAATTTGAATATGAAATTTCACAAAAATTATCTCAAACGGATTATACTACCATTTGGTCACGTAGTTTTCACAGTTACATTTTTACGGTAAGGAGACGTGTTTTATATTAAATTATTTTGCTAAACTATCAAAAAATTGTCTTAATTTTAATATTTTATTATAAAAAAGATATTTTTTTCGAATGTTTTTTTTCTTTTTTTTTGATGTTTTTAATATTAAATATAATTAAATCAAAAAAGAATTTGGCGCTTCGATGGGGCAAATTTAAAAGTATTAGGAAAAAATATTTTGATGAAAAAAACGTTTTTTATTGTTTTAATGCTAATTTATATGTCAAAATGTTTAAATAATATATATATAATGATAACTTACTATTGCTAAAAGATACAGCTAAGGCAATTTTATATTCGGAAAGGGTATTTAAAGGGCAATTTTTTAAGTTATCACACGTTAATTTAGAAGTTGATTTAATAAAGAAAAAAAAATTGTCGCGTAGCTAGATAGGGATCTTTAGTGTATTTGTCTATGGTATGTATTATGTTTGTGTACATATTTGCTTACAAATTCATGTAACAGGTGGCAATACTAGTGAGTAAAATATAGAGTCCTTATAATAAATAGAGTCGTGATATGTGTGTTGAACTCATTAATTCTGGCATGTTTTGTCCACAGTTTCCGTAAAATACGTTAGAAATAAATTAAATATTAACAAATATCATTTAGATTAACCTATAGAAAGAATAATTAAATTGAAAATTTTTAACTGTTTAAAATGGATGACATGTCACGACTATTTATTATAGGGACTCTAATAAAAAAATATACATTTGACAAAGGACCGTATGTATTTTTAATGGAGGTGTTTTCTTAATTTTATTTATGTGTTTTTTTGAGTTTAATATTAAAATTTACTTTTAATTTGTTTAATTATTATATTAAATTCCTTAATAAATGTCATTAATAGATTTTTTCTTAAAATGTAGCCTTCGTAGAAAAAAATAATTTATAAAAAATACGGCATAAGGAAAAAAAAATTTCTGGGAACTGAAATTTCAGACTGGGACTTGAAGTTGGAGATATTCATGGTACATGTAGCATGAATGTAGCAACTATCCCCTCTCCTTCAAAACGATCAAAGAAGTAAATTATAAGAATGTTGTGCGAGAGTACAAAATTCTAATAACAACTGTCGTGTATAGGCTGACCGCCACCGAAAGAACGATCAGCTAAGCAGTGAGAAGGGCTCGATCGGCCTCCTTCTGTCCACTGATTTTTATATGTACGCTGTGTCTGTATTCTCTCTTCGAGACCTATATACCCTATATCAGTGTTTTTCAACCTTTTTCATGGCGCGACCCTCCTAGCGTGGAAAAATATTTCGCGACCCCTACCCTCTGCTATTTCTAACTTTTATTCTGTTATAAATATCGAATCCGTTCATCATTATTGATTATCTTCAGTTAGGTGTTAATTAAATACGTAAGAAAGGGCTTTAAACAGGCATATTTTTATATCGACGCCAAAGTTGATGACTTATAGTAAACTGCTGAACGCGCGCGCGACTTGTGTAAGCGAGACATAGCGCAACGTGATGAGCGCTGCGTAGAGCATTAGGGGAGTAAAGGATGACACTTTTGAATTCTTTGAATTGTAAATTCACTTTTAATTGTGTTTAAATTTATTGAATTGACTTGGTGTTTGTTTAGTAGTTGCTCACTGTCTTTTATTGTCTAATATCCAAAATTCTGGGCTCATTGTAATTATTGAAAATGGATGAGTTTCTAGAAAAACATGGAAAATCGTCAACTTCAAGTTCCAATGAGAGTAATGAAACAAAAGGAAAGAAAAAGCGTCTATATGACGACAATTATTTAAAACTCGGATTTACTGTTATTGAAAATAAGCCGCAGTTATTTGTTTTGAATTTTTATTAAGCGAAAATATGAAAGCATCGCATTAATGTAACCTTTAATTAACCTTTTCTTTATTAAATATTATATATTGAACTAGAGTGGTTTTATTGTTAAAGTAACTGCCTTTTAAAGTTAACTTAAAAAGGCCTCGCGACCCCTCAGGGGGTCGCGACCCACAGATTGAAAACACTACCCTATATAAATATATTTAACTTGATGTCATAATTTCAAATATAATGCGGGCCAAGTCGCGAGTAACTGTTTATTGATTGTCTTAGTATCTGCTAGAAATACTGGCGTAAACTGATTGTTCAATTTCATGTTTAACTTAATTTTACGTTCAAGTATACACGCATGCAGATTATACCCAGATCATGATTATTTTGCTTATAAAATAATATATTATTGTTAAGTTTTATTATGACAGCCATTTGTGTTTTATTCCTGTTGTTTTATGCATTTCACGTGAAATTATTTAAGGAATGGTGTCTATCTAGATGTATGCATATTTTTCATATAAATATTTATTTTTCACAATTCCTCAAAAAGTAGATATACTGTAAAGTTTATTGAATTGTTTTAAAAATATGTAGCAGAAAATAATTGAATATGCGATTTCGAAAAGGGCACATCTCGCATATTTTGATAAATACGTTTTTTTCAAATAAATCAATTCTAAATGCTTCCCTCTACCTATTATATGCGAAAACGGAACATTATGAGTTTGTTTTTGATTCTAAAAAACCTAGTGAAGTAATTGCAAAAAATTATATAGATAGTATCTCTGAAGAAATTTTCGTTCCTTCTAAAATAAAAGGCACTTGCAGTAACTTACCAAGCGAAGAATATCAAGCTTATAATGGAAAAGTACCCAGATATTGCAAATTTTATGACGAAATACTGCAATGGCCAGCTACAAACAAAACAGAGGCTCCAGAAGAAGATCATTATGTTTAATTTTAGATACCTACACTGAGAAAAAAATACGGTAATTTTTACGGAGCTCTCTGGTAATGCGGGCATAAGTGACAGACAAAGGGAAAATTACGAAGCCGTATAGGAAAAATTACGGAGCTGTATAGGAAAAATTCTTAAGCTGTACAGGAAAAATTACAGAAAAGCTTAAGAATTTTTCCTATACATCTCCGTAATTTTCCTTTTGCCTGTCACTTATGCCCGCATTACCAGAGAGCTCCGTAAAAATTACCGTATTTTTTTCTCGGTGTAAAATAAAAATTTCGCCAAATTTATATGGGTTTTTCTTTAAATTCAATATCATCAATTTCGAAAAGGGCACATCTCACAAATTTAAAATATCTAAAATATACAATATAATAGGTTAAGATACAAATATTTCTATGACTTCGATTGCAAATTGGCCTCAGAATCTAACTCATAATAATTTTTTTAAATTCATTATACTTCTTTAAAAAAATATTAGTTTTTTTTATTTCCTGAAAAGTTTAAAAATTCAGACATGTGCCCTCTTCGAAATTGCATATTCAATTGAACTTTTAAGCCTTGATTGATAGGTAAAAATCTCACAGTGTTAAAGTATTTCTAAACTGTCTAATTGTAAGTTTTTTTCCTGTTAGTTTTTGAACTTTGCAGAATTTTAACAATACTGTTATATTATTGTAGAATAGACAGTGCATAAAAGCAGTTGGTAGGGTATTTCATTGAAGTACTTAGCGGGGTGTGATAAGAGAATGTGGAAACATCATCAGAATTATTGCAAAACATTTGTCAATAAAAATTAAATTGTTATGTCGGATACACATGGGTATTGTCTGTTGTATTAGGTACAAAGTAGCAGTTGGTTGTATTTTGAGCATATCTTAAAGCCGGGTACACACGTGAGCACGAATGCACATGAGGCAAGCCGAGGACGTACAGTATGCCTTGAATTCAATTTCCGTTATTTAAAGTTCCTACGAACGAGGCTGAATAAAATAAGCGAGCCATTAATGCTCATTTGTTCAGCACTTTTAAAAAATGGCAGATGAGTACAATATTGTTTTGGTAAATGCTGCTTTCATAGTAATGTCTAATTTAATTTAAAAAAAAGAAAACAAAGGCGTTGGTGGTCTACTCAATTATATATAAATAGACCTTTGTCTACAAATATCCTAAATAACTTAATTTATGATGAAGAAAATGACCGTTTTAAAAATTTTGTTCGAATGTCTCCTGAAGATTTTGTTTTCCTGACGCAATCTATTTATGAAAAAGTTAAAAAGAAAGATACAGATTTGAGAAAAGCAATTTCCGGAGAATAAAGATTAGCTGTTACTTTACGATATTTAGCCACTGGTGACTCTTTTACAAGTCTATATAATATTTTACAAGTTATATAATACAAGTCGTAATACGTTGACAACAATTACACAAACGTTTAAAAAATTTAAATATTATTGGACAACGTACACCACGCACACACTAGAATAGAATCGAGGCATGTACCGACTCGATATGGCTCGCCGTTGCCTCGCCTTGGCATGTATCTGAGGCATATTGCTGCACTGTGAACAGACGCATACACTTGAGCAAGTGTACGTCCTCGGCTTGCCTCATGTGCATTCGTGCTCACGTGTATACCCGGCTTTAGGCTTCATTCATTTATTGATATATTAAGTCTATACACTATATGTTCATTTGTTATATTCGTATTATATATACGTATTTTTAAATATATACATAATACTTGTGTTGTTGTAACACCCTCACTATTAAATTGTGTAATTACATATAATTATTATGCTAGTAAAAATAGGTAATAAAAACAGGTTTTTCTATAATTACAATTATTACATATTATATTTTTCTGTAGTATAAAAATAACCGTTATACGTGTTAGACAAAGATCACAACAAGTACCACCGGTACTTACTTATGCAGTTATTATATTTATAAAAATGGATTACATAATATCAAATAAAAATAAAATAACCATATTATTTATCTCTTTTTATTGTTTGGCAAGCGAGGAAGAAATAAAAAGAATAAAATAGGTATATACTAGCTAGAATTTTACAAAAGCGTTCGTAATTTTATTAATGATTTATAATATTTTATTGTTATATAAGAGTTTATAAAATACCTACTTATATGTATAAATAACGTGACGTGTGCATTTTTATGATTTATTATTATTTTTTACACATGATAATATTATTTTATATAGAACAAATTTAATCGGGGTATGTGTAGGTACCCACGTTAGGTTAATGGTTATAATACCATGGCTACGTGATTGTTAAAGTATTCGATGTTAGCGTTTCCTCAACCTAAATTCCATGTTATAACTCGAGACTGGAAAGTTATCCAGTATATTAGACGAAACTACTCTATAAAAGGTATATACTACTCTATAAAATTATAAAATCTCCATATTTTTTCTGTCGTGTCAGTATTAACAGTATTTTCGTTTGGAGTGACTTTTAATCAAGCACTCCTTTATGAAAAGAATGGATGTGGCGAGCAAAAACAGAAAAAGAGACAAAATTCAAAGCGTATAGCCGGATAAGTATAGGCGCATCGGCGCCGGAAGCGAATTATTTTAATAACTATATTAACGGTATGGTGAGGCTGTAAGTAATTGATTTCTACAATTTTGGCGGCCAAAGTAGTTATAGGCAGAGTGCGAAGTATATGGCGGGGACAATTAAATCGATTGCAGCGTGAGTAGTGGAGAAAACTTTATTAATAAAAATAAAAAAATTAATACGGGCTCATATGTGTTTATAGTATAATAAAAAATGTTAAATAAAAATATTTACATTGATTCACTTTGATTACAAACGTAGTTGCAACTAATATGTCATTCCTTATTTATCTGTCAACAGTATTAACGTGTACACATCAATCCATAAATACAGAATTAAAAATATTTTTAGTATTTTAACTCACATAGTCACATTCAATAATGTTTCATAAGGAGTTAAAGTTATTGATGTTTGTCTTATGACTCTACATTTAACTAAATGACTTATGCCAGCATTTATTAATTCTCGAATTTCCCTGACGTATTTCACCGGCACCAGCAACTTTTTCCTCTGCATAGTCCGAGGTTGGAGTTCCTAGTTTTTCGTTTTGCATATTATATAGTATTTTTTTTATTACTAAAAACAGTATGAATTAAATTAGAGACTGATTCAGCAAGATAAACTAATGGTGGACCGAGACTTCGACTAAAAATCAAGGCTTTGAGCCGAACGATAATCGTAACCGAAAATCAATATATATATATATATATATATATATATATATATATATATATATATATATATATATATATATATATATATATATAAAACCAACTGATTTTGCCAAAGTTTAACCATTAACGGAAGATTTTTGTTTCCTTTTTTTTTTTAAATTATTAACCGAAGTCGTTACATTTATTATGCCGATTCATACCTAAAATATATAGTTTAATTTTGTTCACCTAAAATTTTTTGTCAGTTATAACATCTTACAATTGACACTACTGAATTTGTTACAATTGTTCCACCGCTGTTTCATTTTATAAAAAAATTCATAAAATATTAACTATGATTAAAAAAGCGAAACTACCAATTTTATAATATTATTTGATTGCTTGTGTTTGCAATAAAATCACTTTTCTTCCAATTAATGGGGTATTCACTGCAAAAATCCAAAAATTGTTAACTCAGTCGAAATTTACGTTTAGCTTATATAAAAACATTTGATATTGCAGAGAGAAAACCGCCAAATGATATTAACTGAAAGTTTTGTCAGTAAAGCACAACTTTAAAAGCCATTTTATGATATGTAATACTCCTCAATAGAATTGATAGATGTCTCGCAAATTTTGAAGTTACAATTGAGCCTCTGTTACTACTGACACACCTCTCCCCTAGTAATTCAGTTAAATTTTGCCAACATCGATTTTATATATAGTTAATAGTAATTTAAAATTTGTATTTGAAACACATTCGTGGTGTTCAACCATTTCACATTAATTTATGCTTTCAAAATATTGTGATATACAATTTCTAATATGATAATCCGTTTATTCTGTTTTACAGGATCTCCCAGTTATTTAAATCAAATTAAAAATATAATACATAATTGGAATTTCAAACAGTGAATGAACTATCTAATTTCACTGTATGTTATTAATAGCTTTTTTTATTTTTCTTCAATTCAAACTAGTTTCTCGAGCAACATTTCTGTTTATTAAATAGAGTTCACTTAACTTTCAGTTATATAACCAGTATTATTAAGTTAGAAAACAGTAGTTTTAATTAATGTCTAAAGATGTGTGATGTAGTGTTGATCTTATCTTATTATAGCTAAATAAAAGTGAATATTTTATCATTAATTTTTGGGTGGAGTCCAACGAAAATTTAATTATGTGTATATTAATTCCCAAGTTATTTAAAACTTGTCGAAATAAATCACTTTTGCAACGCTAGATTAAATTCAACATTATTTAAATCTCTCTAAACACAATCCTCATCAAACTAAATCCATTAAATATTTTGTTACGTTTTTTCAAGTAAACATATTATGGTGGAAGAGCCGGGAAACGTTACAAAATCACAAAAGTTGGTACTTTCTAATCAATTTATTGCCACGAAAGTGAAACTTTCTTGTACTTTTCTGTCAAACAGTCCGGAAAATGCAATTTTCTTTGATTTTTAGTTTGCGAATTATCCTAGAGACAAAAATGTCATAAATACGATTTTTCTTATCAGAAAGCTGATAATTCCGCGGGATAGTTCTTGGTCAGGTTTAATGAAAATTGGCTCAACCCTTTTCAGAATATTCCAGGATTTTTAGGATAAAAATAAAATTCAAAATTTTAAAAACAGACTTTAAAAGCTGATAATTGCATGATTGTTTTTAATTAGCTTTGATGAACTTTGATCCATTTCCAAAAAAAATTAATCACGTTAAAAACCCACTTTGAAAGCTAGTAATTATGGGATGGTTTTTAACTAGGTTTGATGAATATGGGTCCAATCGTTTCCAGGATATTCCAGGAATTTCAGAGTAAAAGTAAAAATTTCTAGAATCTATGGAAAAAGTTGCAAATAAGTAAGTTTTGAAACCCACGACGAATGCTCTAAAAAGTTTCAAATAAAAATTCCTGAAATTCTATATTCCAAATTTCATTATAATTTAGAATAATCTAATTTTCATCCAACGTGCGTGACTTGTCTTGTCGTGTATTTTGTAATGTAATATCACACATAACCAATGAAAATTAGCTTATTCTGTCCTGTAATGAAATTTGGAATATGGAATTGCAGGAATTTTTATTTAAAGCTTTTTAGAAATACTTCGTCGCGAGTTTCTAAAACTTGATTATTTGAAACTTTTTAAAGTTGCCATGGATTCTTAAAATTTTTAATTTTACTTTACCCTCAAAAAATCCTAGAATACTCTGGAAACGGTTGGATCCATTTTCATCAAACTTGATTAAGAACCATCCTCCACCTACCATACCAGTTTTCAAAGTGGATTTTAAAGATTTTTAATTTTCACGTAATTAATTGTAGATAATTTTACTTTGTGAAAATCCATAATGAATATGGTGAAAAAATTTTTTAATCTCCACTTAAACATAGAGATAAATTATTTTTCACAAACTAGTTTTCGATTGATTAAATCATCTTTAGGTGAAAACTGAACTGAATTGAATTCAGTTGGGATAAAAGAATATACGAGTATATATATATATATATATATATATATATATATATATATATATATATATATATATATATAATTAAAGACAATAAATGGACTGGTTAAGAAATGGAAAAAACCCAAAAGAGAGGTAAACAAATACACGTGTACCGGAAAGAAGTGGCAAATTACGAATTTGATGTTAAACAAAATTTTAGGTAGATAGCAGCCAGTAGGCGGGGAGATTAAATAATGAATATTACGACAGATTTTTAAATTTGACTTGAATAATTATAATTGTAATGCTGAATCATATACATAATTGTAGGAATTAAAGGGGATAAACGGATTAAAACTTCATTTTTGGGAATAAAAAGATTAAAACTTCATTTTTGGGATGTTTTATTAACAAATATCGTAACCAAAACTAGTTTGTGAAAAATAATTTATCATATATATTTAAGTGAAGATTTGACAAAATTAAAAAAAAAAAAACACCATATTTTTAATTTTATTTTTTTACTATGGAATACTTGAAATATCCTTGAAATGAAACATTGACCTAATGCCTGTCTGATACGCACTTGGCAATTTTTTTACATATATTTTGCTTTTTTCTTGAGTAACTTGATTTTTCGTTAACGTACCTTACATCTAACTAGGAAAATAAAGCTCTTTGGGGGCAAATACACTCATATTACAGAAACGCATTATTTATTTAATTTTGTTTTGATGGTTTGAATTAAGTAGAGTCGCCTGGAGCAGTCCTTCCTTCAATTTTTACAGAACGAAAACAACAAATGCTAAAAACCAAATGATTTTGAGGCCGTCGTCCTTTCAATACCTAATGTTCATTTTATTTGCAATATTCGTTCGTTATATACCTTTACATCGCCCTTACCCGGTCGGTACATTACACGACAGACAGCTGAATGAGGCTATCGGTATACATAAAGTGCTTTTCCACCAGTATATATACATTTCCTATTACATAAATCAAAAGAGCAAAGAAGTAGCGAAAAAGAAAAACCAATATTGGAATATTTACAACGTAAAAAATGACATTTACGTGATCTCATTTATGGTAATATGTATTGGAAATGTTTGCAAAGAAAAAAATATTGTCATACAAAGAGAAAATATCAAGTACCAACTTTTAACATATTTTGACAGCAATAATTTCAATTTTGTGTTGCGCAGATGAAGAAAGAGTTGGAATTGAAAGTGAGTACTGTATGTTGACGTAATGATTTTTAAGCTTCCGAAGAACTATCTTTGAAGCCCTTGAGTAGAGTCACTTTAAATGACCCTTCAATTTTAATAAAACAAAAATTAATGTTAAAAACCAAATGATTTTCAGGCCATAGCGCAGAATACCTACAGATTGATAATCTATTTGATTTTTTTTTCGGATAAAAACTGCAGCCGCAATCGTGGGCACCAAATTTCGCCCTTTTTTAAAGAAACTATTTTCAAAAAATTATAATAATTATAAAAAATAAATAAAAATAAATAAAAAAATATTTCTGTATTGTCAAATAGTGGTATTAATCGTAAAAAAAATTCATCCCCAATCCCCCATCCTATCCATCCAAAAAAAATTGTGAAAATTGACTACTTTTCGGCAGAATCACACTGTGGTGGTACCTTCAAAAAGTGTTGGTATTTTTCTGAATTACATGGTAGACCAATGGTCGGAAAACGACGTTTCATATTACACCATCAAATGTTATTTTCATTAATGATACAAATTAATTCAGGTAGTAAGAATTCTATTTAAAATTAAAGAATTGCTTTGAAACATTTTTCTAATGCTTAAAAAAGTGTTGGTATTTTTCTGAATTACATGGTAGACTATTCAAATGGTCGGAAAACGACATTTTATATTACACGACCTAATGTTATTCCAGTTAGTGACAGAAATTACTTTTAAATATTTCTCTAATGTTTACGAAAGTGTCGATATTTAACTGAATTACATGGTTGACCAAGTTAAGTGGTCCGAAAACGACATTTCACATGTTCCATATAAATGTAATTTAGAAAACTGAAAATCGCCATATATGTTCCTGTATGTGTATTGGTCCGCACAAAATTATCCGAGATTTTACTGTTCTGTGACTGAAAAATGGTTGAGAAACGTCGCCCCGTATATTATATTCCGAAAGCTGTGCAAAATTTTAACCACTGAGGAACCGTGACTCAATGCGTGTCTAACACGTACTTGGTGATTTTTTTATGTATAATACTTAAGTGTACTAAACTTTTGATTGTTCGGCGTTCGTTGTGCATTTGATTTTCAGAGGCATCGCTATTTTTGTCAAACAAATATACTTATAACAAAGAATCTTATATAGATAGGTACTGTTACCAGGCCCGGATCTAAGGGGGGCAAACCGGGGCCCCTGCCCCGCGCATCAGCTTCAGTGGGTGCCAAGGTCATACTAGGTTGGTCTATATCAAATGGTCTAAAAAAAAAAGTTGGCTGCTCGACCATTTTAAAAAAATTAATATTCTTCCAGTTGTTTCTGTTATATTTGAAGTATTGAGAACAATTCTTAAAAAAAATTATCTTGAACCGTTTAAGTGTAGTAGCCATTTTTGTTTTCCAATTTGCGCTGATTTTTGCGTTCGCAGCCATTTATGCCAATGCACATATTTCATAAACCGTTCATCCTAAAAGGTTGAAATAAAAACCATTTTAAAGGTAATAAATGTCTCTTTGTTTTAAGTGATGTTCATATTTAACCTATTTTTGCCCCTTCCATAAGAAAACATTTTTTTTTTATAGAAGGAATGTTTTAAACCTCGCTTAGTTTTTTTTTTATGGATGAAACTTATATCCTCTAATTTTTACAAATTTCCGAAAACTGACTTTTTTTCAAATTTTGGAATTTTGCGCCCCTGCATCTCTGTTGGGGCTGGTTATAAAAATTTGAAATTTGCACAACTTGTAGTGTTTTCGGAGTAGATTTATTAAAATAAAAATCAGCTTGTACCTATGTTGATCCTTTACAAAACCCTCAATTTTTATCATTGCCGCAACGGGAAAAATTGGAGTTTTATAACGGACTTATATACTTATGAGTTTTTTTGACAATTTATGTCAAACGTTGGAGAAAAAGGGGGGGGGCGCCATTTTCAAGTTTCTGCCCTGGTTCTAAAAAAAATCGTAGATCCGGGGCTGACTATTAATGTTATTGTATTTTTGCTCTTCTATTACATTCCGTAGGTAATTGTTCTAGTAAGTTGTTAACCTTGATAATAGATAGTGCACTCTTCATTACGAATAGTTCACCTTTTTATAATTCACAATTAAATTGTCTACATTCTGTTCAGTGTATTCTGCTGATGTATCTTTTACTCTTTCTAATAAATACATAATTGGCGACCGCTGTGATATTTATTTTTTACAATTTTTCATCATTGACAAATACATATGTACGTTTTTAATATTAATTGGTATTTAATAAAATTTGTGTATAATTTGATTTTGAATAATGTAGAAAATTTCCTGGTTTTGCAGTAATAATAATTAGCGTAGGTGATTTAGGAATGTAGAAATATTTTACTGTGCAATTATGGCCGAGAAATTATCTAATATATATTTTACAGTGTACGAATCTGGCATTCCGTCTTGTGAATTTAATCTTTTGATTAAGTTCTTTTGATTTGAAAACTGAAAAAGAATTCATATCTTACCGTTAATTTGCGATTCCTGTATAGTATTTGTTAGTTAAGCATTTTCTATTGCTCAGTTTGACCTTTTCTCATATATTTATGTCAAAATACTTACATATTTTAGTTGCATGCGTGTTAGTCCGTTCTACTAACTATAATTTTTGAAATTCGTTAAATTATGAAATTTTTAGGCAAAAAATTTAAAAAGGCTTAACGGTATAAGCGCTCACAATAGCGGTCACAACAGAATCAGATTAACATTTTTTGTATTAAGCTTTCTTTAAAGGATTCCGATTTTTACGTAAAGTATATAAAAATACTTAAATGAAAAAAGCTATTTTTTAAGTTAGCTATGACAATCATAAGTAGTGGGACTTCATTTATTCTTATTTAATAATAAATAATTTTGTTAGTTTTGTGGTTTCGTCACCTTTTTCCGCAATAACATTCTGAACACTTCGATAAAAAATATCTAAAATGGATGATAGAATGATAAAGTTATACCAGAAATAACAATTTATATTTGAGTCGCTCAGTGGGAGCTCCAATTATGGTGGGAGCGCTGAGAAGAATGAATTTGATATCGGTTTCAGAATTTCGCCTAACAGAATTGGCGTAAAATTTTTCAAAATATTATTATACAATAATTGAAACAGATGTTATAACATCGGTTATTTCAATTTTCTCATAATATTTAAAATTAAATAGTAGATCCATACTTGGCTAAGCAATAAATTCTTTAAATTGTATAAATTGATTTTTTTTAAATAGCGTGACATTAATATCTAAAGTATATTTATTAATACGGTAATATCTTCGTTTATAAGTCTGTTTGTCTGACAATTCAGTACGAATAAGTAGTACCAGTACCGAACATTTAATTTTTGTTACATCAGTTTCATTAAAAACTAGTTTCTGTTAAAATGTTATAATTTACATATGGTATACCGAACAAGGAATAAAATCTTAATACTACCAGATGCCCTTGAAATTAAAATTACATCTAGATCCAATCATTTAATTACTGTTGTAAAGATGATTGCGAAAGTGAATTACTACCAGTTAAATTTGAACAACTGTTATTAATTTTTGTTTTTTTAAAAAACATAAATAGATGATTTTTGTATACAGTAGGTTTGTTTCAACAAACATTGGAATTTTCAGCTTGAGTAAATACGACATTTTACTCTCTCTTTTTGTCTTTTTTCTAATTCCAAATTTAGTTAAGATTCGTTTTATCTCCGGTAGATATATTATTAAGACCTTAAACATTTACTAATTTTAAGGAAATATTTTACGGGGGAAATACATAGGTTTAGGACTACTTTTTTTCAGTGATTTGCATGAATTTTTTTGGCACGGAAGGAATGTATATAATTCATTGAAACATTAAGAACATTTTAAACATACTGTGTGAGTTTTTCGAGAGTTGCCATTTTTATTACAGCCAAACTGTTGGTTTAATTGAAAAATTGTTCAAATAAGAGTTGTTAATATCGACGAGGGCAACCGATTGCTATAGTCAGGAGCTTTATAGCTCTTATGGTTTTCGAGCTATGATACAAACTTACAGATTTTTAAATGGGACTACATATTAATTTTTCGATAAAATTGATCTAATGCATTAATTAACAACATAAATGAACAAAAAAATTTTTTTTACCCGTTTAATTTTTTTAATTTTTTTTTAGTTTGTCAGTTAGGCGGTAAAAATATGCATATGTACTTGAGGCTACTTCAACTGATAGTGTTCTGGTTGGTTACATTCCAATTATATCCAAGAAAAGAACCTTTTCCAATATCATTTCTATTATAAAAATTTGGTTGTAATAGAAATGGCAACTCTCAAAAAACTTACATGGTATATTGAAATAATTATTGTAATTTTTTTCGAATATTTCCTTGGAAAATATGGAAAATAGGTATCTGAGGCCACCGTCAGATGTAGCTATGTTTGTATACATTCTGAAGACCACAGTTCCATTGAAATCTTTATTTTAAGAGCATGTTTTTCTTCTATATAAACCTAACTTAATCAGCGGAGTGGTCGAGCGTGCTTAGGTGCTGACACGCCGATTGGGGTAGGTTGACGGTTCGAATCTCACGGCTAGCTATGCTCGTGAAGGTTTTCAGCAGTTTCCCGTCACAAATCCAGATGCATATCGGTATAGTTCCTTGGGAAGACGGCTGCAGACGCGTACCTACCAAATCCTAGCATTCATACCACTTCCCTTGTCTTCCACCCACATCATAATGAATTGTAATATGTAATAAAATAAATAAAGCTATAGGAAAATAATAATGTGAGTGGCGCCTTTTATAGACTGTTGTCTGAAAAACGGACGTTAAACCCCATTATTATAAAATTCCATTATATTATATAAACCTATAACCCCATATATTTTAATATAAGCCCCTTATTATATAAACCTAACTTTTCTCCCAAAAATTAAAAATTACAATTGTTAGAGACGTTTAAAGAAAAGAGCATACATAATTTTTTGCCACTTTTTATAACTTTTCTTTTGCAATAAAAAATACTTTGAATTATGATATTACCTATTAGTAAATAAAAACACTTTACTTTGCAAAATACCACTTTTATTGTGTATAAAAATTTACGAAAACCATCAATTTTATCAAAACGCCTTTGCTTTATCAGCGATTCCATCACCATATAGCAATCCTTTTTCTTCTTCATTTGAGCTTGCAACATGACAACATCATTTTCACTTACTAACAGTATTTAGTGCCATGAAAACATTGTCGAAATTATTGTTAATGGTTCTAAATTAACCGCTTATAACATTAGAACGAATTGAAGTTTTAACTTGAAATTTTGGGAATATATTTTTGAACAGTTTTACTAACAATTAATGGAATAAACATTTTTGAGTCGTCTAAACTTATTTCCCCCTCAAAATGTGTTTTATAAAATAATTAAATTAAGGCAAACACAAAATTTGTTGATTATATAGGTAGATACTTCAGTTAACCTACATGAAATTTCATGAGGTTAAGATTGTTTGTATTAAACGATTACACGAATAAAAGGGTAAAGAATGTAAATTTGTTATGTAAAATAAATATATATTTATTTACATATGTATATATACGTTCGTTCAAATTGGATTACCTCATATTACGACTTTCATTTTAATTTGTTCTTAATTATTATGTAGACTTTTAGTTTGTTTTCATCTCAGCGAAGTAATTAAAATACGAAAATTATTTATTTTAAATTTTAATACATGTAGTGTAACGTTAATGAACAAGACAAGCCCGCCCGGCTTCTTATTTTCAATTAAATTATACGTCTATGTGTGAGTCCCTACAAATAAAACGATTACTCGTAAATTGAAATTAATGTTAATTGTTTAAAGAAATAGAATCTTTCTTTCTAATTAATTAATTAATTAAAATTTTTAATGATTTTATTATGAATTTTTCTTTTACTATTACTTTTATTTTTATTATAGTAAAATACTTCCGTTTTAGTTTAGAAATTTTTTTTTATTATATGTTAATATTAAAATAATTTTCTTTTCGTATTTATTTTTATTTATTTATTTATTTATTTTTTGGTATTTTTTATCCAAACTTGTTAATCAAATGTCTGATGTGTGGGACAGTAATAAAATTTCGGCAACATTTTTTCCAAAACGAAAAAAACAACTTCGTGGTGTCAAGAAAACTATGTACAATCTAGATAAGACAAAAAGTGGCCCAAATAACATATCAGTACAGTTTATTTTTGGCGAATTGTAACAATGGAAGTACTGTATTATGATAAATAAAAAAAAAATCATGGAGTAAATAATTTCTTATCTGTGATGGAGACCACCCAAATCATTATTTTTATACTTTATTTACACATTTTTTACACACATTTATGATGTGAGTGGAGAACAAAGAAAGTTATGGGAGGTTAGAATTTGTTTGGAAGATATGTGTCTATAGGTTGTTTCGACGGATCGAAAATGTGTCGATATTCATTTGGAATTGTGACGAGACGCTGCAGTAGTTTGGATTTTCAGTCAGATACATCTGATGCCAAAATCGCATTATATTTTGAGTAGTTTTCGTCAAAAATGTGAATTTTTGTGCCAAAATTAAAAAATTTCTAACAATTTTTTAAAAGTATACAATACAATGTAACAGTAATACTGACGAATTTCATTGATTTTAAAGTATGTTGTAAAGGATGCCATACTGAACTTGATTTGACTTTTTTTTTAACCCCTTATTGCATGAATTATGAAGGAGGTGAAGAAAAAAATTTTTTTTACTGAAAATGTCTTTCATTTCTTTTATTTTGGTAGTCAAATTAAGAAAAAAAATTAAGTCTTATTGTATAGAAATTACTCGCATACGAAGCCAAATATGGCAACTTCGAAGAAAACAAGACCCAAATCCAAAAATCGAAGAAAACAAGAAAATACACACGAATCACAACTATTCCATGTTCTTGAATATATAAAGAATGTGTTTTGAAAATTTTTGATTTAGTACTTACCGTTTTATTGTTTTTAGTTTTCACAAATAAAATTAGCACCAATTAATTGCACTGTAACAGTCGGACACTCTGAACATAATTTCAAATAATTTGACAACCCACACTTACCAGAGACAACAAAAATTACGTTCCGTTAATCGAAAGCGTATAAAGTTAGGATTTAACATTAGTTTAAAAAAAATATTTTAATATGTTGAAAAAAAATAGTAAAACTTAGAATCCATATATGGCTTCGTATGCGATAAGGGGTTAATTTATTTCTTTTTTTGAGTAGACGCGAGCCTATCCTGCCTACCGCATAAAATTGCCACTAACCTTTTTGTATTAGTGAAATTTTGCTATAGTAAATATATACCAATAAAGTTTTAAACATTTTTGATTATCCAACTGAACGGGTATAAAATCTCATTATTAGTAATTATTACAAGTTAGAAAATTTAATTTTTTGACCAACGATGTTGCGACAGTGGTGTTTTATATGTTATAATTCGACATAAATAATCTGCACCTACATGTGGAATATACGTTCTGTAAAACATACGTTCCCGGCCAAAAAATACATGACATATTTTTCATTACAATAAGAAACGTATACCTTATATACAATTTTTCAAGTATCTACGGGCATATAGGGAAACATATTTCAAATTTTATTTAAACATTCCGACACAATCACTCGCGGACGAGTAGGGTAGGTCAATTTTCTTCTTTACTGTCGAGGTAAATCGATATTTGAAATATCATTTCTACACGGAGAGAAAATTCATATAAAAATTACTGTGCTCAGCACTACAATCGACGTGTAAAAGGCGAACATATTCAATTTTGTACGGTAAAAATATAAAAATTATAATTAATCATAGAAAATTTAAAGGATAGAATATTGTTTCCGTAATATTAGCTCCGTAAAATTTGTAAAACACCACAGTAAAAAGTTCCATTGCCGACAAAAAAATATTTTTTAATTGTTTTTCTTACAAAAATTACCATGTTGTATTATAATACATATTTGAAATGCTATCTACTAATAGTAAAAAGAAAAAAAGAGAAAGAAGGTTGTGTGTGTTGTGAACGCTGTTGAAATGTACCTCACTCATAGCAAGTCACATAGCCAACCATAGGTTTGGACGACCAACTTGGTCGGACGGGTCGGACCAAGCACCTTGATCCATTAGACTGTCTTACAAGCAGTATTCATTACACTGTGTTAGAGGACGGGGATGTCACCGTTTAATTCATCATTTTGTTACTTCACTATCTTTAGTATTAGAATATATTGTTCCCAATCAGTTTTGTATGCATCATAAAGTTCTTACAGGTTCGAAGTTTTTACAGGTACCGCCCAAGCAACATAAGGTTGCGGGTCAGATGCGCAAATGAAAGAGTACGACAGCAAGAATTAAGCTATAACATATATGCATAAGAGTGTGATAAAAGTTGTGTTAGCATATTAAATTTTACCATGCTAGCACATATTTTTTTATTTTGGTCGTCGATCGCGCACGCATTATAAGAGAGCATGGTAATTTTTCTGAAATTTTATCTACAAAAATTATATGATTTTTCTCTCCGTGTACGATAGACTATTTAGAGATTAATAATTCCAATATAATAATTCCAAGTGAATATTTTCAATTTATTCAAAAATACCTGCCTTGGAAAATGTATTTCACTTGGTGTTTCTAGCTACATAGGTACTGGCACAGATTACAACGAATATAATTATTTTACGCAGCTAGTACATTGTTGCGTAAACCTATCAAGTGGTGATTAATGAAATAGTAATTAATAATTTCTGTTAAAATTTTTTTTTCTTATTCTTAATTAACAAAATTTAACGAATATTTTTATTATAAAAAAACGCCGTGAGCAGCGGGGGCCCCATCACGGTAGTCGAATTTTCCCCTTCATCTTCGGTATTGAATGTCTACAAGCGAAATGTGATTGAAAGTCTACAACCGAATTGTCATTTTGTTGGTTTCAAAACTGGTGATGAGTGTTCGGCTGATCGAGGCTTTAAAAAAAGGTTTTAAGTATTTAAGGGCTGTATCTCAGTAAATTTCAATTTTGTGCCGAAAACAGGTAGCAGAAAAAAAGCCAACACAATTCGTACGAGGACATTCCTGCCCATGTTTATCCGCTAATTGCCTTTATGTTTTAGTTTTAAAAATTAAAAAAGGACCTTAAATAGTAAACTGGAAGGCCTTTATAAAGATATTTTTTCTTTCCAAAAAAATCCAAAATTTCTATTTTATAAATACTAAAAATCCAAAATTCCTAATTTATAAATAAACAGTGACTTTAATAACATTTTTAAATTACTTAATATGTATGTATTTCATTTGTCATAAAAGTAAGTTCACTTTTTTTTAAATTTTTTAAAATTACTATTCGCCTACTTGTATTTAGAATAAACATAATGCTTTTAAAACACATTTAACAATAGCATTCAATTCCGATGTAAAAATGGGAGAAGTGGGGGGAAAAGTGATGCGGACTCCCTACAAGGTACTAGCTGGATACTAACTGAATACACGTACAAAATTTCAGCCCTCTAGGTTTCCTTATGGAATCTCTAGACATGTTAGAAAACAAGCAAAAAAATTAAGGAAATATTGGCGTAAAAATCGTGGGGGTAAGGGTTAAAAGTTGAAACCTCCAAAAAACAGTGTCTGGCTATTAGCTTAACCTGTACACCAAATTTCAGCCCTCTAGGTTTATTTGGGGAGATTTTGACCCGAACAAAACTGTTAAAAAACAAGAAAAATCATGTTCTTTTGGGTATAAAAATGGTGGGGGTAGGGGTTAAAAGTCGAGACCCCCAAAAGGCACCCCCTTGATACTAACTCAATCCGAATACAAAATTTCAGCCCTCTAGGTTTATTCGGGTGACCTGTGCGAGTGGTACAAACTTCGAAAACGTCGAAAATGCATGAAATTGTAGCTTAAAAATGAGGGGGGTGGGGGTAAAATATTAAAACCTCCAAAAAGCACAACCTAGGTACGAACTTTATCAACACACCAAATTTCAACCCTCTACGTTAATTCTGGGGGGCTGGGGGCCTGTTAGATCCAGCGAAAATCGTTTTTCGCCCCTCTACTCCCACCATATCATCCTAGGAAGCTGAATTTTGGATATGTTGTAGATAATTGACCGAAACATTATTTAAAACCGGTTTGGAAAAGTTTTATTGCTTTTCCGCCCCCCACCACCCCCTTAAAGGTCGGGTCCGAAAAAAAATTTGCCCAAAATTTGACCCCACTTTGATAGTATTGTTGTGCATCGGAATAAGCCCCACTTACCAAATTTCATCTCTTAACTTCCATAGGGGGGCCCTACACATATTAAAAGGTTGCGGGAAAATATATATATATATATATATATATCAGACATCTTTTTTTTTTACATAATCGTGTTCTACGGGTCCGAAAACGGATAGCGCCCCTGGTCTCGCCTCTCGCAGCTCTTATCGTATAGACTGTATAAGTCTAATTTTTCGGAGAAAATTCGACTAAAAAAATCGCCTTTCAACACATTAATATTTTTTTTCAAAAATGGAATTTTTTGAATAAACTCGTCCAATAAAAATATTTTCAAAAGAATGTTACGATTTGAAAGATAAAGATACACTGAATGTTTCAAAATTTGTTGTACTCATACGGTTTCTAAAATTTTCGAAATAGTTTAGACGCAAATTATTCGTAAAATAATTGTGAAAACTGTAAAAAGAACTAGAAATAGAAATTTTATGCCTCTAGTACATCGAGAAATAAGATTTCAGTATCCTAATTGTAAGTAGAAAAGTCCAAGGCTTCAGTAAGAATTGTATCCGGTACGGTCCTGATGGCTCCTAAAAACTTTTGGTTCATATTAGCAGCCTCGGATCTACAATTTTTTAGAACCGGGGCAAAAACTTGCAAATGGCGCCCCCCCCTCTCCAACGTTTGACATAAGTTGTCAAAAAAACTCATAAGTATATAAGTCCTTTACAAAGCTCCTATTTTTCTCGTTACGGCAGTGATAAAAATTGAGGATCAATATAGGTACAAGTTGATTTTTTATTTTAATAAATTTACTCCGAAAGCACTACAAGCTGTGGAAATTTCAAAATTTAATCACCAGCCCCGTCAGAGATACAGGGGCGCAAATTTCCAAAATTTATAAAAAAGTCAGTTTCCGGAAGTTTGTAAAAATTAAAGGATAAAAGTTTCACAATTGAAATAATGTGTATTTGTTTCATAATGGGTACTTGTACCCGTATACAGCTATTCTCATAAAAAATACTAAGAGGCTTAAAACATTCTTTCTATAAGAAAAAAAATGTTCAAAAAGTGAATTTTGCTAAATTTTGATATCCAACTTTAGGTAAAGTTTTCTTATGGAAGGGACGAAAATAGGTTAAATGTGGACATCACTTAATATAAAGAGACATTTATTACCTTTAAAATGGTTTTTATTTCAACCTTTTAGGATGAACGGTTTATGAAATATGTGCATTGGCATAAATGGCTTCAAACATAAAAATCAGCGCAAATTGGAAAACAAAAATGGCTACCACGCTTAATCGGTTCAAGATAATTTTTTTAAGAATTGTTCTCAATACTTCAAATATAATATAGAAACAACTGGAAGAATATTAATATTTTCTAAAATGATCGAGCAACCAACTTTTGTTTAGAGCATTTGATATAGACCGACCTAGTATGATTTTGGCGCCCCCTGAAGCTGACGCCCGGCGCAGGGGCCCTGAGCAAGCAGGTACCGACAAGTTGTAGTATTGGAGCAGGTAGAGAAGTTCGTTCGTCGTTTTGACGTGTACGTATGATTATAGGGTTAAATTGACATATTTGATCTAAACGAGTGCATAAAGTATTCCGTAAGATGGTTGACGTCATTATTTAAGTGAATTTTTTATTGCGGGTCTGTTCAGGCTCAAATTTAGTTCGGGATTCTTACTAATTATAAAATCATGTTTGTAAAATTGTTTGAAATTAAACTTAAGCAACAGAAATTAAAAAGTTGATTGAGGAATATTTCTTTTGTTGTGAAATAGGTACTTCAGCGATAAATACGTCGTGCTCAGTGACACAAAAATGTCTGACATTCAGTCAGCATTATGCGCCCCAGTACCCATAAAAATGTAATGTAATTTACATCGAAAATATTCAATCAGTGAACGAGAAGGTTAATTACAGTGAAACCGACTAATTTACTCAAGTTTCATAACAAAAAAAACTAAATTTAATATTAGCATTGACTAAAAAAACCAAAAATTGCGATGATACCGTACTTGAATGTACAGGTACATTAGTGAGCTCATGCATAAAATGACTTTTGAAATACATTGCAAAAAAACCAGCTAAACAACACCACAGCCGCATCTATTAATAAATTTTAAATAATAAAAAGCAAACGATTAAAAAAGTACATAATGGTTTCAATAACCCAATTACCTATATTCAAAGACAGTGTCTATTTGTTTTCATTAAGAAGTTATAACATCAGAAGAGAATTTTGGAATTTTTTTGTGATGATATCGATTTTTTTTACTACATTTTGAACAAGATAAATTTTGTTTTCAAAAAGAGAAAATGACGTTTTTTTGTAAGAAAAAAAGTAGTATTGTAACAATTTCACAAAACTTTCGCCGCACCGCATGTTCGCGTCATCTGAGATGATCACTTTTATTCTATTTGCCATCCATTCATTGATTTAAGTTAATTTGTGTTTGGTTTCGTTTGTCGTTTGATATTTAAAAGCGAGTTGCTGTAGGGTGATGGTTACAGAAATGTTAATTCTACTTTGTACCGCTTAATAACTATTGGCGTCAATTATTAAAATTATCGGCGAAAACTTAAATAGGCTTCCTTTAAGTAGGGTGCTACAACATGATAGTGTGGCTACATCCGAAACAAAATTCATCAGTTTTATACCCAGAATATAGGGTAAGTGCGGGAGAGATGCCGTAGTAGCCGTAGTTCGGCCGTTGATTGATAGATACCGCTATTAATGGATTATATGTTTAAAATAAGTTACTTACTTAAGCTGTATATGGTAACATTTATAATTAGTCCATTAGTTTAGTAATTATCCAACTTTTTATAAATTAAAAGTAAGTTTTTTAACATAATATTTTATCAAGCATTTAATTCATTAGAATTTAAGAATGTATATTTCATTTGTTTTAATGAAAATGAGTTTTGTTATTAATTTAGGTATATTTTAAAAGTATTGTATAAAATTTTAGTTTGGAATTCCGCACTATGCTTGCTATAGCAACATGCGGCATCTATCCCAACAAAAAGGAAAGATGCCGCATTTAAAGTTGGTGTAGATGCCGCCTCATATTACATATTAAAAACATAGACTTATACCTTAATTATGTAATTTTTTTTTGGACTGTAAATCATGCCACATAAATACAAAAGATCCATTAATGGATCAGGAAGAGCTCTCATATTAGTGATGATAACGAAAATAATGATGATTGCCTGTGTATTGAATGTTTTGAAAAGTACTCAGAAACAAAAAAAAAGTTGACTGGTTAAGATGTATAAAGTGCCAAAAATGGTTACATATGGCATGCATCATGTATGGAGATGTGTGTAAAATGAAAAATTGTTAATATGAACTATGCGGCGACTCTCTTTCTTTGATGCAGCATCTTTCCCATAGATGTGGGAGAGACGCCTCTTTGCAGGCTCTACAAAAATGTTAATTATGAATCCTTTGTGACTAAAAATTTAAAATTATTTATAAATAATTTTAAAGAACAATGTTTACATTTATTGTGTACCAAATTTCAAATCAATTAAATGCATACTTTAGGAATTATCAAGTGTTTTCAAAATGTGCGGCATCTCTCCCGCATTCACCCTACAATTTTTGCTTTCAAATTATTAAAATTCTACCGAAATACAATAAAATGTAATAATTCTCCGTAGTTTATATTTTGAAAAATTTGGCAAGGAATATTTTATTCTTGGAATAAATTACTCCTTGCCTTTATTTAATATTAAATTAGCTTTTAGTTTGTTAATAATATCAAATATGATTATTTAAACCTTTTACTTTCTCTATGGGTTAAAAAAAGTTTTAATAAGAGTTTTTAAATAAGACGAAACTGTCTCTTAAATTGCATAAGATTCGACATTGACTGTTACAAAGTGTTGAACTGGCGAAATGGTGAACTAATATGGATTTTATTGTTAGAATTACGAAATCTTAAAAATATTAAAATGATTGATTTTTTGGATTGCGTACAAAATATATGATCGTTTTTTATGAATATTGAAGGCTGAAATTAACAACTTAATTGACACAAATTAGTTTTCTTCACAAAAAAGAGAAAAATTATTTTCCCTTCAACAAATAGGTATGTTATAAATTAGCTGAAAAAAAAAAAATTATAGGAAATTGAGTTGAAAAATTCCAATTAACAAAAAATATTTTTAATAAATTAACCTGCAAACACCGCGATAATTAACACTTTATCAAATTAATCTCAATATCTACACTGCAAATTTATTTATTTTTCTTGTGTAGATACATAAATAAAATATGCTTGTATCTATTATTTTGCATAAACAAAAAGTGCCGATTAACAAAAAAAACAAACAAACAGTAATTTATTATGAACACAAATTCAGTAATTGCCGGTTATCGTTAATAAACAACAATGAAAATATCCTTTAAGAAAATTATCTGAAAATATGTGAAGGTTTCCAATTTAATTTATCTTATACAGACAAAATAATATGGTATATATGCAGCAACACATATGTATTTACTATGAAGTTTAATTTTACAAAAGAAATCTGTACATTGAACTAATTGTGTTAAATAATTTTTTTAAATTAAGATTAATTTAGTTCCTACATACAGACATATTATGTACGTCAACAATTTGTTTGTTTTTGTTTATGTAAATTACACCATGCAAAAAAAAAAAAATTAACAAAATAAACTTGGTAAGTAATTTGAGATATCCTGTGTGTTGTATTTTGTTGTTAATTAAGACGTTATAATGAAGTATTTTTGCAACTACATTCGTAATATTTTATCTTATTTTGAACATATTGTTTTTGTTAATTTGGCTTTTAAATTAAATTTTAAGTTTGAGATGCCTATTTTAGTTGGAGCGGATTGAACGAAGCTCTTACGGAACAGCTCAAATAACACTTTCATCGATTTTAAATATGAGAGTTTCTTGAAAATAAGAACCTCTTAATTAACAAATAAATCAAGAATAACTATCATAAATAATATCAGTTTCAAGCTAACTTAAAAGATGAATATTTTTATCCGATATCAATAAACTGTTTATTCGTTTCTACAGAAATGAATAAATAACCATAGTATACCTCTAATTTCTCTAAGAAAATTTTTAAACTTTCAGAATCCATAATTCAGAAACGAAATCGATTAGCCAAATTTCTGACATAATGTAGTAAACGTATATAGTTTCCACCCTAAGTTCAGAATAATTCAAGTGACACTAACTTTGCTTAAAATTTATTCGATATAAACTTATTTTGTGGAATTTTTTTTCGGAGTCAATAAATATTGAGAAGTTATTATATTTATTAGTTATTTTGGGCAATTTTAGAAATAGTTTAAATATTCAGAACTGCATGATAAAAAATGTAGCGAAGTTAGAAAGCTAAAAAAAATATTAATTAGTAAATAAAAATAAACTGATGTGATACTAACTTTACTTATATAGCATAAATAATATTGTTGTCTTTTCTTAAAAGATAGCTTTTTTCTATTTAAACATTATATAAGGTACCTAAGGCATTTAAGGCCCAGCGGGTAATAAGGCCCATTAGCTATATTTCTTACCAAGAAAAGTTCTCTAACTTATCAACAAGTTTAAAATGAACTTTCAATCATTTTAAAACCAGATACAAAAGTTGAGCTACTCAGAGTAACAAACTCATGTCATATTTTAACAAACAAATTTAGAGGTTACATTTTCGTTCGTTGATATAAAAATTGAACACATTGTGAGTGTTATAATAATGATTTTTTAAAGGTATGTTTCTTTCAAATTATTATCAAAATTGAAAAAAATTAATATTCTTTAAGTTTTACATCAATTAATTTAGTTTATTTCTAAAGTATTTATATAAAATGTATATAAGCATAAATATTGACATGTTGATAATAAGGCCCATGCAAATTTTGTTTGGGCTTTATTACCAACACAATTAAAATCAAACACTACAAAGTCAAATCAATTAAAACAGGTCTGAAGTCATTAACAAATGAAGCAAAATTAGACGCACAACTTAAATTACTATAGTTACTCTAATATAAAAATAACAAAAAGGAAAAAGGACAAAAAACTAAGTACATTTAATTTTGATTTATTTGTTGCATTTGTTTAATGATGCCAGATCAGTTTTAGTTGGTTTGGTCGAATTTTTATTTTTATTCCTTAGTGTTTGGAAGTATGGCTGATAAAAAGAAGAGAGCGTTGTGGTCTGAGGAAGCACTGGCATCAGCCTTAAGCTATGTCACTCGACATGGCAATCAAAGAGAGGTTGCAAGGAGATTCAGAATTCTAAGAAGAACTCTTAGATTTAATATTTATTTATTTCGACTTAATATATTCAAACACCTAGTACTTGACTTATTCGAAAAATATAATAACAGTCACGCAGTCAAGCTGGATACAAGGATTTTCGAAACTTTTTTGAACCTGTAAAAATAACAAAATATTTTGATATATTAAGTTCAAGTTACTCTTAAAGTATTTTCAAGTTCAAGTTATTCTTAAAGTAATTAAAATCCCCCAATTAATTTAAAAAGAAAATAATAAATGTACTATTTCAGGCAGTTGTAATAGGTGGGCCTTATTTTCTACACCAGTCGGAAATAAGGCCCAATTGCAGACACTTTTTAGAATCAAATTTTTGACTTGTATAATTACAAATTCATTATTTTTTTTAGGAATTTTTATCAAAAAATAAGTAAATTTTTATAATTAAATACTATATTTTTGATATTTTATAAGATATATAAATAATGAGCATATTTTGCTTAGGTGGGCATTAATTGCCTTAGGTACCTAACTACTGTTATTTTACGTAAAAATACTAAAAGAACTGGTCTGATCTGAGTTTATTGTGATTGCTGACTCCCCTCCATTTCTATAGTGTCTCGAAGCCCTACGATAAGCGGCTACATTAATTTGGTATTTAGTACTTTTTTTCTAAAACACTGTCTTATTTTTACCTTAATAAGTGACCTCTGAATATTTGTGATTAATATTGTCAAAGTTCGCCCTTCGTAAACTATGGATCACCATCCCCAAAAATTTTTTTCCAATTCATAAAAAAATGAAAAATTATGTAATGAACCAGTATGACTGCGTCTTTACAATGCACCTCTTTTCTTTGTTTTAAAGAATCCATGATTTAATTTACATAGAATCGATGTTGAAACAATTTTTAAGAACTATAAATTTTAACGTTTCTAATGTTATTTATTACAATCCGAGGTGCATTAAAATTTAACAAAAAATAAAATAAAATAAATTTAAAAACTTTCTATTATTATTTTTATTATAATACTTATATATTATTGTGAGATGCGCAATAAATAAAAAATTGAATTATTGCAAGGCGTATTAATTTACGTATGCTAATTAAAACAATAGCTTAAAAGACCATGAAAAGTCCGCTTAGGTAGGTATATGTATGTGCGTTTATCCGTAAAACACATCTTCACCCATGACTGTTTAGCGAGTCCCCCGCATCTTCATACAGTCACCACAGTTTGGGGTCCCGAAGAAGTATTTCAAATCCCTTGTAGTTGCTAGAAGTAGAGATACAGTTAATTTGCGGCAATTTTTTTAAAAAATTTCTTGAGATACTTTCTTGTGTTGGGAAATGGGAATAAAATTTTTTTTCGGTTATGACATCGCGTGGAACATCATTAAAAAGAGTTCGTAAAATGATGTTAAGGTTTTCTTTATCATTTTTCATTATTTAAGCCTCCGCCGTTATTTTTAGACTACTGATCCGAAAAATCTAAAAAAATTACAAACACTAAGTTGTGCTGGAAATTTTCGGATATAATTATAGGTAAAAATTAATTTACAGTAGAGAATTGCAGAAGTTTCTTTTAACCGTTTTTCATTTTTAATCTTCGTTTTGCGAAATACTGGACTTCAAAATTTATATGTTTCCTGTAATTTTATTATAACAGCTACGGAAGAGTTAAACTGAGGATCTTGTCGAATATACACTCTCAAAATTTCTTTAATTTTGTTTCTTTCTCTTCAGAGTGCATTTGCTTAGCTATTGTTAGATAAAGGGTAAAAAATGTATTGAAATTCCCTATATTTTATTCCGAAAGCTTCGAAAAATGCTAGTCACTGAGTAACCCTGCCTAATTGCGCGCCAAATACGTACTTGGCGCATTTTTATATTTCTTAAATTGAACTAAAAATGCAATAGAATGACCTTAGCATTTATAATGAATGAACAAATACAAAAAAATTTAACAAGAAGAGAAGAATTGTACATTATTTTATTGTACGTACATATTCATAATGAAATTTAAATAAATTATTGTTAGACGGCATAGAAGGGGAGGGAAATGTTAATAATCATCATCATATAATTTAATAAATTTTATCTATAGATAGGTAATTTGTGTAAAAATTGAAGTTATTGATAAAAAAATCATACATTATTCTTTTGTTTGGATGACAATAATTGTTGTCTATGGGGAATTCTTTTGACGTTGCTATATCGGTACTTTGAGTTCAGTGTCAATAATTTTTTTTCCTTTGTTGTTGTAACGATGTAGATAATTGGTATAATTCAGTGGCGCTATGGATGACTTTTGAAAATTAAAAAAAAAGTTGAAAGAATCGTATTGGGTTGTCATACTGGATTAGTGCCAAAATCATTTTTTGGATACATATGCACTTTGTGTGGATTGTATAATTTTATTATTATTTTTCGTGAAATTCCTAAGGATTATCAATAAGGTGATTCCTAGAATAAGTTAGAACAAATTTTTGTGTATAATTTTTTTTTGTATATTAGTAGCATTTACCTGCGGCTTCTCCCGCATGGCTTTTGAAGTTATGACATCTAGTTTAAACGTGTATAGTGTGCTTACATTGCGTCATTATTGAGAACTGTTACTTTTTTCTTTGGAATTTTCCCCGGGTAAAAAATAGACCATAACATTATTTTAACAATACGCAAAGTTCGAATGAAGTCAATGATTTTTTTTTTATATCGTTTTAAATATATTTTTCCACAGGAATAAGATCTCCCACAGGATTTAGATATTTTCCCGGAGTAGAAGTAGTTTGTGTCCTTTTTCGCCCCCTTTAGTGATGAGCAAATGCAAGACCAAGACCAAGACTTGGCAATCTTATAGTCTTGGTCTTGTTTTTGCATTAAGAGTCTTGGTCTTGGTCTTGCTAGAGCAGTTTGAGTCTTGGTCTTGGTCTTGGTCTTGCAAAATGCAGTCTTGGTCTTGGTCTTGTTATTGCTAAAAAAATCTTGCACTTGCATTTTTTTATTAGCGAATTTTTTTCTTCTAAAATCAGAATTTTTACTATCTTTACGTATTAATTATACTTTCAAACTATTTAAATGGTTTAGCAAGAGTCTTGCTTTTTTCTTGCTTTTGTCTTGGTCTTGCTCACTTGAGTCTTGGTATTGGTCTTGCAGCCATACTTATAGTCTTGGTCTTGGTCTTGGTCTTGCTCTTGGTATACATAGTCTTGGTCTTGGTCTTGCTCTCGGTATACATAGTCTTGGTCTTGGTCTTGGTCTTGCAAAAAATGCAAAACTAAGACAAGACTGCAAGACCAAGACTAATTTTGCTCATCACTAGCCCCCTTCGTAAACGACATGCAAAGTCTGAAATTAGTCATCCTATTTTTTAAAGTCAATTGTCGTTATTTCATTTTTTCGTTTTAAATGCGTTTTCCCTTGGGAATGAGATATTTTCTAGGGGTAAAATGTAACCTATGTTTATCGCTGTATATCGTTCTTTCTGCTAACAATATGCTAAGGTCGAACAAACTCAAAGAATCTTTTTAATTTAAAATTTATTTTTCCACAGGAATGAGATTTCCCACGTGACTGTGATATTTCCCCGGGATAAAAAATAGTCTGTGTCCTTTTTCATTCCCTTTGTTAACAATATACAAAATTTGAAATCAATTGTCCGTTTTTAATAGTGAGTTGTTGTAATTTAATACATTTTCCCTCGGGAATTAAATATTTTCCCGAGGTAAAAGGTAGCCTATAACCGTCTCTGTCTCGTAAGCTACGTCTGTGCAAAGTTTCAAGTTGACTGGTTAAGCTATTGAGGCGTGAAAGCCAGTCAAACAAACAAACAAACTCACTTTCGCATTTATAATATTAGTTATTAGAACTAGTTAAGATTATTTTCATTAAAATGTTTTAGAAATCAGAGAGGAATATCGTAAAAGTATGTACCGGATCTTTAGAAAAAATTTTTTTTTATTTGTTTCTCTTTTGGCTCTTTCCGATTAGCTGTTTTAGGAAGTTTAAATAAAAAATATTTTTTGCTAATTAGTATTTAGATAACAAACTAAATTATGTTATACAATTATTAAAATATTTTTAGTATAGGAATTTTGATAATTATAATTAAAAAAAAATTATATTTATTTGAAGGAAAATGTAAACAAATTATAAAAGAATGCAATTAACTATAAAAACATTCAAAAAGTGGAGTAGTTCAAGTAGGAAACGCGAGTTACAACATAAAATTATGTTTGCTTATGTGTATTACTTTAGTACAATAAGTACCAAAGTATCTACTTGAGAAATTTTTAGTTAAGTACCAGCTCGCTTCGACGTTTTTCAGTGTTACTACAGTATACGACCGTGAGTAGTACTTACCCAGTATTTACTTGTCGAACTAAAAACTCACCTCTAGTTAAGATGAACCTATTTAAAAATATTTTAAGTAGGGGACGGTCGGATAAGACTGGGTATCCGACACATCATTTTCACTATTATGCGTTAGTGGGAATAATATCATGTCGTGTAATATGAAATGTCGTTTTCTGACCACTTTGTCTACCATGTAAAGACGGATACCTTCATAATCCGTAGAGAAATGTTTAGAAGTAATTCTTTAAGGCGGGAGGGTCCTCCAGAATTTTCAAATTTTTCATTTTTGTTTTGCTTTAAAAATTCATTTGAACCTTAAGGAATATATTTCTAATGTTTTAATACCAACAGAAAGATTATCTTAGATAACGATAAACTGCTTTTAACTCTACTTTTCAAGAACGAAAACTTTTTAATAGCGTTTTTCTCAAAACAGGTTTTTTTCCGCGGCGTGGAACATAACTTAAAAAGTTATTAAGGTATTAACTTGAAATTTTGTACAGATATTCTTTAAGATATTGGCCTTTGCATATACCTAAAATTTTGCATAAATTATTACTATAAATATTGTTTATAACAATTTGTTTATAAAAAAAAGTGAAATGTTTTTCGAAAAAGTTTTTGGTTTTAAATTGTGAAAAAAAAATTTCTCATCAGAAATAGGTATATGCAAAGCGTAATGACTTATTTTAATAAAAATTTTTTGTACGATTGAATTCAGTTGATTACAAGAGGCTGGGCATTCCACGGCGCAAATTAAAAGAGTCAACTTGGAACAGTTGTAGCGCCGCCATTTTTTCTTTTTTTTGCATAAAAATTTATGAGTGAATACACCATAACATGTACTATCCTATGTAACTTCATTTGATACAATAAATGTATCCAGTTTCTTTAAAAAAAATTATTAAAAATCTTGTTGTCTGGAGGATCCTCCCCCCTTAATTTTAAATATATACTAGCTGTACCCGCGACACATTGTTATAAACTCAATGAGAAGTATATAAGTGTAATAATTATACAGAACTTGTATAGAACAATAATTTTTACGTAATGCATGCACATGCTCAAAATGGTTTTTGTATTTTCCCGTGGGAATGAGACATTTTCCCGTAATAAAAAGTATCCTAGATATTGACCCAGGTAATCAATTATCGTCACACCAAATTTCATTAAAATCCGTCCAATAGTTTTTGCGTGATACGTGAACAAACAGACAGACAGATAGACAGACAGACAGACAGACAGACAGACAGATAGACTGACAGACAGACATACATACAGACAGACAGACAGACAGACAGGTAGACAGACAAAAATTTTAAAAATCGCTGTTTTGATATCTACATCGATAACTGTTTACAGTATCAATACAATTTTCAAAAAATATTTCGTGTATACAGAAATGGTCTCGTTACAGTTTTATTATATGTATAGATTTTGTAGCCCGGAATCATTTCTATTATCAACTGTAATATTATTAGGTCGTGTAATATGAAATGTCATTTCCCGACCACTTGGTCTACCATGTAATTCAGAAAAATATTGACAGTTTCTTATATATTAAAGAAATGTTTAAGGAGGGAGTTCAAATAAAAAAGCAACTTTTTTATTTATGTTTATTTTGCTTGTTGAAATTTTTTTTTCAAATTAGGGAGGGTTTCAAATAGAAAATTTTGTTTTTGAAACATTCATTACTCTTCCCTGTGGGGGGAGGGGGTCCTTTATCACAAATTTTTAAGCGTTTACATGGAACGCCATATCTCAAAAAGAAATAAATATTTTTTAAATATTTTTTCATTATTTTATTCTTAAAGGACCTGTCCATAAAGCTGAGTATGGGTTTCAGGAAATTTTAAAAATTAACTATAAAACTGTAATCCCAAACTTCTAAAAATTATAAAACCCAATTTTTTATTAAAAAACAAATATTTAAAAATAGTTACAATTGTTCAAATGGAAAAAGCATACTCCACTTTATGCGCAATATGTTTATGAACAAAATAAAAAAAAAAAATTAAGTCTCTATCTTTTCTAGAACTTGAGATATGATTTTCCTTGTCGGGAAAAACGAAAACGGTAAAAAACGAAAATAATAACAAAAGAAGTGGTTTACTCACTGTTTATTAAAACGTTTACAAAGGCATACAAATAAAAGAACATTATTTCGGTGCATACTATAACACTCATATGTAGTACACATCAAAACTAAATATTACTGATAAAATCGCGAGGGGGGCGAGCGTTGTCTGCAAAGGAGTAGCAACTTGGCTGTGCAGCGACTTACAAATAAATATTTTTCTACTTGAAAAAAATTTTTTTTGGCCATGTTTTATATATCACCGTGTTTGTAAAGAACCACAGAACAAAATAATAACAAAAAACGAAATTCGAAAAAAATTAATTTATTAGCCATTTCTGGCGTGAACTCCCTCCTTAAGAGAAATTCATTCATTTTAAATATAGTTCTTGTAGCCTGGAATCATTTCTGCCATTATTTAAAATAACATTAGGTCGTCGATATCTGACTATTTAATTGATCATATTATGCCCATAAAGATAACCCTGCCATTTCCTTTTTTTTCAAGCAAAAAAGGTTGTGCTATATTCTACTAGATGTACGCTATCATGGGCCGTAAATAAAAAAGTTTTAGTGACTCTTATTTTCGATTTCTAGGGACCTCAAAACAAATTTCTACCATAATCCCAGGCTCAAGTCGCATCATGACAGTGGCTCTTATAGCTGAACTTTCAATTCGAAAATTCGCTAAAACTAAACACCGTTGGCGATAAAAAAGACACTAAGTCCCTCACGTGTCACCACGGCTTAATTTCAATTTGTTATTGCTAAATAATTAATTTATTTGATTTTTTTTTTTTTTTTTTTGAAAATAATAATTTCAAAAAATTATGATCTCAAAAATTTTAAGCTTTATTTATTATCAAAACGTAACTATACATACCATATTGCCCCGTCACCATCTTACAATTGAAAAATAGGGAAAAACAAAATAAAATAGCATTCTGCGTGTATTAAAATTTATAACAAGTTTTATTTTCCAAGATCGCAGATGGCGTTGAAAACATTATTGCACAGTGTCGACAGTTTCAGACACCAGTTTATAAATTACTTAGGTATAGTATTAATCTTACCATTTTAACGCGTTTTCAATTTTCGTTAAAGTTTAATGAAGCCTTAATAAATTATTCATTCCTTCTTTTACTTTTGTTGATATTTCATTTCGTTGACATCGCGAATATATAAAGAGAATTGTCATTATTAAAAAAAAAAAAAAAAAAAAAATAGAATGGGTAAAGTTTGTGGAATATAAATAATTTTAAACTTCTTAATTTCGATAATACTTTTGTAGATATAATTAAAATTTTAAAATGTTCCATTACTTTTGATTTTGTTTGATTGAATTGTGTAGATTTTTGGTATAAATCTGTTTGATTTGAAGTTTTATGCTGATATTAAATTTTTAATTATGAATGAACGTGTCATCTGAGCGTGACAATGTGGATAATGGGCAGTGCTATTTTTTTCTTAATTAATTTTTCTTTTTATTATTATTTTCTTAATAATATACATTTCTGAAAATTATTTTTACATTTTTACGTACAAAGTAATGTAACCGAAAATTTAACTTTCAGATAATCAATATTTCAAAATTTTGTTCTTTTAAGATTTTTTAGATATACTTTAGTGGTGTCCAATCTTCTTTGGTAAAAATGGAAAAAATGATTTCGAGAAGCTACAATTCACTTTCAGTTTTATCGTTCTATCACTTAATTTATGGTCTTTAAGACACAAAAATTTTTAGTAAACTTGATGCCATCAAATTAAAATTTTTTTTCTTAAATCAAGTTTTATTACAGTAATTTGAATTGAGAAAACTGATTGAATTCAAGTAATTTGGGTGGGAAATTTTCATTTTTGCTATCAGAATGATCGTTTTAGAAATATTTCGACAGAAGTCTTTTTTCTAGTGGCCCTACGGGTTTAATTTTGATAAAAATGAAAAGAATGGCTTCGAGAACTTACAATTCACTTTCAATTTCATCATCTCATCAGTTTATTTACGGTTTATAATGACTTGAAAAATTTTTGTAAACTTAATGACGTCACCAAATTGAAGCGATTTGAATTAAGGTGATCGGCTGAATTACGGTAACATGAGTGGGAATACTCCATTTTTACTATCAAAATGACGAAATTCGACAGGTGTCTTTTTTCTAGTGGTTTTATATACTTATTTTTTGTAGAAGTGAAAAGAACCACTTCGGAAACCTATAATTCACTTCCAGTTTTACCACTTTATCATTTAACTTACGGTTTTTCAGACATTGACAAATTTTTGTAATCATTGATGATAAACAAATTAATGTCTTCTTGCAGATTGGTATAGTACCTATACTTTCGATTAATTTCATTCGGTATTCATCCTGTCTGTGTAAAACTTAGGTCAAAAATTGGCGTACTAGATCGGTATTTACTATTTTAGATTTAATTATTATATTATTTTATAATTAATAATTGTTGTCGATCAGTGTGGATTATATTATATAGATATTTTTTAAATTATATTCAGGATATCCGTCAAAACACAAACAAGTACACTAATAACATTTGTTACACAACACAATACAATGTGTATATCGGTAATTATAATCGACAAAAAATTGTTGTTATGAATTTAAAATTATTATAATCATTGTGGTAAGATTATTACCTGCCTGAGCTGCGAGTTAGAATTTTTGATTTTCTGGATTCATTAGGTCCTAAAGCGTTAAGATTCGGTGGAAATCGTATATGCTCAAGGTGGTTTGATCATCATACCATACCAATTCTCTTAAAAAAATACCCCTGTCGCAGCACCCTGCAAAACATAGCGAATTTCCGTTTATAAAAATTAGTTTTTCTCGGAGACTAGTTGACATAGAACAATACTTTAAAGACCTTTTTTATGTAATTTTTTCTCCTCTTTTAAATGGTGTAAAAAAATTTCGTAAAAATTGTTGATTAAGTGGAAATTTTGGCAACAACTAATTTTTGCAAGAACAAAAACCATGTTCCTGGCATCCGACGTGTCTGGCTGACGAACTCATCCAAGGGTTTGGCATTTCCAATATTTACAGCAAATTTCGTAAACCTAGAACATTTCGTTCGAGAGTTATCGTGCGGACACACACACACACACACACACACACACACACATATATATATATATATATATATATATATATATATATATATATATATATATATATATATATTAGTGAATATTATTTTCGGTTTCTAGGGATCTCAAAACAAATTTCTGCCATAGTTCCGGGCTCAAGTCCCGTCATGACAGTGGCTGTAATAGCTGAATTCCATTCTGGAAATTCGCTAATAAAAGTCAACGTCGCGTCGTGAGAACTTTTCTGTATGTGTTATCACCCGTTTGTCTGATTCTAAATGTGACAAATTAGCCGGATTCGTATTAAATGTTAACAATATCACACATAAAAATGAAATCATACGGGGCGAGCGGCATTTAATAACAACAAGAAAACTACAAAAAACTTGTTTAAAATGTAAAATTATTACATAATCATAATAATATTAAATTAATTCGATAAATAATAAATTTAATTTAAAAATAAGTTTAAAATAACGATAATATACATATATAAATAAAATTTTAATGTTATGACTGAAAAAATCGACATTAAATGTCAAACAGTTAATGTAATTTTGAGATAAATGTCTGTTTGTATGGAAAGTAATTAATAAAAAAAGCTAATGATATATGGTTACAACCAAGATAATATTATGGACAATGGATATAGGTAATATATGGTCATGTAGGTTTCAATTACATAGGTTTCTGGTCGTTTTAAAATTAAATAAATTATTTATATATCAACAAAAAATCAATTGTGTCTAATTAATAGTGTATAACAGAAAAATATATTAAATTATAGTTTCGATGTAAAACATAAATAAATGCCCTGTAATTGCGATAATTTTAAGAATATTTTCTGTTATGTTTCGTAATCTAATAGGATTATACGAAAATAAATAGACAAAAATACATTTTGTAATATTACACCTAAATATTTAGCAATGGTGAGAGCGCTGGGTAGGTATATCTCATCATTTAACATTTCCGTTTAAGACATAGAAGATTAATTGTAAAAATTGTAAAATTGTTGTACTAGAGTAGGAAAATACTAATTTATTTTAACTTAATTTGGCAAGTGCGTGATAGACACACATTAAGACAGGATTTTGTAGTTCAATTGCTAAAGTTTTCACAATTCTAGGGATAAAATAATTCTTACCTTTCTTCACTATTAAAATTCGTCTTTAATTTGTTAAGCCTTTAATATATACCTTTTACTTTCTTTATCAGTTTAAAAAATTTCAATAATTTTTAAAAGAAAGCGATCCTGTCTTTAAATTGCCTAAGATCTGATACTGACTAGTGATGTCGGATGATTAATCGATTAGTCGGTTTAGTCGACTAATTTTGTTTACATTTAATCATATTTTAGTCGACTATTTTACCTTCGATTAAATGATTAAAATGATTAATTTTTTTTCAAATGACTAAAACCGACTAATTTAACAATTTTTCTGTATTATTTATTGGACTTCAAAAAATGGAAACTAAAAAATTATCTATCTGTATGATTTTTCACTTTTATGTGATTAATATATTGTGATATTTCATATCTTTCTTTTTCTTAAAAGAAAAATATTACAAGTCCATAATTAAATTCGAAAAAAACTCGTTTTTAAAAGAGTTACGTAGGTTACCTTACCATGAATTCGACTAGAAATTTAGTCGATTAGTCGACTACTCTGTGCTCGATATTTTCGACTAATGACTGATTTTATCTGAAAAACAATTTTAGTCGATTAATCGATTAACTGCTTCTCGGCCCGACATCACTAATACTGACTATTAGGTCAAGCACGGGTAGACCACCTAACACGATGACAGACATTCAGAAATTCATAAGGATGATGCTAAACTTACCTAAGTGACACGTTCGCAATATTGTTTTTTCGAAAGCACAATTTTTTAAAAACGATTTTTGTTTTGAAGTTTTTCACACTTATGTGTTATGAACATGAGTGAATTTTTTATTAAGTTAGCTTTTATTTAGTGACTTTTTTTACTAGATTAGGTTGGATTTGGTTAGCTTTTTTATATTTAACTTATTTATTAATAGTTTGTTAGGTTAGATTTAGTGAGCTTTAGTGAACTTTTGTTAGGTAATTTTATAGGTGGTCCGTCACGGCGAGTTACATTAGTCTTTATTCTTTACTTTTATAAAAATTCGTTAATTTTACTACAGTAACTGATCCATCAATATGTAAACTTGCACATTTATTGCTATATAACATCCCCGAAATTATTAGGGATACACATGCGAAAATTTGTTATAGCATAGAATTACTATTTTTGGGACAGTTTACACTAAATTAATAAATTTAATTTTGTCAGAATGGCAGATTTACAGATTCAGACTCAGGGGAAAAACTGCAATCACTACAAGCTAATTTTAATTGAATTTTAGACGGCACAATTTTATAAAAATATTTACCGAAATTTAATAAAAAAATATGATTTCCTGTTAAAAATTACATTCAATAAATTCTATAATTAAAAAAGTTCACATTGATATCATGATGTTATAAATAATTTTTTTTTTATATAGGCATTTGCAATATAAATCATTGTAAATTAAATAAAATTGAAGCGCACCTAAAAATTGTTTTGTCGTATGTATTTGGTTGGCCTTGTTATTTATGCTGTGAGAATCAATTTAAAAGGTCACATACATTTTTGATCGACTAACAACACATAGAAATTAGATGCGTGAAAATAGCTAAAATTGTTTATGACTTTATTATTAAATATTTTTGTACTTTTAATGTCAAATTCCTGAAATGAAGATTAACTCATTAAACTCACCTGTATGTTGTCTACCTGTGTGTAATATTTGTTATTAATTTTGTCTACAAAAGTGATGTAAAAAGTAGTTTTTCATTTAACCTTTTCCAAAAGAAATATTTTTTAATTGGTATTGTTGTCTGTTATTTATAATATTATTTTAACGTCATTATTATGTCTTTTAATTTTTTTTTTTTATTGATGATGAGAGCAATTTTATTTAGGGTTTACGTCACCTTCCGTTAGAAATGTTACGCCCTTCGTATCTAGGCCGCCGGCTTCATGTATACTGTTCCGAAATTAAATTTTCACATACTTATTATTTTCTAATTATTCTATTAAAATCACTGAAGCTTTTCATAAGATCACTTATTTTTAAGGCAAATCAGTTATTATTATTGTTATATAATAGTATACCTGGGAATACATTGGAGGATGTGATTTTGATATTTATTTTTGAGAAGATTTTAAACCAATTTTATTAATTATTTAAAAAATAAATAAATTGTGGTTTATTGGTAGTAGCTGTCTAAATTTTTGATTCATTCAGTAACTTATTTTTATACCGAAATTTTTTTTGCTTAGCAGAAATTAAAGGGTGGCCATAATTCTGTAAAGGAATTATGGGAATCTAGGAATTTAAATAGTCAGGGAAAAATCAGCGAAATATCAGAGAATTTTCATTGGAATTATAGATTTAAAAAAAAAATGGTATTCTAAAATTCTAATTCTAAATTGAAATTATAGATTTAAAAAAAAATTATGGGACTGATGAAAGTTCCATATTGGCAGTGAAGTTTCCATCATATTTTACATCCGTTATATTCCCCTTTCCTTTGTAATAGGTGAACGTACTATCTTAAATACAAAAATAAAAACTTGGGCTTATTTCGAGTTTTGGGTGTTGTTAATAGCGTCGATTTGTAAGCTTACTTGAGACTGTATCATATAATATATTATACAGTCATGTAATAAGTCAGTCATAAGACATGTAAGCTTACTTGAGATTGTATCATATAATATACAATCTCGTAAGCTTAAATGATTTTTTTTAACTGAATCTGTAACAAAATAACCTTAAAATGTAAGAAAATGGTTTCATTTTTAAACGTTTAATAAAACTATATTCGTCAATAATTGAAAAAACTTATAATTGTTCGGTTTTGTTTAATAATAAGAACTACTCTCATCTTTTTTATTATATATATATTTTGGTAGATATATATTCAAATATAACTTACGTACTTGCAATATCCTTTTGCTTTACACAAAGATTGCCTTACTTCTTTGTTATTCAAAACAGATTAACATTTTTATTTTGTTAAACCGAAATTTGTGTTAATATTTTCATGTAACACAAAGACGAAATGTTGCATTAACGCAGGGTTGTGTTACTTATTTAACACAAAAATTTTAACCACTATAGTTTCTTTTTTTTACGCAGAACACAATTTTTTTTACTGACAAATGTGAAATTTGTTGGTGAAGGGCTGTAAACATCGGAGTTGTTGTGAGGATCTTTTTTGGCGAATTTCCAGAATGGAATTCAGCTATTACAGCCACTGTCATGATGCGACTGAGCCCGGCACTATGGCAGAAATTTGCTTTGAGGTCCCTAAAAACCAAAGATAATATTCACTAAAATTTATATATATATATATATATATATATATATATATATATATATATATATATATATATATATATGGATGTATGTATGTATGTATATATGTATATATGTGTCCGCACGATAACTCTCGAACGAAATGTCTTTGATTTACGAAATTTGTCGAAAATGTTGGAAATCCCAAACCGTTGGACAAATTCGTTAGCCAGACGCGTCCGATGCCAGGAACATGGTTTTGTTCTTGAAAAAAATTAGTTTTTTGCCAAAATTTCCACCTATTCAAAAATTTTAGCAAAATTTTTTTACACTATTGGAAAGACGGGAAAAAATCACATAAAATAGGTTTTCAAACTATTATTGTATGTCAACTAGTTTCCAAGACAAACTAATTTTTATAAACGAAAATTCGCTATGTTATGCAGGATGCTGCGACAAGGGTATTTAATACTAGAAAAATATTGTACACAATTTTTATAAATGTTTTTGATTTATAACAAATTTTTAATTGTTAATTATACTACTGGTCATGTAGTGGTATTAAATTTTCCATAATAGTGCTACCGGATATTGAATAATCGACATATAATGCCAGTTTGTTCGCTTGTATGCGTGAATATACACCTCTATATAGAGAATTTGTTGTTAGAAAATCATCCTGGAGCAATGAATTGAAATTTATATTATCAATATTTATCTATAACACGAATACTGTGTTATATTAAGTAGCCATTTTAATACACCCACTACCATGGGAAAGTAAATTATGTATATATTATAAAACGTTTCATTTTCAGTGTTTCATTTTTACTATTTTTTTGTCAAGTTTTTTGGTTTTTATAATAACAAGACCTACATCCCCTGATTGTATTGAAATTTACAGAGAACCAAACCCCCCAACCACTCTCAAAATTTGAATGAAATCGACATTTAATGGGATTTCACGGTAGTGTCGTGGCTATCATTACTTCGATTGTGATGAAATTCGTAGAGAATCATCTAGGAACCGCACCACACAATTTCTGGCAACTTATGTCACTTGGTGGGATCTTCGGACACAGACAGACCGACAGATAGGCACGAAATGAGAATAGTTTACGAATTTTTATATTTTGAAGGGGAAAAATTTTTCAAATTTCAAAAGTGATCATAATACTTCCGAGTAATTTGGGAAGAAATATATAAAAAATAATTGCCTACGCTTCTAATGATAATTTATGGTTGTAAAACAAAATTTAATACCTTGTATATGGGAGATTTGATTCTACGTAGTAGTAGATCAAATACACTTTTGCTTCGCAATAAGGTTACTTCACAAACTGAATACAGAGAAAGAGATGGAACGTTATTTGTTTACCTTATCACAAGTTTTTTTTTTTTTTGCTAAAATATAGTGTATACAGTATGTTTTTTTAGATATTTTAACATCTCCAAATTTGTTGAAGATTTGAAAATAATAAAAAATTCGTCATATGCTTATGTATTTTTTATACAAAATTATAAATTAATATATTAGATAAAAACATATTTAGTTTTGAACAGAATATGTGCGTTTTTCACCCTATTTTTTCTCAGAAACGATATCATAACATGAACATTTAAAAATATTTTTAACTCTAAAAAAATGATATTGTTAGATGTGCATTTATTATTACGGGTTTGGTATGTACAAAACTTTTTTTATTTTATTTTTTATTTTTATCACACTTATGTTACCTTTACTGCCTTTATGTGTATATATGTATACATTTTGAACACCTTATATACGCTTCACTTATAGTAACATAGACAGAGACAAACCTTTCTTGGTGTACCGTTTTGCGCGGCATCCCTATATAAGAAGCGAAAGACTATAATATATTATTCAATTAAAATATAATTGCTGATTCACAATTGCATAGCTACTTAACTTTTTTAGGATAATCTTACACGTAGTAAGCGTTACGTAGTTCGTTTTATAGTTAGTAACTTTGTTTAAGTAAATTCATTAATTTAAAACAGAAAAGTGTAGTAAAATCTAGGAAAATGAAACAGGCAGAAAATGTTTTAAACAAGTAAATTTAAAAAAAAATAGGATGTTAAAATTGTGTAATGTAATCTTGTAATCTCAGATTTAATAAGTAATATAAATAAATAAGTCGACAAGTGCAAGTAATATTTGCGCAAATAGTATTTCATACAATCAATTATTTTTATGGATATAATGTACATAGCAATATTGAATTGAAATTGCGAAAGTGTTGCATTTTCTCAATTGTGGTACGGGACACTAAAAATCAATTTATTTTGGTTAACTTAAAATAATACGGTAAGGGTTTAGTCTTTCGAGAAAAACAGTATTTACTGTTTGCTTGTCAATCCCCGATAAACCACGTAGGTACACAAATTAAATCAGCAACAATAAAATGTAAACTTAAAAATAAATTGAACTAGAACATTTCAACGACGGAAAAGAAAATCACTAAATAAATTTACTTTTGTCATTTTAACATTATTTAAGTGTGTCTGTATTTATTTTATGTAAAATATAAATTATATTTACAAATATACAGATTTGGAAGTAGCATGCATATTTTGTGTTTAGAATTATTTAAGGGGAGGTTTACTTGAGAGTCCTTAAAAAAAATCGATCTTTTTTTTTTTTGCAGAAATTGGTAGCTAATTATGTGTAGAATATGTTCCCAAAGTGATTTTGCTGAAAGTAATTTAAGGGAAGGTTTACGTACTTGAGATTTGATAAAAAAATCGATCTTTTTTTGCCGAAGATAAAAACAAGATTCTTGCACATTAACCGAATCCAGCTTTCTATAAAAAAAAATTCAAAAAACGTAGTTTACGCAATAATGAGTATTAAATATAAAATTTTGAAAATACGTTTCTTTATATATATTTTATAATATCTCGGAACTACATTTTTGGAACTGGTGGACACGATAACTCAAAAACTATTCGATGGATCGTTTTTTTAAATTTTTTATTTTAAAGATAATTCAATTCTTCGGCACCTCTACCTAAATTCGATACACTTTCAATATTTTTTTTATTTTTAAATTTACTTTAAAGAGCGAAAAATAAGACAAAAATCGTAATCAAATGTTCAAACATCCGCCATTTTTTTTTCATATATTTTATAAATCTTTTTTGTTTTTGGATTTCGGTGGTTTATTACCGGCGCTAGGATGTCCACCAACAAGGCATTGGATTTTCGGATCGTCACACTGCAGTATCTATAAAATGGGCACTTTTTTATATTTTTCCTTGACAATTTTTTTGTGTAGTTTAATACTTAATAAATATGTGCACAAAATTTGAAATTGATATTTACTTCCGTTCTTGAGAAAAAAATTCTAGAAGAATACATGATTTTAAGGACTCTCAAGTAAACCTCCCCTTAATTGCGCTTAAAATTCACTATTTGAATTCACTATTGAATTTTCAAAATTCTCTATAAAAGACTTGGTATATAATTCTAAAATGATCACTTGAATTATATAACGTCATCTATATTAACTATGAATTATTTTACACATATTACGGACGTGATATTATGTCTTTAAATTCGCAATAAAGAAGGATTTTTTACTTATTATTACACCAGAAAGTTTGTTGACTCGACAACACAAAACCACTTCACTATGCGTGTTTTTGCTAGCTGACTGTTTTCTCATTAAGTTGCTTTTACGCAACAGATTGGAGTTGTAGAAAACACAAGTTTACTCAGAAAAAATATAAAAATTTGAATGTAATACCGGTAAGACAATTTAACGGATACCTAAGTTAGTATAATTTATATTGTTATTTTTTAAAATTTTTTTGTTTATGGTCTTGAAATCAGTTAAATTTACCAATAAAAACTTTTGTTCTATTTTTATCTTGTTGAAATGTAAAATTGAACAAATTTACAATATTCCTATCGGACTTAATACACATAAGTTAAACTGTTTATGAAAATTTCAATAAATATTTTAATTGCAATTTTGATGTTTCAATATTTTGACAGAGTTGACGTTTAAATCAAATTTTTACCGATTAAGACGACATTCTACATCAATAATTGTTGATTATAAATACTTGTGATATACTATTCTTTCAATTAATTAAACTACAGATTACTGTTATCATTTTTTTGTTCAACTGTATTTACAAATATTTAATGGTGTAATTTTGAACCTGTATGTATTTAAAACAGTTGTAGACGTACTAAATAATAAAATTAATTATAAGAGTATTTAGATACAAGAATTTATGCACATATTTTAATACATTACTATGTATGCATACATAATTATGTTAGGTACTACATAAAATAATATCCATACACTTAAAATCTTGAAACATATGTTTAAACATTAAAAAATATGAAATTTGTTTTAGCTAAAATATACATATATTAGTATATACATAGTAATTAACAAATTTTAAAATTATGGAATTTTCGTAAACAGATATGTTTCCAGATAATTTTCTGTTTGTTGTTAACATTTATTTTATTTTTATTTCCATAGATTTGTTGAATTTTAATATCCTGACAAAGATAGAAATTAATTGATAGGTAAAAATAATGAAATTAATCGTTTTAGCGCCAGCGGTCGATATATCGGCCGGCACTATGTTGTGCGAATACGACAACCTAATAAAAATGTTAAAAAAAACGCAGTACAAACAATTTTATTACAAAATGGAAACATTTGAATTTTTTATAAAATTAACTGACATTCTTTTTTGTATTTTTTTATCATCAAGAAGCAACACATATATTTAATACCCATACGGACAATTGTTGTAATAATAGTTGTATTTACATATGATGACAAGTACATTTGTACGAACATAATATTATGTTATACATAGAAGTTGTAGTATACAGCTGTATTGTAGTTGTAGTAATGCAATAAAGAATATTTAATAGAATTGTGTGACAGACAAGGAGTATACAGATTGAAGCAAATAACTAGGTAATTTAAATATAGCTACATACCTACATACATGGAACACAGTGGAATTCTCGTTAATTTTTAAATAAAAAAAATATAAATCAAACAGATGAAAGACAATAAAATTTTATTTCCTTTTATTTAAATTTCCTTTTTATTAAATAGTTGATTCTTTGTGTTTTAAATTATATATTTATAGCTGACTCATTTATTTTTTCACTTAGAAATTGGTGTTTATATATATATAACAAATATTTTTTATAGCTCCAGCTAAGCTGTCGTATTTTTGTTAGTGGCCAGTTCGTCTCGTTAAATTCAGCCAACAAATTTAAGTTTTAGAAACCACAAATTTATTCCGAAAAAATGTAAATCTCAAGTGTTATATATACAGTAAGACAATTTAATGAATAAAATAAGTTAGTTTAATACATATATTACTATTTAATATTTCGTTACTATGGTTTTGAAGTCAATTAAATTTACCAATAAAAAACTTCGTTTCATTTTTATTGTATTTACCTATAACGAAAAGTTTGATGAAATGTTTTGTACCATTCTTTTCGTTGTAACAATTTCCCCGAACCTTTTTTACATGGTTTGCTTGGGAAGTTTTTTGGTTGCGGCGATGTATTTTTTCTTTTGGAGGGGATTGACATTGCAAAGATTTTATGGTTGAATGTATTATTTCGGAACTATTATAAGGAGGAACTGATTACAGGATTGCAACGATGGTGGAAACGCCGGGAAGAGTGACTTGCCAGTTTATATTCGGAAAAAATGATTCTTTTATGAGACTTTTACGGTTTTGCAACTAATAGGCGGTTTTTTATGTCTCAGGAGTATCTACATAGCGCCCAATCAAGGTCACTTAACAGATTTCGACAAGTAGGATGGCTATCAGTAGAGGATGATTCTAGAAGCTGAATTTCAATTTCGGTTTCATTCATGAGTTAGTGTACGTGCACACAGAAAGCGAGTAACAGCAGAGCGATGCCGAGCGAGTACATGCTATTTTATTAAACACATACATTTTAATGTACACGTTCAAACACATGGCCGATTCAAACCGTTGCCGAGCGATGCGATGCGAGTCCGGACCGAGCTGATTTGCTAATGTCATACAAGTTTGATATTTTCCAAGCGTTTTGAAGCTTATTTCGTTTGTTGTGCTTTCTGTTTTGTCGTTTTTATCGTTTTTGTCCATTATTGCTGCGTCGTAATATATACATACATACTTATATAATATTTCGTTTGTATTATTTAAAACATATGACACATATAATAATAATAAGATAAAAATGGACATCGAACTATTAATAAGTGAAATTTATTTACGCCAAGCATTGTGAGATCAAAAACATAGAAATTACCACAACCGAGATTTTGTTGCCAGATTATGGCAGTATGTTTAAAAAAAATAAATTTAGATGGTTTAATAATTAAATTAAAATATAATCGAAGGTACTACAAGTCATTGTAAAGTACCCTCAAAAATTTTTATGGATCTTGTCGTAGCTGAGGTAGAAAATGATAAAATTCCCCATGTTCGTACCTATTTTTATTTATTTCATAGATCCAGTGCGAAAGATTTCTAAAGAGTCTTTTTTGTCTTAAACGTAATCTTATATTACTTTCCAAAAAATAAGTAGGTATATAAAATAAAATTGTTCATTTTAAATAATTTGCCTTACAAAGACTTTTGTATACAAAAAATTATTCAATATAATAAAATTCCGACGTGTATAATAATGTATAAATAATAATTATGGAAAATAAACTGACAATTGCAGTGATCTGTCAAATTCAGCAAATTGTAAACAGCACAAAACAGCAAGCAGTATGAACACTAGCTAGATTCAGACTCGCTCGGTCTCGCTCGGCACGGTAGGTAACGCTCGGTCCAGCATCGCACGCAGTGTGGCCGACTACTTACAGGTTCTTAATGTTTTAATTTTTTTTTTTAAGAAATTAAACATAATCATCTCTAAACAACTGATATTAAGTGATTTTACTATTATTATCCAAATGGAAACTGGCTTTTTAGCTAGCTATGACAATAGTATTTTCGAATTGATTCTTATACGCTATAGGTACTCTTTATCCGTGGATTCAAATGGGATCACTTGAAATTTATTAAATGGGTCTATTAAACTTCTAAATTCATTTAACTTTGCATATCAAGTTGAACCTGACACTCATTTTATTAAAAATAATAATTCAGTTTGGAAGGCGCCATTAAATTAATCCACACGGTAGCCACATCAGCTATTATTCAATTTTTATAAACACAATATTTTATGAAATAATAATAATTAAAATGCAACTTTCACCAAATATCTGTGTAACACATACACACACACACACACAGTTTGGGTAAATAATTGATCCAGTAAAATAAAAGTTCCATATCGTATACGATCATTTATATGGCCTTGATCGATAAAAATCATGGATTAATAAAATTGAATTTAAGTTACCAACGCAACGTGTTGAATCAAATAATACTTTTAATCAATATTCTAAAATCAATGGCGCGACGATGCAGTTACATTTTGAAATAAATTCGCACAGAAAGTGATGTAATTTGGTTTGTTACCATTTTTAAAATATTTTTTCGTTACTGTGTTCAATGATCATACTATTTTTGTACATATTTAGGTCATTTTTACTACACCAGTAACTTTACATAAATTGATTTTGTAGTATGTATGTTCGATTGTTAGCTGCAAAATACTGTTTCATGTTAATCAATCAAATAAAATTGCATGGTACTTATATTCACTTTTTTTTATCATGAATGGTTTTTATCTCACGGATACTGAAGTGGAGAAAAGTATGTTGACAGTTGTGATTGGTTTAAATAGTATATTACGTAACTGAGGTTGCAAGTTGTATATTATGTAGGTACATACAGGCGAAAAAGTACGCAACACCATATTGCATGTTCGCGTAATTGCGCCAGTTACGTAAACTTACTGGACTTTATTTACGATTAGCATAAAGTTAACAACAAATCATTTAATTTGGTACAAATACAATACATTAAAATTATGTCAAACTTTATTAACCCTAGAATCATACGTACACGTCAAAACGACGTACGAACTTCTCTACCTGCTCCAATACTACAACTTGTCGGTACCTGCTTGCTGTGAGATTTCTGTTATCTAATTTATTTGTTGTTATAACACATAAGACGTATTTATTTTGTTTATAGTCATTGTCGTTTTGTTTGTATTGAAATAGTGTCCGTCAAATGTGTCCGTCGATGTATGATTACGTGATGTTTTTTTTTTTAAAGATTTTGTACTTCACATATAAAAGATGATTACAGCTGTTTGACTTATAGAGACGACATAATACTGAAGTTTTAATATATTGAATCGAAAACTAGAGAATGCGTTTCAAGTGACTTAATAAAAGGTTAACAATTTATTTTATGGAAAATATTTTAATTTTTATTATTTTTTGAGATTTTATTCTAAAAATTATTAACAAATTTTAAAAAATTTACAAATGTGCCTAATGGGGAAATAACTACATATTTATAGGAATATTTATGACTGAGAAATTTCACATTCTGTAAAGTCACATGTCCACTGACTCATAATAGTTCATAAATTAATTATTTGAAACGCATGCTTTATGATACAATTGATGTATTTATCTATTTTTTAATTTTTATAATGAAAATATGCTTTCATAAAAAGATTAGAAAAATTAATAAATATTTACATTAATAAATTTTTCCAAATCCAATTTTTTTAAATATTTTTTTCGCTTTTGTAGTACTGTTAGGTAAAAAAAAATGCTTTTTGCAATTAAACTTTGAAACTCTCCGTAAACTCCGTTTCTCGTAGACCAACGTATGATTCTAGGGTTAAAAACAAATGTAAACTTCCAGTTATTTGGTAAAAATTTTGTATAGATTTTAATATGAATATACTGCATAAAGATTAATCAACTGTTGTAGTAAGCTGTGGTTCTTTGCATACAGTTGTGTGTAAAGTGCAAAATTTCGAATAGCCGTATGTAATCAATAGCTTATTGTGGACGTAAGCTCAAAAGACCTCCAGAAGCTGAGGTGAGAGGAACACAAATTGTATTATTTCAATAGTTACCAACCAAACCAAGTAATTATGTTTTTATAGGAGTGAGTGAGTAAACTTCTATTTATTAATACGATAGACAAAGATAAATGCAGATGTAGATAAAAAAACTTCTATTTATCTTGCGTCCATAATAGCTAGATAATATTTTATAAAATAAATAAGCAACTTCATAGTGGTCTTAGAATGGACTATCCATGTCTACTGACACTTGACCACTTTGTAATAGTCATATTGTTGAAATTTTTTAAACTCATATAGAAAATAAATGTTTAGACAATCATATTATCAAATTAAATAAAACCAATAAATATTTTATCCTGAGAATCGTGAAAAACTGTAGCTATTGAACTACAAAATTCTGATTTAATAGGTATTTAACACGTACTTGCCGAATTTTTTACTTATGGTATTATATATTTTTTGTAAATGTATCATTTTTGGTTAATTAATTTTTGAGGTTCTTTTTTGGTCTTATTAATTAAAAATTATAACAAAACACAATAGAAAGGTGTGGTGGTTCGGATATTTTTTTATATTATTGTACAAAATATATTCTCCCAAGAGAACAAAAATTAACAAGTGTATGATTTTGCAATTATTTCAGAAAAATGTACCGATTTTTTTTAAGTATGTGGAAATTATTGTCTTATATTTTGACATTTTAAGAAAACTAATTATTAAACAATTAAAATTCAATTATCAGAATATAAAATTGATAATCAATTTTAAAAGTAAGTTAATTTTGATAAATTGATATTTTTTTTAATTTTTGTTATTTACCGAAATTAGTAAAAATAATTATTACTAATATAAATTTTTTTTAATAATACCTGTACGATATCAGATAAAATTACATAAAACGGAAGTGAAGTATTAAATAGTTTTCCAGAAATCGAAAATCATAAAACGGTTCAAGAATGGACACAACAATTTTATTTGGTTTAAACAGAAAGTCCATTGATTTTTAAGTCTCGGAGTGCATTGGGGACAACACTGACCTCAATTTTTTTCTGGTCTAAATGACTTTAATTGGATTAAATTCAAATGGCGCAAACTATCGAAATAAGTGACACCCGGTAATGAAAAAAATTCTTCTTCATGATTCGTAAATATAAAAGAATACAATACGCAAAAAAGACATTCTATATTGTAAAGGAAGTTATTTATTTGCCAAATTAAATACTTGTCAAAATATTAAATTTCACCAAAGATTAAATTTCGCTTCCTTACCAATTTACTTGTCGACAATTATTTTGAATCCAGACAAGAAAATTTATCAACATTTCACTAACTGTTACGTAACAATAAACCCACACCTACAAATATTTAGAAATAATAATAGAAAAAAATCGGAAATACGTTAAAAGAAATTAAACTTTTGTAAGTGCAACTCAAGCGGGGAACGAGATAATAATTGTATTTATCAGTTGTATTAATCAGTTAAAACTTATGTCGTAACATAAAAATTTTCTGTGGAGACGTTAAATGTTGTAATATATTTTATGTCATAACATACATGTCTTGACATATGTATGTTATAATATCACATCTGACATATTTTCAGACATAAAGACGTTTATGATTTTCAAGATGGCGAATCAATGAATTAACTCAATACTTAAGTGATTTTTGTTTTTAATTCTGTTTGTTTGTTTCTTTTTCTAAATTTTCTAGATGTTGTAAACACGAAATTAATGTTACAGCTTTGAAAATCTTTCCTCAAAAATAATAATAGGATTTACTGTTTTTGGAAATTAAATATGTTAAGACATAAGAAGTTCCCACTATTGATTATATGTTTATATATATATATATATATATATATATATATATATATATATATATATATATATATATATATATATATATATATATATTGTGTTAACATTTTCAGTCCCATGGCTTCGGCATCCGTCCGAAACCAAACAAAACATCCCCAGAGGCCGACCTCTATCCTTGTCATGAATGCGATGATTATCATCAGTCATCACACGGATGTGTTCACAAATTCATACCAACATACACTACTCTTTTGATTTCTATGTATAAAAAATTTTAAGATAAACAAAAAATACATAAAAAATATAATTTATATTTTATTAAATAAAATTGATTTGAATGTCAGTGTATATGTAGTATGTACGTATCACGTACGTATGTTTACAGTTTTACAGATACGTGTTGAATCTATTCAGTGTTTGAATCATTTTATTTTATGTATTTGTTTATATCAAGTTTTTTTTTTTAAATATTGCCGGTTTCTGGGGAAGTTTACTAGGAAAGTGCTCGGGCTTCATACTAATAATAATAATAATAATAATAATTTATTTATCAAAATTAGTCTACAATGATAGACATTTGATTCGTCAATACAATAAAACTTAATTGAGTATATCTTTTAAACTATAAAAACATTTTTCAGTTAAATAATCTTTTAAATATTTTGTATCTTTTGCATTTTTTAGATCATTCGGTAAATTATTAAATATTTTTATTGACATTATATGAAAACTGTTATCCGTTTTTGATAAGACATGTGTTAAGACATGTCTTGACGTCAATTATGTCTAGTGAAGACCCCTTGTAAGTATTTATCAGCTACGTAGATCCAACATGCTACACTTATAGAAGCTAATTTGTAATCACAAAAAAATAAAAAAGTCAAACGAACAATGACATGAAACTGATCACGACCTCGCTACCTAGTTGAAAAATGGCAGGTGGGTATAATAAAAAAAAAACACATCTCGATTTAAATGAATAACTGTATCTGTAAGAAACAAAAAACAAAACGATTTTGTTTATGGTTCGATTCATAAATGAAAAAGGAAACAAAAAAAAAACATCATAAAAGAATGGAAAACAAAGTACAATGAGTGCAGTAATCGAACTAAGCGTACACAAAAAATATTTAATTAAACTTGAAAAAATGTGAACGTAGTAAACAATTGAATTGTGAATAAAACACTGGAACAGACCAGAACACACCGTTTGTTGTTTTTGTCCGTTAAATTTTCAAATGTCAATCAATAGGTTGATAAGGGAATTAATTTCATTTGTTTCAAGTAGTCGTTTGTTTATCGGCAAGGTATTGGATGATGTTTTCGATTTTGGATTATATTATATATTTATATTTTAACTACAGATCAATTAAATATCAGAATTAACACAGAAAATTTTGATGAATTATTGAACAATTTACAGACAAGTGAGTGAGCAAATATATTTTTCTATATAAAACGATTTTCGCAATTGTAGTTCACCTGAAGATAGTGACGAAAGTGAACGGATGACGCAAAATGGATTATGCGTAAGGATTTTGGGAGTTTAGGTTTTGCGTGAACATAAAAAATAAATAAAAAAATTAACACTGATTTGTTTTTGGGTTGAGGTGCAGCTGGAAAATTTGTGGCGCTTGAAATTGATACTTAAAAAATTATAAATACCTATTTAATGATTTTCCGGATAGGAAAGCAAAATTTTTCTTTAAACTAAAATAGTTCAAACAACTTTAGATAATAAAAAATTAAAAAAAAAAACCGAACGCTAAGTCCGAAGATTTTGAATATAAGCTATGATATAATATGTAGCGTACATATAGCTTCATAGAACACTAGAAGCCAACTAACATAAAAAAAGTGAAATTCGCTTGGAGTCATTTGTAAGCCAGTCACAGCTTAAGGCATTAGTCCGTCAGTAGTCGTCGTCGAGTCAACACACCATTGTATTAACAATATACCCATTGTTAGTTGAACACGTTGAACAGCTCTCTCTGGTAATACGTGTGTTGTGGTTGTATGCGTGTATACACATACTACTACAAAAAACCAAACTAATACACTGCAAACAGTGTGTATGTACTCAAACAGAGTACGTCACAAACTCATTACAAGTGGAACAGAGGCAAAGCCAATCTAGTTTGTCCCCTTGTATAGCTCCGACGATTGTGCATGACGTAATTCGGCGGTATATTTACATGTATTTTTTTTTTTAAATTTTGTTTTATTTTGAAACTTAAGATGAATCGATCAGTACTGACAAATTTGTGGCAAATGAATTACTAAGTCTATTTTTTCTCTATAAATAAATATAATTTATGTATAAAAAAATAAGTTAAATTTTATAATACATGTAACAGTATTAGTATTTGATTATTGTTCAGTCTTCTAATTTTAATAATTTTAAAAGTAATGAATTTGATTCTGGTAGTGACGTGTACGCACACATAATAACTAACACGTACATAAATATATTATGGGTGTATTAGTGTAAAATGACATTTTTATAGTTTTTTTTCTATTTATTACAATAACTAAACGTCCAATATTAAACAAAATAGCTTCTTAATGATTCAAAAACATAAAAGAAAATAATTTTTAGTTTTTTAAATCTTAAAGTTGGTTTTTAATGACACAACTTACTTAAATATACATACCACTGATTCACCTCTAATCATTCTTTGGCATTTACTCGTACGTTAAAAATTCTAACTTTGAAAATTTATTTCTTCTAAACTACACGTCAGAAATTAATCAAAATAGTGTCAGTGAATGCATCATATCTTTCTCTATAATATACTAAAATTTCTTGGAAAATTTCAAGTGATCGATTCACCTTAAGTGATGTTAGTCACATGTTGAAATCAGAACAAATTTTTATTGAAAAACATACCGCCCTTATTTCGTATGTATTTTTTTTTACATCGTGTGTTCCATAACTTTAATATTTATAAATCACTCATTACTTGTTTCAAGCACGATTGTCAGCAGAGATTTACATTTAATTAATTATTAATTTAGAAATAAATCTGGTGATTTTTTTTTGCATTCGTGGAAGTACATACGTGGGCTATGGACATTATAAACGGGCATTTGTTTTTGCTTTTGTTATCAGTGTTAAAAAATTCTTCGATCTGTATAAAACATGCAATGATTTTCATAAAACAAAAAAGATTAAAAAAAAAATATTCAATTTAAAATAGAATCAGCTATGGAAATAAATGACTAATAGTGCAGCTTTTTTGGCAGCAAGAGCGTGGTTCGAATCTTATACTATAATTTAAACATTTCTGTTAAGTAATTTTGTTGTAACGAAACAAAAAGGATGAAATTTTACACAATTGAATGAAAAATAAATTGAAAAGAAAAATCCAAACTTGTTGTATACTTTTGACAATTTTACAATTATGTAAAATCGCACTTAATATGTAATTTGATACATTATGATAACTTATTTTTTACAGTGTATTATAATTAGAGTACTCTAAAATGTCTCTAACATTGGAATATTGACACTATTATTCAAAAAGTAATTAATATTTATGCATAATAGTAATTCTGATAACTGAAATATTTGCTTAAATTTCTGTTTGCGCATGTTTCTGTACAATTTACCATAATATGTATATGCTTTAAGGGTAAAGTCAGACTTTTTAACTTCCCACCACAGTATTTATGACTTATTAAGGGAGGGGGGGTTACTTGAGAGTCGTAAAAAAATCGATTTTTTTTTGCAGAAATTGGTAGCTAATTATGTGTAGAATATGTTCCCAAAGTGATTTTGCTGAAAGTAATAAAGGGAAGGTTTACTTGAGATTTAATAAAAAAATCGATTTTTTTTTTTTGCCGAAATTGATAGCAAATTATGTGTAGAATATGTTTCCAAAGTGATTTCACTGAAAATAATTTAAAAACAAGATTCTTGCATATTAACCGAATCCAGCTTTCTTTAAAAAAAAATTCAAAAAACGTAGTTCACGCAATAATGAGTATTAAATATAAAATTTTGAAAATACGTTTCTTTATATATATTTTATAATATCTCGGAACTACATTTTTGGAACTGGCGGACACGATAACTCAAAAACTATTCGATGGATCCTTTTTTTTAATTTTTTATTTTAAAGATAATTCAATTCTTCGGCACCTCTACCTAAGTTTGATACATTTTCAATATTTTTTTTATTTTTAAGTTTACTTTAAAGAGCGAAAAATAAGATAAAAATCGTAATCAAAAGTTCAAACATCCGCCATTTTTTTTCTTTCAGCAATCTATTGATATTATATGTAGAGGTGCCGGTACTCTTCATATATTTTATAAATCTTTTTTGTTTTTGGATTTCGGTGGTTTATTACCGGCGCTAAGATGTCCGCCAACAAGGCATTGGATTTTCGGATCGTCACACTGCAGTATCTATAAAATGGACAATTTTTTATATTTTTCCTTGAAAAATTTTTTTTGTATAGTTACTTAATAAATATGTGTACAAAATTTGAAATTGATATTTACTTTCGTTCTTGAGAAAAAAATTCTAGAAAAATATATAATTTTTAAGGACTCTCGAGTAAACCTCCCCTTAATTTGATCATAAGTCACGACTAATATGTAGTATTTAACAGCAACTTGTGACCTACGACATTAGCCTAAATCTGTATAGAAAAATGTAACAGACCCTTAGGTAAAATGAACCTTGGCTCACATTTTCAAAACGTTCTCGTGTTATTATATCATTCTGACATAATCAGTGTACTCGTATATTATTTATTTTTTTAAATATATATTGAAATTTTGAAATTGGGTTATTGAAATATTAATCGAACTACTGTACATGGATTATAATAATAATAGTAATAATATATATTTAAATTACATATAAAAGTGTATTGTCAGAGTTGACATTAATTAAAGGTAACATTTTTGTAGTGGGTGCCACCCGACACAAAAACAAAATGCGTGCCCTGAATGATTCATATCGCTCGCTGTAGTATGACGTAGCTATTGACATATTATGCAATTATCAGTGAATGGAGCCTACCTCACTAAATATGTATGCGAATTTATAAAAATATATGTAATATAATATCTACGGCTGTAGTAACGATCTAACGAATATCCATATTCGTGATTATTTGTCTTTTATTTGCATTCACATTCACACAAAAATTACGAACCACACTTTTTGTAGTCTAAAAAATAAATTGTTCCACAATTATACTTAGGCGTGCAGAAGAAAAGTGTTTTTTAAATTTTTTTCTGCACTACTAATTACATAAATCAAAAAAGAGGTTTTTTTCAAGTCATACAAAAATACTTATTTTTTATTTTGATTTGAAGTTACGTACAAAAAGGCTTTGTGGCAAATGGTAATTTTCTTTTCGTTTTCTATATGATTTTTCTTTGAAACTACACGGAGAGAAAATTCATATAAAAATTACTGTGCTCAGCACTACAATCGACGTGTAAAAGGCGAACATATTCAATTTTGTACGGTAAAAATATAAAAATTATAATTAACCATAGAAAATTTAAAGGATAGAATATTGTTTCCGTAATATTACCTCCGTAAAATTTGTAAAACAGCACAGTAAAAAGTTCCATTGCCGACAAAAAAATATTTTTTAATTGTTTTTCTTACAAAAATTACCATGCTGTATTATAATATTTGAAATGCTATCTGCTAATAGTAGAAAGAAAAAAAGAGAAAGAAGGTTGTGTGTGCTGTGAACGCTATTGAAATGTACCTCACTCATAGCAAGTCACATAGCTAACCATAGGTGTAGACGACCAACTTGGTCGGACGGGTCGGACCAAACACCTTGATTAATTAGACTGTCTTACAAGCAGCAAGCAGTATTCATTACACTGTGTTAGAGGACGGGGATGTCACCGTTTAATTCATCATTTTGTTACTTCACTATCTTTAGTATTAGAATATATTGTTGGCAATCATTTTTGTATGCATCATAAAGAATGGAAAGTCGAAAAAGATCGGGCATCTTCGAAGTTTTTACAGGTACAGCCCAAGCAACATAAGTTTGCTGGTCAGATGCGCAAACGAAAGAGTACGACAACAAGAATTAAACTATAACATATATGCAAAAGAGTGTGATAAAAGTTGTTTTAGCACATTAAATTTTACCATGCTAGCACATATTTTTTATATTGGTCGTCGATCGCGCACGCATTATAAGAGAGCATGGTAATTTTTCTGAAATTTTATCTACAAAAATTATATGATTTTTCTCTCCGTGTACCCATAATTATTAAAAAAATACTAATTTTTTACAAATTTAGCATAAATTTTAGTTTTTTCATATTTTTAGTAAAAAATCATACAAAGTTATTCAACTTTTTATGGGTCGTAAAAGTCATGTATTTTGATAGATAACCAACCTAAGAAGCTGTAGTTAAAATTTGAATTGTATAAAAATTGTCCGGCCAACATAACATTACATATTATATTGGCGATCAGTTTGAAAAACATGGTTTAAAACGTATTTGTTGGCTTATCGGCTTGTTTCGGAACCATACAGCAGTCCTTGTAAGCCTAAACTTTCCCACAGCCTCTTTTCTGAACAGTGTCAAACGTCGATGGAGCGACCCACACACACATGAATAAGTTTAACGAAAGATTAGTCTGTACCTTCTTAATTTAAATAGAACTAAAACTAACAGATGTTCAATTTAGTAATTTTTGATAAATTACTCATTGGTTTAATAAACTTTTCTTTTCAAATAATTACTGGTTTGTTGAAACATATTAAAAACATTATAACTGATGTATTTAATTGTAATATTACTATTAAATAATTGATTGCAACATTTCTAATTAAATATAGTATTAATGAAATTTTAAAATAATCAATGGTTTTTTTTTCTATTCCTGCTAATAATTTATCCATAAATAGTTAATTAATAAATAACCAGTATGTTGGTACATTTATGTTACACCTCTATTTATTTTATCATTATGTGCTTATGTACCGGTAAGCCACCTAACTTTACTTACTAACGGTAACATTACCAAACACGTTTTATGTCAAACAAATTAAAATTTCATAGTTTAGGTTGTCTGTGACATTGTTTTTTTTTTAATAACAGAGACATTTTTAACAAATCAGTGGTATTATATAAATTTATCTGGCATCTGGCAGCCACCATTTCTTCGTAGGTGGGTAAAGTTAAGTAGTTTGACGGTACTAATACTTTGTATAGTGTACGGTTAATTATTTTATTATATGGACACACATTTATTCAAAACTTTTGAACCTGAGCTTAAAGATAAGAAAAGAAAAGTGTATTTCAATGTATTCGAGATGAAATTCACGGAGTAAAATTTCTTACAGTATAGAACAGTGCATCTTACTTCAAGTATTGTTGTTAATAATCTATACAGATACTTCAGATTTTAATAAATTTTTTAAAATTTCTTTTCAAATGACGAAATTTAGCTTAGAACTGTTGTTTATGCTCTTGAATTAGGGGTATTAGGATCCAATGAGACATCAAAATTTTTTTTTACTTCAGTAAGCAGCTTAATCCTTTAAGATCTGTGTCTAAAAATTTCATGTATCTATTTGAAGTCTTCCGGCAGGAAGACCGGACTAATGTATGTATAACCAAAATATGTAAGAAAAGGCCGAATTGAGCGAGCATACAACGAAAACGCTTTATTTTACCGGAGACTGTAGAGAAAAGCAAGGTTTTTTTGTACGTTATTACAGAAATCGCAAATTAACAGTCAGATATGAAAACAGATTAAAAAAATGGATTATCAAACTTCAAACGTGTTTTTGCCCAAAATTCTTTTTTAAAACGATGGATACTTTAGTCGCTTTAGTCCTGTGTTGTATATACTACTTTTTGTAATTCCGGATAATTTAACATTATAAAAATTAAGAAAAAATTTATTTGATAGATTAATCGAATTGCACAATGCAATATAACTGTTTATTTTTATCTACAGGTTTAAATTTGTTTATTATTTTAATTACCTAGCAATGCTATTTAATGTAAGTAAATTTTGCTTGTTGATTGACTTAAAAGCGGGAATAATAGCTATTTATGCAACAAGTAGATAATGAAGATCTTTATGAACGAGCCGTGTTTACGGCTGAGCGAGCTTGCGAGCGAGACCAATAAAAAAAGGTGATTTCATAAAGTCAAATTATGTACAAGTTGCATACAAAGCTTTATGTACGACTGTTAGAATTCCTAGTTATATCGATAAAAATCGAATTTATAAATCTCACGTCTATACTTTAAATAAAAAATGTGTTTTATATAATGGTTTCATATATATATAGTTGGCATAGACAAATTTATTGTGTTTAAAGTATACTTTGGTTATTATCTGTCATCTAAAGCTAGTAAAATATTAGATCATTTTTAAAAGACTTTTCAATAAAACTTATTAATATTTAAAAAAGAAAGGAGAAAAAGCTGCCTGGAATAAATATTAATAATAGTTCAGATTGTGTAATTAACACTATGAGGCCCGAGCACTTTTATAGGAAACTTCCCCGGAAGCCGACAATATTTAAAAAAATAAAAAACTATATAAACAAATACATAAAATACAATGATTTAAACACTGAATAGATTCAACACAGTTCAGCATGTATATGTAAAACTGTAAACATACGTACATACTACATATACACTCACATTCAAATCAATTTTATTTAAAAATATAAATAATATTTTTTATGTATTTTTTGTTTATCTAAACAAAAGAATAGAAACCAAAAGAGTAGCGTGGGTAGGAGCACATCCGTGTGATGAATGATGGTAAACATCGCACACATAATGCGTAACCAACTAATCAATATTAATCATTGATCGCGGTCGGCCTCTGGGGAAGTTTTGTTTGGTTTCGGATGCCGAAGCCGTGGGACTGAAAGTGTTAATATTAATTATGTCAACATTTGTAAATATGGTATACAAATAAAGTTAGTGTGTATTCTGTTTATTGTAAAATTGAAATTAAAATTTATCAATTAGGTAGAATATTCTTTATGGCACTAGTGCTTTTTGCTTTTCGTTATGCAACTAGTGCCAAAAAGTAATACTTTTTATATCTCTTAATAATGTAATAAAATAGGCTTTTATGATTCAGTCGTACATAAAAATTTCTTTAATGCCTTGGGTCTAAAGCTGACACTCTACTCCCTACTATGAGGGACTAAATAATGTATTTTAGACTCGGAATTGAAATTTTTTTATCTTGTCAGAGTTGGAGCGTAAAACTTTATTATTTCTTTCAAAATTTTACAATATAATAATCTTTAGATAATGAAGATTATTGAGATTGACCTGTAAAAAGAGAGTGAGAGAAATAGTAAACGAATGATAAGAAAATGGTGAACCTTTTAGGAAAGCAATATGGAGCATTGTCTAGTCAGTAGTAAGTATCTGCCTATGTGACTGCCCTACAAATATTATAAGCAAAATATACAAGAGCCTGTAGTAAAGTTGTCATAACTAAACGTTTGCCCGTGGATTATTTGATGTCGCTCGAAAGCCCACATGGTGGCCTATCTACGACCATCAATGGTTTTAACATTGTAATTTATCTTGAACCTGTTTAGATGGAAAACAGTCCAAAAAACTAGAACTTATGTACATAAGTTTTCACGGAATGTCGCAACTAAGCGCTTTTCCGCGGAGTGCTTAATGTCTCTTGAAAGCCTACATGATGGTCTATTCTCTTAAAAGCCTACATAATGTCTCTTGAAAGCCTACATGATGGTATATTCAACCTGTTTCGATTAAAAAAGTCATAAGTAAATAGGTTCTCATTGGAGTTGAGATCCTATTTTAGCCATGCTTCCGTCATCCTAGGGAACTCCAGTTTTACCCACAACATCAGTTTGATTGGTAGTTTAATCCACCACAAAATGATACTTATTGTCCGACAGGCAGGGCCGGATTAACCCTGAGTCCGCCCCTAGGCATCTTGAAAAATGCCGCCCCTACCTTTTATTTGAAAAAAGGAAATCTTAAAAAAAATGCCAACCACAAATTTTTCTGCCCTGTTTTAAAAATTTGCCGCCACTTTTCCTACCTTTTTTAGAAACTTTCTCTTAGAAAAATAAGTGACGAGCAAAAAAAAAAATAGGCCTAGGGTGGCCTATTGGCTAAACTGGCCCTGCCGACAAGCCATTTCCCACAGCGACCTCGGTAAACACCTTTTCAAAAATCCCATACTTTTGAATAATTGTGTACCTATTTGTATAATAATATGCATAATATTAATACCTATGCTGCTTTTCTTTTTATTAATTATTTACAACATAAAAGTAGTGAGAGCTTCTACCAATTATCTTTTGACTTAATTTATTGTAAAAAAAATTTACTGATTTCATTTTTATTATTATTTTATTATTATAGTTGTAAATAATTAACTTATCCACATAGTTGGCGTTATGAATGAAACAAAACAGTGTATTTTATTTTATGTACCAATAATAATAACGAACGCATAGCTTTACAATTGATTAATTTTTCGAAAAAAACAATACGCTTGTCTGCTTTTTCATGTGCAGTTAATTTAAATGCAATCTGATTGATTATGTGTACCTAATTAAGAGTTGATTTGATTGATTGAAAATGAAATAATTGTTTATTGTACCCAGTATAATAAACATTTTTTTTTGTACTACGTAGTAAAATATGTAGTTTATTATAATTATTGATAAATAATTAATGAATAATTGAAGTGATAATATAAGTTTAGTGTGATTTAGATTTTATTGTTTATTTAATAAAATTAATGGTGCAATCAATTCACTGACATTCATAAAAAGATTTATTACAATTATTACTGTCGAGTAGTATATTAAACATATTGCATAATTTATTTTTAACGCTAGACTTGCATCTAACTGATTATGAATATTTTCGCTTTCTTTCGTTGGACAGAAGTCGGTGTAATTACAGTACCTACTTATTAACTAACAGTTTTCTTTTCCAGACGATTAGTTTTATAGCTGTATTTCAGAACAATTTAGTTCCTTAACAAATAATTTCCTAGTGCGGTTCAACTTGCAAAAATTATTAATGAGTTTTTAATGCGGCTCAGTTTCATTTGTAGAAATATTTTTGTGATGTTTGGTAAACTACTTGGGGTCTACAACGACCTATGATGACACTGTCTCAAATTCATGGTCGATCAGGTGGTCGGAAAACGACATTTCATATTACACGATCAAAGTCTCTGCTAACCTTTGAAGAAAATGTTTCCAAGTTACATGATAGTTATTAGTGTATTAAGAGCGCAAAATGGTATATTACCGCTCGATTGAAAATGTTGACGCGCGACACCGCCAGGCGGAGCGCGTTAAATTCATGAGAGCAGCAATATCATTTTGTGCTCGAATTACACACAAAATTTTTTCTTTAAATAAAGTAATTTAAGTATATATAGAGTAATTTTTCCTTTAATAATAACAATTTTTATTTAAAAGATACTTAAAAAAATAATAACGGACGTTAATATTTACTTTAATGTTTTGCAGCTTCAGAAATATTTGGAGGTGTACTTGAGAAATCACTGTCACAATTATATATTTCCATCATATATGTATAGATTATGTGTATAATATTTGCAGTGAATTTTTGAAATTTTTAGAGGCTACAAAACCTTAGGCAACATTACCTATGGTTCTGACTCTGACTTAGTACATTTTTCACCAAAACAGACAAACGATAACATATCTGTGAGAGGACAACCTCACTAGGTCGCTGGCGTCACTTCGTAAAATCGGAGTACCTACCGTTGGATGTGCACTGTATTAATAAACTTCTTAAATGTATAATCAAAATTTTACTTTGACGCCTATGTCACCATGAAACTGTTACTTTAGTCCCGTGCCGTAACACTTTCATGGTGCCGACTGTATTATAATTCATAATGCGGAAAACTTTTTTCTGACAAAAATTTAAATAATAATAATTTTTATAAAATGACAAATTTTTCAATTTGCCAAAAATGAAGGGAGTTAATAATTGTCATACTCATAATATTTTATAAATGTGAATATTTTTGATAAATATAATGCAATAAAATAATAGACATACAATCTCTATTATTTAAAATAATACTATCACATTATTTTACGGATATATATACGGAGGACAAAATACAATGTGAATGGAGAGAGATGAATAGATATAATAGTACTCTTTGTGGGGTTGTTTCGTTCCGTTCTTTTTCATTCCATTTAGATGTATAAATCCTTTCATGATATAACAGTATGATATTTGAGGTTTTTCTATTTTCATATTTTAGGTACATACATATATATTCGTTTATATAAGAGCGAACTTTATGTAATATGTGCACTTTGTCTGCAGATGCAATATGCAATATGATTTATTTTTGTTATTTACTATGTGCCATACAAATGTAATTTATACGTAGAATATTTTATAAAAACTGAAGAGAAAATTACACTCAGTTTGAAAGTTTAATTTTCGTCTTTGAAGCGTGAGTGAATCAGTGGCGTAGTGAACATAACCGGCGCCCGGGGCACGACACTTTATTAGCGCTCCTCAGAGCCGGACCTAGCCTAAGTAGCGCCCGAGGTAGAGTCAAAAAATGGCGCCCCCCTAGAAAAAATATTGCCTTTTTCTCCCAAAAACAAGTGACGAGCAAAAAAAACCTCACATACCTCATTTTTTTGGCGCCCCCAAAGATCTACCACCCTTTGGGGCACATTTGGCACCCCTCTTTGAGGCACATTTGGCGCCCCTCTACGAGTGGCGCCCGGTGCATGATAGACCCCCTTGCACCCCCGTCGCTACGCCTCTGGAGTGAATAAGGTCTTATTAGATCAATTTTTTTTAAGCGTTGCTTATTTAATTTAGTGAGCATATACAAGTTGATTGCGTGTGTTTGGTCTATAAAACTATATCGGTACATATATTTAAAAATGTCAAAAATGTCGTAAAATAAATAAAATAAAGATTGTAAAGAAAAATATCTGCATTAACATTTAAATTTGGAAATACCATCCTCGGAATGTACCCTATAATTATAAAAATATCCCTGTTGCAGCATTCTGCACAACATAGCGAATTTCCGTTTAAAAAAATTAGTTTTTCTCGGAAACTAGTTGACATACAATAATAGTTTGAAGACCTTTATTTATTGTGTGATTTTTCTCCTCGTTTCAATGGTGTAAAAAAATGTCGCAAAAATTTTGAATAAAGGGAAATTTCGGCAAAAAACTAATTTTTTTCACAAAATTTGCCAAAATATATATATATATATATATATATATATATATATATATATATATATATATATATATATATATATATATATATATATAGGGGATTCAAGCAACTAGGAACATATAAATCTTAACACAGGGAAAATTTGGTATGTTCCATTTAGAAAACACTGTATAACACAATGCATTTTTTTTTTCACAAAAAAACTGATATTTTTTTAAATTTTATTGCAAAACTAATCTTTAATTGCATCTAAAAGCAATTAAAAGGTTAAAATTTAAAAAAAATTAGTTTTTCGTGCAAAAAAAAAAAAATGCACTGTGTCGCCTGTGTTTTCTAAATGAAAAACATTCATTATATGTTGCACCATGTTTCTCGTCGAAAATAGCGGGCACAGTTTTTTAAAATAGTGTTAAAACCGCGTGGTTGTCCGGTTTTTTTTTCATTAAAAAATAATACAAAGTATAGGATTCATAAGACTACTTTTTTTCTCACGAAAGTTGGATGAAATATAATCAATTTTACAAATTTATTCGTAATTAAGCTACTTCCGGTTTAAACAACACACGACAAATGAGAACATTAACATTAATTATTTCGTTTAATTTGTCCGTGACATACAATTTTCGTTTTGCTAATCGATGCAGAATCGTCTATTGGTTAACATATTTCAAACTCAATGGAAAAAGTTGGAATTTTCGTTTCAGGTATACATCCTTAAGTTACTACGATGTGTGGGTAGACAACCTAATGTGATGACAGATATGACGAATTCATTAGAATTTCGATACTAGAATTACGAAATCTTATAAAACGAAGAAATTTCATTTCCTTCATATTCAAATCATTATAATTGATATTCATTTTAACATGTAGTTATATTTACTTACCCTTTAAAAGGAAATACATAATAAAGACGTAATATTATTATTTAATATAATTCTAATACCATACGCTTTTAAACAAAAACAATAGTTACCTATTGTAAATGGACGGCCATTACAACTAACAAAATAAATAAACAACTACACTAGTGATCTGATTGAGAGAAAGAAAAATGCGTATGTATTAGTCACACGGATATAAAAAATACATTACAATTCTTTTATGTAAACAAATCATTATATATGTATACAGGGTGTAATTTTAATAACTCTTAAACCTTTTGGTAAATTTCGATAAAATTTTACAATGATTAGAACGAAATTTGTTGGAAATAACATAATTATGTTTTAAGCTATGTTGTTTCCAACAAAGGTCGTTCTAAATCATCGTAAAATTTTATCGAAATTCACCAAAAAGTATAAGAGTTATTAAAATTACACCCTGTATACATATATAATGATTTGTTTACATAAAAGAATTGTAATGTTTTTTTTTATATCCGTGTGACTAATACATACGCATGGGTGTGTCTGTTTGCATTCATCTTCACTAATGTGGACATAGAATTCTCTAGAATCGTTGACCCTATTTTTAAGTTTTTTATCTTGATATTAATTGTCTTTTATGATTTCTTGATTTCTTGCCATAATCTTTGAAAATGGCCTCGTGCCGAAACGTGTAAGATGCTTTATAAATTTTTTATTTTTTATTTTTGATTGTTCGACCTGTGCGGACATGTAGCTCATATTTCTGTGATCTCCAACGTTTTTAGTTTTATCTTGTTGCAGGAAGTCGGTCTTTGTTATCAGATTGTATCTTAATCTACCTGCAGTTGAATGATTTTTCAAGTTATACGCATTTTTCTTTCCCTCAGTCAGATCGCTAGTGTACTTTATTTTACTATTTTTGTTTAAACAATAATTCTGTACATTGTAGTAATAATATTAATAAAGTAACTATTAATTATAAAATAAAAGATGCTGTATATATCAATTTCAAATGATATTTGGGATTCTTTAATTGATTTTCATAAATCATCTATCAAGAATGAAATATTCCTGGTTATTACACTTCATTAAAAATAGAAACCCACGAAATAAAATTATTAATAAGAAAAAAAATATTGAAAAATTACTGTCTACAGTACCGTTATGAAATTTTTTTCTATAAAATGTTTTATTATGAAAATATAACACTGGTACACCAAAATGAGCCGGACGAAGTTGATCGCCAAATAAAAGTGTTTTATTTCCATACGAATAAAAATTATATTTGGCGATAAATCTAAAGAGTTTTGTTTTTTTGGCTTGTGTGTCCCGGTTTGGCTGGGACATAAGATGAGTGATTAAAAAAAATTTAATAGCCCTAAGGGATCAACAGTATGGTCAACAATATGGGATATCTTACTCAATGGTCATAATTCCTCCAAAGGTTACAAAATTGTGACGAAGACAATATTTTGAGCCAGTCAAATTTTTTACCAGTACAGTATGCAAGTAAATTACCGTTTTCTCTGAATCATGTTATTGTTCTTATTGATAAATAATTTTTGATTAACATGACAAACATCTCCTGGTTCTTTTTCTCATCCGCAATGTATAGTACAACAAAGAAAAGAACCGGTTCTGTGTGAATCTCTTTTTTTTCTATTTTGACATTATTTTTAATGTCACATATTATTCGTTTTTGTCTTCAGGGGTATTCATTCTTTAAATTATTTAAAAGTACAGTGGACTCTCGATAACTTTCCGATTACGGGGCTGTAGGGGTAGAAAATTTTTGGAAATGGAAAGTTATCGAATGCCACCACCCTCTAATCCATATACATGCGGTACATACCTATACAACAATGTGCAATGTGCCAATATTTATCAAAATGGCAGACACTGGTTTCGATTTTGACAGTTTTAACAGAGGTATAATTGAAAGATATGAAATTAATTATGAAAACTGATTATAAAGATAGAAAATTCTAGTAAATTTAGAAAAATTTCATCATCTACATTCAAACAGAGTCACATAATTTATCAAAACTATTACTTTCTGAAGGCATATTTTCATTTACTTTTAAAGTTATTCAACACATTTTCAAAAAATTTGCACTATTATTACATTTATTAAGTCGATGAAAATAAAAAAAACGTACATAGTTTCCAGTAGAAATCTGGGAATAGTTTTATGGAATTTAAAATTGTGATCACTGACTTACATCATGTGATTGCGTTATTGTAAATCATAACCATTATAACCACAATTATAACACATGTACACATGTTTCGAGAAAATTCGAAATATTACTGGCACAGTAATGCACTGTTGCAATCAGTTTTATTTATAAATTTATGTTAAAATTTTATTTCATATTACGATTTTATATTGTTGTACACGTCAATATTATATCTTAGAGCAATTTCATTTATAAATTATAACACATTATATCTTGTTATCTAATTTTTTTAGGACATTTGATTTTTAAACCGCTTTATAATTTATACACTTTCTGGACTTAATTTATTAATAGTAGCTACTATACGATTGCATTTTATTAAATTTTTAATACTAAAACGATTAGATTGTCATTAAAAGCTTCTCACAATAACGTAATACATAATACCCGTAATAGGTAAGAAGTGTTAGCATCTAGTATGTGACCTTAACTGAAACTTCATACAGAGTTCTGACTTAACCACTTAATGATACATACATAGTTATTTCTGAATATCACTAGGTATGCAAAATTATGAATTGAGATGTACTTGATGTACATGATGTACATATAAATAACCTTAGTGCGTACGTAACAGTTGTGAAGAGGACACCATGCTAGTATTAGTGAGTGTACGTGTGAAGGGGAAAGGATTAATGCGGAAAGTTAACGAGAGGAAAGTTATCGAGAGTCTACTGTAATACATTTAAGGAAATAAAATTTACATTTATATATTATCATAATAATAAACTATACAAATTGTAATAGCTTCGATATTACCAGATTTGTATAAATATGTAATAACTGGTAGAGTAATTTTAATAAATAATAAAACTATTAATGATTATATTTAATAGTCTTATATTTTTACATCATATTACATTTTTTGTTGGAATTTTAATATATTTTTTCTTTTGGGTATAAATTAGAATTTCATGTATATCTAGTTTAACAACTATTATCTATCGTAAACAAGGTACCCTTATTATATTCAATATAAGTTACCTCCTCACTTCAGTAATTTTTAGAATTCCGTACCTAAAGGTACCGTCACAGTGTGATTAGCCGAAAAATCGTCAATTTTCGCGATTTTTTTTCGGATGGATAGGATAGTGGAAGGGGATTGAATTTTTTTTACGATTAATACCACTATTTAGCAATTCAAAAATATTTTTTTTATTCATATTTATTTATTTTTTATAATAATTATAATTTTTTGAAAAAAAGTGTCTTTAAAAAAGGGCGAAAATCGTTGCCCACGATTGCGGCCGCAGTTTTCATCCGAAAAAAAAATCAAATAGACTATGAATCTGTAGATAAGCCGCTATGTATCTATGGGAGCTTTTTTTTCTTGAAATTTGAAAAAATAGGGGCAGTTTGAATGAAAAGTACAAAATTCTTTATAGTTTTTCGTGTGGAAAAATGGGAAGATTTGAAAAGAAAAAAAAAGCTCCCATAGGTACATAGCGGTTTACCTACAGATTTATAATCAAATCAAGATGATACATTTCTTCCGACTTCGTCGACTTTCAAAATTTAATTCGAGTGATGTTGTAATCTAGTCTAGTCAACAAGTGCCACTTCATCAAAAACCTGTTACCCATTTTTTTATTTTATTACTAAAAAACGCATTTGATAATTAATAATTTTTAAACAATTAATAATTTTTTTAGGCACTAAATATTAATATTAAGGAACAATTTTTTGGTTTTAAATCATGATTTGGCACGTTCTGTTATATTGTGAGGAAAAATTAAAATAAAAAACAAAATAGAACCAATCTGGGTCCTTTCTAAAGCCTTCAAAGAATAGCTCCAAGAAGGGAAAAGAATTCCAGGTTTTTAATTTTAAAATTGCCAGCTTTTTTATATTAACTTTCAGCTGGTAAAAATTAACTAATAAACAAAAGCATAGTTAATTAAAAAATTGAGGTAAAAATTTTTGCTGACGAATTATTTATTGTTTGTTGATGTGTCCAGATAGTACCTAATTATTTTTTATTCCTAAATATTAATATTTAATGGATTAAAAAAATTTCTGTTTATATCACTGTCAGATTTGAAAAATGCGTGTCGCGCCTTTTTAACCTTATTTTCGCAGTTAAATTAAAATTATAAATATTGACAGTACAGCTTCGGGAGATGGGACTTTTTTTTAAAAAAATTTTCTCCTCTTTAAGAATCTTTTTCAGATTTCGAATATCTCAAATAATTTTTGAGATATTTTCAAAAAAAATCGATTATTGTTTATTAACTTAATTGTTTATAAATGTTGTCGCCGCCACTTTTCCAGCTGAACTATTTTTATAGGTGATCAAATGAACCCACAGTCATATTTTTCCTACCTGGATAACAGGTTTTTGATGAAATGACGCTTGTTGATTAGACTAAATCTAAGTTATGAGAAATCTAAGATGATTGAATTTAACTATAGTTTAAAACACAAACAGAATTTAATAAAATTAGTTATTATTATACAAATTTTCCAAATATCTAATCATATTCTGAAGATAAGCATTCGCTCTATTTTATTTCAAATAATAAATTAGATAAATTTTATTATATCCTTATAAATTGTAGAGCGCAATAAATGAGATTAGTGATATAAAACTAACTACATATTATATATTACTCATAAATCTTAATAAATTAATGCGTATTAGTGAAATTGATGTTATAAAATCAAAAAAAAAAATAGATACTTTTGTCAGTAGTGGTATCTTTAAAAGGAGTTAGAAAAGCAATTGTGTATTAAATAATAGAGTGAAATATATTATTATAAACAGTATAAAGAAATAGACGGAAGTTAGTTTAGAATTTATAGCTAGTATGAATATTTGTTCTTATTTGAGGGTTCTTACATAACAATGTTCCAAAAACTATTGATATTTGAGTAATTTGTTTTGGTTTAATTGGATTAATTCTGCAAGTAAATAAATACGATTTAATTGAACGTCAGATATAGAAAACAAGGAAGGATATGGCTTTTGGTCATGTTAACCAAAGGAAGTCGAGTGCTTAAAGTTTCAGTTTAACTGAACGATAAGTGAACATATGAATACTACGTGTGTTTTAAATGCAGACAAAAGTCTGTCATACGTTGTAGTGTTTCACAAGCACTCGATAATATTTGAAATTGAAAAGTTGTAACTGCTTCTCGCATTATAGCGAGTACATACACATAGGTGATTGAATGTTCTCTGAATCGGGCGCCTGTCGAGCAAAGGATCGATGGTGTAATGGATAGCACACCTGGCTGGTTACCAGGAGATCCCGGGTTCGATTCCCGGTCGATCCGGATAATTTTTTCAATCACTTTGTGATTTTTAATTTATATAATTTATTTTGGTTTAATTGGATTAATTCTGCAAGTAAATAATTACGATTTAATTGAACGTCAGATATAGAATATATCTGAAACATATTTGAAAAAGTATTGTAATTGTTATAAGATTTTTAAATCTCTACAAAACGAACCCTTCAGCCGGCGCGGCGTATTGCCCGATCATTATGTTTTCAACTATTCAAAACTTTTTCAATTCACCTTTCACAAAAGCTGACACTTTACCAATATGCTATGATCTATGTTTATCTGTAATTGTTTCAGTTTTAATAGTGTTTTGATCACACACAAACTTCGTTAATTTTACGAGCTTTATTTGAAACTCTTAAAGCCACTCATTTCTGTTTTATTGACGCCTGTTTCCTATATTTGTACATATGTATTTCCAGTAACTGCACATTTCAATTGTGCTTACTTGAAAAGTCAATAATCCGTAAATTTTAAAATATGCAAATACAAAAAATATTTATATGCCAGGAACATGATATAGGAAATTAAATTAATATTTACAAATAGTAACGTCAAAAATTATTGTTGTGAATAGTGGAAAATTCAGCTATTACAGCCGTCGTGCTGTCATGGTGAGACTTGAACGCTGAACTATGATAAAAATATTTTGGGGTCCCTAGAACCCAAAAATAATACTCACTAACATTTATTTTTATGTATACATATAATCGTGTGGGTGTCTGTTAGTGACCGTATAATTTCTGAAATAGGTACTTCACCGATCGAAATTTTATTCATACAATATATTCGTTATGTCGAAACGATTGTTCATAGCGCCACCTACTAGAAAGGGCAGCCAACTAGTATGTATTAGAGATGTGCCAAACTCGTGAATTCACGCGTGACCCGACGGGTCACGCGTGACCCATCGTGATCGTGAACAATTTTTTATGATCGTGCGTGAATGGGCGTGATCGTGTCATTTAATTTCTTGCCGTGAATAATTCGTGAGTCACGAAAAGTTAAAAACCATGAATAAAAAAATTTTAAAAATAATTTTTTTCAATTTTAGGGAATATTAACTAAACCAATTTGATTTTTTAACTACAAAAAAAAAAAAAACGTTTCTTTTATATTAGGTACTTTTCATGAGTACAAGTAGGTAGAAATCCAATAACCCTTTGTACTAACAAATTCCAGTTTTTTACCGAGATACTTGGAGTGTATACAAAATGATTTACAATTTAGAAATGTCCAACTGTGTTTATGATGTCCTGATTATTTCTTCCGTTTTTAAATAATTCCTTAAATTCTTAAAATTGGCCTCTCTACATATATTCGGCCTCAGTCAATGGGTGTATTTGAAAATATTACAAGGTCAGTTTTACAGCTTTCAATAGTATGATCTATCATTCTATGAAGGAATAAGAACATATGGGTTAATTTTAAGGAAATATTATCTTTTTCAACATTTTAAGTTGTTTATTGTCATTATTATTTTTTTTTTCAATTTTATTATTTATGTATGTATTTATGGGTAGGTACCTACTAAAAAAATATTTTGCCACAATTTTGTTAAAAAACTACATATATAATTTAGTTTGGTTGTGCGAAATATCATATTTATATACAAATACAGTACCTACAATAAGAACAAAAATTAAACAATAAATCACCAGATGAAAAATTTTAAATCCCGAAATATTCATTGGTAGAGTTGGCAACCCTAGTTCCTACACACCTATCACAATAACCTCCTTATTTCTACACTCTAAAAGCCTCTAAAAGAATAATTTCCATCGAATACGGTTTACAAATACAATTTTATTCTTTTCTTACTTTTAAAAAATTTTCCGATGTTTTTTCAGTTTTATTTTTTGACCTTTAGTTACAAATAATTTTATGAATAGAACTTACCATAGTTTTTTGTTTTAATTTATTCGTAAAATTCTTACTGTGATACATTTTAATGAAAATGCAAATTATATTAAATATAACAGGTTTTGAAAATTTTCTCACTTTCCAGAGAAAAATAAATAGCATGTAACTTGCATCAGTATTAATCTCAGTGAACCGTACTAACCATATTTCTGATTTTATCGTGAGGACATAATTTTTACTGACTGTTAAAACGCTAGTGATTTTTATTCAAAATTCAAACGATTATATATAAAAGTTTTTATGTTTAATTCGTAAGCGTGCGTGAGTGTGAAAGTATTAAATTTTTTTGTTCGTGATCATGCGTGAGTGTGAAAAGAAATAAATTTTCTCGTTCGTGATTGGGCGTGAGTACAAAACCTAATTCGTGACTGTGCGGGATTCTTGAAAAAAAGTAATTTTTGTAACCAGAAATTCGTTAAATGTTGTGCAAGATGCTGGGACAGAGGTTTGAATTTCAAGTGTTTATAAAAATAAAAATTGTTAAAGTGTCAAATTGACTTACTACGTAAGCTCACATAAAGTTTTCAAATAAAACATCGTATAAAAACATCACAATGTATAAAACAATGTATAAAAACATCACAACTAATTTACGAAGATACATAAGTCGACGCTTTATACTTTCCTCTTCTTCATCACGTCATCTCTCCTTTTCTCTAATTAATATAATTTTTCCCGAATAATAGTGATGTGAAATGTTTTTGTTACTTCTTGATATTTGTATGGGAGGCAAAGTCAATCCGGACATGGTTGGTACCTACGGCACGATGTGGTGTTGACGTGAGATATGAAGATGAGATCAGGCATGGCAAGCAAGCCTTTGTTGGAGGAAATTGGAGGCATTCATTATTATTCACTCGTTCACTGACTTTACACTGAAATATTTACATAAAATTGTCTCATTAGTTTAAAACAATTTGAATATTTTGAATTGATGAGTGAGTTACATATTACATATATGTACGTACAGTTCGTAACATTAAAGTATAAAACATGTATTTATAAGATTTTACTCAGTGGCGTGCTGCGCTAGTCCTTTAAAAAATCACATATTTTTTAAAAACCATTTCCATACCATCACACTTTAAAAATAAATAAAAAAAATTATTAATTTTATTGTTACACTCACTTTATTGAGTGCGTATGTATGGTATAATGTATGGACAAAATACTATTGGAAGTAACGTTTATTAAAGTCAAATCCGCATCTATACACATTCCCTCATTTATACGTTAGCTTCTTGTATCTGCAACATAAGGACTTATGTAAGATTGTAAGGAATTTGAAGATTAAGTATCCATATACCTACCTTAACCCTAGAATCATACGTTGGTCTACGAGAAACGTTAATCATACATCGACGTCGTTTTGACGAATGGAGTTTTTACGGAGAGTTTTAGAGTTTATTTGCAAAAAACATTTTTTTTACATAACAATACTACAAAAGCGAATAAAATATTTTAAAAAAATTGGATTTGGAAAAATTTCTTAATGTAAATATTTATTAATTTTTTTAATCTTTTTATCAAAGCATATTTTCATTATAAAAATTAAAAAAATAGATAAATACATTAATTGTATCATAAAACATGTTTTTCAAATAATTAATTTATAAACTATTATGGGGCAGTGGACATGTGTGACTTTACAGAATGTGAAATTTCTCAGTCATAAATATTCCTATAGATATGTAGTTATTTTCCCATTAGGCACATTTGTAAATTTTCTAAAATTTGTTAGTAATTTTTCGAATAAGATCTCAAAAAATAATAAAAATTAAAATATTTTCCACAAAATAAATTGTTAATCTTTTATTAAGTCACTTGAAACGCATTCTTTAGTTTTCGATTCAATATATTAAAACTTCAGTATTATGTCGTCTCTATAAGTCAAACAGCTGTAATCATCTTTCACATTATCATAATCATTGAATAAATTAATTATAATATGCATATCTTTAATAAATTTTAGAAAAATTAGGAAAACTTTTATATGTGAAGTACAAAAAATCTTTAAAAAAAAAACATCGCCTAATCATACATCGACGTCCTTTTGACGGACACTATTTCAATACAAACAAAACGACAATGACAATAAACAAAATAAATACGTCTTATGTGTTATAAGAACAAATAAATTAGATAACAGAAATCTCACAGCAAGCAGGTACCGACAAGTTGTAGTATTGGAGCAGGTAGAGAAGTTCGTTCGTCGTTTTGACGTGTACGTATGATTCTAGGGTTAATATTGATGTCGACAACAGTATTAAAGAAAATTTTTAAAACACTTAACTGTTCAACAATAAACGTATGGTGCATATTTAATGTTGATTAATTATTATAAAAAAATATTTGGGAAATTAGTGTGTTAATACCAAATGCTGTTAACGGGGACGTCTAATGTCTATATAGAAGTGGCTCTAATGTCTATATAGACGTCACCAAAAATTAATGAATTACAATCGTTAGATGACTATGTAATCTGAATCAGTTGGCTTTATCAGCATGAACAAATCTGTTTTATAATTGAAAGATAGCTAATACTCGTACTATAAAAAAGTTTGATATATGGCTATTTTTTAATATTTTAATTTTTAAACACGGGACCAACAACTTAATGTGACACAGTCCTCCCCACTGCGTCCAACTCACAGACCAGTGAACATATATTATATTATAAGTAGACTAATCATAAAAATGTGTAATTGAGGCAACCAGTTACGACCAAGTTTCGACCTTAATAGTATTCTGTAATATAGAAATGTATGGTATCCGTAGTAACTTTTGCAAATAATTATTGTAAAAATATAATAAGGATAATAAAATTTAACTTTTATTGAGAAGAAACTTCCAAATTTTGAAAGAAAGAAAGTGGTATTCGCTTTATTTTCAAAATACGTACGTATACAAATTATGTCCTGCAATAATTATAGTCGCATTTGCTCAAAAATTGACATTATAATTATTATTTTATTAAATTTCACCTGTCTCACCCTGTTACCTGCTTCAAGAAAAATGCCTAGAAACTGGCTTAACGCTTTGTCTAGTAGTATAATATAATAGTGTTCATTGGTCTGTGGTCCAACACCAGACATCTAGTCATTTTTACGGATGTTACTCTAAATTTTGGTGGCAAAAGATAGTGGCGATTTTATTATTGTTTCTTTTTTTTAAATCCAGTTAATTCCTCTATTCAAAATCTCGCCCTACGCTACTGATTTTGCTCTCTTGGAAAAATTTTTCACTTAAGAAAACGTCGATTGACTTGCTATTTCGGCTTTGTGTTTAATAATAACCAATAGTAGGTGTTTAATTATCTTTTTCTACAATCTTAGTAGAAAGTAGACTTTTGCGCTCTGTGAAGAGAGCACAAAATGTTTATTTACCGAAGACTGTCGTTGCCGAGCAACGAAGTACTACTTTGCGCTTTAAAGCGGCAAAGTAATACTTTGTCGCTCGCTCAACGTATATTTAATTAGACATCGGGTAGGCGTTGTTTATATTTTCTATGGTAACAAATTAAATAAATAAACAGATTCTAAAATTATTATGTTTACCGTAATCAAGTGAAATACTAATTTTATTAAATTTCAAAATAACTGCAATATATTAATTAAAAATAATAAATAACTATAATTAATAAATAATAAGAATAAAATATTTAAAAAAGAATGTATATACATATATATGACGGAAATATGTAATAGTGACAGTGATTTCTTAAGTACACCTCCAGATATTTCTGAAGCTGCAAAAATTATAATATTAAAGTAAATATTAACGTCCATTATTATTTTTTCAAGTATCTTTTAAATAAAAAAAAAAAAATGATAAGATTGTAGAAAAAATTTTGTGTGTAACTCGAACACAAAATGACTTGTCGCTCTCATAAGATTAACGCGCTCCGCCTGATGACGTCGCGCATCAACATTCTCAATCGAGAAATACAGAGCACCATTGTGCACTATGCAGAGCACCATTTTGCGCTCTTAATACACAAATAACTATTTTCTAAATATTTTAAATTTTGTTTTACTTTCCTTAATTAGTGGACTTTACGACAGAAATTCTTAAAATACTCGAAGAGAAGTTGTTAGCCTGGTTTCCCAACTGTATGAGATTTTGAACCTTTTTAATATTAAAAACATAACCAAAATGATTAGATTCTATGGTATTGTTACGGACTGTACCCGACCTGTAAAGATATACACACGAATAGACTTTTGCCTTTTCTTTCTGTTATTTCCCGCATTTAATAAATATTTACTTTCATCACTACATAGTAGTCATTAAATATCTTATTTACATAGTTTAATTGCTTTCATTTGATGCGTGCAATATAAATGGTAATTTTTTATTTATAACAGTTTTTCGGTATAATATATAATTAGTTGAAATAATTACAATATAATTAAAACAAACGGTTCAACTCTCTTGTCCGCTTGCCCCCTCACCCATCTTTCACACAGTATACCAACGTATTTCTGACGTTTTTTGGACAATAAAACTTCAAGAAGGTTAAAATTTTTGTTTTGTTGAAGAGAAGGTAAGTATCATTGTTTTGTTTTTGTATGTTTCCAGCGTAATTAATTATATTTAGGAAAAAATTATGTTTGCTTTTTTTTCACATTACTGTGAAACAACACGTGTTCTTAATTTTCTTCCGTAAACGAAGAGGAATTAAGATATAAAATAAAAACTGGAATTGCTTTAAAAGCGTATGTTTGCATAACTGGGAAAAAGTAAATTCATTTTATGATGATCCTTAATGTTCCCGGTTTGCTGAAATGACTCCGTGATGACTGTGAATGGGAAATTACCTGACGTATAAAATGTACTTCTCAAGTCAGTTAATTAGTGCATTCCGATGGGTGGTAAACTTTCGCCTAGTTTTGTCTTTGAGCTGAACCCTTATAAAATGGACACACGGAAAAACAATTTTTCAGCACTGTACACGGAGAGCAAAATCATATAATTTTTATAGATAAAATTTCAGAAAAATTACCATGCTCTCTTTTAATGCGTGCGCGATCGACGACCAAAGTAAAAAATATATTATAGCATGGTAAAATTTAATCCAAAGTGAACCAAATCTGTCGAGTTTCGTTCACGCAAAAAAGATTCTTTAATCTGCATTTCCTTTAGCTATTTCGCTTAAATAATCCATAGGTATGCCTGTCTATGCGTGCAGTAAGTGAATAAATGATAAATATTTATACGAAAACTAATGAACGAAATTTCTCACTTCAATATAATTTAATTAAGAGACAAAAAAAATTGAAAAGCTATTATTTTCACTTGTATGCATTCCGCATTCAATTTATTTACACGCGATTAAAAATTTTCTAATTCATATAACCGTGAAATATTTTTTAAACAAACAAAAAAAACACTACCGCCGTCTATATATCTATTGATAGAGACAATTCACTTTTAAAATATCCGTATGTCTACTGGATTTGAACAATTATTAAAATAAGCGTAAAACTAGTACATATATTATAAAATTTGTTTTTAAACATATAATAAATTTTATGTCTAATTTAGTTTGTCGTATTTGGTTAGTTTGATTAATTCAACTTTATAAGTAAACTGAAAAACAATTTATCCACTAAAACAAAACATTTTGTTATCTGTCTTAATCCGCACATATACGTCAATTCGTCCTATTTTCAAATAGGGTTGACCGGGGTAATTGTGAATTGGGACAATTGTGAACGGCGCCGATAATTTCTAAAATAACATTAATATTGTTAAAAATCAACTCTAAATATGTTTTTCTGTCCTTTCTTAATATGCTATTAAAATTTCATAACAATTCTCCAAGTATCAGTAATTTTTTTTTATTTTGAAAAAACCCTTGCAAAATTTTATGATCTTACTTCGACAAATCCTCAAAAAAATTTTTTTTTAAATACATTTTCTTTTTTTAAAAGGCAAGAAATGGTTAAAAGTACTTTTAAAGAAGTGGTCTAAGCTCTGAAAGGGTTCCTTATTAATTGCTAAAGAAATTGGACAATTTATTACCAATTCACAATTACGCCATGATTTTAAAATTGTGGGGTAATTGTGAACGTTATTCACAAATGCTCCCATTCGGTTAAAAATTTCAGTAGTGTCCTTTTCAGAGTTGAAAATGTTGATGAAGGTGCTGGTGACCTTATTGTACAAGTTTCCGTTGTACAAACAATACAAAAAAAAAATTGTTTTTTATTCATGTAAACTAAATGTATTTCCTTGAAAATGTCTTATGTTCCTTGTTTTTGTGTGAATACATGGAATTTTTTGATTTTTTATATGACAAAATGACAAAATATCATCAAAATATCATTTTTAGCTTGTAATAAATTTGTTCCTACAATTTTTGTTATTTTTCTTTAACCTTGATTTTTTGTAGAAATTTGAGGTATGCGTAACTTGCATTAAACAAAGAGAAATTGTGACTGCTAAAGTATGATGAAAAATTTGAAAGTGGAGTAAATGTGAAGAATTTGAGCTGGACTTTACTCTGACGTACTACACTTCTCTTGTAATCCATTCTAAATAATTTTTCTGATGGCATTCACTTTTACCCCGAAATTAATAATATTTGCAAAACCGCACCGGGGAAATGTGAATGGCTTATAAAATTTTTGTTTTTCATACGAATTTTCTCAAAATTTGTGTGATTCATCCTGAATAATGTACAATTAAAAATAAATCAACCATTTTGTGATATATAAAATAGAAAATACTTAAAACAACGTTTTTGTCTCAACTCATGAAAATCCATTCACAATTACCCCGATCAACCCTAAATGGTATAATTGTAAATTTATAATAATATAATATATTGCACTGGTTCCCAAGTGATTATCCACGGATAATGATAAAATTGAATTAGAAGTATCCTAATTTTATTTAAAAATATTAGACGTAAAGACAAACATATGCGTTTCTTAAACTATAGTAGATTTGATTATGGTAGGAAATAGTGATCAAAATTGAAGTTGGATGAAAAATATTAATAAAAAATTAATTTAAATTAAATTCAGACAACTTATTTTGGCGTTTTCTTATGAAAAACTTGTTGTTTAATTAAATTTTTAGTTATTCTAAAGCACATGTGACAAAATTTTTTTTATTTCTTTAACAGAAATTCATGAGGATTTGAAGTTGTAAGTTAATAACGACGAAAAAGGCGTTAATAGAGATAGTATATGGATTAATCGGTAGGTGTTGTATCAAGTATAAAGAGACGAATGTTGGGGGCTTAGGAACGGATGAAAGAAGTATTTGAATATAAAACAGAATCCTATCAGGATTATTAAGCCATTCGAAATTTTTATAAATACATTAGGTAAATATAATGTATACTTTATAAAGTTCACTTTAGATTTTGCACAAAATTATGATGTATCATTCCTTGTTTGGGTGGTCTTTTCTGATTACGATTTACCTAGAGTAGATACTACATAATTTTGATTATTTTTCCAAAACCCAGAAATATTTTTAAAAATTTTTATTTACACCAATACCTCAATTTGCGTTGTGGTTACGTTCCAAAAAAACACGACGCGAATTGAAACGACGCAAAGTGAATTATGAATTTCTATAGCAAATTTCGAAAAAAAAAATTAAAGACTTGAACCCAAAACAACGCAACTTCGAAAATCTAACGACGCACAGTGAAAATTAGTACTAATTCAGCAGCGACGTAACTTCGAAGAAAACGCAAAGCGAGGTATTGGTGTATTATTACAGGCATGTCTTCAACATACTAAAAAATAGGTATCATAAAAGAAGTTTAAATTCGTGTCGATTCAATTCGTTTTACGGTAAAATTGAAACAGATGAATAATCACTGCCAGTAGGTATATTTATTTTTATTAACAAATAATATAAAAAGTTAGTAAATAAATTATTGTACAAAACTGTAATAACAGAACAAAATACATAATTGGTACTTCTCTAAATAATCTTTAATAAAAACAAAAAATAACTACTTGACGGAATAACAAACTAAATAGCAAATTCAATAAACTGTGTAGCGTACTTCTGTATTATCATATCATACCAATTATATTGACGATCTGTAACGAACTATATTCAACAATAACAACCATTATTACTTATTGAAAGTTTATAAATTATAATATTTTCATCGTTCTGTAAATTGGTAACATTGAATTGGGTATATAAATAAATTTAAATAAAACAACTTTATGCAATTATCGATGTATCAGCCAATTTTAAAAATATCTTTATTTTGGATTGTGAATTTATAAAAAAAAATTCTGTAGAAATAAATGAAATAAAAAAATATTATTTTCAATTTCCATTTCTAATTTTTTTTTCTATATTAAGGGGGACACCACTAGTATGACGTTTCCAAAAAATTGAAAAAATTTTTTTTACCTATTTCGATAGTCTATACCTTTAAAAATAACATACTGCGATTTCAAGTGCATATCTCAAATAGTTTTTGAGTTACAGCCATCCGAAAAGTGGATTCTGAATTTCATTGTTAACTTTGAGGTATTGAGAAATGTATGAAGGTTGATAGTTCGGAAGTTTCTGGACGTGGCTGCCACTCACATGTTGTGGAGCAGCTAGACCCTGGCACATTTAAATGACTCATCTCTAGTTTTGCTATGACCGTTATAGTCAGTATATCTTGAATAATTATAGTAAACATTCTCAGTGATTAAAACTAAAAGGTAAAATTACGAAAAACTACATTTTTAAAATTTGCTGCAGTTATAACTCGAAGACAAATCATTCGATCGATTTGATTCTTATTGCAGCTTCTTTTATATATATTTCTTCGTACCATGAACCTCCAGTTTTCCGATCAAATAAAAAATGTAATTTTCGCAAGCCAAAAACCATCAAATTTTCGCGCAGAATTTGAAACTTTTTTTAAAAACTCCGCCATTCTGTTTAATTTCAACTTTTTTTTCGATTGAAGTTCACACTACGGACCATACCTTCTAGTTCAATAGGCTTTTTGGTTTTTTTTTTTGATTTCAGGTAGTGTGAAGGTCGCTATCACTGCAGCAGTGGGGGAACATTTTTTTTTGGAGCCTTGGGAGATCTCGAATAACTCACTGAAATTTCAATTTTTTGGTTCAAAAATTTTATCATGAATTTATTATATATCAAAGAATATATCCTTAAAATATTAAAACATTCCATACAGTAGTTTTCTTTAAAAAAATTCCCAAAAATCACCTTTTTTCAGGTGGTCACACTAGTGGCCCCCTTAAATTACATTTCTATTTAAAATTCCAATTTTTTAATACCGTAGGCTTTTGCAATTTCATGGGCCTTCGGTACCGTATTTACAGCGTCTAATGGATAAAACGATCCTGTACATATCCAGACCCGATGATAGGAGGGGGCAGCCGTGCGTGGCTGCAGTTTCACGAGCCGCCTCCGAAAAGGAGGCCCGAAGTCATTGGTAAAGTGCAGTTTTTATTTGCTCACCAATTGTCTTTTGGAAGTAAAATTTTGTTTGCCCCCGAGACCCATCATTTATTTCCACGGTCTTGCACATATACACACTTTTACAGATTCACATATGTACGTGTTACGCCTCTAAATAATATATCTTCGTGTGAAACTGATCTATCTCAAACTGGTAGGACATAGCGACCACTATTTGTGGTTTTTATGATAATTTCATAAAATTTATTTTAATTTAATTGAAGTCAATTCCAACAAGCAAAGTATCCATTACAGTAAAAGTTGTATAAGCATAATATAATAAAATACCCCTGTCGCAGCATCTGCATAACATAGCGAATTTCCAAATATTGGGCACTGGCGGATCTCATCTAAGACTTGTACCTATTTAAAATAGTTCAGCTTTCTAAGAGTAAAAGAATTTTTAAAATCGGCTGAGTAATTAGTTTTGGTACTTTTGGGGACCCAAGAACCCGAACGGATTTTGTGCAGCATAGTTGTAACCATGTAAAATAATTTAGTTCTCTAGCAGTGAGAAACTTTTTAGAATCGGTTCAGTAGCTTATTACTGGCGTTTTCGGATCTGCAAGATCTCGGTGGACCTCTTTAAAAAATCAGCTCGACCGTATATTCTAGGTGGACTTTATGTAATATATATATATATATATATATATATATATATATATATATATATATATATATATATATATATATATATTCAAAACCCGTTGTGTCGCATTCTACGCCGCATTTGCATCCGCAGGACAGTTGTGGATCTCAGATAACACAACCTGTACCTATCTAAAATAGTTTACCTCGGTAATAGTAAAAAAATTTTCTAGTCTGTCTAATGATAGGATCGAATGATAAAAAATGATAAAAAATGGCCAGAAAACCTACTTCTGGGCATCCGATGTGTCTGGCTAAAGAACTTAGCCAAGCCAGATCAAAATTGAGTCTCCATACAAAATTTCATAAGCATTAAACATTTCGTTCCAAAGTTATCGTGGCGACCTATATATATATATGTATATATATATATATATATATATATAGATATATATATATATATATACAAATTTTAGTGAATTTTAGTGAATATCATTTTGTATTCTAGGGACCTCAAAACATATTTCTGTTATGGTCTCCGCCGAAGGTTGCGTCATGACACCTGCTGTAATAGCTGAATTTCGAGTTTTCGAAATTCGCTAATACACCGTAATATTGCGTATTGGTTTACTTAGAAAAAAAAACAAAAACTTAATTAACAGTGAAAAAAATTATAATAATCGACCCTGTAGGGAAAGTTGCGTGAAATGTGCACGCTATTTTTATTGCTATTTATTGCTATATGCAAAAATTTAATATTTATCACATTTTAATATACAAATTAATCATAAATGTACAGATTAATATAATTGAATTATTCTCAACAAAATACAGGAAAAAAACTCTCACAGTTTTATCTTGTGCATCTTTCTCTCACTTAACCTTTATTAAAAACAACGTCTTTATTGAAAGAAAGAAGCTAATCTTTTTTTTCTTTTGAAAAAAAAAAACCGAAATAGAAAACGGAATAAAAAACATAACGTAGTACCTATATAATTAGCTAATAAACAATAAGTAATTATTTTAATTTTTAAGACAATACCAGGGTAAAATGTTGTTAATTAAAAAAAAAAAACAAAACCATACTATATTATTACACTGTTTGTATGTTGTATAAACAGAGTCGGATTTAACTAAGAATAGGCGCGTAGGTAATGCAAACTTTTGGGGATTTTTTTTCCCACCCAGTTTATGTTTCAGCCTTTTTAAATCAGTGAAACGTGTAGTCGATCTTAACAACGACTTCGTAAGAATCAAAAAAATTGTATCGGCTACGACGTTTAACGTTATCTATCAGTTCAAAAAAAAAAAAAAATAACCGTAAAATATATACTGTATAATATGAAAAATTCTATATACTCAGTTAAAAATAATTTGTTGTGATTACTGTAACTAATAGTTTATAGTATAGTTTCAAGATGGTTGTATTTGAGTTTGTCATAAGCTACTGTTAGTAAGTAATAATAAATTAAATTTATGTTAAAACTTGGACTATAGTGCAAAAATTAGGCTATAATAAAATTTGTTTCGTAGTTTTTTGAATATGTTAATACAGATTGTCACTGGAAAGTTCATATTGCAGGAACCTTCCGTGTCTGTGTGGACTACTAAACAAGTGTCTACTTTACCTATTTAGTTAATCCGGCCCTGTGTATACGTGTACAGTGAACTGCTGTATTTGGAGTACACTTGCGTACAATTTATATGCATCTTCTTATACCCACGTCTCAGTTATTTATTATGTATTCAGTGTAATGGAGAGTGTTATTTTGTTCACGGTTAGAAAGTGTATTATATTTTTAAAATTAGTCATTCATTGTTGTTGTATGTTGAGAATTTATGTTTAAATTATATTAGGACTGCTTTAAAAGCCAAGCCGAGGTAAATTCGTGAATCACAGTGGATGAATTCCGTGTCATGTTTTTGTATCACTGAACTCCGTACAACTCTGAGAAAAATATTAAAATAGTATATTGTGCAATAAGTGCGGGAAATTGTCGATTGCCCACGAAAACGAAGTTGAGCGCACGAACGTAGTGAGTGCGCTCATTCGCTTGAGTGGAGCAATCGACAATCCCGCACGAGTTGCACATACTATTTTCTATTACGAATTTCACATACTTTTTTCTATTATTATCACTACTTTTGACATTTTTATTACTTTTTAAAATAATATTTTTAAGTGTTCGTCTTTTTTTCTGAATTAATTATCGTTTAAATTACTTTGTTGGTGGTTTCTATGGAAATAATTATGAAATATTTATTAAATGAAAAACTAAGAGGCGGCTTTGCGTGTTTTGATTAAATCTTGCGTGTTTTATTGTCAATTTGCGTGTGGAAAATTACTTTCCACACGCAAAATGTATGTGGGAAGAGTACAGTGTGCAAACAGCTATTTTGCGTACAGAAATATGTGCGCCAAGTTAGTACTTCTCCCGCATGAGTAATAAAAAATCAATTTGAAGACTAGTCACCAATTTTATACTATTTTTAGTATTTCAACGCACTTATATAAATTATTATTAATAAGAATCATTGGTTCGCAACACCTATTTTTGCCGTTAACGCTGACATGATGACGTCATAAATATAATAAATTGAGAAAAAAATCAAGCTTATGTGATTTAAACTCGGTTAGGTATATTAGGATATTTGTTCTTTGTTTATGACATGAGCTTGTTTTTTTAATGAGCTTTTAGAAACGATACTGTCTCTTGAACTGCCTAAACTCCGACACTGACTATTAAAAACTGATTAATTTATAAAATTTCTTACTATAATCTATAAAGACTTCCATTATTTCTCAAAACGAATTCTTCGTTCAAAGAAAAAAATTATTTCTTTTTCTTTGACTATTGAAAAAAAGTTAAAGAAATATTTTTTTATTTCAAAAAAGTATTTTTTGAAACAATAAAATGTTTTTTAATTCAAAGAAAAAAATTTGATTTTAGGGCAAATAAATCGCTTCCAGAGTGTGGTAACAATACCGACTTACAAAAGAAATGAACAATATTAACTCAGTCATAAGCAAAGTAATTGGAATTTCTATTATCGTTGAGAAAAAGGTCTATAAAGGAAAATTTATACCAAAATATTTTTAAATGGCTTAGGGAATGTCAATCACATTTACGCATTCACATCTATCACAGAGAAACATTATTTATTTTGATTTACAAATCTATACATATAATAAAACTGTAAATCTATCTCTGTTTGTCTGTCTGTGTGTTCACGTATCACGTAAAAACTACTGGACGGATTTTAATGAAATTTGGTGTGATGATAACTTATTACCTGGGTCAACATCTAAGATACTTTTTATTCCGGGAAAATGTCTCATTCCCACGGGAAAATAGAAAAACTATTTTGAGCATCTACACACATTACGCCAATTTACATATTTCATAAAAAATTTCATAACTGTAGTAACAAAAATTGTAAATAAATTTTGTAGTTTGGAAATTTTTCTGAATTTTAAATCAAAAAAAAAAAGTTGCTAATTGTGTACCGAAAAATACAATAAATACATAATTGTCAATTTCGAGACAATTTAATGCATTTTGTGTTGCAAGAAACTACAAATTGGAAAAAGAAACTACTCAACGTTTCGCGTGAACAACGTCACGGGTATGGCTAGTATCTAATAAAATAGTAGTGTCAAAAATCAGCTCAAGTAATGTCCAAAATCAGCTACAATAAACTATTCCGATTCCGAGGGTTACTTATAAACTTCTAAAAACCGTCCGTTCGTTATAATGTATTTCTACTGTATTATAGACACTTGAAACTGGAAGTATAGTATTATAAAACAATGTGAAAATATGTAATCTAAATACATGATTGAAAGGCTATTTTTAAAATTTCTATTTCATAAAATGAAATTGTAAAATTATATATTATTATTTTAATTGTATATAGGTCCAAAAATTATCTATTATAGGCAGGTACTAACAATCAACTACTTATTTAGTGTGCGAACTTTTTAATTTTCCAAAAAGGAAATCTTCATATATACATTTTTGATTATTGGTTTCAATTATTATTTAACTCTAATTGAAAAATAGTCGTTCAATTTTAGATTTTTAATAGATTCGTAATAATTGTTTTTGATCAAAGAAAGTTGTTTTAAACCGATCAATTATAATAAATTTGTAATTAAAATATAAAATATTAACTATGGTGGAGACGCTGGGAAAATATACTCTCAGAGATTTTGTCGTTTGTACTTATGAAGCCAGAATTTTTATTGTAAACTCAAATTTCATATTCATAGGTGGTTGCACTTTCAATAATGTTCTTAAATTTATTTTTAAGGCGTTATATTACTTTGAAAAATATTTTTTCTCTTTTTATTGACTTAAATGATGTATTATACATCTCTACATGTACATCTCTAAAATGATATTCAAAGCGTTTTGAATTTGATTTCTGAAACAACCTCGAGCGGTTGAAAACACTAAAAATGCTGTGCGTATCTAAGCTTGGTTGATAATTTCCAAAACGACGAAAAAGATAATTCCATCAATTTTCATCATTAGTGTTAATATTTTCATTGATTTTCAAATTTTTTTCCAAACTGGTTCAAAAATAATTTTATCTACGACTACCCCGAAATTGCTTGTTTATTGTACAAAAAACTATCTAAGTAAGCGACGTTTTACATACAGCCACATATCCAGCTATACGAAAAATGGCCCTTTACACGCATGTATAATAAAAATAACAAAGCCTACTACACTTTTATTAATTCTTATAATCTACTTAATAAATTTCTAACACTGGCTGACTGACAGACAACGCACAGCCTAAACCGTTGGGTTTAGAAGAATAAAATTTTGCACAGGAGTTCCCTATGTAACGTAGCGGACCACTAAGAGAGGATTTTTGAAAATTCACTCCCTAAGTGGGTTAAATAGGGAATGAAAATTTTTATGGAAATTCGTCATTTTTGAAGTTTGATATATAAAAATATGTTACTATGACTATTCAAATAAATAATATTTGTTGATACACTGACTGACAGACAACGCACAGCCTAAATTGTTGGGTTTAGAAGACGAAATTTAGCACAGAAGATATGACGATTGATCTTTAGGCATTAATACTTATAAATAAAAGTCAGTTGTGTAAACCTTTCTGGAAATTCATACCCTAAGGGCTTAAAACAGGAAATGAAAGTTCGTATGGGAAGTTCGTCATTTTTGAAATTAGAAACGTGGAAATTGATCTTTAGGCTTTTGAAAACATTGAAAGTGAGCAGTAAGTAGGTAATAAAAGGATGTTGGCGATGGGAAATTCCATCGGGTATACGGCTAGTTATTATATATTATACAGTGATATACATGATACATATTATATTAAAATTGTAAAAAAATTTTACCTAGCAACTGAATGTTTACGTTTGTTTTAAATAAATTTCAAATACTACATAATTTTAATGTATTGGTATTTGCAGATTGGTATCAAATTTTTATCGTTTATTGTAAATTTCATGTTAGTCGTAGATAAAGTATAGTACGTAACTCGATTGTAACGCATATTACACACTCACGCAATTACGCACTCGCCGCTGCTCGGCTCTTGCGTAACTTTTTCGCTCGTGTGTAATATGCAACTTACAACCTCAATCACGTAATATACTATGTTATGTTTTGTTTTTTGAAAATTGTTATACTGTGCACCATGAACCTCTTCGGAATAAAAGCTTCTGTATTTGACCTGCGTCCTCGCTGACAAATTGGGAAAAATTTGTGGAGCTCAGATCACGTATGATATTCTCTAGTAGGTTTTACATTGATTGCGTTATTCGTTACAGAGAAAAAATTCTCGAATAAAACCTTCTTCTCTGATATTTCAAAGTGATGTAATATCTCAAATTATTGAAGACGAATTTTAATATCCCAAAATTTTGCAAACAAGAGCTAAATTATTACCGCATTGAGTATAGTGAAACATATTTTAATCGTTTACTTTCTATATGACAAAACTAGTAATTTTGGTTTGTGATTATTTTAACACTTTTAACACGGTTAATAACACCTCTGGCTAAAAACCTCTGCCACTTTGCGGCTGCTATTTTACAAAAATAGATATAAGTTTGAATTAAAAATAAGTATTTTATAAAGATCAGTAATAAATTATTTTAGTATCTCTGTCTATTAATTAATAATAATAAATTAATAAAAATAGCAGATACTGTGTGTGACCTTTTATGTAAAATTTATTGGACATAATTTTGAATTGCATGTATACCGAATACCTGTATAAAAGGAATAATAATATATGCGGTACATAACATAATAAAAAAAACTATATTTTAATTTTTTTTCTTAATGAGCAAGTTTTAATCAGACACATTTTACGAATTAATTAACCTTGAGAGTACAATTTAATTTGAATGATATGATTGCAAAAATTTAAAATTAAAGGACGGCATTTCTTTTCTTTGCAATGATAATAGTAAAATAATTGCTAATTTATTCGGAAATTTTCATTAAATGTTTAAGGCGAACCACTAGTGTGATCGCCCGAAAAAAGGTGATTTTTGGGAATTTTTTTTAAAGAAAACTACTCTATAGAATGTTTTAATATTCTAAGGATATATTCGTTGATGTATAATAAATTCAAGATAAAATTTTTGGACAAAAAAATTGAAAATTCAATGAGTTATTCGAGATCTTCCAAGGTTCCAAAAAAAAAGTTCCCCCACTGCTGCAGTGACAGCGACCTTCACAGTGCCTGAAATCAAAAAAACCAAAAATCCTATTAAACTAGAAGGTATTGCTCGTCACGTGAACCTCAACCGAAAAAAACTTGAAATTTAACAAAATGGCGGAGTTTTAAAAAAAAAACAGTTTCAAATCTTGCTCGAAAATTTGATGATTTTTGGCTTGCGAAAATTACATTTTTATTCGATCGGAAAACTGGAGGTTCATGGTACGAAGAAACATAATATATATAAAAGAAGTTGCAATAAGAATCAAATCGATCGGATGATTTGTTTTCGAGTTATAGTTGCAGCAAATTTGAAAAATGTAGTTTTTCTTTATCTTACTTTTTAGTTTTAATCACTGAGAAATTTTTCTAAAATTATTTATGATGTACTCACTATAACGGTCATAATAAACCTCGATGAGTCATTTAGATGTGCCATGGTCTAGCTGCTCCACAACATGTGACCGGCAGCCACGTCCAAAAAAACCCGAACTATTTACCTTCCTTTATATATTTCTCAATACCTCAAAGTTAACAATGAAAATCAGAATTCGCTCTTCACATGGCTGTAATTCAAAAACTATTTGCGATACGCACTTGAAATTTTAGTATGTTATTTTTAAAGGTATAGACTATCAAAAAATAAAAAAAATTTTCCTATTTCTTCAAAATGTCACACTAGTGGTCCCACTTAAATTATAATTTCCATATTTTTCAATAAATTTTTTGGTTTATTTTTTATAAGTGACATTTACAAAATTTTTATGTACCTGTATTTAAAGAATTGCTTTTAAACAATTTTCTAATGCCTAAAAATGGGTCACTATTTATCTGATTACATTCTTGACCACGCGGTCGAAAAACGATATTTCATATTACACGAACTAATGTTATTCCAATCAGCGCTATTCAATTCTAAGAATGTTATTTAAATTTAAAGAATTGCTTTTAAGCATTTCTGCAATATTTAAGAAAATGTCGATATTTATCTGAATTACATGATTGGCCAAGTGGTCAGAAAACGATATTTCATGTTAAATATAAATGTAATAATTTAGAAAACTGATAATCGTCATATGTGATTCTATATGTGACCAGTTCGTACAAAATTATCCGAGATTTTACTGGATCGTTACTGAAAAAAGGTTGGGAATCGTTGGTCTAAATGTAAACAATTCGGTATGATTGTTGCTCAAAGCACTAAAACAGTTGATTCGAAATTATTTCAGGTTTTTGGCGTAAAAGAAGGTCCGATTTACATTAACGCTCCGCTCTCACTCCGATATGATCTTTTGTGTTCAAATAATTCTTATATTCGAAACAAATCAATCTTCTATTCTTTTCTAAAAAGAAACTGCAAATTTAAAATTTACGTAAATGCAATAATGAAAGAGATAAAGCCAAGAAAACGGAAATTATTTAAATTCAAAGTGATGAAGCATGGTTAAATTTAAGTGAGGTGGACCATACGTATTCGTTCTCCATTCACATTATAATGCTGCTCTGGGTACGCTCGCAGTTCGGTCTTAGTTCGATACAAACATCTTTTCATAACAACTGAATGCAAGCTGAGTGGAGTGGAATCAAAAAAATGTTTACACTATAGCTACAAGTAGAGTACAAGCCATAACAAGTCTGATATCGTTCCGATAAAATATTACCTGAGTGGTATTGATATTGGAGTGGCATTGGAGTAGGAGCGAACCGTGACTGATATCGGATCGATATCAGAGCGATAATGTGAATACACTCATTGTGTCTTGTGTAAGAATATTTTATCGAATTGGGAGCGGAGCGATATCGTACCGAGAGCGGAGCGTTAATGTGGATCGGGCCTAAACCATTTAAATGTAAATTGCGCTATCAATTATGGCAGCAGAAACTGGCGCCAATTGTTATGAAAAATGTTCATCTGGCATTAACATAAAACATTAATATTGGCCAGTTTTCACTTTTATCTTTTATCTGAACAGTAAAACTTTTATAATAAAACGAATTGTTTGTTGACGGTTCTTTTTTTGTGAAAACAGAATACACGTTTATTTTTTCTTGTCAGAAATAAAAAAAAAAAAACTACAAACAAATCTGATTAGATCATTGATAAGTTTTTAATATATTCCGTATCGCATGTCGGCCGAGCACACATACTTATAATGAAATTTTACAATAAAATGTGAAATCAAATACAGACAGACAGACACACACGCATTACATAGGTACGTGTGTGTAAGTTTAAAGTGAAGGGTGAAACGATTGGGCCTGTAGAAAAAAGTATAATTTTTTTGCATTAACAGCTGTGTGGTTGTTGAAAATGTACTTAACTTACATATTGTAAATTGTAGCAATGTATTTATTATACGTTGATATCTATATCATGTAACTTGTTTCCAAAACAGTTCAACAGTTGTTCAAGTATGTTCTACACGTACTTTATTACGTATATTCCGCCATACGGGTGGCCGGGGACGGGCAAGCGGGGGGTATAGTTGAGGCCCACGCACTATCTTGTTCAAGTATATTGTGTGCGAATCTGTATGAAATAAATTTATTAACTCTAGAGATCTACTCCAGAATGTCGTGTCGTACGTTACTGCTTTTACGTGACCAAAAACTATATGGTATAGTTAAAATGATCGTTTCAAGTATGTATAAGGAGTGGGATTTAATAGGGCACAGAAAAATTCGAGGAAAAGGTTATGTACATGATAACGGTGTAGCAAGAAACAAAGGCTGCTGTTTTTTTTTTGGTGGTGAAGTTTAGTTGTTGAATCGAAAGTTATCAAAATAAGTTATGTAAATTAGAAATCACAAAGTGATTGAAAAAATTATCCGGATCGGTCGGGAATCGAACCCAGGATCTCCTGGTAACTAGCCAGGTGTGCTATCCATTACACCATCGATCTTTTGCTCGACAGGCGCCCGATACAGACAACATTCAATCACCTATGTGTATGTACTCTCTATAATGCGAGAAGCAGTTATAATATTTGAAATTGAAAAAAAAATAAGTTATATCAGGGATAGAAAAAAACAAAGTAGCTGTAGGATTATCTAGTCCTGTTTTTAATTTCCTAAACTAACTGAGAGGGAGGGGATGGAATCGGTAATTGATAAGGGGTTGGTAAACAAAAAATTTCGTTCGTATGTTACAAAAATTAAAATTTATTTTGCGATTTTAGGGGTAGATATGGGTGTATTTTTAAGGAAAGTTGTTACAAACAAAGTTTTTGCAAGTTGAAATTTCTACAAATTATATTTTATAAAAGTTTTTAAAAACTTATTAATCACCCCCCTCCCCAGAGGAAAGTTCATATTTCAAATCATCCCCACCCACTGTGACCTCATTTTGAAAAAATCGATTGCTAATTTAATGTATGCTATGAATCGTTCCTAACTTGCTGCAAAATTTCAACAATTTTTCAATATTGACAAGGAAATTAAGGGAATCATTAACGACGATTAAGGCGAAAAAAATTTTTTTTTCGTAATTGTTTTTACATTTTGAAATGGTAAAAATTTTAAATTTGGAACTTTTATAAAATTTTTGTTGGAAGATCATAAGATTAGAAACTCTATGCTTCAAGATGCGCACTTTGTATCTCCATACGATTATTTTTCACAAAGTTTTCAAACATCACTAAAAAGCAAATTAGACAATTTTCCTGTTCCTTTAATTTTTCTCACCAGTGTACCCTTTTATGAGTTTAACTTAAAAAATCCAAATATCTAGAATAGAATAGTTATTATCAATGAGATAACTTCATATGTCTTAAAATTTTGCCCAAAATAGTTGCTCCACATATATGTATTAAAACATGTATGTGGTTTACAAAATCTATTACGAAATGTGGCAATCGGAAATTAATAAAAAATGATAATTACTGGGGAAAAAATATGAATATTTACAATCAGTACCAGTTGTAGGTATATCAGTATCTATATCAATCTGTTATAAATATTATCGTTTAAAAATTTTAATCGTTATTTATAAAGTGAATGGGTTTTGAAACAGTTTTTGACCTCAAATGAGCAATGAAAATAATTGAACGTACGGCACATAACATGACAGTTTTAAAAATGAGACCTATCTACTTACTTGAAATAAACGAAAATGTCTAATTATTTTATTTTATTTACAGTGTAAGATATGTATTTTGTAATACTGGCGATTATTTTAGTAATAGAATAATAACAAACCAAATTAATTATTTATTGGCATTGAATGAATATAATTTACTTAATATGAATATTATATTTTCTAAAATTGTGCTTATCTGATTACGATAGACTGTCGTTTAGTCTTGTAACTTTTACAAATAAATTTTCTTCACAGTTCCCCTACCATAAATATACTCCAATAAGAGTACTGGCAATGATTCACATCGGAATAAACCGTCGGATTGAAACATTTTAGTAATTACTCTGTTGCACCACGCAAAAAGTCTACAGACAAGAAATTATTTCAAATCATATTTGTTTTTCAATATTTTTATCTTAACCCTAGAATCATACGTTGGTCTACGAGTCAAGTTAATCATACATCGGCGTCGTTTCAACGAATGGACTCTTTACGGGGAATTTTAGAGTTTATTTGCAAAAAACATTTTTTTTACATAACAATACTACAAAAGCGAACAAAATATTTAAAAAAAATTGGATTTGGAAAAATTTCTTATTTATTAATTTTTTTAATCATTTTATCAAAGCATATTTTCACTATAAAAATTAAAAAATAGATAAATACATCAATTGTATCATAAAACATGTCTCAAATAATTAATTTATGAACTATTATGAGTCAGTGGACATGTGTGACTTTACAGAATGTGAAATTTCTCAGTCATAAATATTCCTATAGATATGTAGTTATTTCCCCATTAGGCACATTTGTAAATTTTCTAAAATTTGTTAGTAATTTTTAGAATAAGATCTTAAAAAATAATAAAAATTAAAATATTTTCCATAAAATAAATTGTTAACCTTTTATTAAGTCACTTGAAACGCATTCTTTAGTTTTCGATTCAATATATTAAAACTTCAGTATTATGTCGTCTCTATAAGTCAAACAGCTGTAATCATCTTTCACATTATCATAATCATTGAATAAATTAATTATAACATCAATATCTTTAATAAATTTTAGAAAAATTAGGAAAACTTTTATATGTGGAGTACAAAATCTTTAAAAAAAAATATGGGTTAATCATACATCCACGTCCTTTTGACGCACATTATTTCAGTATAAAAAAAACGACACTAGCTATAAACAAAATTTATACGTCTTATGTGTTATAATAACAAATAAATTAGATAACAGAAGTTTCACAGCAAGCAGGCACCGACAAGTTGTAGTATTGGAGCAGGTAGAGAAGTTCGTTCGTCGTTTGGGCGAGTACGTATGATTCTAGGGTTAAGGTACCATCACAGTGTGATCGGCCGAAAAATAGACAATTTTCACAATTGTTTCTCGATTGAATAGGATGGGGCAATGGGGATGAATTTTTTTTACGATTAATACCAGTATTTAACAATACAAAAATATTTTTTTATTCATTTTTATTTATTTTTTATAATAATTATTATTATTTTTTTTTTTTTTTTGAAAAAAGTGTCATTAAAAAAGTGCGATATTCGGTGCCCACGATTGCATCCGCAGTTTTTATCTGAAAAAAAAAAATCAAATCGGTTATCAATCTGTAGGTATTAGGTAAGCCGCTATGTTCCTATGGAGGCAATTTTAAAAAAAAAAAATTGAAAAAGCGGCGGTTTGAATAAAAAATGCAAAATTTTTTACAGTTTACCGTGCGAGAAAATCGGAAGATTTAAAAAAAAAAGCTGCCATAGCTACATAGCGGCTTACCTACAGATTGATAATCTGTTTGATTTGTTTTTCAGATAAAAACTGCGGCCGCAATCGTGTGCACCAAATATCGCCCTTTTTTAAAGACACTTTTTTCAAAAAATTATAATAATTATAAAAAATAAATAAAAGTGAATAAAAAAATATTTTTGTATTGTTACATAATGGTACTCATCGTAAAAAAAAATTCATCCCCATTCCCCCATCCTATCCAATCGAAAAACAATTGTGAAAATTGTCTATTTTTCGTCCGATCACACTGTGCTGGTATCTAAAATCAATTTATTTACTTAATTTTTGAATTGAATTACAAGAATGTGAAACTTTGTACCCGAGACAGTTGTGGAAAAACAAACAAATCATTAAAACACATATTTAGTAGGTATTTAGGTTTCTAAAATCCGGGAGTTAAACAAATTTCGATCGTTGCATTCTTGAATTTTTCTATATTGCATTTTTTTTTTTATAATAATTAACATTGATAATATGGTTTTTGGCTAGGATAGAGTTGAAAGTGAATAAATGAGATAAATTGCTTATGTTCGTTGTTATCTCTACGTGTACCTATTGAACTATAAAACATATCCATGATTCCAATGTTTTTCTGCGCAGAGAAGAAAACTTTTAGATTGCTTACTTTTTCATATTTCCCTTTTTACTTCTGAATAAATTATTTTTTTTTTATTACTTAAAAAATGTTTCCCGTTAAATTTTTCGATTCTCTTCTTTTAATTTCTATTTTTGTTACTGAATTTCTAATAGTTACCATATGTGATATTTTTTTACTTAAACAGGTGATCATTGCAAGGTCATTGCGACTGATGATAGTAAAAAAAGTGTAGATCCGATTCAAAACTGAACAAGAAAACTTAATTATCAAATTTAAAAAAAATCCATAATAACATTTTATTGTTTTACATGTAATGCTAGACAATAAAAAAAATGTGTTATTGACTTTTTTCTTATATATCTAGATAAAACAGTTTCTTTTAATTTTACACCATATTTATAAAATAAATTAACTCGGCCAAGTTCATCCTTACAAATTTTAATTTGATTCACTTCAATTTTTGTTAATGTCAGACGAAATCATATGATGTTATTACTTGCTAAATATATTTAAATTGTTCGTAATTACAGACATTGTGCCCACATTGTACAAATGTATGTATGTAATGTTGTGTTGTTTGTTACTGTACTAGGGATTTTACCTTGACTTTTTAATGTTTTGAATTAAAATTTTTATTAATATTTATTTAAATTTGAGAGGAAGTTTATTCAAATGTGTTTTTAAGAAGTTTCTAGGAATTAGTTTGTTCAGATTTGCTTAAATTGGCTGTGTATGTTCAAACAATTCTGAAAATTAACATGTTCGAAACAATTGTTACTACATTAAAAATTAATTACATAATTTTGTTATTAGCGAACTTCCAGAATGGAAACTCGCTAATACAGCCTTACTCATGGTGGAAGTTCAGCCCGCGACTGTGGCAGAAATTTGTTTTGACGTTCCTAGAACCCAAAAATAATATTCACTAAAATTTATATATATGTATATATGTATTTATGTATATATGTATCAGCACGATATCTCTCCAGGAAAACCTTATATATGAAATTTGGTGACAACGTTGGAAGTCCAAAAAACTTGGATGAGTTTTTCAGCCAGACACGTCAGATGCCAGGAACATGGTTTTTGTTCTTGCAAAAAATTAGTTTTTTGCCAAAATTTCCCGTTATTCAAATATTTTTGCCAAATTCTTTTACACCATTTAAAAGAGGAGAAAAAATTACATAAAAAAGGTCTTTAACTTATTATTCTATGTCAACTAGTTTCCGAGAAGAATTAATTTTTATAAACGGAAATTCGCTATGTTATGCAGCATGCTGCGACAGGGGTATTGTTTTATATTTTGATTTTCAGAAAAAAACAAAAAAAAAAAAACAAATTGAACTGGAGTTTATTTTTCTCTATTTTATGACCATTTAATAACAACATTTGTAACATTTTACACATAACTTTTATACATATATTCAGTAAAGATACAATTAGTTCCCTAAGAATTCAAAAATCAAATCATATATATTATATGTACGAAAAAAAAAATTCTTTCAAAATTTTAGGTCACCGGCGGCGAAGGTATCTTTTTATTATACTGTATGTGTTACACTTATACATGGATTTTAATCTGGATCCAATATTTGTTTATTATCCATATAATCCAAACATCCAGTGCTCTTTTTACATCTGGAAGTGCCTTCCTGAAGTGTTACATCCGCTTATTTAGTAGTAAATCATTAAATTGTAAATATTCCGAGAATTTTTAAACTTTCAATGTAATTTTAAGAAACAAAATTCACATCCAAAAAATGGAAAAGACATTTCTAATATTTATCAATGTCGAGCAATTTCAAAATTGTTGACATTTTATTTTACATATTTTATTTCATAATCATAACAACCACAATAAGTATAGCAAAAGTGTAAATACTGGAGGTATCCATCATACACCCACATTAACAATACACCACGAGTGTTTGCCATCCATATATTGAGTAATTATGTACTTATAATTGATCGATATTTCAGTATTTATAGCTGTTTGCTGTGTATGTATTATAGATATTATTATTACACAAAAATACTTTCATTATGGTAAAGTAGAGGAAATGATGCAAATATGGGCTACCACTTTTGTATTAAGGTTTTTTTTTTTGGGGGGGGGGACAGTAGAGAATTCAGGACTATTTTCATTTCTAGTTGATTTATTAATGTTTTTTTTTAATATATTGTGAGATTTTCATGAAATAAAACACTATTGTTGTTGTGAAATTTAGTTTATTGTAAAAGGTTGTAAAAAACAAAAATTTTAATACAAGATCCAAATATGGGCTACCATATTAATTGTAAAAAAATCAATTTATTTGAAAAATACGAAGAGAAATATAAATCTTTTAGGTATGATTATCGTGTCTTACAGAAATCACAGATACAAATATCTTTTTCAGAATCAGAACATTCTTGGTGTGCCCACATTGAACACTGAAAACACTTGAACCATAGTTCCCCTTTGGTGTTTTGTGAAAATAAACAATGGCAAAATATACAAGTTGCATCTTCATCGTCCGGATAGTTACCATGAGGCAACTCGAAATCACTTTCATCATCTAAGGGTGGAACATTTTCGTCACCTGTGTTTGTACTCTTCGTTTGTTTAGGTCGCTCAGAAATTTTACTTCGAGGTTTTTTAATTTTTGTTTTTAATATCGTCGTATGACCCAGTGTACACCAAAATAGATGCATAACACCTCGTTTCAAGCAACAATAACAGTATAAGGAGTGACGTGACAAACCCGTCCGTGAATGTACTACGGTACTTTTACGGGATGGCTTGGCACATTACCATTCTACGGAGCCTAATACCTTGCATAATGCCGGTGTAGATGAATCTTACCCAGTACTGTCCGACTGAGGTAGTGAGCACCAGGTTCGCGTGAAGTCTAATAATAATAATAATAATAAAATTTAAAAAAAAGATGGGTCTAAATATGGGCTAGCTCATTTTTAGACCACATGTGGCAGCCTATAATTAGACCAACAGCTACTAGAACTTCTGAGGACAAAAAATAAACGTTTATGTCGCACAATATTTCAGTATATCACAAAATCAGTTTTATTACACATTCATTAGTTATTTTGTAAAAGTATATAATACTGGAAAACATTTTCTTAGTAGAAAAAAATTATAAGTCACCTATCTGTTAAATATTTGGATAGTAAAATGTTGATGTCACAAGATACTGCTTAAAACTAAATGAGCATGCGTCAATAAAAATGACTAATTTACTCATATTTGCTTGTTGGGTTAATAATAACAATGAATTTTATTAGTTTCTCACTAAATGGCAATCATGGTATCAAGGTTTTGCTACTAGCCCATAATTGGACCACAGCCCATATTTACACCTTTTCCTCTACTTTACTTGATAAGTTATATAAGTCGCGTTTATGTACTTTTATCTGGCTGCTTTCTACTTGTATCTGTACTTACAAACACCAAGAGATAGCAGTAAGTTTGTCCCTAATTGACGCATGGGCATACCTAGCAATCAAAACAATTTTATATGCCGCTTAGGATCCATATTATAATGCCGATCATTTTACTGAGAACGAACTGTGAGTTCAATTTTGAAGCACATTATCAAGTAATTGGAACATTATGTTGTATTATAAAAATGATCATGGCGCATCTGAATTTCAAAGGCATATTTACTTGTGTTAAGGGGTACCTATACGTTTTGTTATTATTATTTATTAGTGGCGTGGCACCTATAATCGACAATTTACTGACTGACACATACCGCAAAGGTACAAGATATTGCTTACTGTACCTATATGTACAATCTGAAAGTATTGCATACCATTTTATGTATTATCAATAAAACTGTTACACAATATATTATTAAAGTTATTTATGTTTCTTGAACGTGTTACAATTTTTAATGATAAACCATGTTTGGATACTAATCAGAATTTTTACGAATACTGTAAGTTGTCGTTTCGCTACTACTTTTCACAACAAGTAGAAAAATTCGAAAATATGCATGAATTATTTGCCCCAATTTCAAGTATTCTTAGAATATAGTAAAACTGTGTAAAACGAAGAAAATTTTGACCCTATAGGAAAATAATTATTATTGACTGTGTGTTTTCTACAACTCAAATTTATTGCCTAAAAGCAATTTAACGAGAAGAACTGCCAACTGGCAAAAATACGACAGTATAGCTGGAGGATTTTCAATAGCTGACAGTTATTTTCATTAAGGGGGGAGTTCACGCCAGAAACGGCTAATAAACTAATTTTTTTCGAATCTCGTTTTTTGTTTTTATTTCGCTCTGTGGTTCTTTGCAAACACGGTGATATATAAAACATGGCCAAAAAAAATTTTTTTCAAGTAGAAAAATATCTATTTGTGAGCCGCTGCACAGCCAAGTTGCCGGTCCTTTGCAGGCAACGTTCACCCCCCCCCCCCTCGCGATTTGATCAGGAGTATTTAGTTTTGGTGTGTACACGAGTTATAGTATGTACTGAGATAATGTTCTTTTATTTGTATGTCTTTGTAGACGTTTTAATAAACAGTGAGTAAACCGCTTCTTTTGTTATTATTTTTGTTTTTTACCGTTTCCCGAAACTTGTGTTTTTCCCGACAAGAAAAATCATATCTCAAGTTCTAGAAAAGTTAGAGATTTTTTATTTTGTTCATAAACATATTGCGCATAAAGTGGAGTATGCTTTTTCCATTTCAACATTTGTAACTATTTTTAGACATTTTTTTTTTTAATAAAAAATTGGGTTTTATAATTTTTAGAACTTTGGGATTACAATTTTATAATTAATTTTCAAAATTACCTGAAACCCATACTCAGCTTTATGGAAAGGTCCTATAGGAATAAAATAATGAAAAAAATATTTAAAAAATATTCATTACTTTTTGAGATATGGCGTTCCCTGTAAACGCTTAAAAACTTGTGAAAAAGGGCTCCCTCCCCCCACAGGGAAGAAAATAATGAATGTTTCAAAAACAAAATTTTCTATTTGAAACCATCCCTAATTTAAAAAAAATTTCAACAAGCAAAATAATCATAAATAAAAAAGTTGCTTTTTTATTTGAATTCCTCCCTTAAATTGCTTGTAGGCAACAAATTTGAGTTGTAGAAAACAAAAATTTATTCAGAAAAAATATAAAATTCGAATGTAATACCGTAATAAAATTTAACAAATAAAATAAGTTAGTATAATTCAGAGTATTATTATTATACGAGTATTTAGGTACTGTAGTTTTGAAATCACTTAATCGTACCAATAAACACTTTTGTACCATTTTTATTCTGTTTGCCGCCAATGAAATGATCAATTAAAAGTTTTCTACCACTTTTTTCGCTACGAAAATATTTTTTTCTACAATTAAAGTGAAAAAAACTACAATATTCTTATGGGACTTAATACACACGAGTTAAATTGTCTTTCAAAAATAACTATACCTATCAACCTTATAAAAAAAGCTTTTTTATCTAAACCATTATTTATACGATACGCTTTTTTTATTTTATTTTATTTTACTATAATGCTTACAATCGGCTTTGTGATACTCGAACAAATATTTTACGTTTACAGGAAAAATTCTTTCATCTGATTTTCTCCAATAGTTTGTTGCATTTCGCCAAATTTTGTTTGAATGTCGTTTTGTTGATAGACTCTTTTAACAACACGCATTTAACGATTGAAAAATTCTGGGTTGGAAACATTTGTTAAAGGAAGTGAATAATACCATAAATATATTGATGGAAGAAGTAAATATAAGTTCAGTATTAATATTTCTTTCAATACTTTCAATATAATGTACAATGTACAGATTTGAATATTGTACATTTTCTTATCATTTATCAACTAACTTATTACTGTAGATTGTATAAAAGTATCGATTATGGAACTTGTTGTTTTAAACAAATTTTTTTTATACCCACGGCGGTAGAGAGACGATAATTAATACGGGTTCGCAACCCGGACTCATTTTTAAAATTTGGAAAAATTCGAAAAGATGTATTAAGTAGTGGAGTAGTCTTTAAAAAAATGGAAAAAGCAAATATTTGGAAAATTTTGGTTGTACCTCAATCAAAAATGGTCCTATAGTGTTTCGAAAAAGAGTATTTTAAAGTTGAAAACGTCTACATTTTAAGATTGAAATTCAAAAATATATTTTTTGCAATTCCGGGGCTAAAAGACATGATTTGGTCCCTTATAATAGGGAGCAAAGTGCCACTTTTAGTCCCAAGGGACTAAAAAATTTACTTTTAGTCCCAAAGGACTAAAAAAGTTATTTTGCTCCCGCTTTTAAACCAATCAGCAAGCACAATTTACAAAAATTTAACTTAAATTAAATAGCGTTGCTAGGTAATTGAAAATAATAAATAAGTTTAAACTTTTTTCAATTTCAAACATTATCGAGTGCTTGTGAAACATTATTGCGTATGACGAACTTTTGTTCGCATTTAAACATACGCAGTATTCATATGTTCACTTATCGTTTAGCTAAACTAAAACTTTCGTTCGAAAAGTTCGTCATACACAGTAATGTTTCACAAGCACTCGATAATATTTGAAATTGAAAATTGTAACTGTTTCCCGCATTAAGAGAGAGTACCAATACACATAAGTGGCTGAATGGCTATCTGACTGGGGTGGCTGCCGAACACAGGATCATTGGTCTGTATGATAATTTTTTCAATCACTTTGTGATTTTTAATTTAAATTCAAACTTGTCGATAAAGACAAACAATTATATTGTATTGTACCAGTGACGTAACGAACATAACTGGCGCCCGGGACACGACACTTTATTGGCGCCCTCTCTACCTTTCCGAAACATATATAGTAATAGTTGGTAACATTTTAGCACACATTTGGCGCCCCTTTGCAAATGGCGCCCGAGGCATGATCGACCCCCTTGATCCCCCTTCGCTACGCCACTGTATTGTACAATTCCATATTGATTTATCCAAACTTCCAAAGTATACTTGATGGAATATTATTACATGCAATTTGAATGATATTTAAAATTTTTTTAAAATTTTTATAATTTTAAATTTTCCGGAATTGCTTAAAATAGTATATACACCACAGGACTAAAGTGTTTTGTTTTTTTTCATCCCTCGCGTGATTTGTTGCCCTCGGGCCTCTACAGGCCCTCTGGCAAAAAAAAATTTACACTCTGGATTAAAACTCACACTTTAGTCCCTTGGTGTATAACATATTATTTACTGCATGGTGAGATTCTCTTTAAAAGGTAATCGTTGGGAAAAAAATTGAAATTTTTTCGTCTCATTTTAACGCTGTGCATGACAGCCAAAAATTTTTTTTGAATAGAGTGTGTGTCGTATTTTTTACAGCCTAATTGTAGCTTTAATTTCTTTATTTCAAAACCCTTTTGTGATCATTACTTCTGGAGTTATTTATGGTTAAGCAAAAAATGGTACTTTTAAATTTGATTTCTGATATTCACAAAAGCAATGAAGCTACAACAATTAGCAGTAGAGTTTTGGAAAGCTCAAACTATCCCTTTTAAGGTAAAAATATCGACTACGTGGAAATTTTTAGAAATTTGGTCATAGCAATACAATTTTTGAATCTGTATATTTGTAATTTCTCGGAATGAGAACTAAAGTTTATTCATATCAATAAAGTATATTTTTATAAGCAGTAAAATAGCACTTTTTCTAATATCAAAATGTATTATGTATAATGATTAAATACGGCAAAAGCGATTTAGTTATGAATGATGATATACCTACCTGTGGCTGGTTATACGCTACTCTGTATGTAGTATAATATAGTTAGTATATATAACCAGTTTAATTCTTTTTAACTTCTTTAACATTTTTATACGTTCATACAATAATAAATCACAAAGCTGTTCAATTTTGTTTTCACTACGTTCGCTGCCACATCCATCGCTTTTCAATGAAAATATTTGTACTATCAGTGTGTGATGTTTTTTTTTCTAATAAAAGAACTTTTATTGTTATAAATCAGGTTATAGAAAATAAATCATTATTATTTTTACGTAATTTGAGTTGATTTTTAGAATTTTAAAAATATAACGTCATGATTGGTTGTTTTGATATGTGAACGATTTTTAGTTGTTTTTTCAACTATTGTGGAAATTGAATATGAATCGAACATTTCGTTAAGGGGGGTAAGGTTTTAAAAGCGAAAAAAAGGCATATTTTCATGATTTTTTTTGGAGATATGAATAATGCTGGCTTATTTATTTCATATACACGTTATAGTATAACATCTGAAGTATCTTTGAAAAAATTATTAATTACAAATATCGATAAATAAGTCCGTGACAGCGAATTTTCGGAGGCGCCTCGAAAAAAAGTTGTTTTGCGGTGAACATCATAACATGGTACCGGATCATCCGAGACAAAAAAATCGAAATGCATTTAAAAGGCGATATGTTTCCCTAAGGAGTCAGGAAGAGTTTTTTGTATTTTTTCAATTTTTTTATTTTTAGCAGCAATTTGAAGTGAAAAACGCAATTTTTGCTAAAAATTTCGGTTAATTTGTTATTATAAACTGGAAAAAAATAGCAAAAACAAAAAAAAAACTCGACCTGATTACCTGATGATTTATGTGTAGAAACAGTGTACAAAATTTCAACAAAATTGGTGAAGTAGATTTTGAGTTATGATGTTCACGAACTTCAAAAATGTTGTTTGCGAGAAAATGGATTTAAAGTTTTTTATACTCAAAAATCCAAAACTAAGCATCAATAAAGTAATATAATTATTTATACTTACGCGGGTAATTATGTAAGTATTTGTTTTGTATAAGATTTGTAAGTATAAATTAAAGTAAATTTTATACTTACCAGGTAGGCGCGTCGCGCAGCTACCAGGCAGGTATAAAAATCGAGCATGAGGGCCGGTCGCTTGAAACGCTGTATCTTCATTAGTTTTGCTCGGATTTACTTGAAATTTTGATACAACACGCTCGACATGTTGTACATTCAGAAAAAAATTTAAAAAAAAAATGCAAAAAAAAAAGTTTAAAAACCTTACCCCCCCTTAAGGTAGCATTTCCCAACATGTAGTCCGCGATTTTAAAAGTGATACGAAAGAGTTTTTATTTTCTGATATATTTTTTATCACGCAAATGTTTCGGAAGATATAAAATATTGAAATTTATGTAGATTGTGCGTATCACAATATTTCCACCGGATGGCAGTTCTCGACCTAAACTTTTTATCTGAATATTTTGTACGTATGTATGTATATGTTGGCCTCTAAATCAATGAATATTTCCAGATCTCTTGGGGCTAGAGAAATGAAACCAGGCTCACAACAATTCTTACATATGGGATATTAAAAGGCGCAAAATTTTGGCAAATTTTGGTCAGTGGTTTTCGAGTCTTTGGCATGTTTAGCTTTTTGGAAAAATTGAAAAAAATAAAATTACAGTATTACACAAGTTTTCAATTATATTTAGGATCAAATTTTTGATCGTAAGTCATGTGATATAGGAAAATGTAAATTTTTTTGTTTTAAAGATAAGTTTTTGGAGAGTGTATCCATATTTTATTTTAATGTTTTTGATCTCCATAATTTTCTTAGTTATATTTAGTTATTTTAGTGGATTTTTAAATTTCTTTGTATTTAAGTTTTTGGAGAGTGTATGAAATTGTGTTATTATGTCATAGTTTTAAAGAGGAAGAAGGGAAATAAATTACAGAATTATATTCTGAGATTGTCTTGGATCCACCTGCTTTGTGTAAAACCTACCGTCATAAAATATACACCTTATGACGGTTACCAAATTGGTCGTTTGGAAATTTTTGCCCTAATTTGGTATCCTGAAAGTTGCAAGCTGAAGTGGCAAACAGAGGAATCACACTCGCAAAGAATTTTTTTTTAAAATAATTTAACGGCCCAAAAGAAGTCGCCAATGGAAAATGTTTAAAAAGCATTACAATGTTGAATTATTGTCTGTATGGAATCTTGAATTCTACTTACTTTTTTTTAATTTGTTGTAGAACGTTCTGTTTTTAGTTGGATTTTCCAGACAGTAAACAGGAAATACATTTAAATACAATCCGCGAGTGGGCGAGGGAGGTCGGGGTGGTGGAAAGCACTAGACATTAAATAATCGTTTTATACTATTATTTTCTTGAAAAACGCAACGCCTATTGTTAAATCACACGAATAATATGGAGATAATTTAAAATTTCCATTGTGGTTGAAAAACTTTAAGTTTCATGTTGATATATTGTCGGTGAAAAAGTTTTATCATATTGTTTGGTTCTTTTTGCGCCTCTAGAATTTTGTTCAACACATAAATACAAATAACTGTAAATTTTAAATACAATATTAAATTTATATATATATGTAAGTAAATTTGTGAAATAAATAAAATTTAAAACACTTTTACATTTACCAACACGGCAATCGTTTAAATGTCTACCTACTGTATATTGTACAATATAATAAAATTCAAAGAGTGTAATTTTAAATTTGCTCTAATGTAATATAACCATTCTACCGGGTGTCTTAGTATTTTATAAACTAAATTATTTAATAAACTTTTGAAATTTTTTTGATTTACCCCTTTTTACCCTTGATTTACCCCTTTTTAATTATTTACATAATTATGTTAACAAAATGAAAAGATTTTTTTAAAATTTTTTAGGCAGTAATTACGGCGGCTAGAGCGTCCGTCATTTAGGAACTTGTGGAGTAACACAAGCTCCAGTGAGACACTTCTGTAGCCGATATATACATATATATATATATATATATATATATATATATATATATATATATATATATATATATATATATACCATGTGAGTTCTTTGAGAGTTGCCATTTTTAGTACAGCCAAATTTGTATGATAGAAATGGTACCGGGCAAGGTTCTTTTCTTGAATGTAATAGAAATGGAACCAACCAGAACACTATCGGTTGAAGTAGCCTCATTTACATACGCATATTGTTACCACCTAATTGGTAAATTAACGAAAAATTCAAAAATTAATTTTATGTTGTCAATTAATGCATTAGATCAGTTTTATCGAAAAATTAATATATAGTGTCATTTAAAAATCTATAAGTTTGTACCATAGCTCGAAGCTATAAAGCTCCTGACAATAGCAATCGGTTGCTCCCGTCGGTATCTACAACTCTTATTTGAACAACTTTTCGATTAAATCAACGGTTTGGCTGTAATCAAAATGGCAACTCTCAAAAATCTCACACTATATATATATATATATATATATATATATATATATATATATATATACATATATATATATATATATATATATATATATATATATATATATATATATATATAGCGAAATTATACACGAAGTCAGTTAATTATAGTACTTCACTTCATTCGCTAAAGGACTTTAAATTAGCCATTTTCATATTTGAATGATAATTTTCGAGTGAAAATGATGTCCGGTTAAAAGAGGTTCCACTGTCATAAAGTGTTACAGTGGAAAAAATTTATTGTAACACTTTAAGGTCATAGTAAATTAAATGCCAAATCTCAAAAAGAGAGATCAATTTTATTTCTTGTTAAAAAAATTCCTGAAATTGGTACCGCACTACGGGCATTGGACCGCCGATCCAAAATCAAATTCAATGATACGTTCACTCCGGAAACCCGAAATCGCAAACACATCGGAATCCCGGACCTAACCTAACATAATTTTCAGCCCAGGAGGACGGAACCTAGAATCCGGGACCCGATACTCTGACCGCCGAAAATCTTAACCAGCACAAAGTCTAGGCAACGGATCCCGGACCTAATCTAATCTAAATTCCGACACCGGGGTCCAATTTCTTTTGATTGCTAAAATACTCAAACATCAACAACTCCGTGTACTGGACCCCAAACCTAACCTTACCTATCTTCCGGACACCGGGTTTCGGACCCCAGGATCCAGGATTAGCCTGTCTTATCACCGCAAACACTGAACTCTGCCAACTCCTGACTTAACCTAAATATTATGCTGGTGTGAGCGCTGGAAATTGGTATTTTATTGTTGATTATTTATGTGCACGGAATTTCGTCTTCTAAATCGTAACTTACAATTAGTCCCATCACTCCTGAAGTTTAATACGGCCTTTAAATATTTAAATTATATAGGTAGGTATTTTACAAAATTTTGAAAACCATTTAAAAATAAATGGCACACCATGTATATTACATACACTATATACCTATATATGTATTATACAATTATACTGTATATTATATTTATATATATAATAAATGAGTGATATAATGTAATGTGCGAATAATAAAGCCTAGTTTTGTACCGCAAATTTAAAACCATCGAGAGGAAACAGAGTTGAGAATTTTGCAAATTAAATCTTCTTAGAATTATGTAAGTAATATTTATGTGTAGACACTTTTATTTATTTGTGTATCTGCGTCGGTGTATTACATATAATATGTATGTATAATGCATGTACAATTCACGCCATCGAAGCTTGCAAACAAAAGAAAAACGTAAAAGTAAAGTATTGTAGCATTATGTGCGCGGGTACGTTTTATTGTATTTAAGGTGAATCGATCACTTGAAATTTTCCAAGTTTAAAATTTGACATTTTAGTATATTAGGGTAAAAGCCCCCTTTGTGGAACGGTATTTAATAGTGGAACAGTTTTGAGATCTAAATATTTGTTTCTTTAAATGCGAGGTGAATTTAAATTGAAAAACAATCATTCTATTAAGAATGATTGTTTGAAGGATAGAATAATTTTTGTTATCAGACGTTTCTTTCAGAAATAACTTCATTAATATGTAAATGTTCATAATTGGATACCGTTCCACAAAGGGGGCTTTTACCCTATAGAGAAAGATATGATGCATTCACTGACACTATTTTGAATAATTTCTGACGTGTAGTCTAGAAGAAATAAATTGTCAAATTTAGAATTTTTAACGTACGAGTAAATGCCAAAGAATGATTAGAGGTGAATCAGTGGTATGTATTAAGTAAGTTGTGTCATTAAAAACCAACTTTAAGATCTAAAAAAACTGAAAATTATTTTCTTTTATGTTTTTGAATCATTAAAAGACTATTTTATGTAATATTGGACGTTTAGTTATTGTAATAAATAAAAAAAAACTATAAAAAATATCATTTTATACTAATACATCCATAATATATTTGCGTACGTGTTAGTTATTATATGTGCGTACACATCACTACCAGAATCAAATTCATTACTTTTAAAATTATTAAAATTAGAAGATTGAACAATAATAAAATATTAATACTGTTACATGTATTATAAAATTTGACTTATTTTTTTACACATAAATTATATTTATTTATAGAGAAAAAAAAAGACTTAGTAATTCATTTGTCACAAATTTTTCAGTACTGATCGATTCACCTTAATATGTAAGTATTGTGAATTGAAACTCCTGGTAACGTGAACTGTATATTGTATTATATAGTTTAGTATATTTTACAGACAGGTATAACGTAAAAGCCCCCATTATGGAACGCGATCCAACACTAGAACAGTTTTGACATTTACATATTAATGAAGTTAATTCTGAAAGAAACGTCTGATAACAAAAATTATTATTAATAGAATGACTGTTTTCCAATTTAAATTAACCTCGCATTTAATGTTTCCTTACTTAATTAAAGAAATACATATATATATATATATATATATATATATATATATATATATATATATATATATATATATATATATATATATTAAACAGTTTTTGCTAAATGTGTCTCTTTTGCGTTTGATCAATGCTTATTTATAGAAACACATGTCTTATAAATTTCAACATTTTCCAGTTAATTTTCGAAGTTAGCGCAATAAAACTATACAAAGGAATTTTATTAGTCCAGTTAAGAGATTATAAGAGCTAAATCACCTTTTTATTTGGTTTAAATATAATTTATATAAATGTGTATTTCTATTCAGTACAGTATAACCTTTGTATGTAACTCAAATCATGTAAGTAAAAAATTATATAAAAATAATTATATAAAAAATAATAATAAAATAATATAATAATAAATATATATAAAATAATAATATAAATAATATAAAAATTTATATTATAAATAGTTTTAATTTCTTTTTGAGTCTAAAATATTTAATTACTGCTTTAAAATCGTAAAATTTTAGGGGAAAACCGATAGGAATTTTCACGGGAGTATTCCCATTTGGGTAATTATTGGGTATTTTCCGGGATATATACACCGGTCCCTCAATTTACGTGATTATCCGTTCCACGGGGATTCAGTTTACGCGGATAAAAATCGCGTAAATTGAATTCGTCATTATAAAAGGGAAAATTCTGGAAATAAAAGCTACTAACAATTTTAAAGAATTTTATAATACCAATTTATAACGAATATGTCGAAAATTACATACTAAAATTTTAAAAATATCGTTATGTTCGATATCGATAATTTTCGATAACGAAAAGTAGGTTTTTATAGTCCTAGTATGTTCAGTGTATCCATAACTTGCTTCGCTTAAGCCTTCAAAAATTTCGTTATTTTTGAGCTACGATGCACCATTTACAAGATATTTACAATCAAAACTTTACGTTTTCGAAAAGTATCGAAAACTAATTTTTTGGAAATATTCTATTGCTGACCAGATCAATGGGAGTAATGGAGCATAAATTAAACCATTATAATCAATTTATAACAATTTGTCAGTAAAACTAATTAAACATATTTAACTGAAAATATTATGTTACTCTTCTTTTCGTCTTACCTAGTTTATGTAATTATATAGTAACATTAGTTTAAAGATTATTTATTTACATTTAGCAAATATTCTTTATTAAGCAGTGGTTTTGATAGTTTAAATCCAAAATAATACGCTAAATAGTAAATTAAAATAAATTTCCACTTTTCGGGAATTTTCCCGGGAATTTACCCTGTTTTTAGCCACTTTGGGAATTTTCCCGGGAAAATTCCGGGTAGAATGCCATCTCTGTTCACTTTATACATATCAAAGTGAACTATATGTAGTTTACTATACCTGAAAAGATGGCAGAACATGTATGTGATGTATCTCATGTACGTTACATACGGGTTCTTTTTTAGGTGTCCGTGCTGATTTTTTAAAGGTGTTAATATATTCTGTCCGTTTTTTTTTTTTATAGATGTCAACAAATTATAAAACAAAAACATTAATAAATCAAAATTTTTGGGTTATATTTTCTTAAAAACATATCCACTGGATTAAATAAGCTTGGTTTCATGCTTATTTAGAAAAAAAATGGGTGTTTAATTTATTTATTAATTTTTAGAAGCCAGTTTAATGATACACCTAAAAATAATGTTCCGAAATAGGGGCTTTTACGTTAAATATGTATAGAGATTTTAGAGATTATGATGAAAACTTTTAATACAAGTTTTACACAATATCCGTATGGTATACAAATTAATATAATTTGAAAAGATCATCAGTTCTCGCATATTTACATTTAAAATTTCGTACAGTAATCAACAAAACTACTATGTAGTTAAAATCAGAAAAAAAAATGAAATTTTTTTTCTCTAAAAATAAGATCCTGAATACAGCTTCTATTCATCTGAAATTGGGGACAATAATCGATCAAGTGCGAATCGGGCTCGCGCAATTAGTGCTCCGTAGAGTGATATGTATATTTAAGTCTTATCCAAATTTTTTTGCGATAACTGAAAAATGCATTATTGTGTTTTCCTTTGTAATATAAAAAAAAAATTTATTGCAGTAACTATTAGGTATACTATCAAAAAAATCCATAGTTTTCCAGTAATTTTGTGACTCAATATCTACTAAGAGCTTAAAGGGGAGGAAACGATTATTAACAAAATTATAAACAAAATTTTTTATGACATTGTTCGAGCAACACTAGCGGAAATAATTAAAGGATCAAAAAATGATTTTTCAAATTCATGTAAAGTATGCAAAAAAAATTTTTTCTGAAAAAACAATGGCTAATCCTTGTAGAGAATTTATTCGAGTTTTTAAAACACCCGTTTAATTTTCTGTGCGATCATTGGTTGCTGAGATATCGATGGTCAAAGACGAAATGATCCTTTTCCATTCAAAGTCCGATATCTCAGCGAGAAGTGGTTGTATCAAAAGTCTATAAAAGAGCAAATTAAAGCTGAATGAACAAGTTATCCGGTCCATATCGTGGTTAAGTCCGAAAAAATTTTTTCAAGTCGGTGGACCAAAAAAAAAACCGAAACAATTTCGAAAAATTTTTTTTAGTGTATTTATTAGGATTGCGCCACACACGTTGCTTTGGAAATTTTTTTATAGCAATATCTCGAAACTAGAAACTTCCAGCTTTAAATTGCTTTGCTTACGACTCCGATACGACCATTTTTCACGAAGATACAGCCATTCGAAAAATCCCTAAAAATTTGGAATTTTTTTTTTGATCCTTTAATTATTTCCGCTAGTGTAGTTCTTTCAAATGATACCTCACACGATGTATTAATTAAAACGTTTTTTCTTTTTTGGACCAAACCGATTCCCCATTTTAATTCAATATAAATCTTTTTTGTAATTATTGACTGGTGATACATGTACGCGTCATCAAGACCTAACATTACGTTACATAGTTTTCGAGAAAAACGAGCCCTCATATTTTAATTGATTTTCCTTGTAAATGAATGTGAGATAATAATTTTTTTCTTATGTTTCAGGGCTGTTATGGCTGTACCTGTTATTATTTCAAGTGGATGCCAATTTAGAACCTGGGGTAATTACAATTTTTTTATTCGAATAAATAAAATAATACTTTAATTGAAAATTGTAACATAACAGCGAAATTTTGACAAATTTTATTTCAATATATCAAAAAGACAATTTTGGTATATTTAGAAAATGCAATTCTGTTTAATTGTAACAAGTCACACAAATTTTTCCTTTAATTATATCAATAATCTAATATTTTTCATGGTAGGTGTACTTCTGTTTATTTGAAAACTTTCTTCTAATCATGCACTAAAATACGTATTTATTTCAATATTTATACGAGGGAACTTCATGTAATTGGATAATAAAATTTATTTTATTAATTTAAGTGATTCAACAGAGTTTTGCGTTTCGGAAATAAACAGATGTTCGGGAATGAATTTAATTAATTGAACGATTAAAACTGAACTTGTGTACGCATATTATCGACATAAGTCTTTTTGCTACTGATTAGGAATTTACGAAACTATTGCTATTGTAGATAAACGTGGATATATTAAGAAAGTTCTCTTTTGTATTTACGATCGAATTATTAACTTTATTGCCTTTTGTTTGTATCGGTTTAATGAAGTAGAAAATAAATTAAGTAAATCATATTGTAAGGAAATATTTTGTTTATATACCTAGTCATGTGCACTGAATATTTTTTCGAATAGATTGAAATTCACTTATATGAAATCAATTTTAACCCATGGGCTCGAAATTTCCTTTTAACAAATTTCCATTATGAAAATTTTGCTATTACAGCAGGTATTATGGTGAGAGTCCGAGACCATGATAGAAATTTTTTCTGAGATCTCTGAAAGCCGAAGCTGACTCTCTAACGAAATGTCCACTCTCTTATGAAATTTTGTGGAAATATTGGAAATCTCAAACTCTTGAGGCCAATTGTTCTTCAACCATATACGTCCGATGCTAGAAATCGATCATTTTGGACATTTTTTGTTAAAATTTAAAAGTTTTCCGAATTCCTTTTTTACACCACTGTAAACAGCGGAAGCACTTGCATAGGATTTGGAGCCATTGTTCTATGCAAACTGATTTTCGAGTAAAATTAAAAAGGTTCATTTTTAAAAAAAATACCTACATATAAAAACATTTTGTAAATTTTAAGATCTTGTAAAACCATAAACCAAAGATAATTTAACCGTTTTGAGCCCAGTTTCGATATTACAAACTTAATGTCTCTACGGTTTACCGTCTTGGCCCGTTCGAGGTTCGACCTTTTAAAAATTTAGAATGCATTTGGGTTAAAAAAAATTACATATAATTTTTTCTCTTTCCATTATTTATAGGATAATCTTATACTAGTAAGACAAATTGGATATATTCTAAAAAAATTTAAAAAAATTCAGTTTACTTGAATATTTCATTTATCATTTCTAAATCATTTTTAAGTTAAAATTAATTAAAACAATTTTCAGAATAGCTATTTCTAAATTAATTAATAAATTATACATATATTATATCTTACACTAAGAGTTGTCAAAGAAATATTTTTTTTTTATTAATTAGGTAACATAATTAATGAGGTGAAATATTTTAAAACGAAACCCGTATGTTTAGATTCCATTCACTTTTATTAAAATTGTTTTTGAAATTATTTATAAAAAATTTTAAATGAAAAAAATTTTTGTTATTCGCGTTTTTGAGAATCCATTTTCAGACATTTTTCCTATTAATAGATTATTTATTTAACTGTGACGAAGAAATTATTTTTAAACAAACAGTAGGTAATTCAATATAACAGTTTTTATTGCTTGATGTTAATTGAATTTTAAATAGCGGTGAATTATTTGTTTTATTGGAATTCATAGAAAACGTATCCGTTATATATTTTTATATAAAACATGTAATTTTCACTTTTTTCAATTAAATAAAAGAAAAGAAAAAAGCGGTTAGATAAAATATTTTATTTTAAATATTTTATTTCCTCATTAGTAAATGTGGCTACGAGTAATATAGTAATAATTATTTAATTACAAACAATTGGCTTACCTAAGTATCAAATTAATAAGTTATTTTTTTATAATTGTTTTTTAAGGTGATTATGAACGGTTAATTATATCAGTACTTATCTGCTTGATTTTTGTTAATAATCCATTTTTGACAGTCTTTTAAATATGAAATAGAGAAAATAACTTTTATCTGGCATAGAACCATCTCACAATTATCAGCCTTGAAAGTGATTTGCTGAAATTTTTAATTTTACGTTTATCCTGGAATGTCCTGTATACAGTTGGACCAATGTTCATCGAACCTGGCTAAGAACCATTCCGAAATTATTAGGTATCAAACAAAAAAAATCTCGTTAAAATTGGTTAAGGTAGTTGGTCGATAAAACGATCTTTTCAAAGGATTTTAACGAAACTTCTCTAGATATTTATTTTAATTCAGTACCAATAATACGAGCCCTTACCGAAAAAAAAAATTGACCACCCCAATTTTGAGAAAAACGATTTTAAAGTTTTGTAATTTTAACACGGGCTCTTATTGGAAAATTCTATTTTTTTTGAATAAAATGAAAACGTGTCAAACGAATTTGATAAAAATTTAATATGTTATAAAATACAAAGTTACAAACCATATTTAATAAGAAATAAAAATTATTTTCCAGGCCGTTTTTAAATATAATTTATAAACATCATTTTACAACGTTTTTACAACGCTTTTTTAACAATATTTTTATATTGCTACAATATAAGCGCGCGGAAATTCAGAAAAACTAGTGGTATATAAAGATAATCACTGAAGAATATTAATATGTACATTATTTAATTTTTGATAAAAGAAAAAATTTTTTTGATTTACTTTTGTACCTGACTATCAGAGCAACTACATTAAGTCATTTTGGAAATAAACGGTAACAGATACACTAATGCGGCCCATACACGGTTCAACTTGTACTACCTGGTTGTACTACAAGTTGAACTGTTTGTCATACACTATTAAACTATTCATTCAACTTGTTGTCCAACTTCAGTTATTCACAATTTTTGAAAAAGAGAATTTCGTTAAAATTAAGGATAAAATTCTTGCCTTATTAGCAGTAATTGCAGAAAGTAGTAAAGAAAGCGTGAGTAAATGAAAAAAAATGAAAATGGAGCAAAGAGTGGTTGGGAAAAAAATTTTCTAATGAAAAACTATTAAAAAAATTAATGAATGTGAACCGATTATAAAAATTATATGCGAATGAACGAAGAAATTATTATTGATGTTTTAGCAAAAATAACACCTTTAATAAACAAAGAAGATACGTTTATGCGTGATGCAATTTGTGCAAAAACACGCTTGGGAATTACATTAAGGTTTCTTGCAACGGGAAATTCTTTTGTAGATTTAAAATTTTCAAGTGCGGTATCACCGCAAGCTATTGGAAATAACAAAGAAAATCAAATATTTAAACTTTCCAATTCTTACCGCTGTAAATATTTTGTTGATTTACACCCTTTACACCATATATGTACTGGTTTTGTTGTTCAACTACCCTATACACAGTACAACATGTTCATAGACCATTTGCTGCGCCCACGTAAAATCAAAATATTTTGATTTTACTTCAACCGTTTATGCAACCATCAAAATAGTTGACCAACTGCCCCACACACGATTCAACTTGTTGTACAACTCAACCAAGTTGTACAACAAGTTGAACCGTATATGGGCCGCACAACATACAAACTTCAATCATAGCAAAGGAAGGATATCGATAAGCTAAGTAAATTGACTCCATAATATGACAAAAAATTTAACTATATTTTTTTTTTATAGTAAAGTACAGGACACTAACTTAACGCTATAACAATTTAAAAGTAAAAGTGGCTACGTTTTCTTCTTACAAAAAAAGTCGACATACTGTGGTAAAAATGACTTTTTTTGGAAAAATATTCCCAATATATTGGGGTCAATTTTCTAAGCTTATCGATACTCCTACTTTATATATCTTGTAGCTACAATTTATTTTTGTTACGTACTGTAAAATAATCAGATACATTTCCATATTTTACCGATACTCCTTTTTTATTATTTTTTATAAAAATGTGAAGGTGAAAACCGCAAAGAGTGTTTTTAATATCCGTAATAAAAGAAATTCTATACTGTTGCTACTTAATAAAAATGAAATTAGAAAATAATAGTATAGCAGTCATTCAATTATCAGTACCTAAATAAATAACACCGTTATGTGTACATAGCCAGTGCCGTTTTATCCAATATGCACAATAAGCACTGTGTCAAGGATCTACGAAAGTCAAAAATTAGAATATATATTAAAAAAGAAAATTATGTATGTTAGTTTTTTTTTTTATACAGTTTTACCTAGGGCCTACGACGATTTTAAAGGGCTCTGGGAATTTTGCGCCTCTGTATCTCTGATGGGGCTGGTGATAAAAATTTGAAATTTGCACAACTTGTAGTGCTTTTGGAGTAGATTTATTAAAACAAAAAATCAATTTTACCTATATTGATCCTTTTCAAAACCCTCGAGTTTTATAAAGGATTTATGTACTTATGAGTTTTTTTGACAATTTATGTCAAACATTGGATGGGGGGGGGGGCGCCATTTTCAAGTATTGCCCCCATTCTAAAAAATCGTAGATCCGGGGCTGTTTGTAACGACTACTTACTAAACACGTCATACAATTAACATTAATTAATTAATAAAAAACATACATATATTTATTACAAATTTAGTTCTTCAATTCGGTATAAATTTTTTTACTATTGAATGTTACATGAGAAATTGATTGTATATCATTTGGGAAAGAAATGTATTAAAATTATATTATTAATTGAAATTAATTATATTCTGAAGACTGATTAATTCACCGTACTGATTAATTAAATCAATTCGATATGCATCTTATTTGAAGAAAGTCAAGGCTATTTAAAAACATTGTGACTTACATACATAAATTTGAATGTATGTTTTGTGTTTCTATATATGTATTTTTAACATTAATGATTTTATTATTATTATTATTTTTTATTTCCATTTATTTTAATCATGTTAACTAACGTGTAGTCCGGATAGCTATAAGTTACTGTGCTCTTGATATTTCTGCACGGAGATATGAATCTGTAAAATCAATTATGCAAGAATCAAGGTTGTTATATTAGCTTGTATGATTAATTGTGAGCGTTTACTAAATATTTCAAGGGACTAAAATGTTAATTATTGTTTTGAATATTTTTCAACACGTAAATGGTCATTTACGCTGTACAACTGCAAATGAAACCTGATTAATTGCGATACAATGTTTCGAAACCCAAAAAATTGGTTATTAGCTAATGGTGTAATAGTAGGGGAAGGTCGCCCAAAGCGGATACCCCTCTTAAAGCGGGTAAGCGCTTGTATATCGTTGTATCGAATGTTTTTGTCAGGTCGTGTGTATACCGAGATTAACCGAATATCAAACAATGTCAATCAGTTGCACTTGAACGCTTGTGTCGTTTAATGTCCTAGTTAAGCTTCATCAAATTTTTTTATTGATTTTGTTAAAAATTTTGACGAAAAATATTCTGTGACTACTCACAAACCTTTTTATTTGTAGTCTTTTTAGTATTACCATATTCATTACCAGATCCATCATCATTTGACTTTTAATGTAGAAAAAGGTATAGACATGTATCGGCTTTCATTTTGAAATTATTCTAAGTTAACAAAATTAAGTATTTTGGGCAAAGCGGATAAACAAAATAGAAGCATCTTAATGGAAAAAACTGTTGGAAGGGGAAAAAAATAAATAATCTTCTTTTTACGACGGAATGAGGGAAAAAGCTTAAAAAAAATATTTCTGCCTTGTTTGTGGTGATTTTGATGTGGAATCACCTGAAGTAATATATTCCAATATGGAGGTTGTAAAGAAAGTTACAGTTAATTGTTATAAATTGATTATTTTTGTCTTTTTTCAATTTTTTTATTTAATTATTGTTATTGTTAAGTTCTATATGATTAAGAAAGTTTATATGAAAAAATAATAACAGTATTTAAATTACCCGCTTTTCCCAAAGGGGGTTACCTGCTTTAGGATACCTATGCGGGCAAAGCGGGTTTTTGCAGAGGTTTTGTATTTTCTTTATTAAAAATAAAATATCGTATAAACATTTCTTAAGCGAAGTTTCATTTTAAAGTTCGATAACTATTCAATCTGATAATATAAAAAAGATCTGCTTATCGACGTCAAAAGTCATTTTTTTGGGCATTTAATCTTAGCTTACTCGCTTTGGGCGACCTTCCCCTACAATATTTAAATCATTCGGAAATTCTTATTTTAATCATTTTTTAATCCGATTTATTTTAATTTAAATACGATGTTACAAGAATAATATTCGTAGTCATTAAAAGTTTAAATATCATTCTTGGTCATCACAGCACACTGCAAGAGTCTGAACGAGCTCTTATCACATTTTGTCAATCTAATGATTATATTTTTAATGTCTATATTAATTATTTCGTCTGTGTTTGTTAATTTGATACAACAGCTGATCGAAACATTAAGATAATGAGCGAAAACACTGTCGAGATATGAGAAATTTGATACACGGCCATACCGTCACTCTGTAATATTAAAATTTAATATTACAACTTAGTTTTTTTTCCAGTTTTGCTCATAATGATATACATAGAGAAAATGTGCAGTTATTTGCCGTTGAAGATCAGTTTTAAAAGATAAGAATGGAATAAAAAATAAGGGAAAAGATTATAAATACAAGATATTTTTTTGGGTAATAGCTATAATAACAATATAATTTGTATTATAATACAATATTATGTAACAACGTTCATTTAGCTACATATTTTAATGGTACAAAATACAAATAAAATGATAATCATATGTACAGTGTGTTTTAGATGTTGTAAATCATAATTGAGTAATCATCTATATCTGTGTATAAACAAATAAAACACTGCAACAATACTGCTTTTATTACTGAAACTTTTATGATATGTTTCGATCAATATGATCATTGTTAAACAAGCTTATTTGAGGAAATTTTCCCAGTTTTCTCTCACATTAAATAATGTTTATGTCGCTTAAATGAATCATTCTGTAACGTAATAACTCCTATATTGGTTACAATAATTCCGGTTTGGTTGGGCCGGTGATTAACTATGTTGACATATGTGTCGCCTAGTATCAAAATCTGCTAAATGCACTTTTCGAATTTTTTGATTTTTTAGGGCCATTAATTTTTAAATGCAACAAGGCATATGTCCCTTAACATTTTTTGTTGTAATTTTAACTGCTTACTAAAGAAATCTACAACTGAAATATAACATAATTTTCAAATCCTGTTAAAATTACATTGAAAACTTGACAAATCCTGCTAAATACTTGTACATAACCTATATTTTAGATTTTAACTGTTCAAATTTTAATTTTTTCACTGACATGCGGGACGTATGAAGTATAAAATTATATTTTCACGTAAAATTTGTATTTTAGTATTTATCTAAAATTTTAAATAATGAAAACGTAGATGTAAATGAATTACTAGGTAAGCACTTTGGTTTTAAGTGACAAAATGAAAATTGTTTACAATAATACAAAACAAATTGTATTGTCTAACCCTGATACATCCAATATTGCTGAATCAAGTTTTTTTTAAAAAATTTCCCTTATAATTTCTGTTTTAAAACGCACTTTATATAAATGTTACTATCAAAACCTACTAAATTCAAATAATTTTGATTAAAAAAGGGGTATAACGATAATTTTGTTTTTTAATAATAGTACTAATCATCTTTTTTACCTTGTTAGTTAATTTAATTGTGACTTTTTAATCGAACAATTAATTTTGAATTGAGTTATGGTTTTTTGCGATTTCCCACGGTTTTTATAAAGTGGAATTAGTAGATTTTGATATTAGGCAACTCATATTTTACACACTGTTTTTGAAATTGAATAATATTATCTACGTTTTGTTTAAATTACCTCAATTAAAACAGAAATTTCAAAACTTTTTAGAGATTTCGTGGCGTTCGGTAAAAGAGTTTTGTGAATCCGAGATGAGAGCGATATGCGTCAAATATTTCACGTTTGCGTCTACGGTTGGGATATCTAACGAACAGTGGCGGCTCGGCAAATATTTTTATTTGGGCCTAAAGACAGGTTTATATTTATTGAAAAAGTTTTGGTACCTACTGAATAACATGGATACCTGCTCTTTTATTTTGCACATAGAAAGTACATTAGAAATATCGAAAATAAACAAAATTTATATTACTGTTTTCTGATACTTACCTTCAGGATTAATAACAGGTAAACATTCTATTAAAGAGCTCCCTGGTTAGTTTGATTATTCACTTGTAGGCTTAATTAGTAACTACGTAATTTGTTTTTGCAGTAATTTATTTAAAGTATTTATTGTAGGCGAATCACAAATAAAATAAATATGTTTCTCATTTTTGTGAGTTGAAAAATATAAATTAATTAGTTCAGAGTTATTGAATCATTCAAGCAGGATGTCAATAAAATATGTAATTAAGTTTAATTAAGTATTATGATGTTTATTATCTACCTATTATATAGTTTTATAATAATTTTTAATCACTGAAAAATTTTCCAAACATTTTCAAGTTTGCTCGATAAAAAAAGAAATTTTTTATTTTGTATTTTTCGATTACATTTCCGAGCACTAATTGACGTTCGGAATAATTCCGGTATTTTAAATATTAATACGGAATAAATACCGATATTGTAAAACGACACAGGCGAATATAGTTCCGAATGTCATCAGTATTGATCGAAAAGTTTGCGGGGCTGACAGTATTGTCTTTATTTTTTTAAGGTATTAAAAATTGTTTATTTTTTTTAGATAAAACATTTTCATGCGATTTTAGATATAAACAATAGATAATTATGGATACCTATATACGGGTATATCCTTTTATATCCGTATATCTTGAATATATTTTAGATCTGCCTGTATAAATTTCTTGTTACAACTTGTTGGTCGGACTTTAATTTTTTGTATTATGTAACGTATTTTCTGGTATTACAAATAAATGATTTATATGTATCATTTTTTCTTCCAGTAAAATGTGAGAGAGACACCACATTGTTTTGTTTTCATAAAATTTTTTTTTTTTTTAAATGACAGGTTATTTTTTTATTAACAAGTTTTAAGTTACAGTCAGTCAAATTTTCAACAATTTTAATTTAAAAAAAGTTAAATTTTTTGTACTTTTTTAAAATAACGCTTTTTTGTAACTTTAAACTAATTTTTATTAACAGCTGATGGTTAATAGAGAATATACCGATACAATTTAAAAAAAATGTATTTACACCTATTTGTTAACGTTTCAAGTTTTGAAAATATAAGTACGGTCCTGTCAGCACCGCAAGATTTCGAACATTAGTCATCAGTTCATCGATAGCTTACTTATAGATCCACTATTAATATTATCAGATATTTCAAATTAAAAGCTAGAGTATTTTAAAAGAGCAAATGAAATTTGGATTATCTTATGTCCGCATTCATGTGAAGAGCGGAAATTATTCTTTAAAGATTAAAAATTAATATAGAAAGTATAAAACATTCTATAGAAATGTTCGACCTTTTACAAGCAAGTAATATTGGTTCAATAAACCAAAATTTTATTATATAACTAAATATTGACCATTCTGAATACACTAAAGATTGTAATAATCAAAACTGAATTTTATCTAAATTTTTTATTACTAATTTTATGGTTAATAGTGTAATATTAGTATTAACAATCACAATAACATTGTCGATATGATCATTAGTTAATTTTTTTTGACATTTTAAATTTTTTCCCAAAACATTAAAATATTTTAAATACAATAAAAAAAATAACTAAATGTCACGCATTTATTAATAATTTTTTTGTGTTGGAAGCCGATCATTAGTAATAAAAAAATTGTTTAAGAGAAATGAAAGTAACGAAAAAAAATGTATTAAAAATTTTAAATAATTGAAATATCTTAACTGAATGTTTGAAATATTTTGTGTATTTTATTGCCTTCACACAAAACCGGTAAAGAATATTCAGAAACGTTATTAAAATATTTTTTCTTTTCCTAATCATTCCATGTAAAAATGTTTCATTATTATATGTAATAAAGCTTTCTTCATGGGTAAATTCATTCAAATTAATTTCTTACATAACTCAAAACGCTCGACACGTCACGATTTCCACATAGAAGTTGCTTTTCTAAACAAGATAAAACATTAATTTACACATGAGAACATTTTATTCCATTTTTATAATATTACAAAAATTGTGATAAATACCTATGTAAAAAATATACCTATATTCTTATGCAATGTACTCATTAAATGCTTCTTAAAAACAATCAATAGGTAACTGTATCGCAAATTAATATTCAAATTTCTTACTTTTTCCTACTTTTCTTTTGCATTATGTACTCTGATATATAAAAAGAGATAGTATAAAAACAGTTTTTTGCTGTGTATAAAAATAAATAGTACATATCGGTAAATTACCCCGGGTGACCCTATTAATGAATATAGCCGACTTTTGTTCAGTCCGCTTACAGGGCTGTAGGAGAATATAATTCTAAGAATTCCTGTACCCCCACTCTGCTTAGTAATCAACCGCGATAACTCGCACTTCCTCTACTTTCCAAGCGTGTGAGTGTGTAGTTATTTATAATCAAACTAGCTGACCCGGCCACGCGTTGCTGTGGCTCAGTAGTTATAATTGATTTGAATTAATGTTTTCTTATCACTTCAAACGATACACTGCACAATTATAACACAATACACAGTATAATTATAAAAATCAATGACATCGTGAACATAAAGAAATATGACGTGAAATAGAATGTATAACCTAGAAATCGAAACACAGCGACATCTACCGAGTGTCTACACAACCTAGATGTCAAACGATGTTAGATTAAAAAATCTTCCCCACCACAGGTCACAGAAGGAATCCAATAGGGATTCCAAGAAATGCTTACTTCGAAGCGCTAATTATAGGTAAAATTTATAGATCAATTCAATCATACATTCCAAAATTCTGTGCAAAATCAATTATTTATAGCACTAGACCCTGTTCGCCTAATAACTCTAAAATAACTATCTTCATATTTTATTAGCATGGCTAATTTCCGTACCGTAAGAACTTACTGTAAGAAACTATACCAACAGTTTTAGAATTGTTTTTATTTTAGGTCCTTCAAGTCACCAAGGCCATGGAAAACCATTTTAGCGCCACTTCCATCTTTCACAGAGATCTCAACAGCACTTAAGTAAAAATTGTCAAATTTCTTTAGCTTTCTAATTTTCGGCCTATTTGGTTTAACTGGCGGACAATGTGACCACACGTTCATTTAAATTTGATATTCTGAAATTTTGTACAAAATCAGTTCCTTATGTGCTTCGCTTCGCTCGCTCGACGACTCTAAAGTATTATTCATATTTTTATATTTTCAATTGATGATAACTGGACAATCCAGTTGTTTATTTCTTTATAGGATACAAATAATATTTTGCACAGTAGATAAGTTATTTTATAGTAGCCGTAGGTAAAAATATTATTGGTGGTATCTATAAAAATACTTATTAATACTTACAAAAATTCCAAAATTATTTTTCTCCAAATGCTTAGCAACAAATTAATTTGCATGATTTTTTTATAATTTTTTCGATTATCTGTATGCAGTTATAAAAAATGGATAATTTTCGGCTTTTCGTAAATTTCTACGGTTAGACTAAAAATTTTGCGATAAAAACTATCCGATCTTTTAAGTTGGACCAAATTACAGATAGTTACCAAATTTGATCAAAATTTGTTCAGTAGTTTCGCAGTTTATCCTAGCCGTAAATTGTGACATGAGATTTATATATATATATATATATAGATAGCTCGGACGTTTAGTGCAGTATTACCATTCGTTAGAAACGGCACAAAATCTATCTATTTTTAATAAATATACATTTAATGATACATGATGATTTATGAGTTGCACTATTAAACATCAACTTCAATGTTCCGGTCTTATAACTAAAGTTCGAAATCTTGCGGTGCTGACAGGACCGTACTTATATTTTTAAAACTTAAAACATTAAAAAGTCGGGATAAATACATTTTAAAAAAAAAAATTGTATCGGTATATCCTCTATTAACCATCAGCTGTTAATAAAAATTAGTTTCAAGTTACAAAAAAGCATTATTTTAAAAAAGTACAAATATTTTAACTTTTTTTAAAATTAAAATTGTTGAAAATTTGACTGACTGACTGTAACTTAAAACTTGTTAATAAAAAAATAAGCTGTCATTTAAAAAAAGATTTTTAGGAAAACAAAATAATGTGTTGTCTCTCTCACATTTTACTGGAAGAAAAAAGACAATTGATACACCTAAATCATTTACTTATAACATCAAAACATACCTTACACAATACATAAAATTAAAATCGGACCAAGCAAGTTGTGACAACAAATGTATACACGCATATCTAAAATCGAATCAAAATGTTTTATCTAAAAAAAAAATAAACAATTTTTAATACCTTAAAAAAATAAAGACAATACTGTCAGCCCCGCAACCTCTTCGATCACTACTTATAACGAAAGACTGAAATGAATTTTTTTGGTCATGGAGGGGAAATGTTTACAATAGAAATATAAATCGGAGGACTCATAACGGGAGTCGGCTGTATAAACGTTTTTAACTTACGTTGAAATTGACGCGGGTGTAGTACCTAAGTATATAATCGTGTTTGAAATTTATACAAAATGGATTTCTTTTATACGTGATTGTTACATAACAAGTCATATCAAATGGTAAAGTCCACCATAAAGGAAGAAATGTGTGTACAATTAATTAAAAACCAATTTGAAATAACACGGTAAAATTTAATAGGCTATGTAGTTTGCAAATACATATAGGTATATAGGTACATTAGATATAATTATTATTATCGTAAATGCATGAGTAGCATTAAGTAACGAACAAACGAAATTGTATTTATATGTGCAATTTAGTGGGTGAGTTTATAAAATGGTCCAGCATTTTTAGAATTAGTGCGTATGTACAGACTAATACGATATAAAAAACCATATAAAAAAATTGTTTAGAAAAAAAATTCAAAAAGTTCATAAATAGCTATAAAAAGTATATGTAGTTCGCTCCAGATTATAAAACGAAAAATCTTTTTTATGCGATGGATCGGAACCGCATAAAAAAAGTTTCATAAAAAATACAAAATTCAAAACATGGGAACATTTTATTTCATTTTGTACATACATAATTATGTAAAGAAACTTGATGATATAATAATTTACATTCTTATGCAATGCACTGATTAATTAAATGCTTAAAAACAGTTAATAAATAAATTTATCGTAAATGAATGTTCAAATTTCTAACTTTTTTTTATTTTTCTCATTATGCATTAGTACCTAGTATAAAAACAGTTTTTACTCTTTGTATGAAAGCGAAAAGAAGGCTTCGCGGCAATTAAATATTTAGTAGAAATCTTGAATTACCTATGTCAACTGAACATCCTATATTTTATTTTGAAATGTTATTTAATTATACATAATAGTATTATAATCTTCATATTCATTTGGTGCTTCAGTTAATATTATTTAAATGCACTGTCATTATTTATAATAATTATTTCGAAAAGGTTAACATCTATTGGATAATATTACTTGTAGAACGGGATATATGCAAACATGAAAACTATTTATTTTAGGATTTTTTTTCATATTTCGTACAAAGGCCCTTTGTAACTAAAAAAAAATTAAGAAGTAAAAAAACAAACTAATTTTATAAAAAAATTTTTTTTCTTAAATTAAGCAGCTGAACTTTAACTGAACTTTAACTGGGAAACAAGTGTTCTCAACCACTTCGTGAAAAGCCAAGTATGTTTCTTTTTCTATTTTAGAATATGAATTTAAATATATTATTTTACATATGCATTTATTTTAACAAGTTAATTACAAAATATTATATTATGTACGAATATTTCTTATATTTCCCCGTGATAAGATATGTTTGTGGGAATAAGAATATGTAAAACATGTATTATTAGCAATTATGTAAATAAAATCAATAAATAATTTTAATTAAATTTAATTTACAATAAATTTATAGCAAAATATTTTACTTATACGTATACAAGTTTTATAAAAATACTTATGTTCTTTGACCATATTTTTACATGAATCTTAAAATTATCCTATTAGATTCAGATGCGTAAATACTAAGAAAAATTTATCGAAATATTTTTGCGGTATATTTTTGTTAGATCAAGGAAATTTCTTTCATTGTATTTTGAAACCTTTCGATTTATTGTTGTACTCGAATTTATATGAACTGAAAATGATTCATGCATAAAGAATGTAGATAAATTTATGTATCAGACAACCTCGTAATGTAGCCATCTCTCACAAGATCTACTATCTAATATATTTAAAAAGGATAGTTAGAAATTATAATAACTTTTATACGTTAAAAAATTTTATTTTTACATTCTTAAGGTATGAGTCATTTTCATTTAATATAAATTTACCTATATTTTCTAAATTAAATAAAATGATTTCTAAAAGATTAATATTTAATATTTAACAAAAAAAAAAAAGAGATTGTAAAATATTTTATTGATCAGAAATCTTAGATTTTTACTAATAACAAATATATCACCAAAAAAAGATTAACGTATTGAAAAAAATTGAACAATTGCGTGTTACACAAGCATTAAGTCAGGATTTCGTAATTCAGTGTTCAGGAAAAAATATTTCTTGCTTTTATTTAATATTATTAGGTTGGTTAGAAAGTCTTTATCGAAAACTTTCTTAAACTTTATAGAAAATTATAAAGGTTCCGAAGAATTTTGGAAGGGCGGAATTCATTCCCTATATTGGATTGTTGGCGACAAGTAAAGCCGGGTCTACATATAACGAACGAACGCGAACGAACGTGAACGAACATGATCAAACAAAAACAAACACAAACGAACGCGAATGAGCAGTTAACGTCAATTCGTTGATGTTCGTTTACGTCCCGACTACACAATAATTTTTTAAATAAGTTTAATAAATTTTGAAGCGGAAAGTTATCGCCACCTTATGACGCCAATTTTATCATGCCATCTTTAAAAACCAACGAATCAAAACGATGTTGGTAGATGGTTTTGTTGCATAAAAGCAAAACTCATTATAATGCCTCTAATTTACTAACTGATTTAATTTGTGAAAATTCCTAACTTTTGGGAATTTTTACAAGACCGTCACTATCAGATTTCGAAAAGTTAAATGAAATAGTTGGACCAAAAATATTTAAACAAAATATTTATAATATATACTTATTATCGGAGAGCAATTCCTGTTAAAGAAAGACTTCAGTGTTATTACACATTGCAATTTCTGTTAATCAAATTTCCCTCCAAAGATTCCCACGTCATTTCTTTTTCTGGTAATTTTGTAAAAATTATCTAAAACATTCCACAACATCGGAATAAAATTTCAAATCTTATCAACTTTAAATTGTTAACTGATTTTATTTTAAACTGAATGTCTTAATTTATTGTTAGAATAATTTTTAATCGTCCACATCTGACAGACACAAACAAACACGAACGAATCTTTTTCTTTGATGTACCGACAACAAATGGAAAACATTCGTGAGTGTTCGAAACTGTTCGTTCGCGTTTGCTCGCTTTCATGACTACGTCTACATTTGTTCGTTTACGTTTGTTCGCATTCGTTCGTTATATGTAGACCCGGCTTTATAGATAAAGGTGGTGCATATGTTACAGACTAGTACCTAAGGCCTCATTCGCACGAGAGCTTTATCAACGTCCGTTAAAAAAACCTTGAAATGAAACAGACGGGTATTCAAGTATTTATTCATACGCCAGCGCTTTTAAAACGCGCCGTTTTTTTATCGAGCTGTGTTCTATTTTAAGCGCTGGGCGGTGAGCGTTATGTTGAATGTACCTTACGGAATTTCTGGCTTCTGTTCAGATGAGAGCTAAAAAAGCGCCAGCACTTCATCAGATCGTGTATATTTGTACATGCCCACTATTTGTATCTTTTTTATCTGTGTTTAAGACAAGGTTATTACGCCCTGTCAGTGGTATGGGCTGCAGATCCTAAAGAGTTGATTACAGAGGTCGAATCTCGGCCTTTGCTATATGCAAAATTATTGCCAGAGTATGCCAATAAATCAATGAAAAATGATGTCTGGGAAGAAATAACTAAGAAATTATCAGAGTTATTTGGAGCCCCACTATTTCCAACAGTTTGTCGAATGTACTTATAGACATTCGAAAATCATTAAAAAATTTATCAGGCCACTGTCTCAAATCTTCGTAAAATATCACAAATTGTCCTTTTAAATATCGCTTGTCATTTAGGGCATACACCGACAATGCCTTTTGTTTCTTTTTTCGCCTTCTTGCAACAGAAATTCCTATTGCTAGTAATTTATTTGAATTCATTTTATGTTCTATTGCAGCGAGAAACGAGATAAAAGTGATTTTAGAGCGCTCATTTGAACAGACATATTGAAAAAGTTTTAAAAGCGCCAACGTCGTGTTTTAACGCAACGCTTTTTTAACTCTCGTGCGAATGGGGCCTAATGTAACTTTCTGTATTTTTGTATTAAATAAAACTATGGCAACGATAAAGACTTTCTGGCCAACCTTAAAATTAGTCCTTAATTTGTTAATAAAATGATGGGTTTAAACCTCTTATTTTCTATGTAAGTAAAAAAAGATTTCAATATAGTCGTCTCTTAAATTGCATAAGGTCCGACAGTGACTATTACAAAGTGATCAAGTGCAGACAGACCACCTAATATGATAACAGAAATGACGAATTCATAAGAATTTCGTTGTTAGAACAATTAAGAATTATTTTACTTTGTAATTTTTTTTTTTACGTTTAAAAGCGTCGTCTTATAAAAATTTGTGAAATTAATAAAAATAAACATATTTAATTGTTAGACAACGGCTTTTTAAAACATAAATAATTACTACTGATGTAATCATTTCAATAACAAAATAAAAATAGATATGTACTGGCAATTAATTAACAGTTACTAAAAAAAAATTCTTGAATGAAGCTCTTTACAGCGGCTACAAATAAACTCTACTTTGCACCTTAAGCCCGCACTACACTACATGTGAAATGGCCTGAAGTTGGCCAAGTACGAAAGTGTCACTTCGTACTTTCTCGTTTCACCTCATCGGTCAACTTCCATTCCGTGTCAGTTTTTTGCCTAAATCAAAGCACGAAGCGACTCACTACATTACACGGCCTACTTTGCTTATTCAGCGAGTACATTGGCGGGGAACTTCGTACGAGAGTGTAGAGGAGGCATTATAATAATACCAAACCAGAATATTGGACAGTTAATTCAAGGACAAAATAATAGAATTATATGTATAAATAACAGTTATTTATACAGACATAATATATACACTTGCGATATGCGTATATTATACAGCCATTACAGGTTATGTTACGTTTGATTACGTCACATGTAAAGTTCATGGTTGATTGTCATTTATTTAAATAATAAATAATGGGTACCTATGTATGTATTGTGAAGTGAAGAGTTGAATTGAGTGTGGTTAGATGCATTTGTAGACGACATTTATATGTCAAGTGTCCTCAAACGCCGATTATATTTGTACCGACAGTGCCTGCACTCGGCAGTACCGACAGTATCGACAATCGATCTAATTTAGTACAAGACAGATTTATTATACATATGCACTACTATAATGCAGAAATTTTCATCAAAAAAAAAAAAAAGGAGTTCGTTTGTTTTGACCGATTCCGACCACTTTAGTGGCTATTTTATGTATTTATCATCCTTTCTTGGAGTTCCGTACCTTAAAAAAAATTACTGCCCATTTGTCACAGAGGTTTTTCTCGAAAACTATGCAACGCAGAAATGTGAACTTTAGCAAATTGTTACAATTGTTACGTCGTGATGACGCACATACGCAAAAATACTCTTTTCTACTCCTGTTGAACAACATGCTCATAGTCATCTATATATATATATATATATATATATATATATATATATATATATATATATATATATATATATATATATAAATGCGAAATACCACTCACTCACTCACTCACTCACCTATCAAGAAATCTCCAAAACTACAATACCTACAAACTTGAAATTTGGTATGTAGGTCCCTATTGGGTCGTAGGCACTCGCTAAGAAAGGGTTTTGCAAAATTTTTTGTCTAACCGTCGAAATTTACGAAAAACCGTAACATATTAATTTTTTATAACTGTATATAGCAATCTGTGGCCAATTTATCAAAAAATCATAAAAATTTTAAACAGTTGCTAAGTAATTGCAGAAAAATAATTTTTGTAATTTTAACCTAATAGCTAAGGTTATTACATATTGTAAATAGATAAGGTTTTTATTTAATACATATTGTGTCTTACTGACGTTCTTAACTTGAATCTTTGTGATCTAAATTTATTCAAATTTAATTAATTATTTGCTATTATTGGTTCTTTTACTGTTACCAATACAGTGTAAGATTGATGCCTACTTTTTTAATATTAAACTATAATAGTAAATGTGTTTTACAATTTTTTAAAATACATCAACAGATAAAATTAGAACATATCATTAAGCGAAACCTGATGATGATGAGATTGTCGTATTGTCTCTATCGTATGTCAAATTAAGAAGATATAAAAACTGCATTCCGGTACCGAGGAAGCAATTACAAAACAAAAAAGGATATTTAGTTAAGTATCAAAACTTTAGTTAAGAAATAGTATTGTTCAGTAGCAATTCTTAAATAATTTTTTTTTGTTATTAAAATAAAACTTTTTAACTCTTTAAATTCTGAATAAGGTAGCCATTTTTCAATTGGAAATAGTTATTCCTATTGTCAGTTATGGAAGAGGAAATTATTATAGTCAACCAAACACAAACCCATTACCGAATAATAAAAATTCCTGGCGATGGCGCCTGCCTATTTTCATCCCTTTCCTATTTGATGTACGGTCATGCTTTAATAGCTACTCAAATTCGTGCTAACATTGTTAGTTATGTGTCAAATAACTGAGAAAGATTTAGACTTTTTACTCAGGAGCAATCGGGATCTCCGTATATTATACAAAACGTCGGTACGTCACCGAAATGTCTAGACCTCACACATATGGTACTACTTGCGAACTTAAGGCGGCGGGGGAGATATTCCCTTATGAGTTTCAAGTGTTTCAGGGTGACATTCTTCTTGCTACCTTTGGGAAGCACTACAAGGAGTTAAACGAATCCAATTCACAGGAGATTTTAATGCAGGACATTTTGATGTTTTAGTTCCGTTGGCTGAATCCACAAATCCTGGTATCTATATAATAAAATCGAAATATGGACTGTATTTTTCCGTTCCTTGTCATGGAAAAATTTTGAATTTGGGCAAATTTTTATAACAAAAGGTATTTTTCTAACGTTTCTGGCATCCGACGTGTTTAGCTTAATAACTCACCCAAGATTTTTTAACTTTCAACGTTTTCACCAAATTTCGTAAAAATAGGATGTTTCGTTCAAAAGTTGCATCATATTCGGTTCCTAGGGACCTCAAAATAAATTTCTATCATAGTTCCGAATTCAAGTCGCGCCATAAAAGTGGTTGTAATAGGTGAATTTTCGATTCGAAAATTCACTAAAAAAAAGAAATATTGAGAACTATAATTCAAAAATTAATAAGAAGGTTTTGCTATAACATAATATAGGAACATGTATATTTATTTTTAGATTAAATTACCTACTAATTAAACTACATCTAACGCATCAATATTTAATGTGAGAGTATTGTTTATTAGCACAAAGTACAAACGTTGTTAAATCTTGGGGGTAATGGGGAAAATGCCACTTATAATTCTTTTTCGACCGTTACCCTGTTTCTAAATTTGGTTTTCATTGCAGCTAGTGCTGAAAATCCCGTTTGTAGTACAAATAGGACGTTACAAATGGCGGAAAGTCAATGGTGGTGCTTTACAATGCAAAAATTCAAACTCTCAAATGCATGTATAAAAACGTAAACAAAAATAAAAATTAACATTAATTCATGGAACACAAATTGCATGAATTATGAAGGAGGTGAAGAAAAAAATTTTTTTACTGAAAATGTCTTCCACTTCTTTTATTTTAGTAGTCAAATTAAGAAAAAAAATTTAAGTCTTATTGTTTAGAAATTACTTAACGAAGCCATATATGGCTTCGTATACATTCTAATTTGTATGCAATTTTATTTGCCATTGTAACACAAATGAACTTGACACTTTCCACATTTGGCGAATGAACGGAATTTTGAGCAGTTTTGACATAATTGTCAATTTAGTTTTGGCCCTTCGGGGAAATGGTCACCTTATCTGATCGCACAGACTTCAAAGGGAGGTCTTGATGCCTAGTTGGAGTTTTTCGTGCTTTTTTAATGAGTATAGGTGAGTCGGACAAGCTAGATGGAGTACCTTTTCGGCTTGTTGCAGTACATTTTCTGGCCACCAAAGTTGATGGACTGCCATCACTAGGAATAGAACTGACATGCTGAGATGTACCACCAAAGCGATACGAAGCTATATATGCCCAATAATAATTTGGATTAAACGCATACGAAGCCAAATATGGCAACTTCAAAATAAGCCCTAAAAATCGAAGGAAACAAGAAAACACACACGAATCACAACTATTCCATGTTCTTAAATATATAAAGAGTGTGTTTTGAAAATTTTTGATTTTAGTACTTACCGTTTTATTGTTTAATTTTCACAAATAAAATTAGCACCAATTAATTGCACTGTAACGGTCGGACACTCTGAACATAACTTCAAATAATTTGACAACCCGCACTTATCAAAGACAACAAAAATTACGTTCCGTTACTCGAAGGAGTATAAAGTTAGGATTTAACATTAGTTTCAAAAAAAAAAAATTTTAATATGCTGAAAAAAAAATAGTAAAACTTAGAATCCATATATGGCTTTGTATGCGATAAGGGGTTAATTTATTGCCACGCTTTACGATGTGAAGTTTTGTTCATTTATAAATATGATAATTATCTGGATTAATTATTATTAAAAAAATTTTGGCGCCTCCCCGGGGGTGCGCGTCTCCCAGTTTGGAAACCGCTGCAATAAACACTAACAAGAATTGTTTTTTTTTGTGTAACAAATCACTCGGAAAAATATAATTAAAATACTTTCACACACCACTTATTTATTGCCACTGTTCAATTTAGTGGGATTAACACTAGTGTTTCATTTTCTCAAATTCCATACTATACGAATAAATACCAAATGAAATGGTGTATGGCGTATTCATACGCTTTTATTATACATATTTTCATCTATGAAGTATACTTTTTTGCTAGCAGTAGGATACTTCAATGAAGGAAAAGGTACAAATAAAATTGCTGAAGTAGGTATAATATAAATTACTATGGGATTTATTTCGTTTTTAATTATCATTCTTAATCCATACCTAGGTATCTAATACCTCGCAAACTAGGAAAATTTATGAATAGTAACTAACGTATACAGTTAGACCAGTGTTTTCCAAAGTGTGGTCCGCGAACCACCGATGATCCGTAACAGATAAACAGGTGGTCCGCGGCACGGTTACATTTTATTACTAATTTCTGTATTTGTACATAGTATAGTTTGGTCTTGGGGTATAAAAGATTCGAAGCCACTGAAATAGACAGAATATTGAATATAAGGCGAGGGAGCCAGAAATGGTCATTTAATAATGTAGGTATAATTGAATTATTTTTTGTAAGAAAATTTGCATAAAATTTTAATTATCGAGCAGCATTTCCACCATCAAAAAGTGTTCAACCTTTTATTCAACTTATAGATTATATATACTAATATGGCGAAAAGTGTTTTTGCTTTAATTCTGTTTATTGAAGTGCTTTTGGATACATAATAATTTTTGCATTTTCGTTTGGTGTGTACGCGAACAAGTTAGAAGATTTTCCAACACGTCAGCAAGCCACATGTAGCTACAGAAGCATGGGTTTTTCAAATTTGGTCCAAATACTTGCAACAATTATTGTATATGTGCTTTGTTGATGGTCATTGAAAATGCTAGCCGCACTAAAAACTGCAAATGGTTGACAGATTTTGTGAAATATATATATATATATATATATATATATATATATATATATATATATATATATATATATATATATATATATATACAGTGTGGTCCAGAATTATGTACCGTAATTGCTGGAGCTAATATTTCCAAAACTAAATAATAAGGGAGATAAAGCAGAGGGGTAAAATGTAGAGGGGTGGAACGAAACTGACTTCTTTTTTTTTTAAATTTTTTAGGCGCTTTTGATTACTGGATTCATATTTTAGGAGCGCGTATGAACATTAAGATAATTAAATTTATGTTATCGATTATTCGATCCCTTATGATTAGGGGATAATTTGGAAATAGATACTTCTACTTTAAATTACTCGAAAACGGTAACATTTATCGAAATGTAACAAGTATACCTTTTTTGCGCGAAATTTTCTGAGAAATTATATTATCAGAGATTTTGTTTAAATAACTGCAAATTAAAAAAGAAAAGATGTGATAACTCACACCTACCACCCAAAACCACCCCTTAGTCATGAGTGGTTGTATAAGTGTTGACCTAAATTTAGTCCTTTTAATGCAAAATAAATACCCCTAAAATATCAATCCGTTATTCAAAAGCATTTGGAAAACATTTAAGAAATAATGGTTTTCGTTTCACTCCTTTACAGAGTTGTATCTCCCTTATTATAGAGTTTTGAAAAAAAGTGTATATGAAAAGGTACCATTATTTTTGAACGTACTATGAGCTCTACCAATTACGGTACATAATTCTGGACGACCTTATATATATATATATATATATATATATATATATATATATATATATATATATATATATATATATATATATCTGTGGCGATGACTCGCGCGCCACCTATTGTAAAATGGTTGCACTAATCCAGAAACCTTAACAGGCGTGCGCGTAGCGCCCGGGGTATATACAAATTCATATTCATTTACTCACATAAACATTCAACTGTTTTTATGTAAATGTAAAAACACGTTGAATTGATAGAGTAGTATTTATTTTTTTTTATAACCCCCACTTCTAGAGTTCAATATTCGAGCCTTGTGTGGCGGGCGTAAAGAGCCGTATTCACATCATGGTAAAACAAACGATAGTAAGTGTGCGTGAAAGTACAATGTCGTGCGTAAAAATAGCTGACCGTGCGAGAAAATAATGATATTCATTTGTCAATGATATAATCATATTCAAATTAAACATAGAATAATAAAAGCAAAAATGATCTACAAATATCGCTCCATTATTGCAATAGTCGGTTATCTGGGCAAAATTACGTTTTTGAGTTATCTACATCATTCGAAAGAGGAAAAGCGTACCTTTCAGATGCTACAATCAGTTAAGCTCTAAGCTTAATATTTTTGCTAATATAATCGATATCCTTGTATGACAATTTTAATAAATTTAAATTTTAATTGTTGCAAGACTAAGGTATATCGATATAACCGTACTGTTGAAGCGTCAAATTCAATTTATTTTTACTACAATACTAGGTTATTGCATTTTATCCGAGTATTAAAGCAAAAAAAAATTTAGAAAATTTTACAGATTAGACAACATAACCGAATTTTAAAATTTTAACGTCTTCTAATGATTTAGTTTCTGTAGGTTATTGTGTTTTTTAAATAAATGTTTAAGTTTAACTGATTTTTTTATTACGTGGTGTTGACATTAGTAACAATAAGAAATTCGTTATGTCAAATCAAACAAGGAAAATATTAGCAATGTAGTAGATGTATTACAAAATGCATCGTTTTATGATTAGTATAATGTTATTGAATCAATTTTTTAATTATGTTAGTAGAATTTTACTACGTTTTAACTATACTGCCCGGATGTCCAAGAAAAATCATAATAGGAGAATACCGGCTCTCAAACTTTATCTTTGCTGTCCTGTAAAATTTGTAAAATTGTCGCTATTTTAAGTTCTTTCTTTTTAGGTTTTAATTAGTGATAAGTTTGTTAACTTTTTTTTTGGTATTTTTATGTTGAATAAAATGGTTTTATTTCAATTAATAATGGTTTTCATTTTTAAAATTGGGTTATTTTTACCATCGTAGTAATTTTATTCAAAATATTTTTATGCAATAGTCAGTTATCTAGGAAAATTTGAAAATTTGGGCCGACAAAATAAAATAGTTCTTTTAATTTTTATAGCATTATTTAATATCGTGTTTAAAGAGTTTTCTGTCAAAATTGCATTAATATTGGATTTCAAATAACTCTCAAAAGACAATAAATATATTCTAAAAAACTTTAAACTTGAATATCTCAAAAGTTGGTATTTCCCAGATAACCGACTATTGCAATAATGGAGCGATATATAAAAAATTTTTTTTTCGTATATAACCTTATTATAAAATAAAATTAACCCTACTATTTTCTAAAATTGTTTAGAAATAATTAATTTTTTTTTCTCTATTAAACTTAAGAAGCCGTCGTTATAAAAAATTATGTTCGATACGTACGCTTAAAGTGAGGTATTATCCAGTAGGCTTAAATTGAGGCACTCGCTAAAAAGGGACTGACGTATACACAACGATATCTCATGCGTCTACCCCCACGAGGCGTCAGGCGAGTGGGGGTACCCAGCGCACTCGATCTCGTTATGTATGCGTCAGTCCCTTAGACTCGTACCCCAATTTAACCCTACTAGAAAACCCTTCTTTACGCATACGTATCGAAAATAACTATTTTGAAATTTTAGTCCTTATAAATTTTTAATTCATTCACCTACAATGTAATCTTTTTACTCTAAAATATCAGGTGTCGCCAGCATTGGTATTTAATTTCTGATAATTTTGTTGCTACATTAACTTTATTTAAATATTGAACCTCAAGAATTACAACACAAAGAACACAACAAAATCGGATTAAATGAAAATAGAAAAATAAATGTGAGTAGCTAAGATACGAAACCTTTGGTTGTTGGCACATTGAAGTAAGTAAAAATACAAAATACTAATATACGTTCGTTATGTGTTATGTGTGCAAAAGTGAGAAAGAATACACTCGAGTACGGTTTTAAATGAAAATATTATTGTAAGAATTCATTTAGCCAACGTTTTCTCATGAGATGATGTAACTTTTTTGAAACACTCAAAGTTCAAAAACCTGTTAAATTTATTTTCTTTTTTGATGTGATGAAAAGTTATATTATCACGAGTCATAAAGTGTGAAATATTTTCATATTATATTAATTTCCGGAAAATAAAAGAAAATTATTTCTTGGATAAGAAAAATTTCCGCTCATTTGTGTTATACAAAGGAGGAAAATTAAGGAGTAATATCAGCTTGAATTATTTTTCTGTATTTTTTTTTATTTATTGGCTTAAATGGTGTAGAAACATTTCAAAAATGATATATTAGAAAGTATTTACTGATAATTTTTTTTTTTAAATACTCCTTAGGCGGCCTTGTATTTAAGACCCGAATGACATTTAATGCAGTAAGATCGAACATCTATTGGTAACGTCACCTTATGAGTTATCGCTAGCGTTAAATATCTACAACCATTTTTGTAGGTAAAGAAACTTATTAATATCCATATTGACATTCTGAATCAATCTTACAATTAATTTACAATTAATAGAAAAATCAAAGTTTATTGAGATTTCTGGAGTGAAGTTAATTGATGCTCTAGTGTAAAGTCAATAACGGTATTGAATTTTATTAAGTTTCAAAAAAGAAAAGAAAAACGTTAATCTAGCAGTTTTTCTTTAGTTACGTTTTCTTTTTTTTTGTTTACTTTCTCTCTCGAGAAAAAACTGTTCACACTTACACATAACACATCGCATAAAAGTATTTCTAATATTTTATTTCAAAATTCAATTATGTTAATTAAGTAGTTGAAATCTAGTGTTTTTATTGGGTTCTATTAATTTGTTTTTCAAATAGATTAAAAATTAATTAAACTGTAGAAGGAATGTTCTTAATAAAAATAAAATTTGCAACAAAAAAGTTAACAATAATTAGCGAATTTTCAAAAGGAAAAACCCAACTATTACAGCCGCTGTCGTCGTAAGATTTGAGTCTGGAATTGTTAACAGAAAACTTTCTATTTTTATGAAATTTGTGGAGAACGTTGGAAATCTCATACGTTTATGTAAATTCTTCAGCCAGTCACGTTCGATGCCCAGAACATGGTCTTTTGGGCATTTCTTAACAAAAAGGATGAACTTTTAACCAAAATTTGCTACAATTCAAAAGTTTTCCAAATCTTTTTCTACATCCTCAAAAAAGATCAGAAAAAAACTACATAAGATGGATTGTTGAGCCATTGTTTTAAGTAAACTGGTTTTCGAGAAAAATTAAAAAGAAACATATTTTCAAAAGGCAAAAAGTTTTTTGAATCAGTATTCCATATAAATTAATTTTTTATTTTGTATTTCACATCTAAAATTCACGATGTTTAAAACCGTTCGTTTAAACATTTTTATTTCGTATATACATACTAATTTTAGCTAAAATCTCATGAAAAAATTTGCCTCAACAGCACTCTGAAGTAGAGATGCCGATTCTCCAAAAAAAAAGATCGATTTTTGGATCGATTTAAATCGAAGTCAAAAAAATCGATTAAAAAGAAAATCGGCTAAAAAAAATCGATTCTGTGAGATCGATCTAAAAAATCGAAATTTTGAAAAGTTTAATAAAATTAGCTGATAATTTTTGTTAAGCGACTTACTTGATAGTACATAGGTAATATCGGTAATATCGTGTAAAAACGCCTTACATTATATTTGTAAAGGCGATGAATTAACTTTTCAATTATAATTATAAAAAATAACGCAATTGAATATGTAGGACGAATACCACGAAATGAACCAAGTTTATTCAAAAATTTCAAACAAATTGACAAAAAAATGTTTTCTAAATAAGTCGCTTTTGTGGGAAAGGGATCGTCGTTTGCAGAGATAGGTGGTCTCTTCCTTCCTTTTGTATTAATAGTCTGACTTATATCGAGCCATAGGAGGGGTTCGTTGATATAACGAGTAAAAAGTGACAATTAACAATAGAGTTTTTGGTGTTTCATTTTAACACATGTTTCTTTGTAGAATTACTATTAAAATGAGGTTATTTTTGGAAAAAATCGGTTATCGATCTCTTACTTTTAATAATCGATTCATGAATCGATTCAAATGAAAAAAATCGAAAAAAGAATCGATTTTTTAAGCTTCGATTAATCGATTTAAAATCGACATCCCTACTCTGAAGTTATCAGCAAGTTGAATAATAAACACTCTACTAATCACTGGATACATAATTTTTTTGGAAACTGACATTGCCAGTGGCTCAATGGTTAGACACGCACTCCAATAAATATTTTCAATCTTAATATACAGCTACTGTTTTAAAGTAATAAATTCATCAAAATTTGTAACATGTGACATGAATTTTAGTGAAAAAAAACTACAATTAATATTCCAAACAAAGAACCAATCGTAAACGTTTACTAAATTTGAATTCCATAATTTTAAAATATCAAAAAGTCATGTCAGTGCTTAGAATATAAAAAAAATTATTATTTCTTATAGAAAGTAATGTCAATTTAAATTAAAAATTTCTTCATTAGATTTGTACTGGTAAAAAATTGTGATAATTTCTCAAAACTCCGATAAATATCCGCTCTAGATGACTGATATTTAGAGTAGAATGATTCTAGTTACAGTTCAGTTAATCTTACATAATATTTGTTTAAAATAACTAACATTTTTTAGAATTTATTCGACAAGTATATATAAATACTATATGCGTATATACTCGTGGTTCTATAAATTTTATTTGAGAATTAAAAGATTATGTGCATTATACGAAAACCAATTTATCACTTGTTGGTTTAAAAACTATAAATCATTTCAAATAAATTACATCTGATGTTGGTTTCGGTCAATTTAATCTCAACAAGTATATTTGTATGAAAAAAAAGAATTACAAATATGCTTCAATTATTTTTTAGATTGCTTAAATTTATTTTCAAAAAAAGAAATGATTAAGTATAGTATTTTGTTGTGAATTAAATAATCGAATGATTGATGGAGACAATTCACAGATGAAAATCATTCAGAATATTTTTGATTGATCTAAAGTTGTTAATATTTATGAAATGAAAGATTTTATTAAAATTTATAACCATTTCAAGAAGAAGACCTTAGATAACCCCAAAAATTGCTAGTAGAATACCAAATTATATGTTGTATGTAGGCTTTTCTGGGAACTAAAGAAAATATTTTTAGTAATATAAAACATCCAAAATTAGGCATAAATTGAATGTTTTTAACTAAGCTAATCAAAATCTAAAGAAACAAAAACTATAAAATATACATTATAAGATATTTGAAATGATGTAAAAATTGTGAAAAACGTTTAAGAAACGCTATTAAACTATTAAGCCTTTATAGGGTACTTACTAATTTCTAAGGATTTCAATTCATTTGCTAAACACTATACTAAAATTACTTTGATTTTAATCATTTCTTCAATAACATAAAAGATTATCTTCGTTAATTTATCTAGTCTGAAAAAAAAAGTATTTTCATTTTTTACTTAGAACTCTTAGAAGTGTTTTTAGTTAGAGAACCATGGCGTAGAAGCTGTCATTGTATTACACATTAAAAACTGATTAGTGATTTCAATTAGTAAAATCCACAAATCCATATGAAGTTTTGTTACAATTTTTATAGTTTTACTGCACTATCTCATGTAAAATATGCAATTAAACAATTAACACAGAATGAACTTAGAGAATGTTTTTAATGAATTTTCCTTGGCCTCTTTCTTATAATAGTACAACTTCTATTTACTGCGAGAGATAGAACCATATTTGTTCTCTTACGTATAATATTGTCCTATGCTCTGTACATATGTTCCTCTCAAATATTTAACGAATGTGACAATAGGAAATCTAATATCGTTCAAATATTCACAAGAATTCTCTGCTGTAGATGAGGTTTCTTCAAATGGTTTAAATTTTTTTACCACAAATATTCTGTGAATATGCCTCCGTCATTCTGTGTATATTTAATTAAATGGCAAACATGTTGCCTTAAATAATAATTTAGTGTTTTTTTTCCTTTTAGTTTTTTTATTTTTTTTGTTGTGTAAAAATTGTTTAATGACATTAGGCAACACTAAAAAATACTCGAGCAAAATATACCGTGAAATTTGTAGGTAGTGTAACTCCTGATACTAGAAAAATATTAATTTTGCTCAGTCACTTCTCAAAGAGTGTATCTATATATTAGCAAACAAAAAATATGTATTACGTTAAAAAAATCTGATTACTTATGTTCCAAGACAGGAAAATCTAGAGTTTAAGCCTCTGGCTAATCCGCTCAAAGTAATATTACCACAACTGCACATAAAATTAGGCTTTATCAAAAACTTCGTGAGAGCCATAAGCTCAGAGGGGCCAGACTTTCAGTTTTTGAGAGAAAAATCTTCTTCCTTGAGCGATGCCAAAATCAGGGAAGGAATATTATTGTAGGTTCAAATATTAAAAAATTAATAAAGGACTCAGTTTTCATTACAACCTTAAATGAAGTAAATAGAAAACCTGGCTGTCGTTTGTCAAAGTCACGGAGAACTTTCTTGGAAATCACAGGTCCCCTAAATACGTCGGTATAATTGAGAAAATGTTGCAATCTTATCATAAAATGGAGTTGGAAAAGTTCCTTGAAAATACATTTTTGTACTTTCATTTAGACTTTTTTCCTAAAAATATGGGGGATGTCAGTGATGGAGACGGAGCACATTTCCACCAGGACATTGCTATTATGGAAAAACATTATCTTGGAAAAAGGAACCCTACAATGCTTGCAGACTACTGATGGTTTTTAATTAGAGTAGCTTTGATTTCAAACTACAAATCGCAGTCAAGGGAAGATTTGGAAAAGATCGTTTTTTAATTCCACTCAAATTTTTTTCTTTAAAAATAACATTACCGTAAAACCGTCTAGACGCGGACACTTTTTTATATTTTTTGGTATAATTTTATGTTTATATATGTTTCCTTCATAGATATCACCAATAAAAGTAGTAACATTAGAAAGAGCGTATATTATTTATTATATCCCTGACCCATTTGTTTCATTATAAGTAAAAATAAAAAAATAAAAAATAATTAGTAAGTGTCCGGGTCTACACCCCAAATCCGTCTCGACCCGGACACTTACTTAAATAATGTAATAACATGCAAACTAACCTCTCCCGTCAGTGTTTTATATCGTCTAATGTCTTTGAACCTGTCAAAGGCTCCAAAACATTTTGTGGGAAGGGAGAGGGGTCAATACATAGTATGCCTCTCTATGAAGTAAACATGCGATATGACACCAGAAGGAGGCATAAACCGCGTAATTCTGGCGGGAATATAATGTATGGATAGTGGAAGTTACAGCCAGTGCGAATCGCGGCCATAGTGTAATAAACTGATGTGTCCGGGTCTAAATGGATATATGTATATAGCATGTATTTTTTATATATACATCGAATATAACTTCAAACATCATTAAATGATGCGCGATAAAATTCTGAACACATACATACATATCAAAATTAAAACAATATGACAATTATGATGAAAATTACATGTCTAAGTTAGACACACATTTTATTTCTTTGAAAAACTAGAGAATAGTTATCCTGTAAAATTAGATAGTAAAAGTTGAAATCCGTAGTTTTTATTGGTACAGCTGTTTAGAGGATGTTTTTCTCTCTCTAATGACGTCAAGAACAAATGTTTATTGTATAGCAGGTTAATGTAGAAACCACTTACTTTGAAGATTGGTGCAAACTGTCCAGGTCTAGACGGTTTTACGGTAAATATTGAAAAATAAATAAACACTTTTTTCACATATCTAACTGTGACGTGACTGAAATGTTTTATTTAGGTTTCATCACTACCTATAGTAAGCATTAGGAATACGAACCTCATAAATTCGTTCGTGAGGAAAAAAAAGTTTTTTTTTGTTGTCTAATGTAATTGTTAATTAAACTTTTTTCTTACCTTCTTAAAAAAAATTGTTTCTTATAAATTTTTTAATAATTTTAAAAAATTAGCCCTAGCTCTTGTTGTACTGATTCTAAAATTTAATTATACTACTCGACTCAAACTCAAACCCAAACTCAAATGAATCTTAATAACCAACTAGAGATATTGATTCTGCACAAAAAAACTTGAACCGATGCTTTTTTCTCAATCAGAAAATATGTATTTCAATCGACATTTTCCAGAAGCGATTTAGGTACACCAATATCGTTCAAACGTGAGTTTTCTAAAACATTTCGCCAACTGCGTCTGAACAAAGCGACAAAATTAAAGGGAAACAATACAAATCGCTTATTAATTCTCATTCTATTTGTTCCTATTTAAATCATATTGGAACAAAAAAAAGAACATTGTTTTCGCGGTACGTATTTTGATTATAAATGGAATTTATGTGGGCAAAAGATATATGGAGTTAGCGTGTACGTACTATACGGGATACGTGAAGTAAAATACATTTAAATATACGAGTACATACATTTACGAATAACAATACATGATGTACGAACAAATCTGTAAACATACATATAAATATATGTATGTATGGACAATTGAACATATTTTGTTGTGTGCCCCTACATACCGCCAGCACACCTAAGTTTATCTACGGAATTTTTATAGCAGTCTGCAAAGAGAAAATTTGCTTATCTACGACTACCATGAAATTGTTTGTTTATTGTACAAAATATTATCTATGTAAGCTATGTTTTTACAAATGGCTGTATAAAAAATGGCTCTTTACACACATGTATACGTAAAATACCACAGGTTGCTACATTTCTACTAATTCTTATGTTGTATATTACCTATATTAAAATCTGTATAAAAATTCTAGCTAGCAACTGAATGCTTACATTTGTTTTTAATTTTCAAATTCTACATAATTTTAATGAAGTATCTAGTCGTCCGCTAAAAGGACGAATAAAATAACTTAGTCGTCCGCAAAACGGATGAATAATATAACTTAGTCTTCCGTAAAGTATTGACTTTTCGCGTAAGTATTGATTTTTAATGATGTTATAAGTTCTTAAATAAATGAAAGTAATCTAGAATCATATTTAAAAAGTCGAATTGAAAAACTAGGTGGTGAGGTTAGTTTTGGTTAGGTTAGTTTAGTTAGTTTTGACAATATACCTCGATTTTTGATATAAAAATTAGGTGGTGAGGTTGCTTTTGGTTAGGTTAGTTTAGTTAGTTTTGACAATATACCTCGATTTTTGATATAAAAACTAGGTGGTGAGGTTGGTTTTGGTTAGGTTAGTTTAGTTAGTTTTGACAATATACCTCGATTTTTGATATAAAAACTAGGTGGTGAGGTTGGTTTTGGTTAGGTTAGTTTAGTTAGTTTTGACAATATACCTCGATTTTTGATATAAAAACTAGGTGGTGAGGTTGGTTTTGGTTAGGTTAGTTTAGTTAGTTTTGACAATATACCTCGATTTTTGATATAAAAACTAGGTGGTGAGGTTGGTTTTGGTTAGGTTAGTTTAGTTAGTTTTGACAATATACCTCGATTTTTGATATAAAAACTAGGTGGTGAGGTTGGTTTTGGTTAGGTTAGTTTAGTTAGTTTTGACAATATACCTCGATTTTTGATATAAAAACTAGGTGGTGAAGTTGGTTTTGGTTAGGTTAGTTTAGTTAGTTTTGGCAATATACTTCGATTTTTGATATAATAGCTAGATAGCAAGGTTAAATAAGGTTATCCTTTGCCCGAATGTTAGGTTAATTTTGACAATATACTTCGATTTTTGATATAAAAATTAGGTAGTGAGGTTAGTTAAGGTTACCCTTTGCCCGAAGGTTAGGTTAGTTTTGACAATATACTTCGACTTTGATATAAAACTAGGTAGTGAGGTTAGTTAAGGTTACCCTTTGTCCGAATACCTAAGTCTCTAAGTGAATTATCCAATCAATTTTGAAAATTTTTTTACTGTGATATAGCTAAATTGTCCTAAATTAACACATACAACGTTATATGAGATTATGAGGACCGAAAAACCGATTTCGAAATTTCGAATTTTTTTTTACTGTTAGAAATTTAAACTATTCCTGATTGATATAGGTTATATTATAAGAAGTTATGAGATCTCTTTCTATTTTAGAAACCCAAAAAGGGTCTAAAGTGAACTGCTCTATCGATCTGAAAAATTTTTTCACTGTTATAAAACTAAACTGTTTAAAGTTGGCATTAGCTATGTTGTATTATCCGTCAAGGTCTTATGGACCCCAAAAGCGCCAAAACCACGCAACTGATTTTGAAAATATTTTTACTGTTGAGGAATTAAATAATTCCCGTCTGATATAGGTTATATTATATGCCAGAATTCGAGAGAAATTTCTTCTCAAATATTATTGAATTATGGGAGAAGTTATCGTAAAGTCAAAATTGTTCGTCAGGATATTAGGAACCCAAAAAGAGCTTAAAATTAACAGTTATACCAAAAAAGTTTGGGTAGTAAGATCATACTGATTGTGGACTATTGAGTAGTAAGATTACAGTGATTATGGGCCACTGGGTAGCAAGTTCATGGTAATTATGGATTAGCGGGTAGCAAGATCATAGTGATTATGGACCACGAGGCAGTAAAGTCATAGTGATTGTAGATTACTGGGTAGTAAAGTCACAATGATTAAGGATCACTAAAATCGCAAAATAAGTTTTGATTCTTTGTAACGTTTAAACGGAATGGTGTTTTTTATTGCTTTTTTTGTTGCTATTTGTCTTAAATACTTACCAATCAATCACTTATCAGCTTCTGACTAGGGATGGTATGTGAAATCGCAGACTGCGATTTTGTCGCAGATATTAAAAAATCGCATATCGTAGGTTGCGACTGCGACTTTTAAAATTGCTATTGCTATTTCTGTTCTCTACATCATACAACAGCGATATCACTCTGAACTGTTATGTCTTGCTTATGTATGTTGCGACTGCAACTTTGTGTCATATTTGTATTTAACACAAGTTATTTTCTGTCATTTTTCTGTGGACTGTTGTAGGTGTATGGATGGATACTAGATACATATTAAACCACCCACCCTTCGTTTTGTATATATGTATGTATGTATATTATACATGATATATAACATGCATTGTATACCCTTATAAATACCAATATTTTTTTATTACCAAAACACAGATATATTTGTAAATTTTCTAAATATTTAAGATATACCATTTTATTGGTTTTTAATTATCTACCAATTGTATTATTGCCTCTTTTATCTAAAATTTTCTAAAAAAACAGTATCATTCCTAAATTTCAAGTGTTCGAATATTAGGGTAGAGCGGGGCTAGTTGAGCATAGGTGTAAGTTGGGCAATCGAAATATCTCAGAAAGTATACATCGCACGCTAATACATTAAATGGCGGATAGAAGCGGGCAAGAGAGGGGAACTCATTACGTGACTGCCAGTTGCAACCTGTCGATCGAGTGACGTATGCATACGCTTTATTTATTTTGCGTATAAAAAGTAAAAAACTTTTGTTTGTGAATATTTCTTCTGTACGAGGCAATTATTATCTATGTTAAATGAAATAAGTGTTAAACCTTTATAAAATTAGTATATTTTTGATATCTAGAAAGGATTTGGTTCTAATTCAAACAATTTTTTCATAACCTCACTTTTGTATAAAATTGTCTGAGTGTTGTAAGTTGAGCAATAGAACTTTCGTTTGCATTAATTGTAACAGTGACAATGATGAAAAAGTTCTTAATATCTACTTAATGTTTTTCTTTTAATTTAAATTCTTTTTCATTTATTACTCAAATATTAAAGTCTGATATTAAGTAGAAAGACTGAGTATATTTCAAATATTAAGTTTAAGATTGTAGTTTAAATATTAAGTTGAAGTTGATTTTTTGTTAATTTTATTTTCTGTATAATCCAAAGAAAATTACTTTTTGTTTCACTATTATGTCACTACGGCATTATAAATAAAAGATTGACTGTCAAATAATCATTTTATTTTATGTCTGATAAACATCTAAGGCATGGTTTGGCTACATTTTCTAACTGCTCAATTTACCCCGTACCCTTGCTCAACTTACCTCACCTATGGGGTACGTTGAGCATGTCTGAGTTCCTTCACTTAAACAGCTGTATCTCTTAAATGTGAATTGTTAGAAAAATGTTACTATGGGGGCTTTAGAAAAGGAAGAAAATACCTACATATTGGTATGCATAACAATAAATTTGGACTTACGGTTGAGGAGCTATGACCGATTAAGTGAAAAGTTGTACAAGTAGCCCCGCCCTACCCTACTGTGAAATTCAAAGCAACAATCGATAACTTTTTAAACTAAAAAAATGTATCTTAACTATGTCAAAGAAAAAACTAGTCCAATTTGGAATTTCTATTTTATAGTTGATAAAGATTATGCCAAATGTAACAAATAACATATAATTGATATGTTAACACTAACTACCTATCAGAGCATTTTTTTGAAAAATCGCAGTAGTAGTTACAAATAGCAGTCACAACTAAAAATAGCAGTCGCAACTAAAAATCGCAGTCGCAGTTTAAAATCGCAGATATTCTTTAGTCGCAGTCGCAGTGGCAACTGTGATCGCAGAATAGCAGTTTATCTTATCCCTACTTCTGACCCTAATTCCTCCCTTTCGAAATGGGCGGGATTGGGACAAAAAAAATTACTTCCAGCGGTATCTCTATTTTAGAGTCGTCTAGCGAGGGAAGCCAATCACTGTAAATAACATTTCGTACAGAACTTCGCAATACCTGACTTAAAATTTTGTAAAATATCAAAATGAAAACAAAATAGACACTCGTGTTAGGATGGGCTGCTAGTGGTGTTATCAATTTTTTGGGCATTGGCAGCCGTAATTCTGGTAAATCATTCGTTTTTTTTTTCATTTCATTTCTATTTTCAGTAAGTGTGCCAACTTAAGTTGGGATTTCAGAAATTATGCTGTTCAGGTAAATAAAATAGGTTAAAGTGCAAAAACACTATATTTTCAAACAATATATGCAGCAGTTGGAGTAACTGCTCAAAATTTGCAACCTATTATTTGATATATTACTTGAAATTAGCAACAAAGTGTGAACAACAGTGGTATAGCAAACACTTACATCTTTCATATTTCACCAAAAAATTTGAATAAAGTTGTAAGTCTATTGACACCTATCCCTTTTTGTTCCCCAATTTAAGACTCTGGAAAATTTATGAGTCAGATTAAAAATTTTTGTCATTTTACTTCACTAAAATCGTCAAATATTACTGAATCAATTTCATTTAATCATTTTATTCAAATTTGAATCGAAAATTATGGTAAAGTTAGATATTTCTACGGTACAATGTAATATAATGTAATTTAACTGTAGAAGAGAGAATAATTAATGCTATGCAAAACACGTAACTTATTCAACGATATTGTTAAGGATAAAATTTAAGTCTAGTATGCAATAAAACTAAGCTCATGGTGGAGTCAATTATTCAGATTGGAGTCATATGTCTACAAGTGTAAATTTTCTTTCCTGAGGAACGTCTATTGTTTATTATTGTTATTATTTTTAATTTTTTAATTTTTTAATAATTTCTTCAACATCATTGTGTCGTCTGTTTTCAGTGAAGTTAAACAGCCAACAATGATCATAAAAAAGGGTGGTACCAACAATGAATTTGCAAAGGGAATTAGACTAATTCACTGCTGAGTAAAGAAATTCAGAGCTTTTTATTGATTAAATTTAAAATTTCATTTTAAGTTCCATTAATTATTTGGTTTTTCTTTGTTTTGAATTTTCAAAACAAAGCCATCAAAATTATATAATACGAAAAGTTTTTGAAAATATTTTTTCTTCATCATCGAATTTTTCCAGAATTTGAAAAAAATTCGATTAAATTAATAAAAATTTCCACTACATACTTACGATTTTTAAAAAGTAAATATAAACTTGATGAAAGCGCTGGGGATTAGTTTTTCATTAAGCTGTGTCGGTTTATACAACTTCTGAAAAATATCTAGACGAAAGTTTTGAGTGATGTCTTTATTAGAAATTTGTACTTGCTGCACAAAATTCTTATGTTTTACTTGTGTGATCGTTTTGAAGAGGAGTAGGGTAGTACATATAGCATAAAAATCTAAAAACTTCAGGTCCCAAAATTTTTTTTTTTAAATAGGTTTAATTATAAAATTTTTTTCTTATGAACGCTATATTTTAAGAAAAAAAACTGTTAGTGGTATTTGTTAACGAGTTTAATAAAATAATTAAACGAATTAAAAGCAAATTTTAATATTAAATCCAAAAACACATAAATTAAATGCTCCCATATTGTACAATATGTTCTAAGGCTTTTAAATAAAGAAACAGTATGTTTCTGTTCTGTATCTACGGTACCTACAATATGTGTACATAAAGCTAAGTGTACACGAGACATCAAAATAACGACACTTATTTAGATTAGTCTAGCATTATTGTGTGCAGTGTTTACACTATAGAACACTAGAAGCAAACTAATATCAAAAAAGTGTAGCTCGGTTGGAGTCATTTGTTGATCTGTCACAGCTTGAGGCATTTAGTCAGTCAGTGTCGGTCACCGAATCCACTACGATTGTTATGTATTGTAAGACAATTGTTACTTGACCTGCACGTTGCTCTGTCCGATAATACGTGTTTTGTAGTTGTGTGTGTGAATACTCACACAGAAGCAAACATCAAACCTACACCACTACAAACAATGTGTACCCACACAACATAGTGATTCGAAGTGGAGGGGATTTTACGTCAACTTTCTGTTCTGTTTACACGTTCAAGTAAATTTGTAGTCTAGATCAGGCTAGAACAGTTGTATACACTCGAGTTGCTAGACTTCTCTAGCAAATATTTGAGGTTGTTTACACAGTAGTGTCACACACGGCGAATAGAGCAGTGTCAGACATTTCACACGACACGATCACTGTCCCAATTCGATAACCATTTCGAGAGACATTGTAAAATTATGTACTTTGCAGCTTATTTTAGCTGCAGTGACATCAAAAGGGTTTGCTATTCTCATATTGGCCGATTATTATTTAACTCTGTCTCTGTAAATTTTTTTTGGATGTGTCTCACAATTTAGGATTACTTTGTAGGTAGTATCCCAATTAAATCAACTCTCCTTGCTTTAGTAAAAAAAAAACTCTACCAAAAGTATTTCGTGTATCCGTAGCTTTATAATTTCTTCTTTCTGTCTATGGCTGCGTATAGTTGTAATTGACATAACCTTTGTGAAAGTTATTTATAGTAAAAAAATACTATCTTTTCTATTTTATATAAGATGAATAACATTATAAATCATATTATGTATGAAAGAAATATTGGAAATTGAAGGATAAGATTGCAAATATTATTTTTTGGTGAAATGCCAGTATAAAATGAAGGTATATATTCGTGGCTAACTGCAAAAAATGAATGTGAAATCATTTCAAATGTATGCATTCGAGTACTTCTTATGTTCAATTATGAGATTTCGTTGTTTTTTTGATATTCAGGGTATCCAGGTGTAGTTGGAGCAATTGATTGTTGCCATATACAAATAAGACAACCTCCACATAACGCTAATGATTATTACAATCGAAAAAATACACATTCGGTGAAATTACAAGATGTGTTATTAATACAATTAAAAAAAAAAAAAGAAAATTATAATTATTTATTTAAAAAATTTTCAGGGACATGTGATCATAGTGGTGAATTCACTGACGTATTTATTGGAAGATCAGCATCCATTCATTTTACTGATGTATTTATTGGAAGAGCTCATGATGCATAATTTCTAACAATTTCATAAAAAAGAATTGAATAGTTCAGAAGTTCTGCCACTTGGTGCAATTTAGTATATTAATGAAATGACTTGGTAGCGGCGAAGCTACTGTTACTCTGATTTCGATTAAATTCATAGAGGACTATCTAGGAACCAAATTGCTTAATTTCTGAAAATTTCATTAAAAACAATCGAATAGTTCAGAAGTTATACCACTTGGTACAAACTGGTGACACACAGATGGACAGACAGACGGACGGACGGACAGACACCAAATTAAAATTGCTCAGGAAGCTCTAAAACGTAAAATGTGCGTAAAAAATTTTATTTTGGAAGGAAATTTCAAAAATATAAGAAAATGATATAAATTGTATACAGGTAACCCCCGAAGAACACGGTACTCGAAAAACACGGGTCTCGAAGAACACGGATACCTTTCCCCCGAATGGAGTATTTGACAATTTTTTAAAAACCATCTTATTGTGTTTATTACTTCTTACTAAGCTCATAATACACATTTTGCTTCCGAGACTACTAAAGTAGCGGAAGTATTGTGATCACTTTTGAAAAATAAAAAATTTCTTCCCTCCAAAATAAAATTTTTCACGCACATTTTACGTTTTAGAGCTTCCTGAATAATTTTGGTTTGGTGTCTGTCTGTTCGTCCGTCTGTCTGTCCGTCTGTGTGTCGCCAATTTGCACCAAGTGGCATAATTTCTGAACTATTCGATTCTATTTAATGAAGTTTTCAGAAATTATGCAGTTTGGTTCCTAGATAGTGCAAAATATAATTGTTGGTCTTTATCAATAAGTTTAAATTTGTTTATTATTTAAAAACTACTATTATAATTTTTTTTTAAAATCATAGGTACAGAAACTAAAAGGTTTAGATAATCATATTGTAATTAATATTTATAAAATAATAAATATTTTTTATAATTAAATAAAAGCAATAAATATTTTAGCCCGAAAATTGTGAAAAATTTTAACTACTGAAGTACAAAATTCTAACTTAATGCGTGTCTAACACGTACTTGACGAACTTTTAACATCTGCGTTATGTATCAGGTACTATTCGGTAATATAGTACTCTTCTACTGGACTTCAACATCGTGTTGTTCTTGAATGATGTTTTCAACAATATGCTAATATCCCACCTATGCATTAAATAGTACGCATATAAAGTGGAAGCTAATTACGAATAAATTTACAAAAAAAATGCCATTCAAATGATTCACAAATAAATTATTGAATAAGATTGGCTGACTGACATGTGCATCAAGAAAAAATTGTACCTGTGTATGTGTATTGTATATGTTGAAAGGTGTTGTATTCAAATTTTACAATCAGTAGTTATTTTTATCAAGAATACATGCACACCAACACACACGCGTATCGCTATATCATTGTCTAATGAGAAAGAGATGAAACTGTACTATTATTCGCTGCTCTATTCAAAAACTTAAATACTTTTGTTAGACAAAATTCAAAGAATTATTTGATTTTCTACGCAAATAGCTATCTTACAAGGAAAGGTATCCAACTGTATCTCTCAAAAATTTTTGAAACTTTGGTGAATTGTAGATCTTAATAAAAGTAATCACGAGCCATATTTCATTCGTGCCCATAAGCGGTTTAAAGGGGTGAAATTCACCCCTGAAAATTTGGGTTTTTTTCAATTTTCTTAAATATCTTGGAAATGTTAAGAGCTTTGGTATGGAAACTATATATATTTGTAAATGGCACTTTAAGATCTTTATTATGATACCAAAAGTAAAGTTATAAAATCATTGGGGTTTCATCCCCCACCCCCAACCCCTAATTTTATCAGGTATCTTTTTGGTAAAAGAGGAGGCTGTTATCTGTAAATAAAAGAATTTTTAATTAATATATTTTACATCACACCAGTTTATTTCTTTTTGCATAAATACACCATTTGCTGATATTAACTTGGGAAAAATTTTAACTTTTTGATTTAATAATGAGCAAAAATATGGTCAAAAAATCTCGTATTTTTGTAATGAATTGTTACAAGCCCCCCCCCCCTCCCCATGCTTTACTGATATCAATACAAATGTTATTTATTTATTTACTTATTTATTTATTTTTATTTATCGATACAATTTTCAATATTTAAGGTTTGTAATCTTCACAATAATGATATTGTTAATATTACCAAAGGGTGTATTTATGCAAATAGAAATAAACCCGTGTGATGTAAAATATATTAATTAAAAATTCTGTTATTTACAGATAACAGCCTCCTCTTGTACCAAAATATACCTGATAAAATTAGGGGTTGGGGGTGGGGGATGAAACCCCAATGATTTTATAACATTAATTTTGGTATCATAATAAAGATCTCAAAGTGTCATTTACAAATATATACAGTTTGCCTACCAAAGCTCTTACCATTTCCAAGATATTTAAGAAAATTGAAAAAAAAACCATTTCCAAGATATTTAAGAAAATTGAAAATTTTCAGGGATGAATTTCACCCCCTTAAACCTCTTATGGGCACAAACTAAATATGGCTCATGATTACTTTTAGTAAGATCTACTACAATCCACCAAAGTTTCAAAAGTTTTTGAGAGATACAGTTGGATACCTTTCCTTGTTAGTTCACTAGAGATATATTGTTAAAAAAAGAGTCGGCCTCACACAATTAGGGTCCCGTACAGGCCGATTTATGTACGCGTCATTAAGACCTAACATTATGTCAAATTTGAAACTTCTACGGTACATAGACGGACAGACGGATCCACGAGTGATTTTATAAGAGTTCCGTTTTCCCTTTCTGAGGTACGTAACCTTAAGAAGCAACCATATATGTCCTGATTTTTCATCATTGATTACACTATAACGAATTCATAACTTGAATCCCAAGATTGCCTACGAATTTCAATTTAATCAATTTATTTCAGTTGCCAAAACTCACTCTAAATCTACACAACCCTAGTTATTATCTAACAATAAATTAATAATATAGAAATTTATTTGCATAGGATAAATGAAAAACTTTGCTAGCACTGTTAGTGGAAAGTGGTGTCTCGTCTCTATTATTTGTGTAAATCACAGACAAATGAACATATTATATATATTATATAGACTAATTACATAAATGTGTAAATGTATAATTGAGGCAGCCAGTTACGACCAAGTTCCGACCTTAATATTATTCTGTAATATTGTAATGGATGGTATCCGTAATAACTTTTTCAAATAGTTATTGTAAAAATATAATGTTGATAATAAAATTTTACTTTTTTGAGAAGAAACTGTAAAATTTTGAAAGAAAATAAGTGGTATTTGATTTATTTTCAAAATACGCGCGTATACAAATTATGTCCTGCAATAATTATAGTCGCATTTGCTCAAAAATTGACATTGTATTATATTCCTTAAATTTCACCCGTCTAACCCTGGTATCTGCCCCAAGAAAAATGCCTACAAACTGGCTTCTCCTTTTGTCTAGTAGTATAATATAATAGTGTTCATTGATCTGTGGTGTAAATACTCTCTTTCTTGCACCTCCACCATCATTACGGTCTTACGTACATATTTAATATTGTAAATATGTATTATAGTTTCAATTTGTTTCAGTGATTGATAAAGTTATTTCCTACTTGGATGATTGATTACATATTTTTGTGTTTTTGAAATTTTTTATATTAAAAATAATATGTACAATTACTTGAAACTGAGCGTGATAAATTTTACAATTTTACGCTAACAAAAACGGAGTAAGCTATATATATATATATATATATATATATATATATATATATATATATATATATATATATATATAAATTAAAACTGACTGACTGATCGATCAATGCACAGCCCAAGCCGCTGGGCCTAGAAATGTAAAATTTTTTACAGGGATTTCTTATATAATGTAGGTGAGCACTAAGAAGGGGTTTTTGGAAATTCACCCTCTAAGAGGGTAAAATAGTAGATAAAAATTTGATGGAAATCTGTAATTTTTTGAGCTAGAAATATGGAAATTGGTGTTAGGTTACTGGTTTGAAAAAAAAGCTTCAGTGCTTTTAAAAATTTATCCCTTGGGGGCGGGGGGGTGAAACAGGGGAAGAAACTTTAAATGGAAGTATGTCATTTTTACAATTAGAAATGTCGAAACTCATATGGTGTGGTATGCTGGTGATTTTAAAACTGTTAAAAAATAATTTTTTTAACATGTAAATCCTAACTAATACTATAAAATGCGAAATTTGTTAGTTTATTTGTTTATTTGACTGGCTTTCACGCCTCAACGGCTTAACCAGTCAATTTGAATTGTTGCACAGACATAGCTTGGAAAACGGAGACGGTTATAGGTTATCTTTTAATTCGGGGAAATATTTTATTCCCGAGGGAAAATCTATTCAATTACAACAGTTGACTATTAAAAAGGAAATTATTGGTTTCAAACTTTGTATATTGTTGACAAAGAGGATGAAAAAGAACACAGGTGACTTTTTACCCTGGGAAAACATTTCAGTCCTGTGGAAAAATATATTTTAAATGAAACACAAAATATACATCACTTATGACGACGTAGTGTGTACTAAAACCCGCTCAACCACGCAGACGAAGCCGCGGGTAAATGCTAGTTTCATATAATTGTGTGAAAAATATACAACATTTTTGGATTTTTACTTTTTTTTTACATGTACAACAAATGCGGACACGTTACATATGTATGTGTGAATAGATTTACTATATTAGCGTAATGAAGGCTCAACATACGTTTAACATACAATCAACTTCTACTTTATAACCAGTGCAAGAATCGTTGTATTCGTAGTAACAATTTTTAGCGCATTATCAAATAAATGTGTATGTATAAAAATTATGTCTTGCAGTAAATATGGTCTAGTTTATTGAATAATAATGGATATCACATTATGCACTGAGAAAAAATTACAGTAAAAATTACGGAGCTGCCTCCGGTAAACCAGGCTCAAGTGACCAGTCGGTAGGAAATTATCAAGCAAATATATAAGAAATGCATTTCAAGCATTATTTTTGAGGATTCATTTGAAAATGTTTCCTGTACAGTTAAGAATTTTTCCTATACAGCTCCGCAAAATTCGATGGACTAGTAAAATTTTAATTGGATACCAGGAAAATATACTTAATTTTTGTTTAAACGGTATTTGTTATCTCTATTTTCTCTTTGAAACCTGTCTTCAAGTATCTCTCTCACACAAGTATCACTTGAATCGTCACACAAGGTCATTTTGAATAACTCACCAGCAGTAGCTATGATAGCAACGTCAATCGGTACCCTGTTCGAGCACCGCGCCACTTGTTCAGTTGTACACAAGATATCGCGAAAACAACAGTCGGTCGCAACAGTCCAATAATACCGCCAAGTCAACGGTCATACAACACAACAGCATACATTCATTTTTTTATATTAATACATGTGCTTTTTGTACTTTCATAATTACAAACATTATAATTTTTTATTTTCAAATAAACAATTTTGTTATCAAATAATAAATACATCATTGTGTTTTTCCTACATTCATTTCAAATATTGAAAAAATGTTCTGTGGTTTTTTAGTATTTTATTTTAACATCAATCACAGTAGTGAAACCGACAAACTCACAACATAATTTTGGTGACCAGGACGTGATTCAACAATGTTTTTCCACAAATAATAAAAAACCACAGAACATTTTTTCAGTATTAATAATTTGATTTTAATCCTTACCCTTCTATCAATATCTTTTTAAACTATTTTAATTCAATTATTTATTAATAAATAAAAAAAAAAACTTTATAAATAAATAATACGGTAAGGGAGTAGAATTTTTTTGTACAGCGCCGAAATTTTTACGGAGGCATAGGATAATTTTTAATATACTCATCGTACTTTTTCCTTTGCCAGTCACTTATGCCCGCATTACCAGAGAGCTCCGTCATTTTTTACTAGAAATTTCCATAAAAATTACCGTATTTTTTTCTCAGTGTGTTTCTCATATTACATTCCACTAGGTGCTTTAGTGAAACACCCTGCAAACTGATTTTATACTCTGTCTATCTGTTGTAGTGTATGAAAATTACGCATTTTCATATATATTTTTTTTTTTACTGTGGACTGCATACGTCAGAGTTTTTGAATAGGCGAAATGACAATAAAATTGATTCAGGAAGTTTTATATGCACAATATATTGCCAGTAATATTTATTTATTCAGTACAGCACATAGTGAACGGAAAATAATACGAAATTTATTATGAAAGAAGGATAAAAAAGTTAAATATGACAAAGAAGAAACGTGTGCATTTATACAACGTATAAGTATATGTATTATATCCCATCTGTACGTTTTGTGTGTTCATCCCATAATATATTTTCATGTGTGGATAATATGTCTATACGTCTTATTGTGTTTGAACCTACGACATTTATGCTAATAAATTTATTATAATTTCTACATTGTTAGAGGAAAGAATCTCTTGTCAAATATGGTACTTATATATTTATAATTTTATTGTAGGCAATTGATTGTAGTCGGTGTACAAAATTTTAAGAAACATAATTATGCGTCTTTTATTAAAAAAAAAAACTGGCGGGTATCCGGCATGCGTTGCAATGTCACTTTATATTGAAACGATTTGCGTGCCATCTATTGTAAAATGGTTTTACTAATTTGGAGACTTTCGCGGGCGTGCGTACAACAACACATCACAGTTTTATTATAATCGAATGAGTGGCATAAGAAGGCATATACTGAACAAACACAGAAATTTTTTTGCAGAAAATAATTTAGTTATTATGAAGTTGTAGCCTTCTACTGATTCCAGAAACCCCTGATATTACTGCGGAAAAATACTTTTTTCTACTCCTACTATTAAAAGTAACATTTTGCGCACGGCTAACTATATGTAAAAATTAACAATTGCTCACACTGCGTGGAAATAGCCGTGGGAAATTATTTCGCACGGCTCAATATAATAAAAAAGTTGGCTATGTCTGATTTAATATATAATGTCATATGTAATTCTAAAAATATACATTATGTAGGTATGTTGATTATTTATTATTGTTTGCATAGTTTCAAAGTATGCTTTGGCAAAAATCTGAACATCTTACCACTGACAGTTATAAATTTAAAAAATTTTTATTAATATTTAAATTTTATTTTAATTATTTATGTTATTTTACGAAAAAAAATGTGCTCGTAGAAAAAGTATAGTGTAATACGTGGGAAAAGCTTATTTCTCACTCATATGAATTGTTGCAGTCGACCTGCGGGCTCGCGCAACAAACTCATATTCGTGAGAAATAAGCCTCTTTTCCCACTTAATGTACAAATACCATTCTATTAACATTATGTAACTGTAAATATTATTATGGAATGGATATATATTTGGCCTGAACAGTCTAAAAACGCGATTGTTTGAAAAGTATTTTACGAACTCTAATACTACCTATGTACACAGAGAGAAAATTCATAGAAAAATTACTGTGCTCAGCACTACAATCGACGTGTAAAAGGCGAACATATTCAATTTAGTACGGTAAAAATATAAAAATTATAATTAACCATAGAAAATTTAAAGGATAGAATGTTATTGATGTATGTACTGATAGGATAGTAAGCACGCATTATAAGAGACGATGGTAATTTTTCTGAAATTTTATCTACAAAAATTATATGATTTTTCTCTCTGTGTACTGTTGTGCGACTCGTCTTTCAACCCAAAGTGTTAAATATACGTAGATGTTGCGAAATTAGGTCAAAAATGTGTTTCAGTGAAATATACAGTGTCTATACATATATTTACATCTTAATACAAAATTAAAATACTAATAAACAAATTAAATATGATTGATAAATAAAATTAATACATACTTATTCATTAATCATTTTGTTACCGGCAAAAAAAACCATTGTAAATGAAACACTGAAATGTATTTTTAGGGTTCCGAAGAAACATCTTGGAGTCCTTCCGTTCATCTCTCGATATCAGTTAATTCGCAGCAAAATTATTTTCCTGTTAATTTTTTGAAATACTTTTCCGTATTGAAAAGTGGGGATGAAAATTTTTTTCACTCACCATATCGTGTGCGATATCGTTACAAAGGACTCGTAAAGTTGAGTTTTTTTTACTATTTTTCATTCTTAAGTTCCGTTTGCGAAATATTGAGTTTCAAAGTGGCGAATAGTTTGTTCTCTCTTCCGTAATATTTAATCTATTAAGGGGAACTTTACTCGAGAGTCCTTAAAAATTATGTATTTTTGTAGAATTTTTTTTACAAGAACGGAAGTAAATATCAATTTCAAATTTTGTGCACATATTTATTAAGTATTAAACTACACAAAAAAACAATTTTCAAGGAAAAATATAAAAAATCGTCCATTTTATAGATAGTGCAGTGTGACGATCCGAAAATCCAATGCCTTGTTGGCGGACATCCTAGCGCCGGTAATAAACCACCGAAATCCAAAAACAAAAAAGATTTATAAAATATATGAAGAGTATCGGCATCTCTACCTATAATATCAATAAATTGCTGAAAGAAAAAAAAAATGGCGGATGTTTCAACTTTTGATTACGATTTTTATCTTATTTTTCGCTCTTTAAAGTAAACTTAAAAATAAAAAAAAATATTGAAAGTGTATCGAACTTAGGTAGAGGTGCCAAAGAATTGAAATTGCAGATTTAAAATAAAAAATTTAAAAAAAGGATCCATCCAATAGTTTTTGAGTTATCGTGTCCACCAGTTCCAAAAATGTAGTTCCGAGATATTATAAAATATATATAAAGAAACGTATTTTCAAAATTTTATATTTAATACTCATTATTGCGTGAACTACGTTTTTTGAATTTTTTTTTTTATAGAAAGCTGGATTCGGTTAATGTGCAAGAATCTTGTTATGTCATCGAAGGATGACATATTAATATCGTTGTGTGATCATAGTGGGGGAAACATTATTATAGAGTTGTATATCCATATTGAATAATTATAGAGTTGTACATCAATAGATTTGAGCGTTACTTTATGGTATTCCATATTTGTTTATTATTTACGAGTTGTACATCCATATTGAATAAACGCAAGAGGGCTGTAGAGTTAACAACTATAGAGTTAACAAAAAATCGTAAATTAAGGCTTAATACACAACCAATGAAATTAGGAATAAGAAATAAGAAATAAGGAATAAGAAGTATGCCATCTAGTGACGTTGAATGAAACTTTAACTTAACTGCTCATAGGTATATGTATTTAGGTTTTTTTGGACATCGAAATTCATGAAATACTAATGTTCATGATTACTTATGAACTCCTTATTTCTTATGCTTCTCCTTATTTCTTATTTCTTATTTCATTAAAATTCTATTCAACGTCACTAGATGGCATACTTCTTATTCCTTATTTCTTATTGCTTATTTCATTGATTGTGTATCACCCATACCACTTTCACTGAGGTGACATTACTTAGTGCGTGTCAAAAACACGCGCTTAACGAATTTTTTTAAAATTATTTTCAGTAAAATCACTTTGGGAACATATTCTACACATAATTAGCTACCAATTTCTGCAAAAAAAAGCGATTTTTTTTAACGACTCTCAAGTAAACCTCTCCTTAAGCATTTTATTCTGAAAACTGTGAGCAATTCTAACTATTAAGGAACCCTGAATTATTGCGTATCCAATACGCATTTGACGAATTTTTATTTTATTTCATTTTCCTATATTTTTTATGATAATTAATCATACAGCATAGTAACACAAAAAACTGATTTATTAAATTGTAATAAAAATGCCTTTTGTATTAAAAGTGTAGCAAGTAATTTGTGTACGAATGACTCGTAAATAATAACAATATTTATATATAATTTTTTTTTCTTTTTGGAAATAGTAAAATAGTAGATACATATTGTACAGTTAGCAGCAAACAGTTTGTATAGTAAGCAAGTAGACGTCATAAATTATAAAATATTATTACAAAACACCCGCACAGTGAAACAGCAACGGTGGATAGCATTCAAATTTAATTATTTCAAATGAAACTGGAGCACCGTGACATGAACTAAATTAAATGGTACGCTACATCAAATTACTGTAACCGTACTAAAATAATATTTGGTACTATTAACATAAAAACTTGAAATTTTCTCGTATGATCAGTTTTGGTAGATTGGCATTGATCGTCAAAGCGCTCTCTAAAGTCGTTAAATCGTAACAAGATTTTTGTAAAATTGATTAATTGCTACGTGCCATGTTGTAGTACAGACGCGGTTATAAGGGTTAAGGCTCTTAAACGATGATATCAAAAATACTATTCCGTGAAATTAATATTTTTTTTCAGCAACTAAAAAAAATGACGTAAGATCCATTTAAATTCCAACCGAGTATACTTTTAAATACGATTTAAATTTTCAATATTTGTAATAAATACTAAACGTATTATTTGAGAAACAAGATTTTAACTTTTGTATAGCAATATGATTTCCTAATGTATTGTGTAATTCAGTAACATACTAAGAAAATAAATAAATTACATAAAGTATAATTAATTATATGTTAGCCTGTTACTTGAGGGGTGTTACTTTTCGGATCCTAAGTGTGGAAAAATAGCATATAGACAAGAAATTAAATGATAAACAAACAACCAAGGTGAAATAATTTGATTTTGATATAATTAATAATTAATAAGTTTATTTTTTGTACACTACTAGCCAAAAATATCTAAGTAAATCCAAAATAGGGTAAGTGCGGAAGAGATGCCGCAGTAGCCATAGTTCGTCCGTTGATTGACAGATAGCGCTATTAATGGATTATATGTTTAAAAAATAACTTACTTATTTAAGCTGTATATGGTAACATTTATGATTAGTCAATCAGTTTATTAATTATCCAACCTTTTATAATTGAAAAGTAAGTTTTTTAACATAATATTTTATCAAGCATTTAATTCATTAAAATTTAAGAATGTATATTTCATTGTTTTAATGAAAATGAGTTTTGTTATTAATTTAGGTATATTTTAAAAGTACTGTATAAAATTTTAGGTTGGAATTCCGCACTATGCTTGCTATAGCAACATGCGGCATCTATCCCAACAAAAAGGAGAGATGCCACATTTAAAGTTGGTATAGATGCCGCATCATATTATATGTTAAAAACATAGACTTATACATATATATATATATATATATATATATATATATATATATATATATATATATATATATATATATATATATATATACCTTAATTATGCAATTTTTTTTGGACTGTAAATTATTATGCCACGTAAATATAAAAGATATCCATTAATGGATCAGGAAGAGCCCTCATATTAGTGAAGATAATGAAAATAATGATGATTGCCTGTGTACTGAATGTTTTGAAAGGTACTCCGAAACAAAAAAAAAAGTTGACTGGTTAAGATGTATAAAGTGCCAAAAATGGTTACATATGGCATGCATCATGTATGGAGATGTGTGTAAAATGCAAAATTTTTAATATGAACTATGCGGCGTCTCACCTTCTTTGATGCGGCATCTCTCCCATAGGTGTGGGAGAGATGCCACTTTGCAGGCTCTACAATAATGTTGATTATGAATCCTTTATGACTCAAAATTTAAAATTATTTATAAATAATTTTAAAGAACAATGTTTACATTTACTGTGTACCAAATTTCAAATCAATTAAATGCATACCTACTTTAAGAATTATCAAGTGTTTTCAAAATGTGCGGCATCTCTCCCACAATCATCCTATATGTAAATATAAAGAATAATTCGAATTTTCGATGAAATTCTAGAGATGATATCGTATATAAAGTTAACCGTCCTTAAAACTTAAATTTCAGATATCCCAAAAAAGTGCTAGATAAAAAGTAAGTACCTATTTTTGCCATTAAAAAATTAGGTTTTCTGGTTTTCCAAAAAAGTTTATTAAAAATGTTATTTTAATAAAAATAAAAAGTAGGTGAAAAAATATAGTAATTGACGATAAGCAATTACTTACGTACCTAGGAACGTAAATAACCCATTTTAATAACTTATATTATCTTTCGTAAGTATAGTAATTTTATGTCTCGTTTTATATATAAGATAGTACAATTCAAATTTAGCAAAGAAATTAAGTCAAAGGAACCGAATCGAAACCAATTTTTTTGTCTTTTATCTTTTCTAATTATTTGAGTTGATCCCACTGTAGATAATTAATTTGTTCTTGTAAGTAAAAATTCAGTTCAGTTTTATTAATTCTCTATATATTCGACTCCACTTATAAGAATCCACTTTTTTTGCTCACTGTTCTAAATGCATAATTACAAAAATATTACATATATGATCGCTATATTTTAAATCAATTAATCTTAAAACTATGAAATAAAAAATAAATAAATAAATAATAAGTAAATAAATAAATTGTTTGATTTAAAATAAAAATTACATAATTATTTAATAATTATTATTATAATTATTATTAACTTTGTGTAACGTGTAGTATTTTACCATAAAAATATTACGTAGTTCGTGATTGAATTTTTTACATAATTTTTGTTAATAATTTATTTATTATGTAGAATTTTCAATATTTACGTATTTGTAACTTCGTACGTTACACTAACTTATAAAATTAATTATTAACGGCACTTCTATATAATTAGATTAGATTTATGGTTGAATTAATCCAATTTTATTCGGTAGCTATAACTAAACAGAGAAAAAATTTGATAAACATTGTTATTTTTTTGAAATAGTAACAAACAAGGTTAAATTAAGGAGTAGTTTGTATGCATAATCAGGTGAATGCATAAATTTTAAAAATTCGTAAAAATTGAGTGGAAAAAAAAAATTGTGTTACCTTAAGGGGGACTACTAGTGTGACCGCCTGGAAAAAAGGTGATTTTTTAGAATTTTTTTCAAGAAAACTACTATATGGAATGTTTTAACATTTTAAGAATACATTCGTCGATATATAATAAATTCATGATAAAATTTTTGGACCAAAAAATTGAAAATTCAGTGAGTTATTCGCGATCTCCCAAGGCTCAGAAAAAAAAGTTCCCCCACTGCTGCAGTGATAGCGACCTTCACAGTGCCTGAAATCACAAAAACCAAAATGCCTATTAAACTAGAAGGTATTGTCCATACCGTGAACCTCAATCGGAAAAAAAAGTTGTAATTTAATAAAATGGCGGAGTTTTTTAAAAAAAGTTTCCAATTATGCGTGAAAATTTGATGATTTTTGGCCTGCAAAAATTACATTTTTTATTCGATCGGAAAACTGGAGGTTCATGGTACAAAGAAATATATATAAAAGAAGCTGCAATAAAAATCAACTCGATCGGATCATTTGTTTTCGAGTTATAACTGCAGCAAATTTGAAAATGTATTTTTTTTTAAATTTACCTTTTAGTTTTAATCACTGAGAATATTTACTAAAATTATTTACGGTGTACTCACTATAACGGTCATAGTAAAACTAGATGAGTCGTTTAAATGTACCAGGGTCTAGCTTCTCCACAACATGTGACTGGCAGCCACGTCCAGAAACTCCCGAACTATCAACTTTCATACATTTCTAAATAGCTCAAAGTTAACAATGAAAATCAGGATCCGCTCTTCGGATGGCTGTCATTCAAAAACTATTTGAGATATGCACTTGAAATTTTAGTATGTTATTTTTGAAGGTATAGACTATCGAAACATGTAAAAAATTTTTTTTAATTTTTAAAAAATGTCACACTAGTAGTCCCCCTTAAATTTATCAATAATTGAGCCCTGTGCCCCTGTATCAATATAAATAGTGTTTCATCATGTACCTTTTAGTACAAACTAACTATTGATTGAAATCAAATTTATATAACATGCTTTACAAGTTACTTAGCTTCGGGACCCATTTTACCTATAATTAAAAGGGACTAAATATTCCTCCTTTTTTTATTACCTTTCGTTACCCAATTTACCTATTCCCATAAATTTTTCTCGCATTCGTTCGTAAAAATCATCTATATGATAAACTTTTTATTAAATAAATAATGTGGTTTAACGTTAAATTATTAAGACAACCAATCTATAACAGACGTCACCTACATCATAATTTGTACATCCTTATTTCTTATGCAGCTCATATATTTTCATTATACATTTTATGATATGTGTGGAGGACTAGGAAATTGGTGAGAGGGTTAGGATTTCAAAGGTGTACATCTGCAATCATCTTTTTAAAGAAACTATGTAGATATTCATCTTAGCTGGCCGTGGGATTTGAACCCACGACCTATCAGTTCGTAAGTACTGGAGACTAAGCACGCTCGGCTACTCGGCTGTTTCTTTTCATTGTAAGATACTTTATTCAATATAAAAGCGTCAAGAATTTTATTACCTTTTTTACATAGAACTTAAATTTATCTCTGTGTATTAATTAATATTTTTTTTCGTAAAGCTTTCGTTAGTTAACAGTAATTAAATCGTAAACAGGCACGAGTATGTACCTCAGTCCCCTCACGTTTCTTTCCGAAAAATTTTTATTTGTTAATCTGTTAGCTCCTTCGCTTTAAACTGCTCATTCTGATGCTCATAAATTTAATATCCTAATAGGTGCGTTTCGACAGCTTGTAAACAAACTCTACACGGAGAGAAAAATCATATAATTTTTGTAGATAAAATTTCAGAAAAATTACCATGCTCTCTTATAATGCGTGCGCGATCGACGACCAAAATGAAAAATATGTGCTAGCATGGTAAAATTTAATGTGCTAACACAACTTTTATCACACTCTTATGCATATATGTTATAGTTTAATTCTTGTTGTCGTACTCTTTCATTTGCGCATCTGACCCACAAACTTATGTTGCTTGGGCGGTACCTGTAAAAACTTCGAACCTGTAAGAACTTTATGATGCATACAAAAATGATTGCCAACAATATATTCTAATACTAAAGATAGTGAAGTAACAAAATGATGAATTAAACGGTGACATCCCCGTCCTCTAAGACAGTGTAATGAATACTGCTTGCTGCTTGTAAGACAGTCTAATGAATCAATGTGCTTGGTCCGACCCGTCCGACCAAGTTGGTCGTCCAAACCCATGGTTGGCTATGTGACTTGCTATGAGTGAGGTACATTTCAACAGCGTTCACAACACACACAACCTTCTTTATATTTTTTTCTTTCTACTATTAGCAGATAGCATTTCAAATATTATAATACAGCATGGTAATTTTTGTCGGCAATGGAACTTTTTACTGTGCTGTTTTACAAACTTTACGGAGCTAATATTACGGAAACAATATTCTATCCTTTAAATTTTCTATGATTAATTATAATTTTTATATTTTTACCCTACAAAATTGAATATGTTCGCCTTTTACACGTCGATTGTAGTGCTGAGCACAGTAATTTTTATATGAATTTTCTCTCTATGTAGGAAAATTTTTTACAAAAACGCAATTTATTTATTTTTTTTTTAAATATTTTTATTTAGATACATTTCCGTGATAAAGTTGTTATGAATTATTTAAAAAATGTATCTACCTTTAAAAAGCCATCCGTCCTAAAATCCATCAATTAAAAAAATTTCGCTTTTTTTTAGACGTATTACATGCATACATACGTATTTAGACGCACCCAGGTACAACAGCTATGTTTACTGTAAACAGATAAATTTAATGTTCACTGAAGTTTGAAAATCGAAAAGGTTTTATTTAATTAAATTGATTTAATTATATATTCTAAAACAAATCAAAAATTCGACGTGAATTTTGTAAATCAAAATGGATGGGTAAATATGTATATCATTATATACACAGTATGTACATTACAAAATACTTTTGTGTCTTTTATTCGCCATAATATATCAATGTGTACCCGTCATTAAATATTTATAAATTTGTTATTTCTGTAATCAGTTCGTACAGACAACATTCATTTACCTATTTACGTATTTGATACGTATGCAAATATATTTATCCTTTTGTACAAAGGAATCATTTGAATGGAGTCCGTTTTATTCAATAATCATCCTACTACAAATTTAGTAATGAATTTCACTTTATTACCGGTACGGTTAGGGTAATATAGGGATAAAATAAAAGTACTCCTAATTACTGTCGTCTACTGCCACGACACTCTTTTAATTATACCTTAAATTTGTTTATTTGTAGTTGGGAAAGAAATTTCCCCAAAAAGCTTCATTTTTCAGCGCGCCAGAGTGGTTCTGCTTAAAGAAACAATAACAAAAATTTACTGAAAACTGAGCATTTAATAAAAATTTTAAACACAACCTATTTAACTGATTAACTCACGGCTGCTAATGACAAATCAGCCAAGAGCGAACCCGACTCGAATAGTTAGAGTTCCGTATAGTGAGCAGTCAATAAACCAAATTAATATTTTAACGTATTTCCGAATGGAAAATTCAGCTATTGTAGCCACTATCATGGTGAGTCTGGAGCTATGATAGAAATTTGTTTTGAGGTCTCTAGAAACCGAAAATGACATTCACTAAAATTTATATATGAGTTCGCACGATGACTCTCGAACGAAACATCCAATTTCTATGAAAGGGTATCCCGGGATAAGAACGGTAGGTTGGGCCCCAGACGAGATTTTCAACGGCACTTTGGCTACTATAAGGGCAACTGATAAAAAGTCTTGTGTGCAAGTAGTGATGAGCAAATACAAGACCAAGACCAAGACTTGGCAGTCTTGGTCTTGGTCTTGTTCTTGCATTAAGAATCTTGGTCCTGGTCTTGCTAGAGCAGTTTGTGTCTTGGTCTTGGTCTTGGTCTTGCAAAATGCAGTCTTGGTATTGGTCTTGGTCTTGGTATTGCTAAAGAATCTTGCACTTTCTTGCATTTTTTTATTAGCGAATTTTTTCCTTCTAAAATCAGAATTTTCTCTCTTTACGGTACTAATTATACTTTTAAACTATTTAAATAATTTAGCAAAAGTCTTGCTTTTTTCTTGCTATTGTCTTGGTTTTGCTCACTTGAGTCTTGGTATTGGTCTTGCAGCCATACTTATAGTCTTGGTCTTGGTCTTGCTCTTGGTATACATAGTCTTTGGTCTTGGTCTTGCAAAAAATTCAAGACCAAGACAAGACTGCAAGACCAAGACTAATTTTGCTCATCACCATGTGCAAGTTTTAGCCTCATATCTTAGGTAGTTTAGAACTTATTTGTGATAATAGGTAAATTAAGGCCATAATTTTTTGAACCTTTATATCTCGTAAACTATTACAGATATTGAAATGAACTAAAAACCATTGAGTTGGTCTAAATTAGTTCTATAATATATATTTCTTTCAAATTTCTCCGTTGGTAAAGAATCATAGAAAATTCGAGAAAAAAAATATAAGGACACTTTTTTAGTGATTTCTTCAGAGTGACAATCAAGCCTCAAATATTGCACATTCGGTCCTGTTTAAGTACTGCAAGTTTCATTAAAAACAAAAGGGTGGAACACTGTCAAAGAGGAGAAACCTCGATCCAAGCCACCATCGGAAATGTTGAGTTCATCATTCCGTTGTTTTATGCCATGCGCACAGGATTAATTAAGAGTCTGGTGGTGTTTTAACGATATGTATCGATATACCGATCATGGCACCCAAATATGCAATGTGTTCAAGGTTATGTGAGGCTGATATATAAATGTGTAACAAAATTTGTTGGTACGATAACGGTCATATTTCCTAACCGATACAGCTGCTATTTGGTATTGTAACTGTTTACGTCAAGTTCTAGGCTAAGTTCGTAGATGGAGTTTTCCGAATTTTTTCTGCATCATGGCAAATAACGGGAAAAATCACATAAGAAATTCGCTATGTTATGCAGGATTTTATGTTATACAGAAACCTAGAAGATCAGGTGGGAAAACTGTTATTTCTAGCAAATTTTGAGTTATATCATTAAAATAACTAGATAAAAAGTTATGCCTATCGAAGCAATTCTGTTTGGTCTGTTTATATAAATATTCACTCTACCTTAATCTCGACACTTATATCCTTATTGAACGCAGCAGATTATAAACTAAAAATTTGATTGGTTATTTTAATACGCTACCTTTGAAATTACTTTTTTTACGGTCAGTGCCACATAAAAAATGCGTGGGTGATTTGTTTGACAGATAATGAGGATAATTTTAAAAATATATAAAAGTCTTCTATGTACATTGTAGCTACCTAATTTTGTTCTTGTTTTTTTAAATGTAATCTAATAAAAGTGATTTTGTTATTTATGGTTATGATATGCCTGGCAGATATTAAAGAATTTAAATTTTTTTTTAGTAATATCATAATTTCTTTGTGTCAGATGTGAACAATTTTCTGCCGGTATTTATTAGGTAATTTCTTTTTTTGTATGTTTAGGTAAATTTTTAAATATAAAATTCGAGGCTACTGTTAATAACTCCGGTTATGTGAATCAAAATTTTACCATTTTAATTCTAAAAATATTAAATTTTACGACTTTGTTTATTTTGTTTATTGTTATTCATTTGTTTTTATTTTTTTTTATTATTTATGATCTAGAAAATTTCCGTAATCCTTCCAACGACCTTTCTATGACGATACAAAAAGTACATTTTATCCCAAAATGTTCATTTCTGCTTTACATACTTAATTTTTACGAATAAATTATGATATGTGACGGTGGCAGTGCAATAATTTTTCCTGATTTTCATATAAAGCTGACGGAAGGTATTTTCTAAAACACAATAAATTTTATAATCTAGATTTATTTTATATCTCATTACTTCATTAGTTAGACCCTAGTATGTAATCGGACAATAGAAGATGAATTATTGAATAATAAATTAATATTTACGGCAAATTTTATACCGTCTGAATATACACTTGGGAAATGTTAGCTTTAATTAGGCAAACTTTAATATATATACGTATATATTTTCAGAAATTGTCTGCGTTATATAATGTACGTATTATATACTCATTAAAAAAACTTGTCGTTTTTCAAGAGGCTGTATGCAGGGCCGGATCTAAGGGGGGGGGGGGGCAAACCGGGGCCCCTGCCCCGGGCGTCAGTTTTAGGAGGCGCCAAAATCATACTAGGTCGGTCTATATCAAATGGTCTAAAAAAAAATTGGTTGCTCGACCATTTTAGAAAAAATTAATATTCTTCTAGTTGTTCCTATTATATTTGATGAATTGAGAACAATTCTTTAAAAAAATTATCTTGAACCGTTTAAGCGTGGTAACCATTTTTGTTTTCCAATTTGCGTTGATTTTTGTGTTTACAGCTATTTATGCCAATGCACATATTTCACAAACCGTTCATCCTAATAGTTTGAAATAAAAACCATCTTAAAGGTAACAAATGTCTCTTTATTTTTAGTGATGTCCATATTTAACCTGTTTTCGTCCCTCCCCCAAGAAAACATTTTTTTTCTTATAGAAGAATTGTTTTAAACCTGGCTTAGTATTTTTTATGAGAATAGCTATACGGGTACAACTACCCATTATCAAACAAATACACACTATTTCAATTATGAAACTTGTATCCTTTAATTTTTACAAACTTCCGAAAACTGACTTTTTCCAAATTTTGGAATTTTGCGCCCCTGTATCTGGGGCTGGTGATAAAAATTTGAAATTTGCACAAGTTGTAGTGCTTTCGGAGTAGATTTATTAAAATAAAAAATCAACTTGTACCTATCTTGATCCTTTACAAAACCCTAAATTTTAGGGTTTCCCGTTGGCAACACGAAACGAGAAAATTGGAGTTTTATAAAGGACTTATATACTTATGAGTTTTTTGACAGTTTATGTCAAACGTGGGAGAGGGGGAGGGCACCATTTTCAAGTTTCTGCCCCGGTTCTAAAAAATTGTAGATTCGGGGCTGGCTGTATGTCAGTCAAAAATTGCCCGATAATAATGTTTAAAAGATAAATTTTTTCTGGGGGATAATACTTTAAAAAATGAATAATTTTATTTTAGTCCATAATTATGTCTGTTGTCTCAAGAAACCATGAGATACGGTAGAAATAGTAAATAACTTAAAATTATATTAAGTTGTAGAATTTATAATTTATATTTCAAATTGTCATATATATTCTGAATATGGTCACTTTAAATTACATTCCTTTGCCAGTAGACTTCTCTATTTACGCCAACATTAATTATACAAATGCTTATCCCGTATTTAAACAAATTTCCAACGAGGAAAATGTTACAAAATAACTTTACATCCAAGTTGAAAATTACTGCAATGTACTTGCAAAGTACATAATTAAGGAAATTAGATATCATGCTAAATTGTAACTAATTTTGAGAATTTTTTGTGGATTTGTTTAATCTTTTAGATTTTTTAGATCGATTTACAATCACAACTATAAATTAATTTAATAGTTTTATCAGCGTCGTCAATTGTAACAATGACGATTAATCTGTCACGTAGTAATTTTAAATAAAAATAATAGTTTTAGTATAACATTTATCGACTTACATAGAAATTTTACTGTAAAATAGCAAATTGAAACTTTAGTAATTTAATTTTAAAACGACTTTCATTCACACCTCTAAGTTTGTAACATACACCTTGCATCAGTTAAATTATTCATAATGCGACTCACTGCATCAAAAGGTGTTCATGTTACTGTTAAATGTGATGTATGTACTATAGCTAATTGCAATTAAAATGATGGAATTCACTACCACGTGTACATTAAAACAAACAAAATATTATGCATTTTTAATGTCATTGAACTCAGGTCCAACATATTACCTGCTACTCTGAGTTATTAAATAAAACTACCGGACTACTTATGTTGTGTTTACTAATAGTAATAAGTAATAATATTTATTACGGAATAGGTAGTAGTTTATGTGAACAAATTACATGGCTGTACGTTCGATTGCATAGAAGTTGTTTTAATTAAAACAAAAATAAAAATACGAATAATACAGTCGAACCTGGATAAGAGACAGTTGAAGGGACCGCGATCTATTTTTCTCTTATAGAGGTTTCTCACTAACCCGAGTTTCGAGCTTACAGAGGTACGGGAGAAGTTTATCTCACTTATAGAGGTCTAGAGAAAATACAACCAATATGTATCGAGAAACATGCATGTATTGTATGGATACTTCTTATTAGAATAATATACATATACATATTTGGACATAGGTAAGCTTACAAAAAAGAAAAAATGATGTATTTTGGCTATTTGAATAGAAAATGAATTCCTCGAATTATAAGAAAACAAGAACATAAGCCACATTTAGGCATTCTAATAAAATATGTATAAGTGCTTTGAAATTTAAGAATGAGTTATAAATAGCAAATGTTAAATACGTTTAACTGTCGTTTATGGAGGTACAGGCAGTTAGCAGTCTCAGTTATAGAGGTCCACGAGCGAAAAACGACTCTCACTTATACAGGTTTTTGTTTCTCACTCATAGAGGTTTTAGTGTGGCAAAGTTACGGGACCTGGCAATTAGTCTCACTTACCGAGTTTTCTGGCTTATCCAGTTTTCCATTATTCAGGTTTGACTGTATATAGTTTATGTAAATGGACTACAAGCTGTACATTCAATTGCATAGAAGTTGTTAATTAAAATTAAAAAATTTTTTTAACTATTGAATTTCTCTGTTATGTTATAACAAAAATCAAATATTTACATTTTCCGAAAACCATTTTGTTTAGTTTGTTTCATTAATTAATTTATAAAATGTTTACATTTTAGAATAAATGATAAAAATTTTAATTTCATAATAAAAATGAAATTAATATTAATTTTTTAAATATAAAAAACAATGTTTATTTATTATGATTTTTTTGTTTATTACAGTATTTGGATTTTGATAATCTTCCGGATACAAATTTTTCCTGCATTGGGAAAGTAATTGGTGGCTACTATGCGGATTTAGAAGCCAATTGTCAAATGTTTCATGTATGCACAATCGGGCAAATGGAAGAACCAATGGACATACGTTTTTTATGTTTGAACGGTACTGTTTTCGATCAGGTAAAATATAAAATTCTCTGGAATGGACAATCGAAAGATTTTAAAAATTTCTTGCTGACCTGATTTTTTCTCTTTTACCAGGAAACACGAGTCTGTGAACGTGTCGATGAAGTTGACTGTGCCAATTCGGAAAAATTTTACAGCTTAAATCTAGAACTCTACGGGAATACCGCGCCAGCTCTTGTTGAAGGTTAGTTTCATTTGACAAGATAGAAGAAAAAATGTTATTGGAAATTCTAATTATGTTTTTTTAATTTCAAATTTCTAGCTCCAGAAACAAAAGAATCCCAACAGCAATCTACAACTACGACTACCACGACAACAACGCAACCTTCAACAACTGCACAACAAGAAACAACGACAGCTCCAAATTATCATCGATCCACTACGTCAGTACGTCCGACCGAATATATAATTCAAACGCCGTCAATTGCAGCACCGACCAGACCACCGTCTAAATCACATCTGCAAATACACCATCTCCAACATCCGTACTCTACAACGGTATCACCAACGCCTTCACATCACTTTTCAATTAGCGAAGACAGTGAAATTAATTTGGATCCTAATACACCACCTAAAATACATTATCAGCGACCGTCCTCCTCCCAACCCTCTGTCTCGTACCAACAAAACACTTACAATGGTGTTGAACAGCATGTAACAGTCACCACGCATACAACTGTCTATAAAGATCATCGGACACCTGTTCCTGTTCGAAGGCCTCCTGCGTCATACCAACCCCATCATATGGAAATAACTACACGCCGGCCTAACTACAACATCCCCTACGATGTGCAACGTGGCAGTCCACATCCATTTAAATTTCGGCCAAGTTACGACACAAGCACATTAAATCGTTCCACGAGTCGATATCGACCCACTACAACGACAACCAGCGAACCGCCTCGTCAACAGCATCACTACGACAGTGGTCCAAGTTCATCGTCTCAATCCAAAAAACAACAGCACACCAACATTTTTAGTTATAGACCTGAAGAAGATCCGTCAGATTTGCGTTATCACTTCCACTCCACAAACCCACCCCAGTATCTGCCACAACGGTTATCACTGATCGAATCCGAAGAGGATTTGAGCTCCGGTCCTGATCGAAATGATCGATCTGATAATCTTGGTGAATCAGACGACAGTGGCGATAGTATGGGTGACTCTAGTGAAGATGACGATATTGTTGATAGCGATGAAGAAACGGAATTAATTCGTGTCGAACATCCACATGGACACAGTATACAAGAATTCACGTCGACAAAACGTTTATATCATGACACAAATCCGAGCAATAAAAATAATAAGCCTGGTGACGGGACTAAGAGCGGCGCATCAAATTTAAAAACAGAAAAACCACCACACCTGCAACTACCATTACCACTAATCCCATTTAATGTACCGTCACTTCCAGCTCCGTTTACGTTACGCGACCATTACGAGACGAAACGCCACAATCAACCACGAGTTATCGTTAGTGCCACGGCGACAATTAGTGACACAACAGGACGTAAATTAAACATATCTTTGGGAACAATTAGTCCAACATTGGTGGACGCGTTGGGAGGCGGTGTCAGAGCGCCAAATTCATACGATGATTACAAAGACGACGATCTCCGACTGGATCCATTCTTCGAAGATGTGCCAAAAATTCAACAAAAGCAAACTAACAGTGGCAGTAGAAATCAAAAATCACAGCACTCCACGTCAGTGTTGGTTTCCACGAAACGTAAACGTAACATTGTCATCGACTATGATTATGTGAATGATAATTATGAACCGGAAACGTATAAAGAAGAATTTATTGTTGTAACACACCCGTCAAACACTGAACTAATGAAGAATAAGACACACCACATCGAAAATACAATGTTGGTGTTGGAGCCCGCGAACGAAGCTATCCATGAAATCGAAAATGCAACAAAATCAAAATATATCGACAATAAAATATTAGACATGGATGATTCGGAGTACGACGATGAAATTAATGACACTACAACCGAAGTTTTAAGTAATCTTTCAAATACTAACGAAATTTCAAATCGAACTAGTCGACAGTATGACGCTATCAACGTAGATAACAAAACAAATACTACTAACCAAATAGAAAAAATTCCACCACAACAACACGAACGACAACATCTAATTGGCATAACATTTGAAATGAAACAAAATTTAAATAGTAAAGAACAGTTTCTCTGTACTGATAAACAAGAACTTCATAAATTTTATAACGACGCACAAAATTGTCGAATGTTTCATTATTGTGCACCCGGTTTTGAAACGTCACAAGTATTACATTTGAAGTTTATATGTGATATAGGTACATATTTTAATATTGAAACGAAACGGTGTGAATTAAATAGACCAGCAGATTGTCTATTGCAATGATTGTTCCTGAAATTTTTTATTTTTTGTTAATATATTAGTGAATAAAAAAAAAAAACTAAAGTCATTACTGTTACTTGTTCGAAATTTTCAGATAATAAAAATATAAAATGAGAGTTTTAATTTAAATATAAAATTTTAACAATTGATTAGGACCTGTCTTATGTAGCAGTTGTGTCTGTAAACCAAATAGAATAAACCACACGAACTTCTCTATATGTAAATGGATGATGGGGCAGAATGTGATCTCGTTATTTGCATAAGAATCACGTGACCAAAGTGAAAATTTCCATTTCAAACGCAATCGATTCGAAGCATTTATAATAGGGTTTTATTGAGCAAATTCTGAATAGCATACAGACACTAAAAAGGAATTTCAATTTTTTCCCAAATAATTTACAAAAAAAACAATTTGAATTTTGATACATAAAAAATCCTTTTTAGCCTATAACGTTTAAAATTGGGTATCATCTTTATGTTTCTTTGCTCGATTTTATACAATCTTTTCACTAGTTCCAGTTAAACTATAGATTACTTTAGTATCTTTCTATTGAATGACTGGAGAAGAAATAAATATTGTGGTTATATGGACTATTTGAAACTCCTTTTTAATCCTTTATAATTACCAAATATTATATGAAGTTTGCAATATAAACAAAATTTTCGTTATAATATGAATAAATGTTACGTTTTGTGAGATTTTCTTAAACCATTTAACCCTGCAAAGGACACCTGAGGCTTGCATATATTTTTACTCTGTTAAATTAATTATTGTTGTACTAAAACTGTCTTCTCTTTTCTTAAATTTGGTGAAATTTTCTAGAATTTGCAATGAGCCTGTTAGGCTTAAAGTGTCCATTATGGCGTTGATATAATATTAGGAAATAAAAAATAATTAAATGATACACATTAGATAAAAAATTAGGAAGGGCAAGTCCAAACGTAGACAATTTATTACCTGTTCGTGTAATATGTAATTAATGCGTAGGAAGTTATATAATTTTCCACCATTTTCTTTAATTACGTCATATCAAGATTTTGTTAAATAACTTCCAAGAATTTAATATTTTCAGACATGATTTTTTATTTAATTTATTTATTGAGAATTTCTAAATGTTATTTAGAATGTACAAAAAATGTACATCTACGTTATATTTATTTCAGTGCCAAAAGATCCATAATTATAATCAATTTAAAAAAAGATAATAAAATTGCTATAAAAAAACTTACTTTTATTATTAAATCCATGTCATAAATTGTCCGTAATTTTTGTTCAAACATCAAGTGGCGTCACAAAGATTCTCACTCGCACCTCTGGTGGTAAATTTAGAACTAGTATCAAGTAAAAATATACGTACACGTTTAATTGGTGATATAAAATCTAGTAATCCGCACATAATTTGTATAATACATATTTATATTGACAATTAAACGTATACAAAATTTTTTACTTCATACAGCATCAAATTTAAAAAAAAAAAAAACTAGAGGCGCTTACGTAATTTTTGCGTCGCCATACCACCCATGACTGGTTTATTTATTTAAATTTTTATTTTTAAAAATCTCTTTTATAAAATTAAATTCTGATATATAATGTCTATAATTATGATATACAGTGTTATATGATTGTACAAATTATTGCAAAAAAACTTGGAAAATTGTTCAAATTTTCGTATTAAAACCGTTAAAAGTTACGAAATGAAAGAATTTGGAGAGTTCAAAAACGAAATATATTAGTACTCGAAACGAGTCACTATTAAAAATTGTTATATACATTGCAAATTGCTCTTTTTAATGATATCAAAATTGTAGCTACAAATCTCATTGTCAGAAAAAATTATAAATAATATCAACAGTTTGTTAAAAATATCCCTTTCACTAAAAAAAATGCTACTGACGTTATGAACCATTAGATTGTAATTTCTTTTTAACACAAAGTGTAGTATTGCAAAATTGGCTAACTTTACGCTGTTAATCGAAATCACTAAACCGAGATGTTATTTGTAAACTAAAATTTTATTTCGTGGTATCAAAATTAATGTATCGATTTACCGCAATAGAAAATTAGTTTTGAAAATTCACTACACCATCTAATTGAATGTAAACATCACACACCTACTCTGATATAAATATTTATAATGTGTACATGTGCGTGTGACCTTGGCGAAAATTTCGTTAATATATTCGCATACATATTTGATCTAAAATTAAAGTAAAAATTTTTAACCGTAATTATATTAAATGATTTTCCTTTTACAATAATTTATTCGCCAAATATAAAACAGTTTATAAAGTTTCGTAATTTAAATTAATTATAAATTTTAAAAGTATAATTACACGAAGAAAATATGGGTTTGATATTTTATAAATCAACTATTTTTGAATTTGATTAAAATTAATGGTTCATCTAATACGTTTTGAATGTTTTGTTATGAAATTTAACCCTCTCCGAGTTATATTTAGGGTCCCATAGAAATTTTTCCAGCTTCTGTATAAGAAATGAAAGAACTGTTTTAACCAATTAACCAACACAACCAGAAAAGAATCAGTTGTGGCTAACATTTTGGATAGTAGGAAATTTTTACGGGAGTTGTCTAATAATTTTAAAAAATTACATCAAATCAACCAAAAAATTACTAGTTAATTACTATAAATATTCTATTATAAAAATAATAATACCCCTGTCGCAGCATCCTGCATAACTTAGCGAATTTCCGTTTATAAAAATTAGTTTTTCTCGGAAACTAGTTGACACAGAATAATAGTTTAAAGAGCTTTTTTATGTAATTTTTTCTCCTCTTTTAAATGATGTAAAAAAATTTGGCAAAAATTTTTGAATAAGTGGAAATTTTGGCAAAAAACTGATTTTTTGCAAGAACAAAAACCATGTTCCTGGCACCCGACGTGTCTGGCTGAAGAACTCATCCAAGATTTTTGGACTTCCAACGTTGTCACCAAATTTCGTAAACCTAGGACATTTCGTTCGAGAGTTATCGCGCTGATACATATATACATACATACATACATATATATATATATATATATATATATATATATATATATATATATATATATATATATATATATATATATATATATATATAAATTTTAGTGAATATTATTTTCGGTTTCTAGGGACCTCAAAACAAATTTCTGCCATAGTCCCGGGCTGAAGTCGCGTCATGACACCTACTGTAATAGCTGAATTTCCAGAATTCTTTCTGGAAATTCGCTAAATAGAGAAAGAGACAGAATACTAGGTTTTGTTTGGCTTCGTTTGTTGCATTTGTTTATTGACGTCACACCATTTTTAGTAGATCTGACCTATACTGCTAAGGCGGGTCGTCCATTGGTTGTGGACAGCTGCGATATTTGATTCCGACGATTACGCACGTTTGTCGTTCATCCGAAATGATATGTCAACTGTCCGTCCACTAGCCCAATATTTGTTAGTATTTTTCTTTTCAATTTTCTTTTTCTCAAGTATAGATGCTATAAAAATACGTAAAAAACAATTTATGGCACGTAATATGCAAAGGTACACAGTTTTAATTGTAATTTACCTTCAATTCCATTTCAATAAAAATAAAAATCTCATGAAACGGACTTCTTCGCGCGAAAAAATCCAAACGAAATTGGGTTTGTTCGCACGTTGTAATTATACGCACGGAAATGGACGAACGAGACACTTTCAATGGACGAGGATATATAGCTTCACAGCTGTTTGGATCGTTCGTCCGTTTTCATGCGTACTCGTCCGAATTAAATATCGCACGTTTCCGCATCCAAAGGACGACCAGCCTAATACTAAATAATTTATATATGTATATTTTCCATTTACTAGCACGTCAAAACGTAAAATGATTCCAAGTAAGTATTGCAGAAGACAAAAATCAGTTTGGTAAAATTTACGAGCTATTCTTTTGTAGTTGTCCATTACATGGAAATCACTCAAAGCAGTAAATTTATCTTGTTATCGCGCTAATACATCTTTGTTTTCTTTGTACTAACAAATCACTTTATGTTAAATTAAATTTGGTGACTTCTCACCGTCTTGAAAGGCTTTAATCGTTAGATTTCCTTTTTGTTGATTCAATCAATTTAGATTTTACGGTAACAATTGTTGATATGTATATAAATGATATAAATTACCTACGTATGCATTGTACATTGTAATATACCACAATAACAGTGTTCTCCGGTCTCATTCTGATATTTGATTTTGTATGTCACAAATTAATCCATTTTACGATAAATTGAAAGGACACTAAAGCCTAGTAAATAGGGCTATAATAAGATTTAATTTATTATAGATATTATTACTAGCAAACCTGTATTTGAACGTAGATAATTCGTACTATTACGTAAATTTGTATATAACTGAATTAAGTTCAACTTTAGGTAATGAAATCGAAATGACAATACTATACAAAATACAAAATTTGCTCAAAGTTTCAAAGCACAGACTGTTAATTAATTAAGTCATTACCTATAATTATAATGAAAATTAATATACATACATTTGTATTTGTAATAATTAAATAATATATTTATTATTATTAAATTTAAAAGAAGCCTTTAGACCAGTGTTTTTTAACCTTTTTCATGGCGCGATCCCCTTAGTATGGAAAAATATTTCGCGACCCCCTATCCTCTGCTATTTACTAACTTTTATTTTTCTATGTTATAAATATCGAATCCGTTCATCATTAATGATTATTTTCATAGTTAAGTATCAATTAAATACGTAATTAAGGACTTGAAACAGGCAAATTTTTGTATCGACATTGAAGTTGATGACTTATAGTAGCTTATGAACGTGCGCGCGCACGCGTGGCGGTCGTCGCCGTTTAACACTTCCAAGCGTAATCCATTAGAATGCTTTGAATTGTGAACTCGCGTTGGTGTTTAAATTTATTAAATTGCCTTGTTCTTTGTTTAGTAGTTGCTCAATGTCTTTTATTGTCTAATATTCAAAATTCTATGCTCATTGTAATTATTGAAAATGGATAAGTTTGTGTAAAAATACGCATAATCGTCAATTTCAAGTTCCAATGAGGGTAATAAACAAAACCAGAGAAAAAGTGTCTATATGACGACAATTATTTAAAATTCGGATTTACTGTTATTGAAAATAAGCCGCAATTTTGAAACTTTATCGCGCGAAAGTATGAAACAATCACATCAATGTAACCATTAATTAACCTTCTCTATATTAAATATTATTTATTGAACTAGAGTGGTTTTATTTTTAAAATAACTGCGACCCCCAGGGTGTCGCGACCCACAGGTTGAAAAACACTGCTTTAGACGATCCATAATATTGAAATAATATTTTCATTCACTTTATCAATACTCTTGTGATTCTTGTGACTAGGTTTCTTGGTTATTTTTAATAATTTGTTTATAATATTTACCCACCTAGTATTTCATATATTTATAGGCGGAGATTTCTGTTTACTCTGTTGTGATAGAGAAGTGATAAGTAACAAGCACACTTCATAAAATAATGTATGCGTGTATTGATACATTTTTGTTGTTTATAGAGGATACTGTGTGCTGAAACGGATATAGGAGAGGTAAAGAAACGACTGGAGAGTGACATTATTGAGAATTTGTACTGTATGATAATATAATACTGAAAATATTATTGATCGTCTAACAAGTAAAGGTCCCGAGGCCGGACCTATCGATTTCGATGAAACTTAAATATATTGTAGAACACTAAAAACTAAGGGACACGTATTTTTTTTTATCTGCGGAAAAACGATTTGAAGGGGTGAAATCGCCCTTCAAAAATTGGGGTAAAAATTTAATTTTTCAAATATCTCGAAAACAGTAAGAGATAGAGCAAAAGTTTAAATTGGCGATATTGCTCTTTTTTAAAGAGCTATCTATTGATATGGAATTTGTTCATATTACATCAACAGGGGTGGTTGGGGGTTAAAATTTGGGGGTTAATTTTGCAAAAAGGGGGTGAAAAATAAACAATATAAAAATTTTGTTTACAGATTTGAAATCTACGTCAAAAAATCTAATTGACCTATTTTTGCTCAATGTCCTAATATTAAGTCTAGGGGTAGTTAACTAGAGGGTGACTATGTCGAATAGTCGTACAATTTGAGTATTTCAAGAAGTTCTTCTTCGTGGAAAATAGCTTAAGACAATTAGAATAACGTAGAAATGAAATTCTGGAATTCAAAATTGAGTTTGAGCAACATTGGAGAGGGGGTGAGTCACCCTCTTAAATTACATACTAGTTTATATAAACTAATTTTTGCTATTAACACACTGATAGTGGGTAAAATAATGTCACAATAAGTGGTTCTGATGTTGGACTAAAATGAAATTCTCGAATTCAAAATTGATTTTAAGCAACATTGACGAGGGGGAGAGTCACCCTCTTGAATTACATACTAGTTTACATACACTAATTTTTGCAATTAACACACTGACAGGGGGAAATAATGTCATAATAGATGGTTCTGAAGTTAGACTATCGTATGTAAGGTTTTTGTTAGGTTTCGTTATTTTAGGTTAGGTTATGTAATTTTCGGTATCGATAATTTTCGATAAGGAAAACTATAATATCCATTAAAAAACAAACCTAATAAAGACCTTACATATGATAGTCCAACTTCAGAACCACTTATTGTGACATTATTTTACCCACTATCAGTGTGTTAAATTAAAAAAATTAGTGTATATAAACTAGTATGTAATTTAAGAGGGTGACTCACCCCCTCTCCAATGTTACTCAAACTCAATTTTGAATTCGAGAATTTCATTTCTACGTTATTTTAATTGTCCTAAGCTATTTTCCATGAAGAAGAACTTCTTGAAATACCCAAATAGTACGATTATTCGACATAGTCACCCTCTAGTTAACTACCCCTAGACTTAATATTAGGATATTGAGCAAAAACAGGTCAATTAGATTTTTTGATGTAGATTTCAAATCTGTAAACAAAATTTTTATATTGTTTATTTTTCACCCCCTTTTTGTAAAATTAACCCCCAAATTTTAACCCCCAACCACCCCTGTTGATGTAATTTGAACAAATTGCATATCAATAGATAGCTCTTTAAAAAAGAGTAATATCGCCAATTTAAACTTTTGCTCTATCTCTTACTGTTTTCGAGATATTTGAAAAATTAAATTTTTACCCCAATTTTTGGAGGGCGATTTCACCCCTTCAAACCGTTTTTCCGCAGATAAAAAAAAATACGTGTCCCTTAGTTTTTAGTGTTCTACAACATATTTAAGTTTCATCAAAATCGATAGGTCCGGCCTCGGGACCTTTACTTGTAAGAGTCGATTCACAATATGCATACCTATGTGACGCACGTGAAATATTTATAACCGCATATAAAAGCAAAAAAAAACTTTAACTATAAAAATAATCTTTATTCTTTGAAAATTTTGAAACAAGTCATTAGATATAAATATTAAACGCATTATATGAATTGTGTCTCATAAAGCTTATTGCTAGTATAAAAAATGAGTCGTCTCATAAATATTTGAATTTTGTTTTATACAAATTTTTATAATTTTGTTAAAGAAAAAAAAAAACAACGAAAAACGCGTTAAACAAAAACATACTAGATAGGAAATGATGTATGTAATACACGTATTAAATCAATGTAAAAACTTTTTATAAGCAGTTTGTTCAACTTTATTTACTCTCAGAGAAATTGAATATGTATAGCATGTCCACAAAATTTTGTACTATTTTTGACGACATATAACAAATTCCTTACGTATAAAAAAAAATGATATGTCATTTTCAAATTACAAATACGATGGAGGAATTTTGAAAATTTATTTTTATTTGAAGCAAATATTTAAAAATATAATATGGAAATACGTATGTAATAAATACGTAATGTTATCCACTCCTAATGTTTCCATTATTACGTATGTAATAAAGTTCGATTTCGGCACAGGAGTACTTTCTTGACAGGCTGCTGATCGACTTTTGTGGACACACTGTATAAATTTATTGTCATTTTCCCATCATCTTTTGCTATTAACGTTATATATGTGGTGTGACAATTCAGAATGTGTTTTGTTCAAAACACCAAAAATGTTTGAAATTCACCAGAAAACTATTCAACGTATCATTCAAGAGTTTGCATTATTCATGTTGTATTATATACATGATTTAAAGTACAATTAGAATTGTACTTTGTTGTTGTGTGCATTGTTGATTTTTCGTTAAGGGAGGAGTTCAAATAAAAAAAGCAACTTTTTTATTTATGATTATTTTGCTTGTTGAAATTTTTTTCAAATTAGGGATGGTTTCAAATAGAAAATTTTGTTTTTGAAACATTCATTACTCTTCCCTGTGGGGGGAGGGGGCCCTTTTTCACAAGTTTTTAAGCGTTCACAAGGAACACCATATCTCAAAAAGTAATGAATATTTTTTAAATATTTTTTCATTATTTTATTCCTAAAGGACCTGTCCATAAAGCTGAGTATGGGTTTCAGGTAATTTTAAAAATTAACTATAAAATTGTAATCCCAAAGTTCTAAAAATTATAAAACCCAATTTTTTATTTAAAAAAAAAAATGTTTAAAAATAGTTACAATTGTTCAAATTGAAAACGCATACTCCACTTTATGCGCAAAATGTTTATGAACAAAATAAAAAAAAATTAAGTCTCTATCTTTTCTAGAACTTGAGATATGATTTTCCTTGTCGGGAAAAACACAAGTTTCGGGAAACGGTAAAAAACAAAAATAAGAACAAAAGAAGCGATTTACTCACCGTTTATTAAAACGTCTACAAAGGCATACAAATGAAATAACATTATCTCAGTGCATAGTATAACTCGGGTACACACCAAAACTAAATATTACTGATCGGGGGGAGGGGGGGGGCGAGCATTATCTGCAAAGGAGCAGCAACTTGGCTGTGCAGCGGCTCACAAATAAATATTTTTCTACTTGCAAAAAAAATTTTTGGCCACAGAACGAAATAAAAACAAAAAACGAGATTCGAAAATAATTAGTTTATTAGCTGTTTCTGGTGTGAACTCCCCCCTTAAAATTTTTTCTCTTATGTGGACAAAACATTGTTTGAATGAATTGGACAAAACACGTTTTAATTCGTTTAGTTGTGGATAAAACACACTTTGTGCAAACAATGTTTTTTATTAAACTAATTGGAAAATCTTCCATCACTGATAGCTAACTGATTACATAATATGTCACTTCTGTGTACACAATCCCACAGTCAACATGTGACACAGTGAATCAATCAGAGTACTTTGATGGTTAATTCCGATTGATCGTTGGTTTACTTTTTAACGACATTTGAATTGTCGAATCTGATAGAAATCGGTGAGGAAAACACGTTTTGAATTGTCACTCTACATTTAATTTCAAATGTAAATTATATTAAACTAGGTAGAAATTTTTGTATAAATGAACTTAGCTAGAACTTTTTAAAATGTATGACACTTTGCTGTATTGTTGTTGTATCTTTTGTAACGGAGCGTGGAAAGTTGAAACTGTATATGTATTTATATTGTGTAAAATTTTATCATCAACAAAAAATTATTATATTTGTTAAGTAGACGTTTTGTTATAAAAAGAAAATATTGTGAATAAAAAAAGGAAAGAAAAATAATGTTAATTATGATTGCTAATGTATTTTTGATCTTTTTAATTAGCACAATTTTCAATTTGTAAAAAGATAAAAATAATCAAAAAAAAGATGTATTTTATTTATAAATAAATATTATTTGAATTGTATGAGCATTGAACAACGTTGAGATGTTATCTTCTTGTGGTTTGTTTTTCCTTAATTTAATAAATAATATTAATTAAAATTTTCAATGAATTTCCACTGAGAAATACGAAAGACCACATAGCGATGGTGATCTAATAATTTAAAATTATTATTAATGTACATTGAAAGGAAAATAAAATATAAGCAAATAGTTTTCTCTATTGAAGAAAATTTATTAAAAGTTTCTTGTAGTTTCTTGGAAATGTTTATGATATTTCCACAAATTATCTATATTTTCTCTTTTTGAATAAAATTTCAATTTGAATTCAAAATAGTGGCAAATAAGATATAATATAGTTGAGTATAGTTGCGAGAATAAGAAAGTTTTCTATTCTTTACCATTTCGGGAAACGATTATTTTAATCAAGTGTGAAGCTAATCCTTGAAGTTTTAATAATTTTGTAACAAGCTTTTCATTTTTGCTATCATAGTTGTCGAAGATTAGTTTGGAAATATCCGACACGAAAAAATTAAGAGAATGACGTCATAGAAATATCTATTTATCAAAATTTTAATTTAATCCCCCTCTTTTTCTTCATAGCTTCTTAATATTTAAGAATTTTATTTTCATTCTTCATCAAACCTTGCTGAGAACCAGCGTTCAAAATGGATTTTTAATCTTATTTTCTTTAAATCTAGATACAAACCATTCAGCAATCACTTACCGGCTTTATAAAACAGATTTTTAAAAATTTTTTATCTTGTGTTTATCTTGAAAATTTGTGTCAAACCGTGTTAAAACAATCCTGCAATTATCAGCTTATAAATAAAGAAATCCGCTTTTAAATTGGTTAAGCAGTTTTGGAGATAAATGGTGACGAACATACACACCGTTTTCGACCTAACGCATATACCTGCTCCTTTTCATCCGTGTTGAGTAAAAATTAATTTCGAAGATATTATTTCAGCACTTTCTGTATGTATCATTACTTGTGCGATACCGGCTGACAAGTACATGACATTGACAGGTAATAGAATATTGTATTTCTTAAAAGTTGCTCAATATACGAAAACTTTGCATACTTCACAAAACGTTCTAGGTACAAGTATATTAGGTGAAATAATTAAAAAAGTTTTTTAATTTTTTCTTGAATTTGAATAAATACAACAAGTATCTAATAAATATTTAAATAATGCACATAATTTATCTAGTTATAACAATATATTTATGATTAAATATATCAAAAATGTATATATTATAAATACATATGTGTCCTAATTAGGACCGTATTTAGATATTATATTGTAAAGTTGCAACTGTAATGAAAAAATGAATATTGATATATTATGAGTGGATGTGTTTCAAAACTATCTAATTAACACAACTAAAAATGTTCAGGAAACACAAATAACTGTTTTCTCACTTATAGTAATGATTTTGATGTGGTTTTTACCATTAAATTTTTAGGAAAAATCATACAGTTCTTATAAAGAAATAACAACAACGATACCACTCATCAATAATTATTAAATAACGATTAAAAATTATAATTAACTACTTTTGCAGCAGTTTGCTTTAATTAGATGGTTTTGGAACGGTTGATTTTGCAATTAGCTACTTTTGCAACAGTAACACTAACAATTAGACACTTTTGCAGCAGTAACACGAACAATTAGACACTTTTGCAACAGTTTATTATTATTTCAATAAGTTTTAAATACAGCAACATTCATACAAATCCATCTATTTACATCGTATAACGTCGTTTTCATTATAACTTATGAAAACTAAGATATTTTCTTATAATTTAGTAGAATAGTCTCCCATAAAATAAGTCTCTTTACTGTAATTTAACAGTAAAACTCAAATCAGAACCCCGATGTTTCACACAATTTTATTCTGTACACATTCGCAGCCTGTTATATATTTGACAATTCCGCAAGTTTCTTTGTACTTTTTTCTAGTTATTTCAATAGTAAATATTTTCTTAGAGAGAGTAATAAAATTATCACCTATAATTATCTGAACCTTCGCCGGCTTTGCAGTGCCACATATTGACCACCTAACTAGCTAATTTTGTTCCAGGTTTTTCTAATGACGCCATTTTTATATGAGTAATTAGATAGTTTTGCAGCTGGTTTGTGTTGCTTGCAACTCCATGTTTCTTCAATTGGAAAATATTGCAATTAGCTACTTTTGAAACAGTTTCGTATTTTTGAAAAAATCGTCAATTTGATAGTTTTGAAACTCAGCAACTCATATGATTTATTGATTTTTATTTACATTTTTTTTTTTTTTTTGGTAAATCTTTTGATACAGGACCACCGTGACTTTACTACTTTTGATATAGAATCGCTGTAATCTTACTACTTTTGACACAGAATCGCTGTAACGTTACTACTTTTGATACAGAATCGTTGTAAATTTACTACTTTTGATATAAAAATTTGATAGAAAAAATTACTGATGAAGTAAATCAACCTTGACTAACGGTAGATCCGAAGTATTACCTATTTTATCTTCAGTCCTGAAAAGATTTTCCTATAGATACAATGATAATAGTTTAATTGATAGAATTAGAATAGTAACAAAATTTGAACACAATTCAAATAAATTACATATTTTTAAATAAATATTGTAAGTAAGTACATATTTCTAAGATTGTGATTCTGGAACGCAAAATACGTCGACACACAATATTTGTTTTAAAATTTTTTTATTATTCCAATTAAAAACTCTTAAGAGGTTTAATTTTGTTTGGCCCATTAATAAAAAAAAATGGTAAATTCGGTCCTGAATGAGTTATGTATTCAAAAAATTTATCAGTAGAAACCAATTTGTGAAAATCATTGTACAAAAAGAACGAAAAAAGTAAAGAAATTCATTTATATACCAAAATTAGAATTTCGTTTTTCTCGATTGAAAGAAAATTTTTTCATTTACTAAATGATAGATAAATTGAATTTGAATATTAATGTCATCAACTCCTTTCAACTCTCTTCGATGGTACACACGTACGAACTGGAAACCAAAAAAGGAATTTTGAATAACGAATTGAATTTTTATAATACTTCAAAATATTATAACGCTTTACCCGCACCAAAAAAGCGAAAAAAAAATCTAAAGAAAATTGCATTCACTCACTCTGTTGATATGTATATTATTTATTTCGAGTCGGCGCATTGTATACATATTGGTTCGGAGCTTTCTAAAGCTCAGCTTGAACAGTACCGCGTGAAACACTGTCATGTGTACGTTACTGTATCTGATAGTTTCATATGGTAGAATTTATATTACGTGTGATTGCAACGTAAAAACTAAAACTTAAGAAAGTTCCGACAAAAAAAATAAATTAATAGTAATAATTAGTGATAAAATAAATTAGTAGTTTTAAAAATATTGGTGTTCTTAAATGTGAACAATAATTCGATGTTTTCAAATAGACGTTTATAAAGATTAATAAGTTTTAAAAAGTTTTCTGAAAAAAAAACCTTTTCATAAATGCAGGTGAGTGTTTAAATTTTTTTTTTTTCGAATAGTTGCGATTTTTATTTGTGGAAATTCAGTTTGCCAAGATTGAGTAGAATGTGTATATCAAATGATAATAATTTTGGAAAAAGTTTTTTAAAAAAGTTTTTCTTTTTCAATAATATATTTATTATTATATGACGCAAGCAGCAAGCACTGTTGCTGAAGTACCTATTGTGTGTAGTATGAATGGGTCAATCGCGGGAATTGGTTATAGTCACGAAGGTGTAGTCAAAATTGTTTTTTATGATAAAGTTATAAACGAAATTTATTTCTAATCCACTTAGCTAAAATGAATTCTAACAAAATAAGGGAGTGCGACGTAAAAATAGATTATTGTACAGTTTTGGACAAAACAATTGCTACATTGATTAAGATAATTTAAAATTTTTTGTCAGAATAGCCACCTTCATGTAAGTATATGTAATAAAATAAGGGAAAACCTGGTGAAACACTCACTTGTGGATCTCAGTGGAGATCGACAAGTGAGATGACCACTAAATCGGGTGGTCTAATAGAGCCCGAATTTTTAAATTTCGTTTAGTCCTGACTTACATAGCCTTAATCTTATTTTCAATGAAATTGTTTATTCATTTCTGTAGAAAAGAAAACAAATTAATATCAAAAAATTGTACCATTATTATTCAAATGGAAAAAAAAAACTATCTTTTCAATTAGTAATATATTTTTAGACATTTTACTTTATTTGTGAAATTTAAATGGATCACTTGAAATTATCAAATTGGTCGTTATAGTAAGACATATTTAGTTGTACGCAAAAAATTAAAAAAAGAATTGTTGAAAGGATTAATTTTTTTGTACCTCTGATTAAGCAGGATATTTTGCGAATGGTTACGGGGACTGCATTAAAAATTTGCTTTTTTTTCTTGTTCAAAAAGTCTATTGTATTGGAATATATATATATATATATATATATATATATATATATATATATATATATATATATATATATATATATATATATATATATATATATATATATATATATATATATATACTATAGAAACCAAACGCATCATTATTTTAGTTAAAAAAATTTTAAAAAAGTAATAGGGCAAAAGCCCCCTTTGTGGAACGGTATCTAATTATGAATATTTATATATTAATGAAGTTATTTCTGAAAGAAACGTCTGATAACAAAAATTATTATTAATAGAATGATTGTTTTTCAATTTAAATTCACCTCGCATTTAAAGTTTATTTTCTTAATTAAAGAAATAAATAGTATGTAAATGTTAAAACTGTTCCAGTATTAGATACCGTTCCACAAAGGGGGCTTTTACCCTATCTATAATTAATTTTAAAAAAAAATTATTTTTTACTTTTAAGCGAAAATTTTGATTACCTAGAAAAAAACTGAATGATTTATTACCTCTCACACGTAACAAGCTAAAATATTATATTACCTATTAAATTTCAGCCATCTACCACTCGACAGTACAACCCCAATTAATATGAAGGGGTAATTTTATACAGAGAGAATAAAACTAACAGATCGTTTGCCGTGGTATAGTTACAAGATAAGTATATTTTCCAGTGGAATTATATGCGCAATGACTTGCCCCGTAAATTAGTCATTTATTAAAATATGTATTTGGGGTATACTATGGCGGCAACGCTGGTTATTGAAATCGAAAATTGAATTGAATTCTTTAAACGCCAAATATAGGTTTCAAAAGTTCATGAAATATTACAACTTCTGTCAACAATTTCTCTACTTCGAATATGAATTGTACTTTTACTGTATATTAAAATTGTCGTTATATTTAGTATACAAGTCAAATATTTCGTCATATTTATGACAATGTTCAAAAATGTTTTCATTTTTAGAATTTAAAAATTGACTTATTTCCATTTTGTAACGAAATAATGGAAAATGTAGGTAAGTATACATTCTATGTCGAGGAAAATTGTTCCATTAAATATACTAAAAATGTTACAAATTGAAAATATAGGAAAAAATGTTATTATTGTATCTATATTATATTTGCTATATTGTGTATATAATATATAGATACTGTAGTTTGTTATTATGTAAATCTTTTTCTTTACCGAAAGAGCTTTACTTTCAATTTTTCTTTTATTTAACAGGCCAAATGAGGTAGATTTTGTATTATCAAATTTTAATATTTATATAACAAAAATATCTTTAAGATAAGGAAACGGTGAATTGCTTCTTAACTTTTTAACCAGGAAAATTAAAAAATGCTTGATTTTAATGTCAAATCAATCTATACAAAAAATTAAAGAAACTAATAGACATTATATGACGTTTCAAACTATCAAATAACTGTAAAAAGCTAAAATTAAAATTTTTTATAATTGAGTCGTTGCGTTTCAAAACTATCTAATTGACGATTTTTTCAAAATTAAGTTCGATACGGTTTATTATTCAGGAGGATAAACTGCACCAAAAAATACCAACTAGACGATGCTAAGTTAACTTTTTCCCCTTTAATTTTAATGACAAAAATACGAAACTGTTTCAGAAGTAACTAACTGCAATGTTTTCCAACTGAGAAAACGTTGGCGTTGCAAGCAACACAAACCAGTTGCAAAACTATCTAATTACTTATATAAAAATGGCGTCATTAGAAAAACCTGGAACAAAAATAGCTAGTTAGGTAGTCAATATGTAGCACTGCAGGGTCTGGAGAAGATCAAATAATTGTATATGATAATTTTATTACTCTTTCTAAGAAAATATTTACTATTGGAATAACTAAAAAAAAAATACAAAGAAACTTGTGGAATTGTCAAATATAACAGGCTGCGAATCTGTGCAGAATAAAATTGTGGGAAACATCATGGTTCTGATTTGAATTTTACTGTTAAATTACAGTAAAGACACTTGTTTTATAGGAGAATATTCTACTAAATTATAAGAAAATATCTTAGTTTTTATAAGTTATAATAAAAACAACGTTGTACGATGTAAATAGATAGATTTGTACGAATGTTGTTTTATTTAAAAATTATTGAAAGAATAATAAACTGTTGCAAAAGTATCTAATTGTTAGTGTTACTGCTGCAAAAGTAGCTAATTACAAAATGAACCTTTTCAAAACCATCTAATTAAAGCAAACTGTTGCAAAAGTAGTTAATTGTAATTTTTAATCGTTATTTACTAATTATTGATGAGTGGTATCGTTGTTATTATTTCCTTATAAGAACTGTATCATTTTCCTAAAAATTTAATGGTAAAAACCACATCAAAATTATTTTTATAAGTGAGAAAACAGTTTTTTGTGTTTCCAGAACATTTTTAGTTGTGCCAGTTAGATGGTTTTGAAACTCATCGACTCAATGAATAGTGTATTAGGTAACAGAGTTGCATATTACCCACGAGCGAAAAAGTTACGCAAGAGCCGCGTAACGGCGAGTGTGTAGTATGCCTTACAACCGAGTTACTTGCTATAGGTACTTTATCTACGACTAACATGAAACTCACAATAAATAATATAAATTTGAAACGAATATTATAATACTTTTAAATTATTGTATTTTGTAGTTCACTCAATGCCCTCAGCGTTAGCATATTTTACGTTTGCGCATGCACAGTAACTATCATTATTCTGATTGTATAGTACCTATAATATACTTCGGAGTATTGCAATAAATGAGACTATAGTAGTAAGTAAGATATCGTTGTTTAAGGGGATTTCATGCTAGCGCCGTGATTACAGTAATTGTACTGATTCATATGAAACTCATCGGAAATCATTCGGGAACAAAACCGCACAATTTCTAAAAATTTTATCGAAAATGGTCGAATAGTTTGGTGCGATCTGCGGACACATAGGATTAAGGCAGGCAAGTTTGAAACGTTTTTTACAAGAATGGAAGCCAAAAATTACACGTTAGTAAAAATTTTATGAATTCGATCTGAAATTTGGTTATTTTTTAATCAAAGTACCATAAAAAAAATCACGCCAACAATACGGTATTGAGGTTAAACGGTCATTTTAAAAAAAATTGTATTTTTACATCTTGCCTGCTATGTGAAGGTAAGATGGAACTTGACGTTGGACAAAATAGAACTTGTATAAAACATAAAAATAGATTAACTAATAACTAAAAAACTAGTTATGAAATATAATTCAAAAAGGATAAGTTATATATTCAAGTCTATTGTATTTTTAATTTAAAAACAATATTTTTTTAAAATTTTTTTCATAATTTTTATTTTTTAAAATATCACACCTTTTTATGGTCACAAATAATTATTCGGCTTGAGGGGTCAGGACTAGAGATGTGCTCGTGAGTACATTTTTACTCACGATCACGCACAGTCACGAATTAGGTTTTGTACTCACGCCCAATCACGAACGAGAAAATTTATTTCCTTTCACACTCACGCACGATCACGAAGAAAAAAATTTAATGCTTTCACACTCACGCACGCTTACGAATTAAACATAAAAACTTTTGAATCTAATCGTTGGAATTTTGAATGAAAATCACTATCGTTTTAACAGTCAGTTAAAATTATGTCCTCACGATAAAATCCGAAATACGGTTAGTACGGTTCAGTGAGATTAATACTGATGCAAGTTACATACTATATTTAATTTTTTCTGGAAAGTGAGAAAATTTTCAAAATTTTCCATCTGGTGATTTATTTTTTAATTTTTGTTCTTATTGTACTGTATTTGTATATAAATATGATATTTCGACAGCCAAACCAAATATATATATATATATATATATATATATATATATATATATATATATATATATATATATATATATATATATATATATATAGTTTTTTAACAAAATTGTGGCAAAATATTTTTTAATACCTATAAATACATTCATAAATAATAAAATTGAAAAAAAATAATAATTACAATAAACAACTTAAAATGTTGAAAAAGATAATATTTCCTTAAAATTAACCCATATATTCTTTATTATTCCTTCATAGAATGATAGATCATACTATTCAAAACTGTAAAACTGACCTTGTAATATTTTCAACTATACCCATTGACTGAGACCGAATATACACACATCGTGAGAGACAGGCCAATTTTAGAAATTTGTTAAAAATTTAAGGAATTATTTAAAAACGGAAGAAATAATCAGAACAACATCATAAACACTGTTGGACATTTCTAAATTGTTAATCATTTTGTATACACTCCAAGTATCTCGGTAAAAAACTGGAATTTGTTAATACAAAGGGTTATTGGATTTCTACCTACTTGTACCTATTCATAAAAAGTACCTAACATAAAAGTTTTTTTGTAGTTAAAAAATCAAATTGGTTTAGTTAATACTTTCTAAAACTGAAAAAAAGGCTTTTTCAAATTTTTTTATTCATGGTCTTTAACTTTTCGTGACTCACGAATTATTCACGGCAAGAAATTAAATGTCACGATCACGCCCACTCACGCACGATCATAAAAAATTGTTCACAATCACGATGGGTCACGCGTGACCCACCGGGTCACGCGTGAATTCACGAGTTTGGCACATCTCTAGTCAGGACATATATTGTGTGCACATACTACTTTATATCTATATTGGTGGAAACATTTCCATCTTAGGTGCAATTGATGGTTTCCATTTTGCCCAAAACATTTAATCCTCAAGTTTTCTTCAATAAACAATAGTGTTTGAATATTTTGAAATTATTTAGAGCAAGACATACCTATATTTAAAAAACTAATTATTTTAGTACAAAAATTTTTCTTTTAATATTAATAAAATAGTTACTATTTTTTGTACAACTATTGAAAAAAAAAAACTAAAATTTATTTCAAATTGACATTTTTATTATATCACGCAACTGAACAAAAACCGCTACATGTATTTATCCCGTTTTAGAGACATCGGAGTTTTTTTGTGTGAATTTTTATTACGTACAAAAAGATTTACAATTATCAAATTATAAGATAGAATAATCGCAAAATTCCATCTTGCCTTCTATCGCCATTTTGTCTGCCTTTCCGCTAGACGGATAGACAGTTCAGGATACTCTAAATCGTGAAATGCGCGTAAAAATCTCAATTTTGGACGGAAACAATTTTTCATATTTCAAAGTGATCACAATGTTTCCGCTACTTTTGTAGTCTTGGAAGTAAAAATTAAATTATAGGTAAAATAATGTTCCTGCCTTACCACGCATTCCGGCCCGTGGGACCATATATTAAATTGTTCAACTCGGTAAGTGTCACTAGACTACTTTGATGGGTTGTTAAAAAAAATTACTTTGTTACTTGTTACGTAAATAACTATTCTGAACATTTCTTATGTTGTACACATGCAACGATTCATTTTTGATAGAGATTTCCATAATTACTGGGAAGTAAATTTTTGAAAAACATTATTTTATTGACATTGATGTCATTTATTACTTTAATATTATTAATATATACATATACATGTCCTATATAAAATGAACTTTTTAATTAAATATATGGTAAAAGAAAATGAACATGAAAGCAGAAACAAAGAAGATTTAAGAGCGTTGCCTTTAAAAGCTTAGATAAAACTAAATACGAATTATATAATATGTATTCCTTTTTTTAAACAAGTATTAATATTTTCCGTACGACTTCGTTCCAGACTTATCTTCTTTTAGCAATGTTGATAATATTGTATATATATATATATATATATATATATATATATATATATATATATATATATATATATATATATATATATATATATATATATATATATATATATATATATATGTTTGAATGTAAGTAGATATACTTTATTTCGCTCCAGGCTATTTGAATTAATTAAAAATTGAAATATTTTCTTTTCCTAAATACAGACATAACATTTTCTTTGATATCTGGACAATTTATTAACTTTTTTTTGTTACAGAACGACACTAATACTATAGGATATTTTTAAAAACTTCTAAGTAATTTAGTTTTCCTTTTTGTTTAAATGGTACGACAATTTTTTTGGAAGGGATACTAAGTTTTTATCAGTTTATATATCTAGAAGAAAAGTTCAGCAATTTCAGCTTTTTTAATTCGCGATATGTTTCGTATTAGGTCCATTTTACTCAATTTTTTCTAATCCGAATCATTAAACTTTCACACTTATTTGTTGGCTATCAATCGACACTATTTTCCGTCCAAAATGAAAATTTTTACACGTATTTTACTTTTTAGAGCTTCTTGAACAATTTTAATTTTGTGTCTGTCTCTCGGTCCGTTTGTGTGTACGAAAATCCTATCAAGTGATATAACTTCGGAACTATTCGATCGCTTTTGATGAAATTTTTAGAAATTATGCGATTCGGCTCCTAGAATGGTCCCCATTTCATCGCAATAGAAATATTGATAACCACGGTGCTACTGCGAAATTCCATTAAATATCAGCATCTTATTTACTGCTAGTTTTATTTTGTTCAAATTTTGAGAGTATTTCAGGAGCTTATTTTCAAAAGTGGTCAACTCCAAATTTATAATTTTTCAACTGAAAGCGGTAGATGGTACTTAATATCATTCTTCATAGTCTGTGACTTTCAAATTTAATAAAATCTCATACATAAGCATGTAAAATATAAATTTATCTTTAGTTGATTTTCAATAGTAGCCAAATCCAGACGTCTTTATTTTCAAAACGTATCAAGTCCATTTCAACCAATCTTATAATCGCAAATGTGGGTACCATATTTAAAATTTTGTATGTTATAACATGATTCAGACTTCTGTAGACTTGTTTTCTTTAACTGGTTTCTTTTTAAAATCATTAAGGTTTATGCAATAAAATGGAAAAGTTCGTAGAAGAAGTACTGCCTCATCAATCCAGGAAAAGAACAGCAATATTACAAAATAATAAACGCTTTCAAGCAACGAAGGAAAGATACGTTATTTTCATGCACTTATAAAAGGTTCAAAAGATTAGGGTTGCACATTTCATAATAAAATTTTTTATTTTGTAATAGGAATATAGTCATAATCATAAGTTTGTATATAATATATTATATTATCATTAATTTGTGTTAAATATTGTTATCAATGGATAATAGAAATAAAATAATTACCAGATAATAGATTAAAATTTTTCTCCTGTAATCTCTGTAAATGTTTATATTTTTTATAGTTCTTTATAATACTTGATATTTAAATAACTCAAAAAAATTTTTACTAGTGAGTCTCACTTTTTTTTAAAGCTCGTACAAAAACTTGTGATTTTCTCTTAATATCATAAACTGGAGATAACCACTTTTGAAAATAGGCTCCTGATTTGAGGTTTAGGCCATATATTATATAAATTTTAATACAATTAGAGTAATGATAGTTACTGTGCATAAAATATATTAACGCTGGGTGCATGAAATGTACTCCTTATCTTTCTTGTTACTATGAAACTAAAAAATTTTATAAAAACAAAAAAATAAAATTGAATTTTAAATTTTGCGATTACTTAATAGTTCGAAATGTCAATGGTTCCTTCAATTTTTTCTACGGATTCATTTTTTTTTAAGGAATAAACAAAAAAAAACAAAAAAAACAAAAACAAAACAAATGCATCTTGTTTCTTTCTAAAGTTATTTCGTGATTAGGAAAAGTTAAGAAGAAATACAGTTTTAGCACAAAATCACTTTAGAGATTGGATAAAACGAGTACGAGGAAGCTTTGTGCCACCACCGCACACCGACAATGTACTTTACCTTTTTTTTTAAAAAAAAAAATAAAACTTAATTTTCAACAATTTTAATTAAAATAGTATAGGTACGTTGTATTTTATTTTTAATTGCAATTTTTTAACTATTTGTTGATAATTATACCAGCCAAGCATACAAACAACCATGTCAATAATATTTAATTAAAATAGTTAACAGGTAACTATATATGCTGAATGCTACCAATATTTTTTTCAATAATTGTTCATACCGTGTGTTTCATTTCATACCAATTGTAGTTTACCTACATTATTATATTTTATTAAAATACCTAAGGAGGGTATTTTAGTCTAAAATTTTTTAAAATTAGACTTTTTTGTATCATTTTCTAAAAGTATACACCTAGAGATCTTCAAAATTTCCAAATTTCCAAATTTCAAAATTTATAAACTTGTAGTCATTTTAATACAGTAGGTTCCGGTATTAGGGGTGTTATACATTAAAACTTTAAAGGCGTTTTCTGGGTAACTACTTTTTTCAAGCTGGCGTGCATGATATCTGAAGTTCTACTGAACCGATTTATTTAAAAATTTGTGTGAATCTTCTTTATACACGGGGAGAAAATTCCTATAAAAATTACTGTGCTCATACTACAATCGACGTGTAACAGGCGAACATATACAATTTTTGTACGGTAAAATTATAAGAATTATAGTTATATTATTGTAATTTTTATAATTTTACCGTACAAAAATTGGATATGTTCGCCTGTTACACGTCGATTGTAGTATGAGCACAGTAATTTTTATAGGAATTTTCTCTACGTGTACATACCTCTATGTCTGCAAATTATAGACAAAATTTAAATTTTTACTATTTTTAAAAAAAATTTGAAACTTAATAAAAACGTGAAAAGCATGATTAAGAATCTGTCGGATTTTTTTGGTTTCAGATGACCAGAAGGATTAGAATCATGTACGCCAGGACATTCCTTTTTTTAGACTCCCCCACTTTATCCGTTGATAACTTTTCGAGTTTAAATTTTTTTAAATTTTTTGATGTACTCTGAAAACATAAATAAACGTACATGATAAAAAAATGTATAGTAAAAATATTCTTTGTTTTCTTTTTAAACAACTTGAAAAAAAGTCCGAAATTCGTGGCTCTAGACTAAAATACCCCCTTAAGAAACATTAAATCTAATTACAGACAATTTTTTTCTAAATCTGAAATTTATAAGTTTGTTGATTACTAAAACAAATATCTGTAACAGCGAATAATTTTAGGAAGTTTTAAGGATTGTTTTATTTGAATGATTTTATTAAATTTATTGCAAATTTTTTCTGCTCATAGCTTCATGAAAAGATGAAAATTATATACTTTTCTATATTATTATCCCTTGTAATCAATAAAAATTTTTACAAATTAAGTTGAAAATATTTGTTGAAAGTGAAACACTTTGTATTCCTAGGGCAGAAATAGTTAAAAATTGCACATTTGCAATGTGAATATATTAATTACGTATATTTTTTATATTTTTTTTTTGCTAAACGATAATTGTGTATTTTGTTTTCTAAAATTAAAACAAACTGTAATGGAAATTCGATTCCAAAAATTAAATTCAATAATGTGTATTTCCGCGTAAAATAAATTAATGAACAAAATAAAATTATTGTAAATGCGTTTTGTTGCTCTTTTCGATGAGATACAGGTATTAAATGTTAAAATAATTTGGTTTCGACGAAGTGCGTATTTAGCGCGTCCCATCTCTCCCCTGATAACTTCCATGAACTTATAATTTATGTAAAAGTCTTTTTTCTGTTTTGGAGATCCTAATATGTTTGCAACTGAAATGTTCAACTTTTTTGAAATAGTTGTCTTTCTATAATTGTTCCATTGAGATCAGTAATAATTACACTCCACCAGAAACTAAATTATTTAATTATTTATAAACCAAACATTTTTTCCGAATTTAAGGGGGGAGTTCACGCCAGAAACGGCTAATAAACTAATTTTTTCTCGTTTTTTGTTTTTATTTCCTTCTGTGGTTCTTTAAATTAATTAGTGTACATTGGTGTACATTAGTGTACATTGGGAGCAAATTATTGACATAGAAAATGTATAAAAAAGCATTATTTTGCGTCACTTTGATGATTCGAATACCAGAAAATATTTTTAACTTCCCATAGGAAGTTATTGTAATGGGTCCGATTTTATGAATCGCTAATTTTGACATATCTCCACGTTTCAAGGTCACTAGAATCCGAATCCATCGTTTTTAGCGTGATGTCTGTGCGTGCGTTCGTTAGTTCGTTCGTTCGTGAATTTTTTTTCGTCTCGCATATCTTGAGAACAAATGATGATATCAACTCCAGACTTAGATGCGTAATCAAAAAATGAAGACCGGATAAAGTTTTCAGCAAATTCGGATTAGCGGTTTGTTTTTTGTGGTAAGACAACAGAATTAACTTTATTAAGATAACATAGATTATATGGATTTTTTACCATAACATTATTATATAATGGCCTAAGAACCTCCCTTGATGTTTTTTTTTTTTTTTTTCTTTAAATTGGAACACTGCTGCCGGTGGATGGCGCGGTCAGCAGTGTCCGGCGGCATCGCCAACGGTGTGCATGCGCCGCCATACACACAAGAAAGCCCTTGATGTTAAAAACGCCAGTATATTATTATTATAAAAAAAAAAAAAATAAAAAAAAACTGTTTTTGAAATATATTTTGTCTCGCATATCTTGAGAACAAATGATGTTATCATCTGTTTGATAAGGGTGGAGCCCCCACCCTTAGGTACAGAAGGCGAAGCCCCCGGTATGACGCAAGAGGCAAATCCTCTATCGGGGGCCCAGGGGAGAAGTTGCCCGAAATGGAAAAAGAATTACGTATGTACAGTAGGCTCTAGTCTTTAAGGACACCCAATGGGAAGTTGACAGTGTAGGTAGACCTGTCTCCCCAATTTTTTTTTTATAAATAACTTATTAAATAATGTTTTTGGTGGAGCAATTACTGATATTAAAGTAGCAATTTTGTCATATAAAAACCAAGAAGAGTTTTCAGCTTGTGCGGTTATTACTTTACCTATATAGTAAATAATGAAACAATTGTTTCGAACATTCGTTGTTTATTTTTGCGCAAGACTGAGATTGAAAAAGACCAGAGTGAATATTATAGTCATCGTAGAGTGAATATTATGGCCAAACATAATAGTTATTTGTGTATTAAGAGCGCCGCTCGATTCAGAATGTTGACACGCGACGCCGCCAGGCGGAGCGCCTCATTCTCATGAGAGCAGCAATGTTACTTTGTTCTCGAATTGGGTTTTTGAATAAAAAATAAATATAATTTTTTTTATTTTATTTCAATTCTACATCATAAATAATATTGATAATCGATACGAAAAATTTTTAAAAAATAATATATAATAAATAATAAATTAATTAAAACTTGAAAAATCTTAAAAAATATCATTTGGTTAAAAACAGCACTACAAAAGATCGCGATGTCTGTGACGTCATAAAGGTAATATGTCAAAAGTGTCAAAATTATTAAAATTTAGTAAGAAAAATTACTGATGGTTGTTTCATTGCTTTCGACGTTCAAAATCTTGAGGGACATTTTTTCCGGGTTTATTTTTGTATTGCTATCACAAAGTGGTACAAAACAAGCTCGATATTTCTTTAGTTTCGATATTTCGACAGTGAAGTTTATAGCAAGCAATAATTTGGATAGAAACAAAAATTTCAGAGCAACAATAATTTCATAGTAACAATAATTTCATAGCAACAATAATAGTAGGAGAGCTGCTGGCCGATTTGCAATAGTCATTTCGACACGCGGTAAATTGAGAGGATAGCATCTTGTATACTACTTACTCTACATAAAAGTTCAGTTCTGGCAAGCCTATTCGGAACGGTTGAGTCGAATTGGCGTGCCAGAACTGAATTTCTGTGTAGAGTAAGTATCCAAGATTGTATCTTCTTAATTTAACGCGTGTTGAAATGACCATCGCAAATCCGCCAGTAGCTCTTGGTCTATAATCTATCTAAAAATAAAAACACACTAATGGAGCTATGTTCAGGTCATATAACCTTTATTACGTCACATAAGCGCTCGTGAACTATCGGCCCGTTATAGGTTCTAAGTTTGAAAATTTATTTTTAATTTAATATAACTTCTTAATTATTACGTCTAAAAAAAAAAATAAAAAGAGTTTTCTTATAAAACTTATATATGATCTTTCCATTTATGACAAAAAAATTTTTTCTTCAAAAACCTAATTACACACATAATTTCTTCTATATTCTTGTAAAATGAATTCGTTTTACTTAAAAAAATACTTGAATAATAATGGACGTTAACATTTATTTTAATGTTACAATTTTTGTAGCTTCAGAAGTATCTAGAGATGCATTTGAGGAGAATAATCGCTGTCACTATTGCATATTTCCATCATATATATATTTTTAATTATTCATAAATTTATTTATTATTTATAATCATTTGTTATTTTTAATTAATATTTTGTAGTTATTTTGAAATTTAACACTTTCAATCCCATGGCTTCGGCATCCGAAACCAAACAAAACATCCCCAGAGGCCGACCGCGATCAATGATTAATTGGTTAGTTGGTTACGCATTATGTGTGCGTGTTTATCATCATTCATCACACGTATTTGTTCCTACTCACCCAAATACATACCAACACACACCATTCTTTTGGTTTCTATGCATAAAAAATTCTAAGATAAACAAAAAATACATAAAAAATATAATTTATATTTTTAAATAAAATTGATTTGAATGTCAGTGTATATGTAGTAAGTACGTATCACGTACGTATGTTTACAGTTTTACACATACATGTTGAACTGTTTTGAATCTATTCAGTGTTTGAATCATTTTATTTTATGTATTTGTTTATATAAAGTTTTATTTTTAAATATTGTCGGGTTTCGGGGAAGTTTACTATGAAAGTGCTCGGACCTCATAGTGTTAATAAAATTGATATTTCACTTGATCACGATAAAAATAATATGAAGTTTAGAATCTGTTTATTTGTTGCCATAGAAAATATAAACAACGCCTACCCGATTTGTAATTAAATATTTGTTGAGCGAGCGTTAAAGTACTATTTTCCGCTTCAAACCGAAAAGTAACAGTCCTTGGCAAACACATATTTTTTGCTTTTTTCACAGAGCGCAAGAGCCTACTTTCTACTATGATTGTAGAAAAAAAATTATTACACACAACTTTTTGTATTTTTGATTTGAACTATAAATAATTGATGAATGCTTGACATTTAATTAATTTACATAATTGATTAGGTTCTCGAATACGCATAGTACACTTCAATAAACATCCCATTATTAATATTTAAAATTGTGAAAATTATAATTTCACTAAATACAAAAACACAGATCCTATACGTATATTGCGTTTGTCAAAACGCAGTCGAGCTTGAAGTAAACGAAGAAATAATTTAAATATTTCGTCGTGCTGCTGATAATTTAATAATACTTTATTCATTATAAATTTTATGAACAATTTCCGTTTTAATGTTCTCGGCGAGTCATTGAAGTTTTCTTATTAAATGGGTTCAATAAAATAAAATATCGGTATGGGTCAATAAATTTTCAATAAGATTTTATATAAGATAGGGTTCTTTTATTTTTTTTTTTTTTTGTAAATTTTTTCGAAATTAATTAACACTACAATAAACGCGCTTCTAATATTTACTTCAGTCTTCGCATGGACTATACTAGAAACACAAATCGATTCGCTTTTTTAAAGAAAAGTCGCAAGAAATGGTAAAAATAAAATTAAATAATCCTTCGAAAACAAAACAATAACCTAAACGCACCAATCGCAAGCAATATCCACGTTCGACTCGTCCTTTCAGTTAAAGTTACATATAGGAAAATGATGGAAGTAAGTATAATGGCCGCTACACACGATCAGTTTTAATTAACAGTGAAAACTGTCAGTTAAAAGCGACAGTTAAAACTGACGTCGCTGTGCCTACACACGTTCATATTAAAGCTGTCAGGTAAAACTGAAGACATATCAGTTCCTTACAAGATGTCATCGGGCGATGACCATCTAACAATGCATGTCTACTCTTGTAGAGTCAATGGACGACTAATCAGTAAACAGTATAAAATGCAGCTTATTGCAACTTTCGAACCACACTTTTTTATATGTAGGCTTGATCTGTCTCATCTGTGGTAGATGGTTTCAATTTCAATGTGTTTACCACCACTCTTATTATTATCTATCATTAGGGATAGTAAATAGATGCTCACGTGAGAAATACGATATTCTTATTAGTTAATTTTAGCGAATTTCCAGAATGGAATTCAGCTATAACAGCCACTTTCATGACGCGAATTGAGCCCGGGACCATGGCAGATATTTTTTTTGAGGTCCCTAGAAACCGAAAATAATATTCACTAAAATTTATATATATATATATATATATATATATATATATATATATATATATATATATATATATATATATATATGTGTGTGTGTGTGTGTGTGTGTGTGTGTGTCCGCGCGATAACTCTCGAAAGAAGTATCCATTTTTTACGAAATTTGTTGAAAACATTGGAAGTCCCAAACCCTTGGATGAATTCGTTAACCAGACACGTCGGATGCCAGGAATGGTTTTTGTTCTTGCAAAAAATCATTTTTGTGCCAAAATTTACACTTATTCAAAAATTTTTGCGAAATTTTTTTACACCATTTAAAAGAAGAGAAAAAATTACATAAAAAAGGTCTTTAAACTGCGATTAAAGGATGCTGTGACAGGGGTATTTAAATATCACAGAGAAACACGCACGGAAATAGGGCAGGTTCTATCTTTGAAATCTACAAATGTTCTCGCAACAGAGCCAACAGTTATTTTCCATCACTACAGCTAGCATATAGTAGGTATGCGCTGGTTAGCATATGTGTTTCTTCAGATCGCAATACGACTGATGAGAATTTACCTACACACGCTCAGTTTAAATTGAACAGTTCCATCAGTTCAGTTAAAAAAATATGTGTTGAAATATTTTATCAGTTTTAACTGATAGTAAAAAAACTATCAGTTTTTTGCCTACACACGATCAGTTTTCTCTGTCAGTTTAAACTGTTCAGTGAAAACTGTCAGTTAAAATTGATCGTGTGTAGCGGTCATAACAACCGTATTTGCATGTTAAAGTCAAAAAAGTGATTTTACATGGTTGTCCTATTATTTTTATATATTTTCTAGATCTAAAAAAGATATCAAAATGATGAAAAATCAACTTATATAAGGTTATGTTCATTAGAGACTGAAGTGGATTGTTAGGCAATGTTTTATTCCTTTATCTATCTTTTAAGGTTATAGAATTAGAGCCGGCGAAAGAAATGACAGGCTCGTGAGCACGACTAAAAATTTTTCCTTAAAAATATAATTGATGGGCAAAAAAAAAACCCCGTCCCATTTGCTCCGGGCCCATAATCGAGACTGCAGGCCCCCTTTTGGACTCGGGTCCCCGAGCAATTGCCCCACCTGCCCCACTGTCTCGCCAGCCCTGTATAGAATACCTAATATAGGATGAGGGGGGGGGGCAAGATGAGTCATACGTTTTAGTTGAACCCCATCTTTTCCCTTATCTATCCACGTCACTAAAATTCAATTCCTTGCTGCTTAATAATTTCTTTAGATATTTGTTTATTAAAGAGATATGTTTTTATGCAGAAAGGTTAGAAATTATATATGTAAGCATTAGTGATGCCCCACGTACGGGGTAAGATGGGGAGAAATAAAATTTTTTGTATTTATATGTTGCCCTTTCTTTCTGGTCTCATTTGAAAGACTGATAATTATCAGAGATAGTAGAAATAATTAAAAGAAGTCTTGATTTCAAATTTAACTACTCCATTTTATCCCCACCTTCCCCTACTTTAGTGTTAATATTTTACAAAGAAGTCAAGTTTCAATCGAAATACTTATCTTTAGAAACATAATTTTCACTGTGGAACTCTAATTTCGGGCAATTATACAGTCACAATTTTGTTAATTTGATAAAATGTATAAATCTCCTATAAAAAGCTCTTTTTTCAAGTCACAATAGTAGCTTACGGAGTTGGTTTTTATGAAATACAGTACTCTTCCGCGATGTTGCCGCGCTCTGATTTCTCGTCACCATCCTAGCACGATGTTTCTGTGAATTAGTCTTGGATAGTTGACATAGTGATTCGAATTTCAGTACTTACATTCTAGTCCAAATATATTATTGAACGAACTGTTATGTAATACCTAATAAACTATTTATTAATAATATAAATATATTGTTTTAATAGATGGCGATCGTTTTATAGCATAATTATAAATTTCTACGTTGAATATTAATATGCTGGTGGGTGCTCTGGGTAATAAATTTAAATAATATATGTTAATTAAATACATTAGGATAAAAATAGGTACAATGCGGGTGCGACGCAAGAGAGGAAAGTGGCTTTTATCCCTTTATAGTTTATGATATCATTTCCTTACCTTTTGACTTGGTGTTATGACCTTATGTTTTAAATTTTAAGTAAAAAAGAAGAAAGTACAGGCGACTTAATAAAAAAATATTTTGATTTATCGTCAGATGGCACAAGTTAAAGAAAATTTTTAATTGATGAAAAAATCAACTTGTTAAAAAACATACTTTAGAAGCTGCAGATAACATTTCAAGTCAATCGGATGAAAATTGCTGGAGTTATCTTGCCCATCGTTTTGGAAAACGTAGTTTCGAGAAAAACCCATGTAAAGTTTCAAAACGTGTTTACCATTTTGTGTGTTTATACCTATCATTTTTTGAATTATTCATGTATATATATAGCAAAATTAACGAAATAAGGTGAGGCTCGAAGTCGTTTTGAATATATAGGTTTGAAAACGATGTTTAATATATTGTATTTCCGCAGTCATAATTTCTTTTGATTATCATTTTAGAGATATTAAGGGGAGATAAAAAAAGGGATCGATTTTTTTTCTTCCTAATTATGTTCCTTAAGGTGTTAGAAATATTCTCCTAAAATTTTATTTTAAAAAAATGAAAAATCAAAAATTTATGGGCATTTTAGTGCACGCACTTTACTATAATTCAATTTAAAAAAAAATGCTTTTTTTCGAAAGTACCTTTTTTGACATGGCTCCTCATGTATCTCAAAAAGTATTTGAGATATCGACATAAATCAAAGTGCATATTATTCATCGATACCATCATTTTGACAGGAACTAGGATCTTTTGGTTCTGTAATATATTTTCAAAATGGCGGCTGTTTATAGTCGAGATAAAGCAATGATTTTTGAAAATTTATTTTTAAAATGGGAGTTTTCGCTGTTATTTTATTTTTTTCCTTAGATCCTAGTTAGTGGCATAACTGTACTGTATGTATATTTGCGGAAAATTTTTGATTTTTTGATCTTGGTTCACTGGGGATTTCAGTACGTGAGGAACCAATCCCGCAATGTCGATTTCAAAGTCATTTATATGGTACTCAGCTCATTTTTGAATTAAAAAAAAAAGTTATAATCGCAAGACATGTAGAAACAATATGGTATATTTAGTTTTTGAATAAAATATTTATTTGTATAAAAAACAAAAATAATACGTAATAATAATGTAACACCAATTGAAAACTGGAGCAAAAGTGTTAATTCGATTTTAAATAAAAAATGTATAACTTTTTATATGTGTTTACTATAACTGCTCTTTGTTCACATTATAAACAATTGGATTTGTTACAAAAGGTGCAGTAAAATCTGGTCGAAAGTTATTATTTCTTAGATAAAAATACGAAAAATAAAATATATATAGGTCAAGTATAGTTTTAACATTGTATCGTTGTTATTATATCTGATAATAAAATTTTGATTTTCATTTCTGTTGTCTGATGTTCTATATTTTTATATTGTCGGGTCAAGTTTTAGTCTTTGTTCTTTACTGAAATTAGTTCATTAGTTCAATGCACGTTTTGTTACTATGTTTCGCGAATTCTTTTCATGATAAAGCTTTTTTTATGACCTGAATAGTAATTTAGTGTTTATCAACAAATAAAACTAGAAAATTTCACTCTGTAATATAATTATATTTTATTATTATGAGCTTATGACAGTATTCTGACGAAATGGATTAAAAAAATCGAAATTAGTATTGTGTACCTAAATATTGAGAATTTTAAAATTTCTTTTTGCGGATGCATTCGTAATGGTCGAAATTTTAAAAATAGTACTTGCAAAAAGAAACAAAAACCGAATGTTTCAAATTTTTTGGGCTGTAATACTGCTTTAAGGGGATATTTCTATGTGACGCGTAGTATCTTAAGCTAATTTCAGGACTTTTTTTTCTGTATCAAAATTAAAAACAATCTTTTCAGTTTTTTTATATGTTACTATAATTATGCACTGTCGTTTGTTTTACAATGATATGAAAACTGCTCTTTACGCCCACTACACAACGCTCGAATATTGAACTTTAGAAGCGGGTGTTATAAAAATGTTTTTTTTTCTATTTAATTCTTAACTGTGTAAACGTTCGAACTGTACAGTTCGCACGTCTACTGCGAAATTAGGTATTTATCTAAAATAATATTATACAGTCAAGTTTCTTATAGCGCGGTTAATTCGTACTGCGTTATATAGAATTCGCGTTATAGGAGACAGAATTAATTGATGCCAGAAATTCGTTCTATGCAAACCTCATTGTAAAAATCACAAAAATATGAAAAACAAAAAAAAATTATACCGCATTATATGGAATTCGTTTCCGCGTTACATGGAGACTGAGAATTAATACAAATTAAGCGAATCGTTCTGCATTATATGGAATATCAAAATTAAATCGTATATAAATCAGACGTATATAAAAACTACATTCTCAAAGTATCAAGTTGTGATTGATACGGTCTTAATTAATCGAATTTTATAATAAAAATGATACTGAATATGTAGAATTTGACATATTCAAATTTTGAAAATATTGTTATTTTCAATATAGATAATTTTCGATAATGAAAACTACATTTTAATAGTCTCAATATGTTTGGAATACCTACAACATGCTTCGCTTAAGCCTTTAAAAATTTCGTTATTTTTTCGCTACAACGCACTGTTTAGCAGATATTTACGATTAAAGTTTTCGATAACGATAGTTAACGAAAAGTAGTTTTTAACAGTTAACAGAGCTTAAATTAATCAGTTATTACCTATTTATCCTAAGTTACAATACAGATACGCGGTATCGATAATTTTCGGTAACAAAAAGTAGGCTTTGACAGTCCTAATACCTTCGGAATACCCACAACTTGCTTCGCTTAAGCTTTCAAAAGTTTCGTTATCTTTTGCTACGACACAAGGTTTAGAAGATATTTACAGTTAGTTTTTAGTAACGGTAAACAGGTACATTTTATGATAGACCCCTAAAATTTAAGACATCGAATAAGTAGGTACTGCTATAAATAATTTTTTCAAGTCATGTGAGTTGTTGAAAGGAGGCAGTATAAAAATAGCCAATTTTTGCCCCATGAGCGGCAAGTAAAAAAATGATTGGTAATTAAACTTCTCAGTCTACAGAATTCAACGGTGACGGGAACATTTTAAAATCAGGTTAACACTTATCAAGTGTTTCGGCGATATTAGCTCTTTTTTGTGGATGTAAAGTTGCTGTTGCTCGAATGTTTCTCTAATTCTCTAGATATTTTGGTTACTTCCGGCATCTGAATAATATACATTTACCTGGGCAATACCTTCCAACAATTTACACCGACTATTCTTCCGATGATAAAAAAAATTCGGATAGTAATTAAATGATAAAAAAAGACCTAATTTATCTTAATTTTTATATTCATTTCTTTCTGTAACACATTCTACATGTATTATATGTTTATTAATAAAAATTTTTGAATACAAGTCGTTGAAATTGGAGATTGTTCATGTTACCATGAGCACAGTTTAAATAATAGTTTGTTTCACAAACAGTTACGAAACGAGATGACGTAAGGGTGTCATTTGAAATTCAAAAATTCCAAAGGGTTATCCATGTTATGTACCTAAATAATGCATAACATTACCTATGCATACTAATACAGTGAAAATATCATCACTAAAGTAAATTTAATTTAGAAAAATAAATTTGCAGGTCAAATTATTTTGTGAAAATTTACAGTTGATAATTATGTAAATTATTTAATTTTGTCTAAATTTCACTGACTTTTTTAAAATTTTTAACAACGATGGCAGTGGAATTTTAACTGTCATTAAATTTTTTTTATTTAAAGTTTGTCGTCAGTTATTTTTGATATTTCCTTGTAATTTTATTGTGTTTTGTGATCTACAAGATATTTCTGATATGTATTTAATTATTATGGTGGCTTAAAATGTCTGGTGATAACTCTTGTGCTGCTAAATTTTGTTTAAATCATTCAAAACAGAATTTCAATTTATGTTTCTTCTGAGTGCCATTTGATGCAAATTTGTAAGTATTATTCTAATTTGAATGCTTATGTAAAAATACGTTAAATAGTAAATAATTATTAATATTTTATTAATTAATTAATTCAGTTAATATTTTCGATTTCGACGGTGGTTGGTGCTAATTGGTCGTGACGATTTAAATTCTCGTATTGAAGACCGTCATCAATTTCGCGTTTGCTCAATTCATTTTGAAGAAAGTTGCTTTTAGTTGTTCATATAATTTAACATGACCATTATCAACACTCAATCTCACATGTACAAACACATACAATCACATAAGTAAAAAAGGACATACCTAATTGTTTGTACTTATATCAAAAAAATTATTTCGAAATAGTTTCGCTACTGCCTATGGTAATAATCTTTTATTTATACTGTGCCATGGGTATTACTACAAGTGGTTAAGTAATAATTTTTAAAATATTCCCTTTACGTAAAATGTTTTAACTGATATTTTTGAATTCTGAAGACTGAGAATTTCTCCTTTTCTTGTACGAAAATCGCGTTCTATGAATATCGCGTTATAGGAGACTTGAGTGTATAAACTGTTGTAGTAAAGAGTAATTAGTAATATTAATCGTATACGGCGGTTTGGTCACTACATATTAAATTATATTTAACGTTCATTTTGTTGTTCAGGGCTAATTAATAACCAAACATGGACTCTATATTAATATTTTAATATTATAAATTCAAAATTCCTCGCTTCGAATATAATGTGTATCCTGGTGATATACATATTATTACTAATCTGTATATATATATATATATATATATATATATATATATATATATATATATATATATATATATATATATATATATATATGTATATATATTTCATAAAATAAATCATTAATCATTGTAATAGATGATGAACACCTCCAATGATTCCATTTTATTATGTAGATACTGGACACTGGTTTGGTATTATAACGTTATTGTTAATAATTATTATTTAATTAATTGCATAAATGAATTGGGGTGTTTGAAAGAAGTCTAAATTGTAGTAATTTATACAATAATATAATAATAATAATAATTATAGAGAGGTGTATAATTGTTTAATTAAGATTGATGAATTTTCGACATTGTCAAATAAATGAATTGATTTTATTTGTTGCTTAAGGTGAGTCGATTACTACTGACAAATGAGTTACAAAAGTCTATTTTTTTCTCTATAAATAAATATAATGTATGTGTAGAAAAATAAGTTAAATTTTATAATACATGTAACAGTATTAATACTGTATTATTATTCAATCTTCTAATTTTAAAAGTAATGAATTTGATACTGGTAGTTGACAAGTACGACACACATAATAACTAATACATTTTTGTAGTTTTTTTTCTGCAATAACTAAACGTCCAATATTAAACTAATTAGTTTTTTAATGATTCGAAAACATTCAAGAAAATAATTTTCAGATCTTAAAGTTGGTTTTTAATGACACAGCTTACTTAAATATATATAATATACCTACTTCTGATCCATCTCTGATCATACTTTTGTATTTATTCGTACGTTAAAAATTCTAACTTTGAAAATTTATTTCTTCTAAACTAGACGTCAGAAATTATTCAAATGGTGTTAGTGAATGCATCATAACTTTCTAAAATTTCAAATTCTAAGCTTGGAAAATTTCTTGAAGATTCTCCTTAATTGTTTTCTCTAATTCTAAAAAAAATCTAATTATAAATTTGTGTTGCTTTAAGTGTAATTTAACTGTTATGAAGGGGTACTGTACACCTTATGTTTAAAAATTCAGAAGTCATACAAATATAAGTATAAAATTTAAATTACAATATTTTTAACATGGATGTTTTTTGAGTTGGAATACAGATATAAATTTTGTTTTTAAGTGTATCTATTGAACTATAAAACACATCCGTGGTTCTATGTTTTTCTGTGCAACGGAGAAGATTCCCTTAATTTTTTTTTTTTTTTAAATATATTTCTTTACAAAGCAACCACTTTTCTTTGGTTACCGTATCCGTAACACCAAATTTTATCTGACTGACTTCAAAATCTATTGAGTAATTTGCCGATTTTATGACAGATTTTACGCCAGTTTTTCGGAAAACTTTTTTCTTTAAATCGATGTCATTTTGTGGAAAATTTGTTAATCAATTATAGTGATTAGAGTTACAGTTAAAATTTGAAATCTATCGAACAAAAAAAAAATTTCTGTATTTTAGAATTTTGTGTGTGAACGAAACAAAATTTCAAAAAATTCTTTTATTTCTTTTAAATAAATTTGAGAATATGGACCCTTAAATTTATAAACACGAAGTGTTATTGTCCCTTAATCAAATAAATTATATTAGTTAAAGGATATTTTTTAACTCTTGGCACTCATTGCTCACTCATTGCTTGGCACTCATTGCTCACTCATTGCTGTAAAGGGTTAAAAAAATTGTTGGGTGTCACTTTTGGTTTTATCAACGTTTTTTTTATTTATATTTTACGATAACTATTTGCCCGTAGATATTTTCATTTTATATACATATAATATAATAATATAATATGATTAATGTAGGAAATATTACTGCCCAAATAAAACGCACAATCTTTAAAATATTGTATTATACAATATTGGGTAGTTGGTTGCCAGTATCGAGTCATAAAGGTCTACAAAATTGCAAACAAATGATTTAATTTGAATGATAAAAATTATTTATTTTATGACTACCGAATTTTTATGACTACAGTGAGTTTTGTAACATGTGCGTTTTATTGTTTGTTGCTCGAACTTAACTTCATATTCTGGCAATCGTAAAAAATAACAAACAACTCTTTTTGATAGCATCGAATGAAATATATAGGTACATATTTCTTAGTTTTTGTACAGTAAATATTTTATTACGTTGAACATAAAGGTAATAAGAACAAAATATAATAATATTTTAAGAAGAAATTGCACCCGTTAGAATTTTCCGTCAGTTCTGAGTTGTTTATTTTTGTTTAGTCACAGTTATAAGTTGGAAAGTTGTTACTTTTTTTAGGGTTCCGTACCGTAATAGGAAAGAAAGATCGCTTGTAAATTGTAATATTCCTCTCATGTCTGTCATAGATGTTTCAACCAAAAAGTATGCAATGTAACAATTTGAAATTTGGCATAATGCTAGGTTTTGATGACATGCACGAATTTTGGATTAAAATTGGCGTCAGTTTGGTCCAAAAAAAACCTTTTTATAAATATATCTTATGAAGTATCATTTGAAAAGGCTATCTCTAAGGAGGATGATCCCCCTTCTGATCTCCTAGATTCCTAAAGCTAAAATTTTGATTTTAATACGGTTAGTAGATATTGAATTAGATTACCAGAAAACTACAGGTTCTTTTAATAGTGTAAAAGTTGCTAAAAAAATCAAGGGAAAACACAGTACCTACTAGACAACGTATCTACTAATGTTTCAGTACAATTTGGGACAAGTCGTACCGTTTTCAGTTCTCATAAGCAAATTTGGATAAGATTTAAATATACATCAAAAAAAAGATTAGTTTCAATTTAGTTAGTCTTGGAATTTGGATATCTACACAGTAGAAAAGAGAATCTCAATAAATTAGGAGTGCATTAAAACTTGGATGCAGTATTTATTACCAATCCCATCTGAAGGTTTGTGTACCTTCAGTTGTGACGATGTGAAATCTGATGTACATTGAAAAATTAAGTTAAAATATTAGTAAATTTTTTGATTTTGACAAGTAGGTATTATAAATTATTAGTTAGTTGCAGATAACTAAGGGAAAAAGTAGAGAAAGTTGGGGTAAAATGGTATACTTAAGACAAGAACTCTTATTTGCAGAAAACTAATAGTTTTATTCATAAAATTTTTAATTAAAAACAATAGTTGTATTTTTATTTATAATAATCATCTGTATTTTTGAGCTTAATCAACGAACTTTTCTGACAAATAGGAATTAAATAAAAAATGTCAAATTTCCCATTTTACCCCGAACTAGGAGTAAAACGGGAAATGCTTCGGGGCAAAATGAACAATTCCGTTTATTCAGGGATGCAACGTGAACAAATATGCACCTCGTCAGTTTCCTTATCTACTCCTGCACAGGAATTATCTGTCGAAGCACCAAACGACCTGCACGCAATCCAATCCTCATCTGATTGCGAATAAAATTAAACACAATCTGCTTGCGATGGATTCAAATCCATAGCTTTATTTTTTCTTAATTTTTTCTTTTTATTTTTTTAGTGTTTCTTTGTTTAATATTCTTCCTTACTCGTCTTCCTTATCCTCCGTAAAAACGGACAAAATGAAATACTATCTCATTTTGCCCCATGTGATATATTTTTTTATGATGCTTAGTTGCTGTAACCTAAAAGAATATTACTCAAAAAGTACTGGAACAGGTATTATGGTTAATACCACTCCTAATAACTTAAAAGTAAAGAAGTGTATATAACTCATGTAGTACTTTCGTTTCTGTACATCAATAACAAATGAGTGATCCGAATAAGAATTCATAGAATCTTTTTTTTATGACAATAATACTAAAACTTACTGCAACACATTCTTTTCACACTGACTCAAGCGAAACGACTGAATAATAAACGAATGGCATTGTTGTCGACTCGGAAATATGTACTTGTCGTGCACACAAGCACTTTTCCCGTTCTGCCCCGAGCTTCGTTTTGCCCCAACTTCCCCTAATTTTGAAGGAAAAAATATAGACGCATATAATATGGTACCATGAAGTTCTAATATTAGTACTTCACTTCAATTATGTAATTAATTCAATAATTAATAAGTTATATCGTAAAATTTAAAAAATCATTTTAAGACTTTTGGGATGCTTGCAAATTTCAGTCAACATATCATCGGGGATAGTGCAAATACGCGCAACTAGCATTGGATAATTCCGCGTATCTGATAAATGTAGCCAATTTAAAAATTCGTAGGCAGTGAACGCATGAATCTGATTAGCAGCTACCTCTTTGATAGGTATTTTGTTCGACTAACGGAGAGCAAGGAATCGCCCAATAACAATACCGCAGATTTACTGCCGACAAGTGGCGATCCTGCGTATGCGGTCAGGTCTAATGTAGATACGCACTCTTTATCAATGGTATATAAGCGGATTTGCACTATCCCCGACAATATGTAGGTATACCTAAAATATTTGTTACAACAATCTGTTACTTACAGTGGACAAATTTCAAAAATACCACCTCTTAAATTACTTAATGACTAAAAACCGAAAATATCACTCAACATGTTTGAAAATATTATCAAAACTCTTATTGGCCGCGAATAAAATATTGCTATATATATATATATATATATATATATATATATATATATATATATATATATATATATATGTATATATATATATATATATATATATATATATATATATATATATATAATAATGCTATATATATATTTAATAAAAACATTCTTCACCAACTAATTTACACCACAATTTTGCACCATCAAATATAGATATAACTAGCCGTACCCATAACGTTGTTCGCGCAAAACGTTGTTATAAACTCAATGAGAAGTATGTAAGTGTAATAATTATACAGAATTTGCAAAAAATAATAATTTTTGTGTAATGCAGGCACATGCTCAAAATGGTCTTTCTATTTTCCCGTAGGAATGAGGAATTTTCCTGGAGTAAAAAGTATCTTAAATGTTGACCCAAGTAATCGGTTATCACCACAACAAATTTCATCAAAATCCGTCCAATAGTTTTTGCGTGATGCGTGAACAGACAGAGAGACAAAAATTCGAAATTTCGCAGCTTTGGTATCTACATCGATAATTATTTACAGTACCAGTACAATTTTCAAAAAATATTCCATGTACAGAAATGGTCTCGTTACAATTTTATTATATGTATAGATTAATATAATCCTTAAATATGATGGACTAACCAAGAAATAATTGGCATACTTTAAAAATGTAATCAATTTTCATTACATGTTAGAATCCTTCTTCAGGCTCAGTTGGTTTGGTATTCAGAACAGTATTGGAAAATATGTTCGTATAATATATAAAGTTTAATAAAATATTTTCTAAAACATGTCACGTGTAAGATAATAAAATATCCATAATATGCTTTCGTCATGCTCGTATAGGCATGCTTTTATGATGAAATATGTGCTCTATTGCATGAATCAATATTTTGCTTGATACAGGAGGCAGTTAATAAAATCGTATTATAGGTACATTGCATAAAACACGTGTTGGTATAATAAACTTACTATAATATTATTAATTAATATACGTACATACTTAAATACCAGGTGTTCCACTTACTACACCGACAGAACTACTTAAACAATTAATGGTGTGAGCGATGGGAGCGCAGGTTTCAGATGGGAGAAAATGTAACGCGTCAAACATCAAACAGATGGGTTCAGTTTGTGTTTAATATTTGCGTTTAAAACACTGATATGATGAAAAAAAGAACAACTAAAACAAAACATAAAGAAAGTAAAAACATAAAAAATTTTTCAGAATTTTTAACTATATAATATACTGGTTCCTTCAATTAATATTTAATATCTAATGGTTCTTTCCTTTTGCCTTCGTTGATGTTACATAATTATATAATTTTTTGCACGATCGTGTATTTTCATGCATTTACCGATGCTGTTGACAATGCTGGTCAGTTACATTTCCCGAACGTTTGTTTATATCCATGGAAACAAAAAAATAACGGTGCGGTAAGTAAAATAGATGCGTGGTAAGTGAATAGGTGTGTGGTAAGTGAAATTATCTCAAAAATGATTGTATTTATTTATTTATCTTGAAATTAAAAGTACAATTTGAACAATTTGGAAAATAAATCGATTAATATGAAAATTTTCACTAGTTTGCACATTATTATTATTATTGTTGGCATTAGTCTTCATATTTTATTGATATTTCAAAAGGTCGTTCATTCGTTAAAATTTTCTGTGGTTTTCATAATCATCCTTTCATTTTACGAGAATTTTGCAGCCAAAAATAAAATGCTTCATCGATTTCATTATTGTCACTAATATTATAGTTTAATAAACTATTTTCATCAATTTTTCTAATAGAAAATTAAAAAAAAAAATATTCACGCCAGTGAAATATTGACACTTAATTTTTTATTTACAAATATAGTTGTCAATTGTCACTACAAAGATTCGTATTCGTTGTTATCAATATTTATAATATTTATTCATGGCATTCTCTGTCATAACATAGAAATATAAATTTCACCTATATTATCCGAATTTTATTTTTTATTTAACATATTTTTATTCTTGAATTATTTTAAATCGATCGTGCAAAAAATATTATACAATACACGATGCGTTAAGTGCATTTTCTGATCTCGAAAATTGCAAAACTCGACACTGCGGGTCTCGTTTTCGTAACATTTTCTCGATCAGTAAAAGCAACTTGCCGAACTTATATTGTAAAATACTATTATAGTCGCCTAGACGCCTACTGTTCATTTTTTTTTCATTATTATTAAAATTGCATTTTAAATGAATATCCATATTTATTTTTTTTATTCATTTTTTCAATTTATTCATCATTTTTTTTCGGTTGAAAAAATACTTATACTCGGCCTGTAATTTTATCTTTGTGGCCATGGATGCAGTTTGAGAATCCTCGGCTTTCAGCCTCGGGTTGTCAAACTGCATCCGACGCCACAAAAATAACACTTACAGTCCTTGTCAAGTAATATACTATTGCAGTACTTTCCAAAATAAATAAAACAGCAGTTTTATTTCTGTAAAATCAAGAAATCGTTTCTTCTAAACAGACATCTGTATGGTCCACATCCCTAAAAGTTTAACTTAATTCAATTTAATAATGTAACAGTAAATGACAGCATTACATTTTATTTTTGCACTTTGAAAAACTTATGTACTTTTGTGATGAAAAAAAATGACAGTAATTTGAGAAAATACGAAGGAAAAATAAAAGATATTTAAATAAACGAAAATTTATAGTGTTTCCTAACAACAAATTGAATAAAGAGGTTTGCAACATAAAAAAAAATTAGACTCGCAGTATACAAATTTTATTTCCATTTTTTTTATATACATAAAAATTCGTCAAGTGTGTATTGCCCGTGCATAAATCAGGGTTCCTTAGTAAATTGATGTTTTCACAGCTTTCGGAATAAAATAAATTTTGAAGTTCAATGTTTCGCAAACGAGGTGTCAAAACGAAAACTGGTTAGGTACGTGGGAAAGGTACTGGTTAGGTACTGGTTAGGTACCGGTTAAGTACCGGAAAGGTACGTGGTATTGTTTCTGGAGATCCTCATGGAAATCGAAAATTTTATGGATTCTAGAGTATTTTCAAATTTGTTTGCCCATAATATTTATGATAATTATCGACACAGCTTAGTTGTAATAATTTTTATTGACTGTTTTTAGCAAGTGCTACTATCTGTAATTTTTATGTCACCGAAGGATGACATATTAATCTCATTGTGTGATTATAGTGGGGGAAAAATTAATAATAATAATAATAATAATATAATATAATAATTATAGAGTTGTACATGCATATATTGAATAAACGCAAGAGGGCTGTATTCTCACTGTACTTAAAAAGGAGTCAAAAAATCAAATTAACACTTTCACTGAGGTGACATTACTTAGTGCGTGTCAAAAACATGCATTTGACGAATTTTTTCAGATTTTTTGCAAAGGAAGAAGCATTTCGAAGCTTAGTATTTTGTAAATGGGACTTTAAAATAAAAAAAAAAATTGTAAAAAGAATCGCAACTTCAATTTACGAGCAGTTCCCAATACAGGAAAGTACCTCAATTGAAATTGATACCTGTAGTGTGCATATCAAAATCATCGGGATGTGACCAACAGACATCACGAAATTATTCCGAGAATTTTTCTTCGGAACCCTAATAAAGCTGTAAACTTGAGACATAATACGCACGTAGAGTTTTGAGCACAATGATATTTTATGAAGGGCATACACATATCGTCTCTAACAAGACTGTAATTTATTGTGTAAACTCTTTTACAAAACACATTTGCCAACTTGCCTGAAGTAACGGCAGTAACAAATGTGTAAACAGAAATAAATAAAATATTCGCTCTTTTGACAAGTACAAGAAAATAATAAACATTTTGACAAAATGAATTTTATTTTCACTGGCAAATGTTCAAAGTATTTTTTTTATGTTGGCCACCCCAAAAAAATTTTCAGTTTTATTTTGAAAGTCAAATATTGACATTTTACTATTGTACATCAGTGATTTTATTTGTATGGTTTGTATTTGCCAAAAAAGTTGTGTATTTGAATTGTCAGATCAGGGATTCTCGACGGCATTAATCTTTCCAAGAATTTACACAGCAATACAAATTCAAAATAAAATTTCAAATATGAGTTTCGCCTTATTAGGCAAAAGTAAGTTTATTAAAAACTAGCTGTCACCCGCGGCTTCGCAAGCGTGAATTTTTTTAATTTAGTAAAGGTAATTCTTTTTAGATAGTTTGCTAAAATATTTTGCACCTATTTTCTTATCATAAGCTGAAATGATTGGTAAGCTCACTCATCAATCCTCTTTATTTTTAATTTCTCCCTTTGGCTAGTTGTCTAGGAACAACTGAAAATTTTCGAAAACTAATTGGCCATTTCTTCAAGCATATAACATAGATTAAAAATCTAAAGTAAGCCTCTTAAGAAGGTGCCAATGAATTTGGTATATGTAGAAGTAAAAAAAGTATATGATTATTTAAAATATTCAAATTTTATATATTTTTAAAAAACCTTATATTTTGTAGACTTTACTCTAAATAAGTATTATCCTCCCTATTCCTATTGGAAAATTTAAATCCCTACATCTCCTATAAGTCTGTCTGCATTATATTTGAACATTTCCTAAAGTACAATTTCCTAAAGTAACTCATCGTTGGAGACGCTAGAAAAGCAGGCGTTGAAAATGTAAGCTTTGACTTCTCCACCATTTTTTGGCGTTTATTCCCTATTTTACTCTTTACAGGGTTCATTTTCAAAAAGTGGTGAATCATCTATTCATTAATTATTTTTTGACCTCCTTTGACTATGCCCTTCAGTTTCATGCGTGTAAAATTATCTTAACTGTGAGTAAAGCTACTTTAAATCAATTATTCTGAAACAAATCGGACAGATTTTTTCAAATCAGTTCTTTAAAGTGCTTCGCTTCGCTCGCCAAGAAGTTTAAAATTCTATAAAAGGTTAATTATACATGTAATGCTTCGCTCCGCTCGCCAAACGACTCGGAAGTAACCATTAATAAATCTAATTTTCACACTCTGAGATCTTCCCACATTTATGGTTTTAAAATTGATTCAATTTTACGTCCATTTCGGGATCCCAGAACCCTGGTGGACTTTTTAAAATTATGTTCAGTTCCTCCATAATTAAACTTTACTACTTACAATTCTTTTCTAAAGTGAAATTTTAGTAAAAATGTTTTGAAGTTAACTCTTAAATTTTAAATATTATTTTTATCGTAACTTAGGTAATCTTTTCTTTTTCTTTCTTTTGTTTCCGTTTATTGTTAAAGGAATATTTTTGATATATCAACTTTTGTCTTGAATATATCAACCCCCATAAAGAGTATTGTGATAATTTTGACTAAAAATGTTGTCGATGTTGAGATGGTGAAGCGTCTAAGGATTAAATTTATAAAGTTTCACTGAAATCTGTCCCGTGATTTTTGTGTCAGCCGTGCCCATAGTAAACCTAGCTGATCATTTTATTATATGTATAAATTCTATGTAACTTCTAAAATATCAGTTTTAGTTATAAGAATATTTTATAGTAATAGATAGACTTTACATTTTTCTACATAATTATGATAAAAAATATAGGGGATCCATTTGAAAAAAGAAAGATTTGCACAATAAACAAAAAATATTTAAAAAAAAATGCTTTATGTAACCACCCTGTATCAATTCAAAAAGCTGAAATGTCACTGCCACATAGATTATTAGTAACAATTTCCAGCGAATTGAAATTTTCTGTCAAAAACACTTCGAATAACAAATTTGGTGTCAACTTCCGGTATAACCGGAAATGGCACCAAGTCAAAAATATTTTAATTAAAATTTTCATAACTGAAAGCTTCTGTAACCAAATTTTCAAAAATCTACTTTATTTAGAAGACCATAAACTTTTAATGAAGGTTCTATTTGAATCATCCTGTACATAACCATTTGGGAGATCACTTTAAAATGTGGCTAAGATTGATCGGGAGGCTAGTATCTATATTCCCTGTAAATTTCAACTCAATAACTTTAATAGTTTATGAGTTAAATCGGTTCGTACAAACAGACAGGCAGACAGACAGACAGACAAAAATTTTTTTCAAGGTATATTTGGGATATATATCGAATTTGCTAACTGAAAAGCATACTAATACTTAAAATTTTGAAAATCACAGACAGACCTATCTATTTTATTTATAGGTATTGATTAAAATGCCAAAAGAAACTAGACGTTGCCCGTTGGTAATATATACAAACGTCTCCGGATATATTCTAGACATCCGGTCTACGGTTCATTCAATTCTATCCGAAAAAAAAAATATAAATAGTCATTCATATTCAGATTTAGGTACACTGGTAATCATAAATCTTTTCGTTATAATATAAGACTAGGTGCACATATGTAATTTTTAATCGATCAACTGTTTAGTTGTATGACAAATGACTGTTGGATCTTGATAGAAAAATCAGAAAACTATAGTAATGGTTTTTAACGTTTGTTTTTTAGGCTTACGTCTATAACAAATACCAACCACGTCATTATTTTTCGTACTTTACATTTTTTTTTTACAATGACAATATGTAAAAATACAGGCACATGATACGTAAAAAATATATCTTTTTTTAGCTTCTAACCCTGAATAAGCCTTTAAGCTCTCGAGCATGAAAAACTTCGAAGTAGGAATATAAATTTATATGATTGTACATATTACGCAAATATTGAAACAAACAACAAAACATCGTTCATAAATTTATTACAAATTCCATTCGGTGTGTGTTTTCCTTTGTCTGGCGACATTCGTCATCTAGGTAATGTCAACTACCATCAGATGCTTATTAAACTATATGGTATTGTCATGTGTATTGGTATTTCAACGAAATTTTTATCCTATGGTCTATTTTTATTAAAAAATTTATATATATATATATATATATATATATATATATATATATATATATATATATATATATATATATATATATATATATATATATATATATAATTTATATATAATAAGTAAATTTATATAATATATATATATATATATATATATATATATATATATATATATATATATATATATATATATATATAGCAATTATATATATATATATACATATATATGTATATGATATATATATATATATATTTATATATATATATATATATATCCGCGCGATAACTCTACGTCAGACACGTCGAATGCCCAGAAGTAAGTTTTTCGGGCATTTTTGGCTAGAATTAAGCAATTTTTCAAATTTTTTTACACCAATCGAAAGAACGAGGAAAATTACATAAAAAATGTTTTTGCACCATTGCTCTAAATAAATCACTTTCTGAGAAAAATTAAGAAATATGTTGGAAAAAATCATATTTTATCACACTCGTACTCGCAGCCAAATTATACCTCACCCAAGTTTTGCAATTCTGTATTTGAAAAATAAAGCTTCATAAGTGTCTTGTCATGATTTTTTTAATCCAACTATATTTTGTTTTTCTAAATTGAATAAGGTTCTATATATATTTGTTCCATTTTTTTTTTTAATTTTATTTTTTTAGAAATTTTATTACAAAAATTAGCAAGAGTATTTGTTTTATATCAGAGTTTATATATATATATATATATATATATATATATATATATATATATATATATATATATATAAATTTTAGTGAATATCATTTCCGTATTCTAGGGAGCTCAAAACATATTTCTGTTATAGTTCCGGACTCAAGTCGAGTCATTAAAGCGGCCTTAATAGCTGAATTTCCAGTTCTGGAACAGCACACAAATATTTTATAATGAATAAACAGAACTCTGTAATATCAACCCGCGTCTCACATTGATACCTCCTCATACTTATACGTTCGGCGTCTCGGACGATATAATTTGCTCCATAAATATTTTAATAGTTTTTACGTATATTACAGCTCTTTCTAGAATTTAAAATGATGACAGACTGACAAAAAATTTTATTTAAAATAGATAGAATCATTGAAAATCTCAGAATCTCATATTAATCCTCGTAAACATAGGTTTTTCGGGTGAAATAATTGCTTAAAAAAATTTCTAATTATTTTAATTATCAGAAGTCTTTGGAAGGACAATGTACATGTTCAGAACTATACGAGAATTGCTTCATATTAAACAGAATTATCGAAAATCGACTAGCATCTCACTTCTATACACGAAAATATAAGCTTTTTCAGCAAAACAATATTGTTTAAAAAAATTTCTTATTGTCCTTATTATCAGAACTCTTTGGAAAAGCAATTTACACGCCTGTAATTATACGAGAACTGTTTTAGAAGAAAAGGAACTATCAAAAATCGATCCGAGTCTCATCTCGATATCTATAGATACAGGGATCCGCTTGTCTCTATTTGATCTTGATCAATTTTTTTTCCTTTAAAAGGCAGAACTCTTTTTAGAACTCATGTAGAACTATAAATCTTTTCAAATCTGATAATTGCTGACAAGGAAATTATCGTAGGACAAAGTGAGACGCTGCGTGAAGTTGGCGTCTCAGTTTGTCTTGAGGAATTTTTTTGCTTTAGTCCAATTGTATTTAAATTTGTTACCTGTTTTACAAGCGACGGTTTCTTTTTGCATTCATATAGATAAGTAGGTAACATGCTGCGAACAATACTGCTGATTATTGCCGTACTTGAAAAGTCATCTCATTTAAATATTGAAAAACTATACTATAGTAAACACAGGTAAAGTTGGTAGATCATAAAGAAATCTACGAGTATACACAAAATGTTAACTCTGAAATACCTGTCGGGTTCAGGGAGCCGCATTTTATTTTAGTGACGATCTATACCTGGGACGGTGATAGAAATTTACTTTGAGGCCTCTGAAAATCAAAAAAATGACTCTTATAGATGAGCTTGATTACGATTAATTTAATCGATCAAAAATCATATAATCACCTGTTATCACACGAGTGATTTATATATTTTCGAATAAATTTGTTTATATATAACGAAATACTATATGTCCCAAATATTCCGTAAAAGAACAGAGGGTACTGCATGCCCTTTACTCATTAATTGACAAATTATTTCGTATTCCATTTATCTTAATTAATAGGTCAATAACTTACAATAAATATTTCAGACCTTCTGTTGATTTTAATGGAGGAGTAATCAACGTTCGTAAAACACTATAAAAATCGTTAATTCGTTAAACCGTTAGATCGATTCACACATTGGAAAAAATATTACAACGACATTGTCAGCGACAATTTGATGATTGTATCAGTTAAAAAGTAGTTATATTAATATAGTCTAATAATATTGAAGAGACTGTACCTAATATATATTATCACTTTATTTATCAGTGTCGTTATTATTGTTCACAATAGTAATATTATGTTGTGATATTGTTACCGTGATTGAAAAAAGTTTATTCGCAATAAATCTTCACATGTCCTCCGGTACATCAATCAAATTAATCATACACGATAAATACAAATGTGTTATTGCATAGGAATTGTCAACTGTTTATAAACTACATAACCCGCAGTCGGGAGCAGTGTTGGGCAAGATATCGAATTTTATTATCTAGATAACAGATAATAGATAACATAATTTAAAATATCTAGATAAAGATAACAGATAACTGAACCGTTATCTAGATAAAATTTTAGATAACAGATAAGATAATATTTACAGAAATAATGCACTAGGTCAGTGTTTATCAACCACCCATCCGTGAACCGGTGCCGGGCTACGATAGTAGCTCACCGGTCCCCAGAAAGATGTGTTTATTATTACAAATTACAAAAATGTTCAAGAAAGGTTTTTGGAAACAAAATTACATGTTTTGGAATTTAGTTTCTTTATCTAGGGCCCATGATAGCACACGTAGAGTACAATATTTTTTTATTTCAAAAAAAGTACTTAAAAAGTGTCGGTACATTTCTCTAATGTTTAAAAAGTTGTCGATACTTATTATTTAAATTACATGGTAGACCAAGTGGTCGGAATACGACATTTCATATTACACGACTAAATGTTATTCCAACTAATGGCGGAAATGATTCCAGACAACAAGAATTCTGTTTAAAAAAAAATAATTACTTTTAAAAATTTTTGTATTTCTTAAGAAAGTGTCAAAATTTATCTGAATTATATGGTCGGCCAAGTGAATAATAGGTAAATGGTGAATTTAGCTTCAATTTTCTATTTTTTAGGAAAAATAAAGATGCATTCTTATTATCTTATCTTTTTCCTTCGCTTAATAAGAAGATAAAAAATAACTTCTTTTAAAAATATCTAGATAAAAGATAATAGATAACGAAAACGTTATCTAGATAAAATTTCAGATAACGTTATCTAGATAAGCACAACACTGGTCGGGACGACGAAGGAATTACGTGATTAGGGAAGGGAGAGATTACGGTCTAGTTCAGTGTTTCCCAATCTTTTTTACGCTATGTCCTACCTAAACCTTCCTAAAATTGTTATGCCCCCTAACGTAAAAATTTGTATTTAAATTGTAAATAATAGACTTTAAAAAATTTTAGCGACACTATTTTAGATCATTTTCAAGTTATTTATAGGGCAAGACGTATAAAATTTTTAGATAATTGACGAAAACATGTATTGTGGACTTATGGTATCAGTCACTTCACATTTTTGGATCCAATGAAACACTATAATCACTTACTTATACCGGACGTTTACCCAGCTCGAATAACGACTGAGAGTCCTCATACGGTTAACTTAAATTGTGGACGAGTCCGTTTTCCAATTTTCTACCTTAACAGTCGAATTGCCCCCTTGTGGGGCGTGGACTTTAGTGATGAGCAAAATTAGTTTTAGTCTTGCAGTCTTGTCTTAGTCTTGCATTTTTTGCAAGACCAAGACCAAGACCAAGACTATGTATACCAAGAGCAAGACCAAGACCAAGACTATAAGTATGGCTGCAAGACCAATACCAAGACTCAAGTGAGCAAGACCAGGACAAAAGCAAGAAAAAAGCAAGACTCTTGCTAAACAATTTAAATAATTTGAAAGTATAATTAATACCGTAAAGAGAGAAAATTCTGATTTTAGAAGGAAAAAATTCGGTAATAAAAAAATGCAAGAAAGTGCAAGATTTTTAACCAAGACCAAGACGAAGACTGCCAAGTCTTGGTCTTGGTCTTGCATTTGCTTATCACTAGTGGACCTCACAATTTTTCAAACATTAGAGAAATGTACCGACACTTTTTAAGCACTTTTTTTGAAATAAAAAAATATTGTACTCTACTTGTGCTATCATGGGCCGTAAATAAAGAAACTAAATTCCAAAACATGTAATTTTGTTGCCAAAAACCTTTCTTGAACATTTTTGTAATTTATAATAATAAACACATCATTTCGCAAGACCAAGACCAAGACCAAGACTCAAACTGCTCTAGCAAGACCAAGACCAAGATTCTTAATGCAAGAACAAGACCAAGACCAAGACTGCCAAGTCTTGGTCTTGGTCTTGCATTTGCTTATCACTAGTGGACCTCACGTTGGGGAAAACTGGTTTAGTTACTTAATTGGATTATGTTACCATTTGGTCACATAATTTTCATAGATAAATTTTCGCAGTACGGATACAATACAATACGAATACAATATTTTGCAAAACTTTTTATAATGGAAAAAATATTATTTTAATTGGAAATTTACCTAAACTGACTTTTTGTATATCAACTTATTGATAAGAAATAAAAATGATATGTTGGTATGATTTTTTTTAAGTGAGACTATAGTGTAGATTTATTACTTTATTGCGGGTTACATAAGTTAAACACAATACTACTAGATATGTAGATTTAACACACTCGAATTTGGAGTGTACGTTTCCCCTGTGTATAATAATCATATCACATTTATGATTTGTGTATTTGAAGTCAGATTTTATTATTGATTGATGTCAGAATCTTCGTTATACCGAATGTTAACATTTTGATGTCTGATTTGGTTTGAAACATTACAAATTGTGATATGTTTGTGATTGTTTCAAAAATTATTGGGAGTGTTAATATTGATTTACAGGTAATTAATCAAATCAGACACTTTTTTGTTGTCAAAATGTATGTCGTAATTAATAGGATAAACAAAAGTTGATAGACCAAGTGCTGATTTAAAATATTATCAAATATTTAATGTGTTTGATGTGACAGTTTTTATTACTAGGTGGTGAGATGACTTAATAGTGAAATGTGGTAGCATCCTGACTAATATTATAAATGTGAAAGTGAGTGTTTGTTTATTTTTTTGTTTGTATTGTTTTCACGCCTCAACTGCTTAAACAATCGACTTGAAATTACCCCGGGAAAAATTTTACTCCTGTACGATATTTATCACTATTAAAAGTTGTTATTTGACAGGATACTGAAGCGGTAAAAATTTGTATTTAAATTGTAAATAATAGATTTTAAAAGTTTTTAGCAACTTTATTTTAGACCATTTTGAAGTTATTTATAGGCCAGGCTCTATAAATTATATACGGTTAACACACCAATTGAGTAGTCATTTATTGACTAAAAGTTTTCTTTTGTCGAAACTTAAGGTGCCATCACAGTGTGATCGGTCGAAAAATAGTCAATTTTCGCGATTTTTTTCGGATGGATAGGATGGGGAATGGGCATGATTTTTTTTTTACGACTAATACCGCTATTTAACAATACAAGAATATTTTTTTCATTCATTTTAATTATTTTTTATAATTATTATAATTTTTTGAAATAAGTGTCTTTAAAAAAGGGCAGAAATTAGAGCTCAAGATTGTGGCCGCAATGTTCATTTGAAATAAGAAATCAAATAGATTATCAATCTTTAGGTAAGCCACTATGTTCCTATGGGAGTCTTTTTTTGAAATCTTCCTATTTTTCCACATGAAAAACTATAAACAATTTTGTACTTTTTATTCAAACCGCCGCTATTTTTTCAAATTTCAGAAAAAATCTCCCATAGGTATATAGCGGCTTACCGATTGATAATTTATTTGACTTTTTTTCCGAAATTAAAACTGCGGTCGCAATCGTGGGCACCAATATTCGCCTTTTTTTAAAGACACTTTTTTCAAAAAATTATAATAATTATAAAAAATAAATAAAAATGAATAAAAAATATTTTTGTATTTTTAAATAGTAATATTAATCGTAAAAAAAATTCATCCCCACTCCCCCATCCTATCCATCCGAAAAAATCCACAAATTGACTATTTTTCGGCCGATCACACTGTGATGGCACCTTAGGTAACTTACTTGTAAGTTTTCATTTTTGGGTATTAATATATTGAAATTTTGTTTATAAGCATGACTGATGCTTTGCCGTGTCAGGTTTATCCTAGGTATTTTAAAAATTATAGTATTCACAAAACTCTCATTTTTGAGATCGATCTGAAATGTAAAGTATGTACCTATATATTAATCTGACAAAACATTACGAAATCTAAAGTAAATTAATTTACCATATTTATTTTTAAAAATTCATAACACCAGAGAATTGTTTCGTCGAATAATTTTGCGGTGTAGATTTTCTAACAAAAGTCACCGAGTGATAGTACAAATTTTTAATTAACATCAAAATTTTCAAAAATTATTACATCCTTGCAAATTACGATGCATTTTACGACACCTGTACCAATTTTTTTTTACTAACTAATAAATTATGACAATTTTATAACCGAACAAATTTATGTTAAGTGAAACTAATAAAAAAAAAAAAATAAAAATAAACGTATAATGACCCACAAACATGAAGAAAAAATATGAAAGCTTATAACCGGGAAGAACATTTGATATCTGGAGCGATATGGTGATATGGCCGCGTGTAATGTCTTGTACATAATTTTACGGTATTACTAACACTAACCATAAAATAATAATACATATTTCACTGCATTTTTACTACCCGGCCGTAAAAATTATAACATATTTTCATTTTCGTATCTTCATCTTGCTTGCTGTGCTATGCCTTTATAAACGACAAAATCATTTCGGCTATAAAAAAAATTTACACCAGCAACAGGACGTGACGTGTTTGTTTAATTAATAATTTTAAAAATAATCTTTAACAGCCTTTTAAGCAGCTTTACTGTGAATATTTTGTAGAAGTATGAAGAACGAAGAAATGCCACCAAAAATCAAAATAAACCAAACCAACTTTTTTCAAGTTGAGCTTGACAAGTTTTTAAAAATAATATCATGTTATAGATAAAATATCTTCTACTAACTTTTAACCACCAAAAGATTCGTTACAATTTTCTCGAAAATTTTTTTCTTTTTAAATGAAACAAAACATTAAAAATACATTATCTTTAAACAATTTTCGATCATTTCTACATCCTGATAACAGCTAGAGAAAAATAAAAAGTTTACTTTAAAAAACAAAATAACATCAGGTGGTAGATAGAAACAGAAGAAAAGAGAAATATTGATAAGAATAAATAAACATCATTGAGTAGGAAAAAAAGAAAATTTCAAAATAAAATATGACACGCAATCGAGACATTTGTATCTATTAGTTGAAAATATGTTTCTGTTCAATCTATTTTATCCAGTTTTAGATACATACTAGCAGAATTCAAGTCATTTACTACGTCGACTGACGTGTACATACATTAAAGAATAAATAGCATCAACACTCATGTTTTTTTTTTATAGATGTAACCAAGCGTGCCAACATAACTTTAGGTAATATTGTATAACATCAATAGACAAATTAACACATTATGTGATAGTGAAAATGAAGCCTCGAGATACGACCAACTGCTATTTCATTATCAGTGTAATAATAGTGGCATTTGTAGTAACAATCTTGAATATATATTCAAATAATTGAAGAGGTGGATTCCAAAACACGCTAAGTCACTTTTTGAAATTTTTCAGGAAATGTAAAAAAACTATCTAGGTAGGCAAATGTAGTAATCTGTTTAAATTATTTTCAAGTTCTTAGATAATAATTATTATTGATGTTATTTATTTGTTCTTATTTATACATATAATTTTCAATAGATTATATTGAAAAAAAATCTTTAAAAAGTTGGGCTGAGTTGGTTAAAATAAACCTAGTTTGTTTAAATACAGATATATTTTATTCAAGAAACATTTTAAACAGTGCATTATTAGCTATTTCATGTGTTTGACATAACAGAAAATCTGTCTACAAGCAAATTTGGAAAAAAAATGCAATGGTTTACGAATAAATTTGACTTAGAGCGTTTTGAAATAAAACTGTCACTGACTTAGCGCTTTTTTGGAAAACATTCCATTTTTCATCATTCATTTTACAGTAGACTAAGCTCATTTTGAAGGGTGGCACTACGAAAATTGTGTAGAGCTGGACTTGAACATTCTGCATCAACTAAAATCTCACATTAGACAAAAAATGACTTAGCGCCTTTTGGAATCCACCTCTTCAATTATTGTCACATAATATTGATAATATAGCTAGGCCGGATTTACGAAAAAGCCCGACCATCGAGAGACCGTTTAAAATGTAATGAATTTGAGACCTCTTATATAACTCCTCTAAGAAGTTAACAGCAAGCACTGCTGTTCTATGTACTGGTTTTGTAGGCAATTCTGCGTTTCGCGTGATTAGTTACTGTACAATACAATTTTATTTTGTACTGTACTAATTGACCGTAAATATAGAATGTAAATGTGTGTAAAGTTGTATCTACTATGTATTTGTTAGATCGGGCCGGATTACTGGAGGGTCCGGATCTTCGAGGGCCAAATTATCCAGGTACTACTGTATAAGAAGAATGCGAATAGAGTGGGAAAGTAGTGATAGTAAAGAGTTCGAGGGACAGATGATTCTCTACTAGGAATACAGTCAGGGTTGCCAGATTGGGCGTATTTCCGAAATTTGGGCGGATTTCAAACAAGTCTCGCGCTCATAATTTGTATTGGGCGAGTTTCCACAATCTGGGCTATTTTGAAAGTAGTCCATATGATAACTAAATATGTTTAAATTTTTAATATTTTTTTTTATTTTTGAAAATTTCTTATTTTGTTCTTGGTTCAATTCCAATTCTTTTAACGTTTACTACATATATACTTGTTGTGCCGTTTATATTTTATATATGGAAATGGCTCTATTGTTTGCAGAAATTCGAGAAATATATAACCACATAATATATAAATATGTATACATTATAAGTACACATAACAACTCCATTATCGATAGCCAGATTTTCAAATTTTTTAAGTTTATTTACTGTACGGTCTTATCCTTATTAGAAGTGTAATTTTCACAATTAACGCAAAGTAAATCTCTAGCTACTACATCGCTACATTTGAGGCCAAAATAAGCTTTTTTGCGCAGTTCGCCAGCTACATCATAATACATCACATATTTGAATTTTTAGAAAAAGACAACATTACAATTATTTATTATTATATTTATATAGCGTGAGTTTTTTGAGAGTTACCATTTTTATTGCAGCCAAACCGTTAGTAAGAGCTAAGAGCATAAAAGCTATGAAGCTCCTGACTATAGCAGTTGGTTGCCCCCGTCGATATCTACAACTCTTATTTGAACAATATTATTCAATTAAATCAACGGTTTGGCTGTAATAAAAATGGCAACTCTCAAAAAACTCACGCTGTATACATGTGGTTCACCATCTGCGTCATCACGATCAGCGCGTCGGCATACCTTTCTCCATATCTAATTATGTATCGTGTGGCTTACATTGTTCAATAGCATTTTTATTTACAATGTAAAGGAGTTACCTGCTTGAATGCTCCACCAATATGGATGACATCGAAAGTGGAAACGCCGAAGAAAATTAGTTTAAACTAGCTGTACCGGACACTCGCGACGTCGTTCGCGCGACGAATTTTTATCAACTCAATGAGAAGTATATAAATGTAATAATTATACAGAACTTGCACAGAGCAATAATTTTTCGGTAATGCATACACATGCTAAAAATTTTTTTTTTATTTTCCCGTGGAAATGAGACATTTTCCCGAAGTAAAAGGCATCTTAGATGTTGACCCAGGTAATAAGTTATCATACCAAATTTCATCAAAATCCGACCAGTAGTTTTTACTTGACTCGTGATCAGACAGAAAGACAGACAGAGAGACAGACAGACGGACGGACAGACATACAGACAGATAAAAATTTTAAAAATCGCTGTTTTGATATCTACATCGATAATTATTTACAGTACCAGTACAATTTTCAAAAAATATTCCATATACGAAAACGGTTTCGTTACAGTTTTATTATACGTGTAGGTACCTAATTGCCTTTTAAGGAAATATAACAATCATTATTTTCTTGTTATATTTAATTAATTGTTATATTTAATTAATTATTTCCTTAAATAATGATTGTTATACATGATTGTTATACATTTTTTATTGATATCTCTATTTTTTTTATTTTTTCGGAAAATTTAATTTCCAAAATTGCGGTAACTTTAAATGCGTCAGTTTTTTACTTCATCGTATTAGAACCCCCGCCCCCCCTCCAAAAAAAAAAAACAAAAGAAAAAAATTATTGAAATTCCGTCATTTTCCCTTAATAATGACTAATTGACCTGGACCATCTAGTCTATATTTATACAAGGTTTTTAATAATTTTGACATGTATTTGTTTACTTTTTAATTTAATACAGAGCGCCTGAAAAGTGCTGCTTGCACCAAACTATGATAGCGCCAAAATTTAAAATGACCTAGATGACCTAGCTCCTAAATCCTCTAAATGATACTTAATGGTGTCATCAAACTTTTAACAATTTATACATAGTACATTTTTGTTCTATCCTTCATCATTTACTGAGCTTTAGTGCCAAAAAACAGAAATTGGGATTTAAAAAAAAAATTAAAAACAGGCAAGATCTTAAGCAAATACACTTGAATTTTTCTTTACTAGAAATTAGTGTTAGTATGTGTTTTCTAAATTTCTTTGATTACAAAAATTAACACTATGAGGCCCGAGCACTTTCATAGTAAACTTCCCCGGAAGCCGGTAATATTTTTAAAAAAAACTTTATACAAACAAATACATAAAATGATTCAAACACTGAATAGATTCAACACAGTTCAACATGTATGTGTAAAACTGTAAACATACGTACATACTACATACATATACACTGACATTCAAATCAATTTTATTTAAAAACATAAATTATATTTTTTATGTATCTTTTGTTTATCTTGAAATTTTTATGCATAGAAACCAAAAGAGTAGTGTGTTGGTAATGGTATGTTGTATTTTTGTAAGTAGGAACACATCCGTGTAATGAATGATGATAAACATGATAAACATCACACACATAATGCGTAACCAACTAATCAATTAATCATTGATCGCGGTCGGCCTCTGGGGATGTTTTGTTTGGTTTCGGATGCCGAAGCCATGGGACTGAAAGTGTTAAATTAAGACAGTTGCTTAATTAAGACTGAAAATTCGACTGAATTCTTAATAATTAACCCTAAAAACCGTCGCCATTACCTAGAAAAAAATGCCTGACTGTAAAATTTGTAACATGCAGTTTATAGGTGACTGACCATTTACTGTATTAAGCAGATGATCTCAAATATATTCCCTAAAAATTAATTGTTAGCTACCTCAATCAAAACAAAAATCCAGAACTACACGTTATTTTTCAGTCACTGGGTGACCATAGATAAGTTTAAATTTGAACACTACATATTCTCATTTATTTTACCAACAGAAACAGAAACTCATTTAGGGTGAATGCGGGAGAGACGCCGCACATTTTGAAAACACTTGATAATTCTTAAAGTATGCATTCAATTGATTTGAAATTTGGTACACATTAAATGTAAACATTGTTCTTTAAAATTATTTATAAATAATTTTAAATTTTAAGTCATAAAGGATTCATAATTAACATTTTTGTAGAGCCTGCAAAGCGGGAGAGATGCCGCACCTATGGGAGAGATGCCGCATCAAAGAAGGAGAGGCGCCGCATATTTCATATTAAAAATTTTGCATTTTATACACATCTCCATACATGATGCATGCCATATGTAACCATTTTTGGCACTTTATACATCTTAACCAGTCAATTTTCTTTTGTTTCTGAGTACTCTTCAAAACAGTCAATACACAGGCAATCATCATTATTTTCGCTATCTTCACCAATATGAGAGCTCTTTCTGATCCATTAATGGATCTTTTATATTTACGTGGCATAATTTACAGTCAAAAAAAAAAATTTTACATGCGGCATCTCTCCTTTTTGTTGGGGTAGATGCCGCATGTTGCTATAGCAAGCATAGTGCGGAATTCTAACCTAAAATTTTATACAGTACTTTTAAAATATACCTAAATTAATAACAAAACTCATTTTCATTAAAACAATGAAATATACATTGTTAAATTCTAATGAATTAAATGCTTGATAAAATATTATGTTAAAAAACTTACCTTTCAATAATAAAAAGTTGGATAATTACTAAACTGACGGACTAATCATAAATATTACCATATACAGCTTAAATAAGTAACTTATTCTAAACATATAATCCATTAATAGCGCTATCTGTCAGTCAACGGACGAACTATGGCTACTGCGGCATCTCTCCCGACGCGGCGTCTCTCCCGCACTTACCCTAATAATATTGTTTGAATTATTTTTCAAATCCTATTAAGGGGCAACATTCATGGAAAACTTGGTAGGTACAATTTACTCTTCACTGACCTAGATTAACGTTTCGTGTAAATAACAACAATGCGCTGTCTTTATTTCAATAATATTTGATTAGTTAATTAACACATTTTGAACAGCAACTGACAGTTCGGGTACAATATATTATGTATAACAAACAACTCATACCTAATCAAAAACTAAATATCTGAATATAATTCTCTACAGACCATCACAAAATACGTACAGTAAGTACATTGCATTGCAATAGTGTACTCTCATATGTTTATGAATAATGCATAAATGTTTGACAATAAATTATCATTTTAACAACACAAGAGAATATTTCAACAAACAAAACTACGGTGTCAGTTACTTGAATTTTCAGTGTTTGAGCGTAAGCGTCGTATGTACCTATATTATGTATGCATGCATGTGCGAACTATGAGTTATTTATTTTGAGGTGCCATTGCATCTAAATATGGTTTTGTGCATCCTGTGTTTCATTAAATGATAATCAAATACGAAATTCGTACGAGAAACTGAGATAATCATATACAGGGTGTCAATTTAAAAACAAGCCGCGGCCTCATATTATCTTTCGAGCTGTAATTAAAATTTCTCAAAATCGTTTCTATAAGGGGAACCGTTAGGACCTACATGAGAATCCCCTGTAAGCAACCCCTAAGGCTCCGGTCACCGGCAACCCTATTTATTTAAATTGTAAAAACTCTTTAAAAATGTTGTTCATTAATACCAAACATAATGTTAATTTAGCGACAATTATTTGAAGAATACGAAATATATTGTACAATAAGTGGGAAAAATGGCTTATTAGGGCGAGTGCAACAATTCATATAAGTGAGAAATAAGCTTTTGCCACGTATTTTACACTATACTTTTCGTAAAATTTACTTTAATATTTATTTAAATAAATAGTAAAATTTTTTTATTAATTTATGTCAGTTGTAAGATGTTCAAATTTTTGCTAATTAATACTTTAAAACTATGGAAAAAGAATCGATACCCAATGTATTATATGTATGTATGTATATTTTCAGATTTATTTATATAGACTTTAAGTACAAAATAGTATATTGTTATTAAATTAAGGAAACATCCTACTTTTTTATTATGTTAAACCGTGGGAAATTATTTCGCACGGTGTAAGAAATTGTTAATTTTTACATATGTACTAGTTAATTTGTACATAGGTACTAATGCACTTAATTACTGCTCCAAGTCTCATCAAAATTCAAGGGCTCCAACATGGTAAAAAAAATTTTTTTTCAATTCTTATCTGCTGAACCGCCCCTCCAGTGGGTCCGACCCTGGAATTATATACATCAATCGAAAGTACTTTAAAAATAAAGTGTTGTATCTCCTAAAGTGTTTTTTCCTATCTCCTATAGTTTTCGAGGTAAGCAAGAATAATCGAAAGAGGTATATTAAGTTATAGGTTATCTGCCCTTGATAGAAAGTCCCAATAGTAACTGTATTGTCGTTTATGTGACACTGCAGGTACTTCATATGTATAACTGCCCTAGATCAAAACAAAACCATTGTAGAAATATAACAGAAAATTGTCAAAAAATGTGGTGTAGTAGGCATTTTTAACATGTAGAATATTAAAGAACTAAAGAATTAAATACAGTTACTATTGAGACTTTCTATCAAGGGCAGATAACCTATAACTTAATATACCTCTTCGATTATTCTTGCTTACCTCGAAAACTATAGGAGATAGGAAAAAACACTTTATGAGATACAACACTTTATTTTTAAAGTACTTTCGACTGATGTATATAATTCCAGGGCCGGACCCACTGGAGGGGCGATTCAGCATATTAGAAATGAAAAAAAAAATTTTTACCATGTTGCAGCCCTTGAATTTTGATGAGACTTGGTGCAGTAATTAAGTGCATTAGGGCACACTTACTGAATTTTTTTGAAGTGGTCGCTCAATTGGAACCCTATAAAAATAATATTGGATCGGATACTATCCTTGTTATTATCCTTAATAACGAGGACTGATACGATAATAAATATGTCTAACATTTTTGAGAGTGTTTGCCTTCATGTGGATTTGGAATTATTTTTCTAAGTTGAGTAGTTACCAAGAAAAAAATTTTTGTAATTTTTTAAATTTTTTTAGTTATCTCCATAACTACTCAGTTTTGGCCGCCAAAGTTATAGATATTAATTACTTACAGCCTTACCATACCGGTAATATAGTTATTAAAATAATTCGTTTCCGGGGCAGATTTACTATGCTTATCTTGCTATATCCTTTGAAATTTAGCTTTAAAATCATTCATAACAATAACAACAACGATACAAGATCTTGCTGTAATCCTCACTTCCTCAGTAATTGTGGTCAAGAGGTAGCCACAGGGAACGAAAATGATTGTCGATTACCCACTACTCGTTCTAAACTGTAATTCTGCGCCTTTAAATTTTACAAAACTGATACAATATACACGGCTGTATATCGTATCGATTTGCTTTGTGTAATTAAATGCATTCAGTGTAGTATAACTTGTATCGAATTAATTATGGTCGATCTTATATATACGTGGAATTATTTTGTAGAAAATCATATAATCTAACGATAATACATTAGACAGATATGTAGGTTACCTTCAAAGGGAATACTGGGAGACTATTTTAACGGAGGTTGCTTCTGAAAATTCCACTAGATTCCATTGAAGAGTTCCCTAATGTTATAATTTAGAGCGCAGTGCTATGTATTCGTGATAACTGATAACGAAAACTGATAAGGTCCCCTAATTGCGGGTTACTTGAGCCCTGTGGTGTAACTTGAGCCCAAAACGGAAAAAGTATTATTTTCTGTTTTGTGCTTATATTAGTCAGTAGTAGAAGTAAGTTAGATGTTTAGCTAATAGGTAACAGCAGTAGGTTTACGGTGTTTAAGTTTAGGTAGTTCTGAAAATTGACACTAGAGGTGAGGCACGTGTTGTTTACTCTCTGTTTGAAATTGATGTTTTGTTACCTTGCTAACTTTTGACTGTAAAAGTAATTGTGGTAGTCTACAAAGGAAGGTAAGTGTATAATTTTATTACTTTGTTCATTACTAAACTGAATTCAGATATGTTCATCTGCCAACCATTCCGTTAATTTTTTAAATTAAGGTTTTGATAAATCAGTAAAATAACCTTAAAATTAGGGTAACTTGAGCCCATTATAACTTTGGTATAAAATGGTGCAAGACTATAGCAGAAATTCCCAAAAGTCCTAAACCGTTGGATAAGTTCATTAACTAGGCACGTCCGATGCCCAAAACATGTTATTTTTGGAAATTTTTATGAAAAAAATTAACTTTTTTCCAAAATTTCTCCTTATTCAAAAATTTTTACCCTATTGGAACGAGGAGAAAAAATCACACGAAAAGCGCTTTAAACTATTATTCTATGTCAACTAGTTTCCGAGAAAAACTAATTTTTGTAAACGGAAATTCGCTACATTATGCAGGATGCTGCGATAAGAGTATTGAATAAGTAAAGTTCCTTATATGTTTGTACATACAATGTTTTAATTAGTAACCAACATCCTACATGGTCTCAAACTGTTTTCAAATGACAATCACCTGGAAATTTAGGTTTGGGCTCAAGTAACCCGATCTTGAGGTTAACTTGAGCCCAAAATCTAAAAAGCTATAAAATTTATGAGCCATAAGAAAAAGATCCATATTATATAATAAACTAACCGTAGTCATATATAGATTAATATACTGAATTTCCTATCCCGGTGAATGATTTGCAAATCTGGGCTCAAGTAATCCTCAATTACGGTATTAACGTAAATACCTTTGTCGTAGCATTCTACATATCATAGCGAATTTTCGGTTACAAAAATAATTTTTTCTCGAAAATCCGCTTACAAGGATACTGGCTTAAAAATGTATATTATGTGATTTTTTCTGCTCTTTACAACCGTGTAAAAGAATTTCTAAATCTTTTGCATTTTGGGAAATCTTGGCAAAAACTCATTTCTTTAAGGTTCCTGACACCGGAGGCATCGGATGTGTCTAGTTGAAGAACTTATCCGAATTTCGTAAAAATTGGGTGTTTCGTTCAAGAGTTATCGTGCAGAAAAATTTATATACACACACACGTGAAAGAAGAACCCTGGTCCAAGGAGAGCTCATAATATCAATTTTAACTGATGGCTCATTGAACTCTTTTTTTTCCATAAGAATAACATGGTGAAGATTACATTACTTTAAATTTTCGTCTATAACTTGTGAACATAAAAAGAGCATAAAATGAGTGAAGATCATAAAATTTTCTGTAAAAAAGTTCCTATTTATTTTTGGATGTGGCTATTTATACATACAGTATGTATACGCAATTGGCTATTTATACATACAGTATGTATACGCAATTGGCTACTTATACATACAGTATGTATATGAAATTGGCTATCTATACATATATAGTATGTATATGAAACTGGCTGTTTATACATAATTATGATAATATTATGATATGTATGCTGAATTGGCTATTTAAACATGAAGTATGTATACGCAGTTGGCTACTTATGCATAATGACTGAATGTGTTATTATTACAATTAATATTTTTATAATAAGTACACCATTATAATAATCTAATACCTCCGATTGAGCTGTTTTTATTGTTTTTACATAATCTATTTGGCTTAAGAAGTTATCTCCTAAACGGATTTTTGGCGATGCGGACCGGAAGTGTATTTTTCAACCCTTCGAATGTCTAAGTTTAGGGGTTACCAAAAGTTTTCCGTTACCGTAGTAACAAAAATTAATAAGAATAGATTCTTATGGAACCTGGTGAGTAGCACAAAAAGGAAAGAATGAAGTTTTTCGATATTTTGCTTAGTTTTCGTGATATTACGTGTCAAATTTGTAAAGCTTACTATATTGGATAGACAATTACGGTAAGTATAATATTACAGCATTTATTGATAGAAGTAAGTGGAAAATGGACCGGACGGCATCATTGACACTTCATTTTCAGGCAAAGGGTAATTTTAAAGCGATTACACACCGAGGCCCATTTGTAAATAATTACCATTTGCCTAAGAATGAGGTTTCATTGGTGACGTTCCGTTCATTTTTCACTTATTTCTGTGAATAAAAATAAAAATATTTTAATTAAATTCATAAAAATTGATACTAGGTATATGTGTATGTGTATAATATACAATCAATTATCTCATTATAGTAAGTTTTAGAAATAAGACACGTATTATCTGGAAAACTAAACAGGGTATCGAAAAACTTTGTTTCAAAAAAACAGGGTATCAAATTCTATAAGAATCTGCCTCTAGTTTTTAACACCATAATAACGGAAACCTTTTTTTAGTTGCGTCTGTATTCAAAGGATTAAAAAATACACTTTCCATCAAAGTTTCTAAAAATTAATTTAGAAAATAATTTCTTATTGTTAAGTCAAAAAGAGCGTATAAGAAAAACATTTAGTTAAGTCGGAGGTATCCGATAGTATATTTGCCTATTGATATCTCTTATACTAATTTTTGCTAATTTAGACCCTCAGATATGCAACTTCCGGTTCGCGTCGCCAAAAATCCGTTTAGGGGATAACTTCTTAAGCTAAAAAGATTGTGCAAAATTCAATCAGTGGTACGCGAAAAATTAGTTATTATAATTTATTTTACTGTCACCAGTGTAAAAGTCCATTTTAATACGCGCACCACGAAATTTGTATGATAATTTTGGTACTCAAGGTGCACGTTATACCCCGCAAAATCCGGTAATTATGTTTAAACAGAATATTTCCTATACATACTGTATGTATAAATAGCCAGTTTCGTATACATACTGTATGTATAAATAGCCAATTGCGTATACATACTGTATGTATAAATAGCCAATTGCGTATACATACTGTATGTATAAATAGCCAGTTTCGTATACATACTGTATGTATAAATAGCCAATTGCGTATACATACTGTATGTATAAATAGCCAATTGCGTATACATACTGTATGTATAAATAGCCACAATCCTTTATTTTTTTCGTAAAAATAAGTCTTCACCAGTTTATTAGCTTATATAGTATATAGTATATAGTATATAGTTGCAAAAAAAAAAAAATGTAACATCTTATAATGATCCTAGAGGTCCAAAAACTCAAAAGCTTATATATTTGCTACAATTTAATTGCTACAAATTTGGGCACAGTAATATTTTTTTTACTTTTTCACTTTGCCATATAGATACAAAGCACAAATCTTAACTGGGCTTTGGAACAGCTTTAGTAGATCAAAGATATATAAATGTATATCAAAATTCAGATGTTACTAACAGAATTATTTCTGGAAACAAATTTTTTTCAAGTCCATACATTAAGTGTAGTATACATAGAGCACTAGAGATAAAATACCTACCTCTATACTACTGGAACCAGTGTAACCAGTTGAGATAGAAAATATGTTGTATACGTGCACGGTGTTTACTTTGTATTTGTGCGGTAAACTCTGTTAGTGTGAGTGACCGGAGGTGGTGATAGCCGTCACGTGACCCTGGTTGGCATACACATGTGTGATACCACAACACTACTTGTGCGGGTTCTACAATGCTAACAACAATCAAATCCATTGTTGTTTGACTGACCTACACTCAGCGACGGGTACTGAGCAAGTGACTGCTAAGCAGCCTAAGATGCACCTAAATGCCCATAAGTAATTGCAGAAAAGAGATAGTTGTATTCGTTCTATTTGTTCTATGGTAGTATATACCTATTTTATATGGTATCGAAAAGAAATTTAAAATTTATTTGACAAGAAATATCGAATAAAATAGAAAATTGGCTTTATGTGTCAAGCAAGCAATTTACATATTATGGGCGTAACCTCAAAAGACCTCCAGAAACTGAGGTGAGGGGAACACAAATTGTATTATTTCCATAGTTACCAACTAAACCAAGTATTTATGTTTTTATATGAGTGAGTGAGTAAACTAATATTTATAAATATGATAGACAAAGATGAATGAAGATGTAGATAAAAAAGTTCTTTTTATCTTGCGCCCATAATAGTAACATATCGAAAAGTCTACAATTTTTTTTATCTTTCTTTCTGTATTGATACCTATTGGATCTACTGGGAATAGATTCTAAATCACAGAGGCGAATTTAATATTTTTCTTTTAAAACAAAATAGTAAAATATATAATTTTATCTGTATTTTGACAATTCAGGTTGGGTTTTAAATTTTTTGCCTTAGTTTTCCTTTTAAATTTCATTTTTTTACTAAAAATTTTTACCACAAAAGAAAATTACTATTGCCGACCTTTTTGAGGTCGATAATAAATGATTTTCTATAAACGATTATAAAAAAAAAAATATAACATAAGATAGCGTCATTTAGCAATAAATCGTTTTTAGCGCATTTCCAAGCGGAAAACGGTGCCCGGGACTATGATAAAAATTTGTCCTGAGGTTCTTAGACCTCCATAAAACTACCGCCCCCCTTAAAAAAATAAAATTTCAAAATCCCCAAAAACGACTAGATAAAAAAATTTACTAGAATCTTACAAAATATTTTAAATCATAGGAGTGCTGTGAATAACCTTAAAGACGTTATACACAGCGCTTCCACTATTTGTTGAATATTATTCATTTTATTATCTAACTGAATAGAAAAATGTCAAAAAGTTCCTTAACGTTCCTAGCAGCCCCCACCCGCACTATAATAATGATATTATGAATATGATATCTTGTTATAAAGGATGGGGTCAGTAAGCTAAGAAAATTCGCCTGAAAATCATGGAAAATTGAATAATATTACAGAACCCAATGAGTACAAATTTTAAATATTATACTCTATACTCTGTGCATTTAAGACAATAATTCTTACCTTTCATAATTATTTTCGTTATTTTTTATAGCTAGAAATAGGATATATTTCAGAATTTCTTCAAAAATTGACCATTTTTGTGTTTTTTACATTTTTTTTTTTACATGAGCGCAATCTCCCAACACTTTGCCTTTTAGATATATAATGAAGCATATTGTAAGCAATAATATATGTAAATATAAAAGTGTTGGTCCACTGCGCTCATATATTACGCAACCGTATACATAAGTAATAACTGTGGAATTTTTTTTTAAATTAAATATACAAAAATTTAAGGGGATATAAGGACTTTTTTGACCTCAGATTCGTAGGTACTGAACGTCGAAAAATGCATAGAAATACCATAGTCAGTCATCCAGATCACGACCTTGGTTTTTTCATGGTGGTGTCTTATTGTTACTTAACCTGAATTTATATTTTTTTAAGACATTTTCCACCAATCTGACCTTGCTGAAATTTCTACACACGATAACTATGTTAGAGCGAAATAACGTATATTTTTTGGTAGGTCTCATTCAAGGGGTTGATCTAAAACACGCACCCTCAAAAATTCAATTATTATTTTAAAGTAGTAAATGACGTCATACGAATATAGAAAAATTGTATAATATAAAGCTATTTTATATCAACATCCTCTGCCAATTTCATCTAATTTTGAAGAAAAAAATTTTAAAGTTAAGGATTGTTACCCCCATATCTCTGATAATATAGGGGGGGTAGAGGTTAAATACCCATATTTTTGAACATTACTCACCATAAGCAACATTCTTGAAATAGAATAGTCGAAACAGCCGCTGGGCCGAAATCCCATATGCTTACCCGGCGAAATCCTTTAACCCTATTTCAGGTAAAAAATTGTGTAGTAATTGTGGGCGGGAAATCTTTTGTCTACTTTAAGTAAATAAATTCGTCGAATAAATTCCCGACGAAATATCAAAAAATTCCCGGATTAGACCGAATATAAAATAGTTGCGGAATATTCGTTTCAAGCCGAATATTATTATGAAACATAAAAATTTTGTAATACCGTCGTTAGGTAATATATATTTTCTAAACTATACTGCAATTTCTTCATATAATATTTATTTATTTAGTTCATTCGACTATAGCTAACCGTTAATGTAATTACGTTATAGAGGAGTGGATATCGTTTAACACTACAACGTTGTTCTTGGCCGATCCCGTGTGAACTTAGCATCGGTCGGAACATTTATAAAGTAAATAACGCTACAAACTTCAATATATCTAATCTAGATAGTACGTACCTCGTATTACCATTAAACTGTATTACGAAAATGAAGCTATTGTTAGATGTCGAAATCGCTATACATAGTTACCTTGTCTAGGTATTTAATTCCTACAGGAATATTATGTATTTCCCAACAATTTATTCATGCTTTTTTGTCTGTGTGTGTATATATGTATACAAAGATTTCCCATTAAAGTACATATATACAGCAAAAACTGCTTTTATGCGAAGGGTAGACACCGTACAAAAAAATGTTCAAAAACTTTAATGGCGGTTAAAATTATGCCTCAGTGGTGTTGGATACGTCATTGATCGTTCTCTAATAATATTCTTAACAATATTAATAGATTTTTATGGTATTCCATATTTGTAAATAATAAACAAATATTTTACTTCCCAAAATACCACTTTTATTTTTGAAACTGTGACAATATTGTTTCGAACCGACAGTTCATTTTCAAACAGAAACATTTCTGTTTGAAAATGAACCGACGGTTGTTTCGAACCGTCAGTTCATTTTCAAACAGAAATGTTTCTGTTTGAAAATGAACTGACGGTTCGAAACAATATTGTCACAGTTTCAAAAATAAAAGTGGTATTTTGGGAAGTAAAATATTTGTTTATTATTTACAAATATGGAATACCATAAGGTAACGCTCAAATCTATTAATATTGTTAAGAATGTTATTAGAGAACGATCAATGACGTATCCAACACCACTGAGGCATAATTTTAACCGCCATTAAAGTTCGAAACAATATTGTCACAGTTTCAAAAATAAAAGTGGTGTTTTGCGAAGTAAAATATTTGTTTTTTATTTATAAATATTTTTAACGTCTAATTCTTATGTATCCAATTTGAAGTTAGTTCCAGTGCATCTAGAAAATATACGAGTTTTGCCATTGAAGGTGTGTCAATTTTTCTCCCGTTTTTATTATACTCATGATAGGTAATAAAACGAAGGAAAACATATTATTTGGAATATATGTACGAAATAAAAAATTGAAAATAAACTATCGCACTGCGAGGTGATCGCGCGTAAAGACCAAAAACACATAAAATGTATTTTAAATGGACGAAAAAATGGTTATTGAAAGTTTGACCTTCGTAAATTTTTATTACTCTACGTCAGGGGTTGCAAAATTTCCAGAAATGTGGCCCGCTATGCCAGATCGTCTGTAATCTCAATGGTGTTTCCATTCAAGTTACTTTGTTTCCATACAAGTTACTTTCCTATTAGGTATAATTTATTTGGTGATTACTTTGGTGATAATTTAATTCCCGCCGGTGATTTTTCGATTAGATTTACAATTTTCTGATTTTATTAAAAATAGGCAAAGCAGTGTTGAAAGCCAATGAGCAGCTTCAAATTTAATGTTTCTAGCATCAAAATTACGGTTTTTGGAGCTTTCAAAGGATTTGGGTATCTGATGACGTCATCAATTTCAATTTTTGAAATTGAATTAATAGTTAAAAGAGTGATATGAGATGATCTGAGTGCCAAATTTTTATTTTTTCCAAATTTGATTTATTTTTCAAATATGATTTTTGTTGTTAACTCAACTTCAATTTTCAATTTGTGAATTAGAATAGGAGACCGACTAAAATTCATTCTGCAATCGACAACGGGTTAAACATCACTATAGCTTAAGTAAACAAATTCATTATTCCTTTGTGTTCTTCCTTATTTTAAAATTTTTTCTTGGAATTTACAATTTGATTCGCCGACGCAAAACTTTAGGAATCCCTGTTTGAAACAAATGTCGATAGGGAATTAGTATTACGGTGAACTTTCGATATGGACAGGCTGACAGAATGTAACAGAAATGCACGAGCAAATTGTGAGCAGTAGCAGACAGCACTAGAATAGATGATGATTTTGATGATAAGCATGAGTCTGCAGGACCAAACTCATGACCTATCCGTTCATAAATCTAAGCACGCTGGCTCAGCCGGCTATGTCTTGACCACTGAAAAATAATACCACAGAATACAGAAACGACCTTACTATCTCATAGTACTAGTGATACTAGCGTAGATAAAAAAATCCCTTCCACTTCTCCCCACTATGTTCTGTCGGTTTGATGTTTACATGTGTGTGAATGGTCACACACACAACTACATAACACGTACATGCGGACAGAGATCCATGCGTGACAGAGATCCTAACAATGATTTTAACAATACATAACAATTGTTGTGCATTCGGTGAACGACTAAATGACTTAAGCGGTATCTGACACGCTACTGTCTACAGTTTTTTATATAAGTATATGCTTAGGGCTTGAATAATACATATATTACATATGTATGGACACAGAGTAGACGAGTATATCAATGAAATCAATAGTATTATCCACCAACTTTGAGAAGAAAGTTGACTGGCCATAAAATTTTAAAAATTATGATTAGCTGTTAGTAATAAAGGACAACGAATATGGAAAATCAGATAAATGCATCTTTGTCTAGCTGACCTAATTTTCAAGGTAGGATTTACATACAAAAAAAAAATCGTGCAGAACTGAAATACATTCAAAAACTGATGTTTAAAGTTTTTAAAACTAATTATTAATACGAAATAATTAATAAAATAAATTTGTACACATACATACAATTTGTACAATACATTTGACACTAATGTGGCATAAATTAAAATTTTTTAATTAAAATTTATAAACACAAAACAGGAACAAAAATTGATTTATTGGAATTAAATGTACATTTTTTTCTGTATTTGATTAAATATTTACATTTGAATTAAAAAATGTAGCTTAAAGGTAAGTAGAATTATGACATTATAAGTAGCACATTTAAATCGAAATATATTTTAATCTAAACTGAAAAATCAAAATACAAAATCACAGCAAACAGTTACCGTTGTGACTGTAATTTTAGAGCAGTTAAGAACAATGTAATGCCTGACAACACATACCCCATTTTATTTTTACTAATCGATCACATTATCATCTCGAAAACCACAATATAAAGAAAAAAAAACAATTTTATTATTAGGTTTATTACTTATATAAATTATCTGCATATTACAATTACTTCACCTATACTGAAATTTGATATAAGTTTCGTGTTCGAGTTTACGCATTCAGTTTTATGAAAAAAAAAATATGGGAACGTACAAAATTATGATTTTGTACATACTTTTTTATCTTACTTACATGTACTCACGTAGGAACTTTAAAAACGATGTTTAACTATATTCACTAAATATTTTGTTCCAGTGTAAAACTGACTTGTAAAATTTTATTGCCCTTATTGTCAACTCAGATTTGCTATATTACATTTTTTGAGCATTCTGTAAGCTCCAAGGTATTTAAATGTTTTATTACTGTCAAAGTCCAGTCCGTCATAAAATAAAAATCTTTCAACGTGGTTTTGTAAATGTGAAAACTTTTAGTCGTGATGTAATAAAAAATATATATTTACTTTATATGGTTACAAAATTTGACACGTGGCCCATAAATGTAAGAAGGCGACAAAAACTTGAACGGATAATAAAACTTGAAATTTTTATTTGAACAAAAATTTTTTTTGAATAGTAAAAAGTATATTGTCTTAGTTTCATCACACTGAGGTTGAAATTAAATCCTAACTAATATTTAAGTTTGCTTGTTTGTTTAACCCGCCGTCTGCAATGTGAATTTTACCTGCAAACTGGGTCATTAATGTCCTTCCTATGTTATACACTATATAGAATGTTCAAAAAATTTCCGCAAAATATTCAGTTATTTACTACATTAGCTACAATATTTTCAGATTACTTAACACAGTTAAATGTCAATTCTTATATTACTACAAAGCGTAATTTGTTCAAAAAGAATATAGGAATAAAATTTTGTCTAAAAATCAATAATTTTGCAATAAATAAATATTTTAAAAAACTGTTATACTGTATTTTGTTTCAGTATAGGCTCTCTTAGAAAAAACTGTATTACCTGGATTAGCTAAAAAAAAAGTACAATTAATTGGCCGAGTGAATACTGAGTATTTTTTGGGGTATTATATCAACATTAAAAAAGGAAAGATAAATTTAAATGTCAAATATACTTCTTTATCAAAAGTTCGTCTTCCTTCTCTTCATTTTATGCATCGTTTTCAGGGGCCTTGTTATAACACACTATAGATGATTGCGTAATGAATAACATAATATTATATTTCTTTATATTGCTTAGCGATGTTCTAATGTTAGATGTGGTATTACAACAGTATCATTTTGTAATAATACGTATAAGAAAAGTTACGAAAACGATCATAAAAATTTTTCTTACTATAAAAAATATCAACGCGGTCTGCAATGTGGGTCATTAATGATCCAGCGTCAACTTTATTAAACAGTTTTTCAAATACTAATGAAGACCGGACGACGTCAGTTCGTATAAGACCATAACTTCGATATTAATCACTCACATTTGGCTGTTTCAGAAATATTCACATAATTAGTTTCATTTGTGCCATAAATGACCCAGATTGCAGACGGCGGGTTAACTTTCTTGCACGTCTCAACTACTTAACCAATCGACTTTGAACTTGACACAGAGATAGCTTGGGGAACAGAAAATGTTATAAGCTATTTTTTTAGCCCGGGAAAGTATTTTATTTCTGTGAGACTAAATTCTCAAGACGAACTACTCTGTACGTATTAACTTGATGTTATAATTACAAAGGGCACGCAAGGCGAAGCCGCGGGTACATGCTAGTACTCTATAATCTTAAAAGATAGATAAAGGAATCAAATATCGCTTAGTAATTCGCTTCATTCTTTATTGAACGCGTTCTAACGTGCGAATACAATTATTTATTTCCATCATTTTCCTATGATTGGCTTGCAATCGGTATGTTAAAGTGGCATGATAATGCCGGCACTCGGTTTTACCTCTCTGCCTCCTCTTGCCCCAGGTCAGTGTTGCGCGTCTAATGTAAACTGAGAAGTGAAAAGTGACTACTATTGTTCCGATTCTGTACTCCGGAAAAATTGCCAAGTGGCACTCGAACGAACGGTCGGTGGCCTAATTGGTAAGGCGCTTGGCTAGTAACCAAGAGATCCGGGTTCGAGTCCCAGCCGATCCAGTTTTGATAATGTTTCAAACACTATGTTAATTTTAATTAACATAATGAATTGGCCATTTGTCAAGGTACATCGAGTGTTCAAGTATCAGCCAAAGCTGGACATTAAGTGAACATATGAATATTGGTGTATGTTTAAAATACACGGAAAAAAAGAATTATTTCAATCAAATAAATTTTATTCAAACCAAATAAAATTCTTGTTTGTATACCGTCAAATAAGTTTCACATTTCCATGAATTAAATTTTTCGTTTGAGATTTAAATAAATTTTTAATTTGCACCAAATAAAAATGTTATTTACGTGAACTTTAACGTTGTTCTGATGGAACTTCCTACTTTATTTCAGTAGAAACAAAATATATTGTATTGCAAATAATAATTTTATTTGTATTAAACACTTTATTATTTAGGGCACTCAGTTTTCTTATTTAAATCAATTAATTTTTCACTCTGTTGAATTTTATTTCTATTTGAATTGAGTTTTACTTTTATTTACCTGAAAAATAAATATATATTGGATATAATAAACGAAAATCAATTTATCAGCACACTGATTATTATTTATTGTTAATACGTAATCCATATTACTATTATTATTATTATTAATATTAATTATTACAATCAAATAATAAAACATACAAGTTCAAAATGTAGTATAATTTATGCATTTTCCAGTACATAAACAGCAAACTATCATACATTCAAACAGGTAACGTAAACAACCATATAAAAAAATTTCAAAAATAAATTTTAAACAATAAAATTCTTCAAATTTACAAATACTTTAATAAAACTTTGGTTGTTTGTTTTTTTAATACTTTTTGAATCACATATTTTTAGTATTACATAAATAAACGCTAAATTAACGTTAACTTATCAGTATCACTTATCAGTATCACATAACACAAGGACACAACCCAATTAACACAAACACAAACATAAATATCCAAGGCCTTCAAATATGTCATTTGTTGCGGCAGTGCTATTTTCAATGTTGTATATTGTCTGAAAAAAAGCAATACAATTTATTATGGACAATATGGGCGCTTAGTATATCTACTGTTTATTAAAATAATTAATGTGTTACTTAAACTTACCAACAAATATAGGTTATTTTCTTCAAACATCAGCTTTTAGAATCTCTTTCAGTTTTTTTTATCCGTCGTATCAACAATTATTACATAATATATTAAAACAAAAGCTAAATACGTCTAAAACAATTTATACAATGTAGGTATACATAGTGAAATTTAATTTCGAATTAAAAGTTTTCAACCAAGATCCAAGATGTCGGTTAATAAATATTTTTATGTATATTTTTAAGTCGTATAACTAGGCCTACGAATAACATTGCTTGGCTTGGCTTGGCTTCTACACGTGACCACATTTCCGCGCATGCGTTGTAATTATTTTGTTTTTGTCGTAACTGTTTTGTTTGAATCAAACAAACTAATTGTTTGAGCCAAATAAACTTTGGTGTGCATGAAGCTAAATATGATACACAGAAATAAAATATAAACAAATAAACAATATATAAAACTGAAATAATGTGATTGTTTGAAATTTATCAGAAAACACAAACAAAATAATTGATTCCTGGAAATAAGAGAAATATTTTAGTGATCAAAATTTTATTTGGACGAAATAATATTTCCCAAACACGCAGTTTCGTTTCACTGAACTAAACTCTTTTTTTCCGTGTACGGACAAAAGTCCGCCATATATTAATAATGTTCCACAGGCACTCAATAACATTTGAAAATAAAAAGTGTAACTGCGTCTCGCATTAAAACAGAGGATGTGTTTGACTGATTATCGAGATTGGAGTGGCACTCGAACGAACGGTCGGTGGCCTAATTGGTAAGGCGCTTGGCTAGTAACCAGGAGATCCGGGTTCGAGTCCCAGCCGATCCAGTTTTGATAATTTTTCAAACACTATGTGAATTTTAATTGATATTAGGGACACAAATGGATAGACATGAAAATGAAATTGCTTAGCAAGGACAAAAATATTTCATTTCTCATAAGTAGGTAATAATAGTTCAAAGAATCTTGGAAATATAAAAGATTCAACCACAATAAAATCACAATTGCCCTTACATCATATTTCATTTTAGTCTGGGGAAAATGTAGATTTATCGTTTCCAATTCAAATAACCACAAAAAAATTTGCAATAATAATAATAAGCAATAAGTTATCGTCAAATGCTTTCTACAATTCAACTTTAATGCCATCAATATTTGTTTAACACCAATAATAGGTATACACTTATGAAACAAAAGATACATAGAAGATACATATTAAAAAGTAAGCGGCATTCATTTTAAACCAGCAAATTTTAGTAAAAACAAGAAAATCTTTTTATCAAAATGGATTCATTCTATTCAAAATGATAAGTGCTTTTATTGCCCACGTTTGAATATTATTTGATATAACCGCCGCGTATCAGAAATAACGGAGTAAAATTTAAAATTATTACCGAAATGAGAGATATAATATTTTATGCTTATGCCTCTCGTCAACAATCCATTAACGGTATAACATTCTTTTGCATTAAATATTTGTGTTTTGAGTGTCATAAAATTTAATATATTTGTCTACGATTTTTTTTTACTACTAATAAATTTCTATTATGATGTTACGATTTAATATTAAGTTTTTTATAAAATGGTAATAAATTTGTTTAGATTCGAAAACGTGATATAATTTTGAGAATAAAAAGCACAACGGTTGTAAAAAAAAAATATTTTTTTTGCAATTGCGGAACTAAAATATAATATAAGTAGTTTAGTCTTTTTTAGTCTCAAGGAAGTAAAGATACATGCTCGTTCGCTTTCAAGCCAATCAGCAAAATTTAACTTAAATAGTGTTGTTAGGTAATGAATTACTTTTTTGAAATAATAAATAAATTCAAAGCTGGAAATAAAAACAAACCGTTATATTGTATTCTCCACTTTGATTGATTTATCCAAAGTATACTTGATGTAATTATAGGTGTGTTTGGTAGCCTGCACTAATGTACACTTTATTGAATTTTGTAGTGAAAATCAGTGGCGACGCGTGAAATTATTACCGGGGAGACAGTCTTTTTTACCATAATATTTTTAAATAGACTTATTTTGTATCTATTTTTATTTCGAAATCTGTATTCTTTCTCAGCCTTATTAAAGTGTTTTTCTATAACAGACCTTCTGACTCCGCACTTTGATTGTAAAATAAAAATGTCGAAATTTTTGACCAGCCATTGGTGCCTACTGCGCTAAGAGTAAAAGATATTAAAATTTTTGTTTTGTTTTGCGATTAATCTGAATTAAAGGTCTCCAAAAAATTTAAAATTTTAAAATAAGTAGTTCTGAAATTAGGCCCTTAGATATATTGTAGTTTTTAAATTAGATTCATATTTTATTATTTCTAAAGAAAAAAGGGAAAAAACTTTTAATGTAACAAACTTAAACAGACAGTAAAGAAAAGCCAATTGAAAATAAATACAAATTTTATTCAAAGGTTCCAATATTTAAATAATAAACAACAAAATCTAAAATTAATTAAAAAATATAAAAAAAAAAAACTGAACTGAACCAACTAGCAATGAACTAACAAAAATATTTGAATTTTATGTAGGAAACAATATAGACTATAGACATTATAGAGTGTTGGTATGTGCACGTATATACTACTTGTCTATGAGACGACGATCTCTAATAGCAGGACGAAGGGAAGAGGAGAATTGACACGAACTGTTATGCTAAAAAGAGACAGACGGAATACATATTATGCTAAAAGGAGACAGATCACAATGAAGGCAACGACGGCGTCAGAGATCATCGTCTCATAGACAAGTTGTATATCAGTAACCAAAGCCATACGTGGCATACGTATTGTACTGGAGACAACCATCGTAGTGTCTACCTTGGCACTGCATAGAAATAGATATTATTGTTTCAGTTTTTTTATTATTTTTTAAAAAGTACTGAATATATTTTGATAATTTTTGCACTATTAAGAAGAATACTACATTTTACATATAGGTAAGAAAAAATTATTCCAAAATCTTTCTTAGTTTTTGAGTAATAATGATGTAAAAATATTGGAGAATACTACGTACATGCAGACTGTGTGTGTGTGAATATGTAAATGGGTACTTGTCACACATACATGCAGAGTCAGGATAAACAAAAATAAAAATGTCTTTTGCCTTTAAATAGATTTGTAATGTGCTTGTAACTTACCTATCTTCATTCTGTGTGACCACAGAGGCTCATATTTTTCAGGTTATATGTATATATTATTGTATATGGATGTAAACGTATATATATATTATATATTCATATATACGTTTTATTTGAAAATGTGAATGTATTGAAAATGGCCAATATTATAAAACGTAATTATTTTAAATTTTCTAGAGGATTTTAAATTTTATGAAATTAATTTTTTTGGGGAGACACTGCCTCCCTTGTCTACTCCTACGCGTCGCCACTGGTAAAAATGCGTTTGGTATTATTCAGTGTAGATAAAAACAACTGTTTGGTATAATACTACTGTGGTGCAATTTATACTGCACGAATTACACCAGGGTTTGAAAAAGAGCAACTAGTGTAGTGAGTGTAAATTCATAATTAACTTGGTTTTGACCGTTTTGACATTAAATTGGTATCATTTCACTTTTACTTTTTTTTAAAATTTCTATTTCAAAAATAAATATCAAGGAAATACTTATTAAAGCAGCAGATAAGTATAATCATTAATGAAATTAATAGTGACGATAGTGATAATAACTCGGAAATCGACGAAGAAAACAGTAGTGACAGCAGTAGATGAAGAAAGCAGTAGTAAAATTGCAGTTTTTTATTAAAGAGAATGTAAAAAAAATATATAAATAATAAATATAAAAAATATATAAATAAATAATATAAAAAGTAAAATATTTATTATAAATTTGATAAATTTAATTAAATATTCCTTATTAATAAATAATAAAAAATTAAATTTCAATAGTTTTATATGTCACTTGTCCGTTTAATTTAAACTTAATCCTGTAACTACAGTAAATATTAATTGATTCCTATTAAAAGAATTTAAATTTTTAATCTATTCAGGCTTAACTTTAACTTAAACTTTACGTGTGTCCAACAAACTCAACAATTTTTAAATTATTCCGCCACTTTTCGATTGCACCAAGTATACACCAAGTACACTAAAAACGTTTACACTGCTTACACTGGCTTACACTTATGGCCTTACACTCATTTCAATTGACATACACTAGTGCAGGCTACCAAACAGCTATTATTTCATACAATCTGAATGACGTTTAAATAAATAGATAATTTTTTTTTTAATTTTCATAATTTTAAATTTTTTGGGATTGCAAAAATCTGGGACTGGGTTACTTTTGATCGCTCGTGTAAATTATTGGCCTCGGGCTTTTACAGGTTATCCAGCTACAAGCAGCAGACTCAGAATTAAAAATGACACTAGTTCCTTGAGGTGTAATATATACTTGTTACTATCAGCTGTTAAATTTTTTTATAAACCAAAAGAAACATTTGATTTGAGATTAAACAATAAATTTACACGAAATAAAAAGTTCCCTTTTGTTTTTATTGTCGAAAAGTGAGTTTTTCTACAGCACAATAAAAATTTTTAATGGTTTATTTACAAGCTTGTAAAGAAAAATAAAATTTTGCCTACTAAGTTTACACTTATATTTTTACCTCGTTAATAAAATTATGCAAAAGTAAAACAAATATTTTCAGGTTTTACCTTCGGTCTATCTTCATTAGTTATACACGTACAACATACATATTTTATGCTCAAAATAAACATTTAAGAATTTTTAAATCAAAAGAAAACAAACTTTCAAATTAATTATTTATTTGGTTTCATTAGAAATTGTATTCATTCATTTTTATAAAACCGTACAATTTTAGGAAACCTATAATGTTTTTGGTATTTTTCATTTAATTTGCACACGATATAATTTCTACAAAAATAAATGTTAAGTATTAAAAAAAAATCCGTCAAGTACAAGGTGCACTTGCGTAAATAGTATTCCGTACAGTAAATTGTTTTATGGATTTGATGCAATATCATAATGTCCTTCCTGAAATAAATCATAATTCTCGATTTCTTGTGTCTCCTTAACAGTCTATTTGTGCTTACAAGAAGAAGCAGAAATACTTACTGAATGTATTAATGTAGGCAGGTACCATGTTGTTTTCTTTTGATAATTATTAGCGACACTATTTAGATAATATTTTAAATAAAAAAGTTACTTAAATATTGTCAGTTACAGTTCAGGTATTTAAAACGCTACGCCCTTGAGAAAATTATTATTCTACTTTCCGCAAATTTTCTACATTGCCCATTGTTCCATTTTATCAATTTTAGTACGGAATATTAAAAATGAAACATATAAACATATACCAAACTTTGTTTGATTTTAGAATTCAAAAGTAGCAAAATGGTTAAGATTTTATTTGTATTAGAATATGTTCTAGAAAATATTTTTATTATGCTACTCACACATTTCGAAGGATCGATCGTGTCGAATTTCAATATTGTAAATTTTTGAATTATTTATTTAAAGTCAATCTCTACGAGAAAAACTTTTTTCACAAAATGACGTCGGTGGCTTTGAAATGAAAAAGTCGGAAAACTAAGTGATAAAGAACATAAATTTATTGATAAAATATAAAGGCAACTACTAGGGTAAGTGCGGGAGAGATGCCGCAGTAGCCATAGTTCGTACGTTGATTGATAGATAGCGCTATTAATGGATTATGTGTTTAAAATAAGTTACTTATTTAACATGTATATGGTAACATTTATGATTAGTCCGTCAGTTTAATAATTATCCAACTTTTTATTATTGAAAAGTAAGTTTTTTAACATAATATTTTATCAAGCATTTAATTCATTAAAATTTATGAATGTATATTCCACTGTTTTAATGAAAATGAGTTTCGTTATTAATTTAGGTATATCTTAAAGGCACTGTATACAATTTTAGGTTACAATTCCGCACTATGCTTGCTATAGCAACATGCGGCATCTATCCCAACAAAAAGGAGAGATGTCGCATTTAAAGTTGGTATAGATGCCACATCATATTACATATTAATAACATAGACTTATACCTTAATTATGCCATTTTTTTTTGGACTGTAAATTATGCCACGTAAATACAAAAGATCCCTTAATGGATCAGGAAGAGCTCTCATATTAGTGAAGATAACGAAAATAATGATGATTGTCTGTGTATTGAATGTTTTGAAAAGTACTCAGAAACAAAAAAAAGTTGACTGGTTAAGATGTATAAAGTGCCAAAAATGGTTACATATGGCATGCATCATGTATGGAGATGTGTGTAAAATGCAAAATTTTTAATATGAACTATGCGGCGCTCTCCTTGTTTGATGCGGTATCTCTCACATAGGTGTGGGAGAGACGCCGCTTTACAGGCTCTACAAAAATGTTAATTATGAATCCTTTATGACTCAAAATTTAAAATTATTTATAAATAATTTTAAAGAACAATGTCTACATTAATTGTGTACCAAATTTCAAATCAATTAAATGCATACCTTAGGAATTACCGAGTGTTTTCAAAATGTGCGCCATCTCTCCCGCATTCACCCTATTTTAAAACTTTCGTTTCATATAAAAAAATAAAAATAAAAATAAAAATAAAAAATAAAAAACCACCTAAACAATTCCAAGTATAATTTTTTGTAAATTACGTCAAAAAGAAAGGTAAACTTTTATTTTCACCTACGGAATTCAAGAACGGAAATTTATAAGAAATAAAAATACATTAAGTTTTTTTTTCTTTTTTATTAGAAGTTTAATGAAGTTAAAATTATGCGTGCTTTAATAATGTTGTGAGGTAACAAAAAAAAAAAAAAAAAAAAAAAATTAAAAAAAATAATAAACAACGAAAACAAAAGAAGTTTAAGAATCAACAGAGAACAAAGGTTTTTGTACTGATTTTTGTTTTCATACTTTTTAAAAGAATTACAGTAGTCGCTCGATTATTCGTAAAACTAATAGTCATAAATAAATAATAACATTATTTTTATTATGTATTATTATCACCATAAGCGGATCCAGTCCTCAAATTAGGAGGAAGTCATATTTTTCTAAAGATTTCATAACCATTTCAGGGCGTGACCACTTCCTATAACTGAGACTGGTCTGGCATAATACCTTATTTTAGTAAAAACGAAAATAATGACTTCGAAAATCTACAGTTCACTTCCAATTTCAGCATTCTATCTTTTTATTGACGATTTTTAAAACTGAAAAATATTGAAGTTGATGACGTCATTAAGTTAAAAAATTTATTTTTTCTTATATTAATCTTTGTGGAATTAATCTGAATTAGGATGACTGACAAGGAAAGGTATCCAACTGTATCTCTCAAAAATTGTTGAAACTTTGATGGATTGTAGATTAAAACAAATTACGAGCCATAATTCGTTCGTTTTCATAAGCGGTTTAAGGCGGTGAAACTCATCCCCGAAAATTTGAGTTTTTTTCAATTTTCTTAAATATCTTGGAAATGGTAAGGGCTGTGATAGGGAAACTATATATATTTGTAAATGGTACTTTAAGATCTTTATTACGATACCAAAATTAAAATTGTAAAATCACTGGGGTTTCAGCACCCAACCCCTAATTTTATCAGGTATTTTTTAGTAAAAGAGGAAGTTGTTACGTGTAAATAAAAGAATTTTTAATTAATATATCTTACATCACACCAGTTTATTTCTTTTTGCATAAATACATCCTTTATTAACTTGGGAAAAATATTAACTTTTTGATATAATAATGAGCATGGTACAAAAATCTCGTATTTTTGAATTGTGATTGAATTGTTACAAACTTTCGATATACTCTAAAGTACCTAATTTAGAAAGGAAAATACACTGCAACATACCCCCCCCCCTCCCGCCTTATTTTACTGATATGTATACAGATTTTATTTACTCATTTATTTATTTTTATTTATCTATACAATTTTCAATATTTTAACTTCTCGATGTCTATGGATTTCGATTCTGGAAAAATTCATCGGAGTATTTTCGGATAATGTAATTCTAAATGAGTATGATATCGATTGACATTGCCGTAACAATATTCTAAAACTTCAGTTTCTAGCTCATAAAAAAAAAATTAAATAAGTAAATAAGATGTATATGGATATCAGTAAAGCATGGGGGGGGGGGGGCTATGTATTTTTCTTTCTAATTCTTTGTAAGTTTGTAACAATTCATTACTAAAATACGAGATTCTTTGACCATGTTTTTGTTCATTATGAAATTAAAACGTTCAAATTTTTTCCAAGTTAATATTAGCAAAGGGTGTATTTATGCAAAAAGACATAAACTGATGTGATATAAAATATATTAATTAAAAATTATCTTATTTATACATAACAGCCTCCTTTTTTACCAAAAAATACCTGATAAAATTAGGGGTTGGGGGTAGGGGATGAAACCCCAATGATTTTATTACTTTAATTTTGGTATCATAGTAAAGATCTTAAAGTGCCATTTACAAATATATATAGTTTCCCTGTCAAAGCTCTTACCATATCCAAGATATTTAAAAAAAATGAAAAAAACTCAAATTTTCAGGGGTGAGTTTCACCGCCTTAAACCGCTAATGGGCACGAACGAAATATGGCTGGTGATTAGTTTTAATAAAATCTATAATCCACCAAAGTTTTAACAATTTTTGAGAGATACAGTTGGATACCCTTCCTTGTGAGTAAATTAGAGTAACTTGACTGTAAACCTTTCATTTTTGCCATCAAAATGATGAAATTCCTTTTAAAAATATGTTGGGCTTAACAGAAATTTTCTCTGGTCGTCTGAAAAATGAAAAAAATTTGCTTCGACAATCTACACTTCGCTTCCAGTTTCAACATTTTATTTACCATTCTTTAGGATTAAAAATCATAGTGATTAAAAAATATTATTGAACTGGATCGGCTGAGAATCGAATCCAGAATCTCCCGGTAACTAGTCAGGTGTCTTCGTCACTAGACCAACGATCTTCTGTTCAACAGCCACCCCAGTTCGACAACCATTCAATCACATATGTGTACTGGTACTCTAATGCGAGAATCTGTTACTATTTTCAATTTCAAATATTATCGAGTGCTTGTGAAACATTACTACGTATGACGAACTTTTGTTCGCATTTAAACATACGCAGTATTCATAGGTTCTCTTATCGTTCAGCTAAACTGAAATTTTAAACACTCGATTTCTTTGGTTTGTATGACCAAAATTAAAATGAAATTTTTTAATTTACATTTGCATTTTGGTCATACAAATCAAAGAAATCGAGTGTTAAAGTTTCAGTTTAGCTGAACGATAAGTGAACATATAAATACTGACAATGAGTTTGTTTAAATGCGAACAAAAGTTCGTCATACGTAGTAATGTTTCACAAGCACTCGAAAATATTTGAAACTGAAAATAGGTGTTGAAAAATTTTGAACTTAATGACGTCATTAAGTTAACGATTTATTTTCGTCAAATTAATTTTACAGAACTCATCTGAATTAGGACGACTGATTAATTTAGGGTAAGTTTGGTGTGAACTTTTTATTTTTGCTATGAAAATGACAAAATTCCTATTACATAAATATACGGCTTTGTTCGAAAACTTCAAAAGGACGACACCGACAGTATACAATTCGTTTCCAACTCCGTCATTCTCTCATTTTATTTACGGCTTTTTGGGGTGTTAAAAATTATTTTTATACTTGATGACGTCATTAAATTAAAAAAATTTTTTATTGCCCGAATAAAATTTAATAGAGTTTAAAGATACATACGATATACCAAATTCATACGTATGTACATATTTATATTTACCGATGAATAAAAATAGAAAATCAATGATGCTTCTCGCCGTTCTGGTTTAAAATATAAATAAGACTGTTATATACTGACAATGGGTTATGAGAATACCAACGAGTTTCGATTTCATCGAAGACGCCCGCGCATCTTTTCCGAGTTAATTGTCGCGTGTTAATTTTTGTTGAATTAATTATAATAGTCCCTTGTTCATAGTAAATTAACCCTCGACTTCGTTACGTAATAATGTGAAATTTAAGGCAGTATGGTGAACAGCATATCGTTACTTTTCTCTGTGAACTTTGTGTATAAAAAAATCACAGTTTTCAGGAAACACAAAAAACTTATTAAATAAGGTTGACCGGGGTAATTGTTGATTTTCATGAGTTGAGATAAAAGCGTTGTTTTAAGTATTTTTTATTTTATATATCACATTATGGTTGATTTATTTTTAATTCTACATTATTTAGGATGCACCACACAAATTTTGAGCAAATTCGTATGAAAAACAAAAATTTTATAAGCCATTCACATTTCCCCGGTGCGGTTTTGCAAATCTTATGAATTTCGGGGTAAAAGTGAATGCCATCAGAAGAATTATTTAGAATGGAGAACAAGAGAAGTGTGGTACGTCAGCGTAAAGCCCAGCTCAAATTCTTCACATTTACTCCACTTTCAAATTTTTTATCATACTTTAGCGGCCAAAATTTCTTTTTGCTTAATGCAAGTTACGTATACCTCAAATTTCTACAAAAAATTATGGTTAAAGAAAAATAACAAAAATTGTAGGAACAAATTTATTACAAGCTAAAAATGATATTTTGATGACATTTTGTCATTTTATCATATAAAAAATTAAAAAATTCCATGTATTCACACAAAAACAAGGAAAATAAGACTTTTTCAAGGAAATACATTTAGTTCATCTGAATAAAAAACAATTTTTTTTTTTGTTTGTACAACGGAAACTTGTACAATAAGATCACCAGCACCTTCATCAACATTTTCAACTCTGAAAAGGACATTACTGAAATTTTTGACCGAATGGGGGCATTTGTGAATGACGTTCACAATTACCCCACAATTTTAAAATCATGGGGTAATTGTGAATTGGTGATAAATTGTCCAATTTCTTTAGTAGTTAATAAGGAACCCTCTCAGGGCTTAGACCACTTCTTTAAAAGTACTTTTAACCATTTCTTACCTTTTAAAGAAAGAAAATGTATTTAAAAAAAAATTTTTTTTGAGGATTGTTCGAAGTAAAATACATAAAATTTTGCAAGGGTTTTTTCAAAATAAAAAAAAAGATACTAATACTTGGAGAATTGTAATGAAATTTTAATTGCATATTAAGACAGGACAGAAAAACATATTAAGAGTTGATCTTTAACAATATTAATGTTATTTTAGAAATTATAGGCGCCGTTCACCATTGCCCCAATTCACAATTACCCCGGTCAACCCTACTGTATTTTCATTACTGTTGATTTAAGATTTGTGTATGTTACACTTTTTGATGTTTGCTACCTATCTAGACATGAAGTAGACATTTAAATATTTTGAATTAAAAGTTACCGTTGTTTTTAGTAAGTACGAATTTACAATTCACTTTTTTGTTCAATTTACGAGTCTATAAAATAAATTAATTTTTTTTGCATATTCCAACAGTCTAGCCAGTAATAACAAACTTTAAACGCTTTTTTCTCGAAACTACATTTTTCAAATTTGCTACAACTATAACTCGAAGAAAATCATCCGACCGATTTGATTCTTATTAACTTCCCATAGGAAGTTATTGTAATGGGTCCGATTTTACGAATCGCCAATTTTGATATATCTGCACGTTTCAAGGTCACTAGAATCCGAATCCATCGTTTTTAGCGTGATGTCTGTGTGTGCGTTCGTTAGTTCGTTCGTTCGTGAATTTTTTTTCGTCTCGCATATCTCGAGAACAAATGATGATATCAATTCCGGACTAATTTCATTAGATGCGTATTCAAAAAATGAAGACCGGATAAAGTTTTCAGCAAATTCAGGTTAGCGGTTTGTTTTTTGTGGTAAAAAAACGGAATTAACTTTATTAAGATAACATAGATTATATGGATTTTTTACCATAACATTATTATATAATGGCCTAAGAACCCTCCTTGATATTAAAAACGCCAGTATTTTATTACAAAATTTAAAAAAAAAATAAAAAACTTGAAAAATTATTTTTTGCCAAAATATATTTTGTCTCGCATATCTTGAGAACAAATGATGTTATAATTTGTTTGATAAGGGTGGAGCCCCCACCCTTAGGTACAGAAGGCGAAACCTCCGGTATGGTGCAAGGGGCAAAGAAGAGTCGCCTGAAATGAAAAAAGAATTAATTATGTACGGTAATCTCTAGTCTTTAAGGACACCCAATGGGAAGTTGACAGTGTGGGTAGCCCTGTCCCCCAAATTTTTTCAACTTCTTTTATATACCTCATTTCAGATACAATTGATCATGAGTTTTCGTTAAATAATTAAATAATTCTTATATTCGAAACAAATCAATCTTCTATTCTTTTCTAAAAACAAACTGCAAATTTAAAATTTACGTAAATGCAATAATGAAAGAGATAGAGCCAAGAAAACGGAAATTATTTAAATTCAAAGTGACGAAGCATGCTTAAATATAACTGAAATAAACCATATAATTATGTTTCTCTATATCATGAACAGGTCCGTGGAGAGAAATGGCGAACTCCGGAAATAAACCTCATTTTTTTTAAATTTTCTCCCAAAAAATAAGTAATGAGCAAAGAAAAACCCTTAACTTCTTTACTGGGCCCACTACCGACGGCTATGGGCTCCGTCCTAAACTTCGAGACCTGGGGCTGCAACCTCGGCTACTCCACCATCTCATCGGGGCTGACCCTGAACACCCAATTTTCCGATCGAATAAAAAATGTGATATAAATCATAAAACAATATTTATTTTGTTATATTTTAAGATATTATAACATAAAGATATCATAACCAGGGCCGTACGCACGGAGGTGGGAGAGAGCAGCGGAGGCACACGCCTCACTTGCTAGGTTTTTAGGAGCGCTGTATCTCTGTGGGAAAATTCCAAAGAAAAAAGAAATAATACCTACTCGACGCGTAATAGCGACGTGATGAAAGTACACTTTATATGTTTTAACTAGATGCCATAATTTCAAATTTCACGCGGGCGAAGCCGCGGGTAAATGCTAGTTTATTAATTTAAATGTTTAATCCTAGTTTAGTCCTAAACGATAGAGACAAATCTATAAAACAAGAATATGGTTGATTTCTGCATTTTGGGCATTACAAATGGAGATTTACTGCCCGCCACCCACTCATGATTTCTTAAGTCAACTTTGGCCCCAAAAAACATAAACAAAGCATTGTAAAATTGAGTAAGAAAATTTTTTTTTTATACAATCTAAGATGCAAGTAGAAACGTATAAAAAAATACCCCTGTCGCAGCATCTGCATAACATAGCGAATTTCCAAATCTTGGGCACTGGCGGATCTCATCTAAGACCTGTACCTATTTAAAATAGTTTAGCTTTCTAAGAGTAAAAGAATTTTTAAAATCGGCTAGGTAATTAGTTTTGGTATTTTTGGGGACCCAAGAACCCGAACGAATTTTGTGCAGCATAGTTGTATCCATCTTAAATAATTTAGTTCTCTAGCAGTGAGAAATTTTTTAGCATCGGTTCGATAGCTTATTACTGGCGTTTTCGGATCTGCAAGATCCCGGTGGACCTCATTAAAAAATCAGCTCGACCGTATATTCTAGGCGGACTTTATGTAATATATATATATATATATATATATATATATATATATATATATATATATATATATATATATATATATATATATATATATATATATATATATATATATATATATTCAAAACCCGTTGTGTAGCATTCTACGCCGCATTTGTATCCGCAGGAGAGTTGTGGATCTCAGATAACACAACCTGTACCTATCTAAAATAGTTTACCTCGGTAATAGTAAAAAAGTTTCAAAATCGGTCAGTTATTTTATTTTTGACACTTTTAGGTCCTACTGACACTGTCAGACCTTACATAACGTAATCTATATGTATCTAAATTAGCTTAGCTCCCCAACAGTGAAAAAATTTTCAAAATCGGTCGGTTAGTTTATTTTTGACACTTTTGGATCCGATGGACCCTGGCAGACTTTACATAACGTAATCTATATTTATCTAAAATAGTTTAGCTCTGTAACAGTGAAAAAATTTTCAAAATCGATCAGGCAGTTTATTTTTGACACTTTTGGGTCCTATGGACCCAGGCGGACCTTACATAACGTAATCGATATTTATCTAAAATAGTTTAGCTCTGTAACAGTGAAAAAATTTTCAAAATCGGTCAGTTAGTTTATTTTTGACACTTTTGGGTCCTGTGGACCCTGGCGGACCTTACATAATGTATTCTAAATCTATCTAAAATAGTTTAGCTCTGTAACAGTGAAGATTTTTTTAAAATTGGTCGTTTAGTTTATTTTTTACAATTATGGGATCAGTAAATCCTGGCGAAACTCATACAAGTCTAGTACTCTAACAGTAAGAAAAGGGTTCTGAGGATCTCATATAACTTATGGCAGTCCGTAAGCTTCTTGCGGACATCATTTAATTAATTAATTCAAATACTTTAACTTACTAACTGTGAAAAAATTTTTAAAATCGATTGGTTAATTAATTTCTGGCCTTTTTAGGTCCCGAAAACCTTGACCTCACATAAAATACCTTAAATCCATTTGAAATGGTTTAATTTTTTAACATTATTAATTATTAGTGAAAAAATTTTCAAAATCGATTCAAAATATTTTTCCGTGCATATACATATGTACATTGTACATATTTTGTTTTGTTTCATATATTTAATAATATTATTTCATAACATAATCTTCAATTTCTTGTTTACTTAAAAATTCAAAAAAAAAAAAAAAATTCTTCATTACATTAGCTTAGAAAATCTGTTTAATTTACATTTTTTAACATGAGATAGAACCATGCTAATTATAATGCAATAAATGAGAAACAAAACTCTATACATGTATGTGTGTTATAACACATGTATGTGAATATACTTCACTTGTTCTCACAAAATTCTTTAATACAAAAGTGAAATATTTTTATACTTCATAAAGAACTGAGATAGAAATATAAATTACTTATTACAATGACAAAGAGAGCAAAATAAGGCAATAGTGAAAATTACGATTTTCTCGAAAACTACTTAACATAGAAAGAAAATTATAAGAACATTTTCTTCATATTTTTTTTTTCCTTTTCAACGATATAAAAATCGAACTGTCTAATGATAGGATCGAATGATAAAAAATGGCCAGAAAACCTACTTCTGGGCATCCGACGTGTCTGGCTAACGAACTTAGCCAAGCCAATTCAGAATCCAGTCCGCACACAAAATTTCATAAGCGTTAGACGTTTCGTCCGAGAGTTATCGTGGGAACACATATATATATATATATATATATATATATATATATATATATATATATACATATATATATATATACATATATATATATATATATATATATATATATATATATATATATATATATATATATATAAATTTTAGTGAATATCATTTTCGTAGTCTAGGGACCTCAAAACAGATTTCTGCCATAGTCCCGGACTCAGATTGCGTCATGAGACCTACTGTAATAGCTGAATTTCGAATTTTCGAAATTCGCTAAAAACTGAAAAGATTGTATTTTATTTTAATACAGAAAAAAATCATGAAATAAGCTTAACATTCTACCCGTCACATGGAAATACCACCTCAAATGAAAAAGAAAAATTGCTAGTTTAAATCATCTTGTGCTTATTTTTAATTTTTCTTTCAGGACATATAAAAAAGATACCGTGCCAAAAATACTTGAATTTCCTTCCTTCGTGTCTAGAACTATCCATATATGTAGTTGGTGCAACATAATTTATATAAAATTGAAAATTCTAAATAATAGGAGCATTTTTTTTATCGATATATAAATATGTGCATAGATTTTTTTGCTACAAAACCAGTGTATTTTTACAAACGTTACAAACGTTATTTATTGTGTTGAGGTAAATGGGCCGTAAACAGTTATTACACAGTTATAGATTAACGACGTTTAGTGCAACGGAGCATTCATCGAAATGTAACGGGAAAAATAATGTACCAACACAAATATGTAATGTATTTGAATAAATAATAAAACAGATATAAAAAGTGTTTGTAGTTATGTTTCTGATAATTATTAATGTTTGCTTTAAAAACAAAAAGTGTATTTTTTTAAAGTTGGCATACACTTTTTTGTGATTGTGTGTTGTGAGCAAAAATTTATGAAGTAGACAGCGCATATGTATTGCTTTTTTTAAATGTATAAATATAATACTTCTGTTGCAGCATCTGCATAACCTAGCGAATTTCCAAAGACTGAACACTAATGGATCTCATATAAGAACTTGCATCCATTTGAAATAGTTTAGCTTCCTAATTATTGTAATAAAAAAAAAAAAACAAACGATGAGGCATTTGTCGTAAAGAAATTTAGCAAATTTTTTAATTTCCTCAAAAACTAGTTCACTTAGAATAATGCTTTAAAAGCTTATCCTATGTAATTTTTTATGCTCTTTTCAAAGGTGTACAAAAAAATCAATAAAAGATGTTTAATTTGTGTCCAACTTTTGTAAAAGACACCAAAAATAGGGAAAAATGCTCAAAATTTTGGTTTCTAAAAATCGCATATGTCTGGTTGACGAATTCATCCAAGGTTTTGGGACTTTTTTTGTAGCTTTTACCAAATTTCGTAAAAACTGGATGCTTCATTTGAGAGTTATCGCGCAAGCACATAATATATATATATATATATATATATATATATATATATATATATATATATATATATATATATATATATATATATATATATATATATATTGGACTCTCGATTCTGTCAACTAAATGTTGGGGCCAGGTGGGGTGGGTCAGAATTGAGAGTGACTGTTTAGTGGCGGTTCACTTGCAATTCTTATAACATATGAAATCGTGGTTTTTTTTACACTAAATAATTATTGTTTAATGTAAATCATTAACCCCACCCTGGCCCCACCGGTTATGTGCTAGAATCGAGAGTCCAATGTATATGTATATATATATATATATATATATATATATATATATATATATATATATATATATATATATATATATATATATATATATATATATATATGTACACAGGGTGGAAAGCAAATAACTCTCATCTACAAGAACTTTTTCAGAATTTATTAACAATTTGAGAAAATCGAAAATAAACTGGCTCCATGATGTTTCCAAAGTTTTATACGTACCTACAGCCCTGATTAAATAATGTGTACACCTATTTAATACCAAAGGTACAAAATAATTTTGTTGACAAAAATTCAATAAAATTTTGTTAACATGTTTACTTCTAGTTACTATTTATTGTATGCTGCTTTTTAAAAAAAAAAAACCAAAAAAAAAAACAGAAGATTTATCCTAAAATATAAGATGGTCCGTGCCGCAGTAAAAAAAATTTAAGGGCTGCATATTTAGTATAAAATTTTTTCTGTTAAAAACACTTTTGGTTCAAATTTATTGGAAAATATACATGGGTGAGATCTGCCCACTGTTTTCGCAACATATATATATATATATATATATATATATATATATATATATATATATATATATATATATATATATATATATATATATATATATATATATATATATATGAAGGTAATTTACAATTTCTCGAAGCTTCAAAACAAATTTCTGTCATGGTCCCGGACTTAGGTATTATTATGAGTTTTTGAATTTTAATGTCCTGCTCTACAATGTAGTTCCCCAACTATATATGTATATCCTTGTCCCTCGAGTAATAGCAATGACAAAGATGTACAATTCCGCATTTTGTTACTTTACTGACTAACGGATACTTGCTTTATACACAAGGTTACAGTAAGCTTTCGAAGACACAGTATACGCCAAGCAGTAGAAAATGTTGCGTCAAATTGTACCTTAATGTTTTTTTTCCACCAATTTCTTTCGTTACCCTAATCAATATCAATAGTTGCCATCTATCTATAAATTTGGTAAATGTTTTTTTCGCAAAAAGCTTTTATAAAAATTTATCTCCAGCAATTTTAAGATAAAATGATACCATCAGTTTGAAGGAAAACGTATTCTACAACCATACGCACACACACACCTAAATAACATAAATAAAATATATCTCATCATTTACGTCATCGGGGAAAAATTGTTCAAGGTCACGTAACTGATTACATACCCTAATAGATACAATAAAATACCTATAACGGATGAAATAAATGACTATAGTTACCTGCCGATAGGTACGCCACCTATATTTGTATATTGATAATCACAGATGTGGTCCCGAATGGTCGCCAAGGGAGGATTAAAGGATAGCTAGTGTATTTATTATAGTAGACACGTATATTAATAGTAATTTATACGGGAATAATGCAAGGGGGATCGAATGAGGTCATCGTTAGGGTTGATAATGATATGTTCTTTATGATCGTGGATGAATTAGGTAGATGCCGTTATTATATCTGCTTTTCTACTCTATGGTTATTGAATGATTTATTCTTTTTTGCAGTGAGATCTTTTTTGAATTTTCGGTTAAGCCAACAACTTATTGCAAAAGTGTGTACTGTTATTATTTGAAGATTTATTTATTTTTAAACTAGTCTATTGTTGGGTGACTTGAATAGGATGCAAGGAATGAATAGTCATTATTTGGATTAGGATGGCTATTGTGTGCGATAACATAAGTGATGTTATTAAAATTTTTGAAAAATTACCTAATAAGTCTGTGGACAGGCCGGTATCGTAGGCCGTTACATTGGCTGTTAAAACCTTCAACAAAAAAATTATAAAAAATAAAAATTATAAAACCATTGTCGTAAAAGAGAAAAACGTGATAAACTGACCAAAATTAAAGGAGGAGTTCAAATAAAAAAGCAACTTTTTTTATTTCTGATTATTTTGCTTGTAGAAATTTTTTTCAAATTAGGAATGGTTTCAAATAGAAAATTTTGTTTTTGAAACATTCATTACTCTTCCCTGTGGGGGGAGGGGGCTCTTTTTCACAAGTTTTTAAGCGTTTACAAGGAACACCATATCTCAAAAAGTAATGAATATTTTTTAAATATTTCTTCATTATTTTACTCCTAAAGAACCTGTCCATAAAGCTGAGTATGGGTTTCAGGTAATTTTAAAAATTAACTAGAAAATTGTAATCCCAATGTTCTAAAAATTATAAAACCCAATTTTTTATTAAAAAAAAAAAATGTTTAAAAATAGTTACAATTGTTCAAATGGAAAAAGCATACTCCACTTTATGCGCAATATGTTTATGAACAAAATTAAAAAAAAATTAAGTCTCTATCTTTTCTAGGACTTGAGATATGATTTTCCTTGTCGGGAAAAACACATGTTTCGCGAAACGGTAAAAAACAAAAATAATTACAAAAGAAGCGGTTTACTCACAGTTTATTAAGACGTCTACAAAGGCATACAAATAAAAGAATATTATCTCAGTGCATACTGTAACTCGTGTACACACCAAAACTAAATATTACCGATCAAATCGCGAGGGGGGGGGGCGAGCGTTATCTGCAAAGGAGGAGCAACTTGGCTGTGCAGCGACTCACAAATAAATATTTTTCTACTTAAAAAAAATTTTTTTTGGCCATGTTTTATATATCACCGTGTTTGTAAAGAATCACAGAACAAAATAAAAACAAAAAACGAGATTCGAAAAAATTAGTTTATTAGCCGTTTCTTGCGTGAATTCCCCCTTAGCTAAAACAAGACTCCACCAAGGGATGAAACACTTTAAAATCTCATAATTTTGTTAGCTATTGTGTTTTAATTTTTATTTTCATTCATAACAAAAATTATAAGTTCCCTTCTGTTTTTGTTGCCTTTTATAAAAATCCTGTTATACGCAAACTAGGTGAATTCGTGTAAAAAAATAAAAAATTAAATAAAAATAAAAAATGATTTTATTTTTCATTACTAACGCCTTCACAGATTTAAATTTATAGGCTAAGAAGTTAAAATATGAAGAAGTTTTCCTCTCAATTGATCCACCAAGAATGTTTCGTTAATAAAATTTATTATTTATTTCTGTGATGTGATTTATTATTAAATTTAATTTTGTTTTGTTTTAGGAAATAAGATTTTCGTACGATTATACGCTTCGATGAAAAATTTATCGATGTCGTAATCAACAATAAATTAACTTTTCAATTGTGTGGGATCGGAACTTGAATTCAATATGTTTTATGGGTTTTGAAAGCTTCATTTATACGTATTTTACTTTGTACGTTTGAGCGCGTTTAGATAAACAATTGAAAATTTATTATTAAATAATATAAAATATTTTCGATATTGCTTTGAAATACAAATCAATTAAGTATATCTCATTTTTTTAATAAATATTTCAGGTTAAAATTATTTTAAAAAAATGAGGAAATTGAACTATCAATTTTGGGCCATCCTACACAAAATATTTTTTAAACTAGAAGACTTAAAACGTGTAACGTATATAAATTAGATATGTATTAGGAATATAGGGGAGAAATGGCAAATTAACTTATTGAAACTGTTTGTGTTATATGACAACACTAATACATAGGATGCGCCAAAAGTTCTCGGCCTGAGTATTAAAAAATACAGATAGAACAGTGAAAAGAATTTATTTTTCTATATAACCGCCCTCTATTTCAATACACTTATTATAAGGTGGGATAAGCATCTCTATGCCTTTATAATAATAAGCAAATTTTTTGTAGCGATTCTATAAGAGCGATGTTTTCGGAAGTGATCGAATCTGCCGGACGTCCAGAACGATCATCGTCGTTGAGGGACTCGTACCGCAAACGAAACCTTTGGCACGGCTTTACCGTATACACCATTCAATCTGTCCTTAGTTTCTTCTGGAGTTTGAGCTTCTTTTGTCAGAAATTTTATGACTACACGATATTCAATTTTTCAAACAGTCGACATATTGAGTTTACACTTTTAGAACATAATAAATAAAACACATGTAAACTCGTCCACTGCGTTTATGATTACTAGAGACTTAATACCTTCTGTGAGTATAAATTACGTCACCTTTAAATAAATTTAATCATGTTAGGCCGAGAACTTTTGGCGCGCCCCACGTATGTACCTAGTCATTCGACCGTCTCCAGGCTGTTGTCATTTCAAAGTTTGCGGTGTTGTCTTTTTAAATTTATTATTGTTCCAAGTTAATTTTTCGTACCTTTTTCTAAACTTTCTGGAATTCTTGGTTATTTTATATTATCAAGCGTGTCTATAAAGCTAGCCCCGCCAAGTCATAACCCCGAGATCTCAGTTAGGCCATATCTTTTTGCTATTTTTTTGCTATTTTTTACCAACGAATTGAATTTTTTGCCACAGCCCCTACCGAGATACAATGACGGGGCTGACTTCAGACTTAAGTCAGCCCCACCACCCCTATATCTCCGGACCTGCTGCACCTATTCAAATGAAATTTACGGGATATTTTTTTGCTATTTTTGTAACAGCCGTTACCGAGATACGATGGCGGATTTTAAATGGCGGCGAAACTTAATTCGTTGGCAAAAAATAGCAAAAAATTAGCAAACAAATATCCCGTAAATTTCATTTGAATAAGTGCAGCAGGTCCGGAGATACAGGGTTGGCGGGGCTGACTTCAGATTTAAGTCAGCCCCGCCATTGTATCTCGGTAACGGTTTCGGCAAAAAAATCAATTCGTTGGTAAAAAAATAGCAAAAAAATATTCCGTAAATTTCATTTGAATAAGTGCAGCAGGTCCGGAGATACAGGGTTGGCGGGGCTGACTTCAGATCAGAAGTCAGCCCCGCCATTGTATCTCGGTAACGGCTGTGGCAAAAAAATCAATTCGTTGGTAAAAAAAATTGCAAAAAAATATAGCCCAAGTGAGATCTCGGGGTTATGACTTGGCGGGGCTAGCTTTATAGACACTTATCAAGCATTCATTCAGCTACAAAAAAAACAGCAGGTCAGATAAAATTAATTTTAGCTGAATACTCACACGTCACAAAATCCTCAGAACAAAAATGTCCCTTTTATGCCATCTTTCGTCTACAGTCTACAGTTCTACACCAATGATTGCATAGTCGACTTTTTATATTTAATCCTGAAAAATAACACAAACTAGAAATAAAAATAAATTGCACGTTCTCATAGCGCACATAAGCAGCAGCAACAGCACACTGTGTTGCTAAACGACTTGTTTCGCTAGCTACAAATTTTTTCTCTTTTCCATTTTTTTTCTCTACTAGTTAACGTGTCTTTGGTGAATAATGGTAGTAATTTTTAATGGATGGGATTGTGGGGGGTGGGTTGGGGGTATTCCGACAGCACTGTTATCAATGGCAGCAACAGCTACCTTTGTTGTTGTAACACTAACATGGACGTCCGCGTCCAACAATAAATCGTCATGTGAGCCGTTCTTTCGATGGTCGCTTGTTGCATTTACCAATTGTAATGTTTTGTCCGACATTCTGGGTTGTAGAGATAAACACACCAAAGGTATATAAAGGATCGGAGGTATGATGAGATATGTGTAAAGGTATTTAAAGGAAATGTCGGTTTTGTTTTATATGTTGTATAGATCCTATTAAAATGTTCAGTATGAGTATATATTTGTATACAATAGTTTATATGTACCATATAATAACAATAAAATAACAAATACAAAAAAAAAAAAAAAAAAAAAAAATGGAAGTACAAATACAAAAATATAAAGTAAATACTTTTATTAGCGAATTTCCAGAATGGAAATTCAGCTATTCCAATCGTTCTTATGACCGAACTTCAGCCCGAGACTATGGCAGAAATTTGTTTTGGGGTTCCTAGAAACCGAAAATAATATTCACTAAAATTTATATATATATATATATATATATATATATATATATATATATATATATATATATATATATATATATATATATATATATATATATATAAGGTGATCCAGAATTATATACCCTAATTGCTAGAGCTGATAGCACGTTTAAAAATAATCGTACCTTTTCATGTACACTTTTTTCCAAAACTCAGAAATAAGGAAGATACAACCCTGTAAAGGGGTGAAACGAAAACCATTTTTTCAAATATTTTCCAAAAACTTTTGAATAACGGATTGATATTTTAGGGTTACGCATTTTGCGTTTGGAGGATTAAATTTATGTTAACATTTATTCCACCACTTATGATCAATGGGTAGTTTTGGGCGGTAGGTGTGAGTTACCACGTCTTTTCTTTTCTAATTTACAATTATTGAAACAGAATTCTTAAAAATATGATTCCTCAGATAATTCCACGCAAAAAAGGTATACTTGTTACATTTCGAAAAATAATACCGTTTTCGAGTAATTTAAAGTAGAAGTATATATTTTCAAATTATCCCTTAAATACCATAAATTTAATTATACTAATGTTCATCCTACGCCTAAACTATGAATCCATTATTCAAAAGCGCCTAAAAAATTTAAAAAAAGTCAGTTTTGTTCCGCTCCCTCTACATTTTACCCGTCTATTTTTTTCTCCCTGATTATTGAGTTTTCGAAAAAAGTTTAGATGAAAAGGTACCATTATTTTTGAACGTACTATCAGCTCCAGCAATTACGGTACATAATTCTGGACCACCTTGTATATGTGTCCGCACATATTTCACGAAATTTGATGAAAATATTGGAAGTCCCAAACCGTTGGAGAAGTTCGTTAGCCAGACACGTCCGATGCCGGAAACATGGTTTTTTGGGCATTTTTCGTAAAAAATTTGTTTTTTGCCAAAATTTGCTACAAATTAAAAGTTTTTGCCAAAGTCTTTTACACCATTGGAAACAGGAGAAAAAATCACATAAAAAAGTCTTTAAACTATTACTCTATGCCAACTAGTTTCCGAGAAAAAAGAATTTTTATAAACGGAAATTCGCTATATTATGCATGATACTGCGACATTGGTATTTTTATAATACAGTGTAAACTCTATATAGTGAACTTGTATTTAACGAAAAACTCCTTAAAACGTAGAAATTGCTAAGGTTTGTTAGGTTTACATTATCATCCATATATTGAAACACTCTTTATAACGTAACAGCCACTCTCAATAGCGAAAAATACGTCATTATTTAAAACCCAATAAAATTTTATTTCATTTACCTTCAAACACAATAGTGATACAGAGTCGTAAATATTTCGTACGCACAAAGGGATTCTTAGAAATCTGTTTATTTGTTTGTTGCAATTGTGTAGTACCTGTTTTTACCTACTGTACTTCCGTACTATTGTCTTATTGCTGTCTTTACGTTATCATATTCTTAGTTGCTTTCAAACTTTTTAACTGTAAACATGGCGAGTAAAAGAACAAGTTAACAAATTATAATTACATGTAAATTTTTTTCACTTAAATCAGTTAAAATTAAAACCACTTACTAAATTCGTAAGCTGCATTTGTAAAATTATATTGTTTTATTTTACTCTCCATATAACGAAAACTCTTTATAACGTAATAAAATACCTGGTCCCTTCAATTTCGTTATATGGAGTTTACACTGTAATTAACAAAAATTTTCAAATTAATTAATTCTGTCTCGTATCTAAGAGACATAGATATGCGATTGATGGATATCGATTGCCTAGTAGATAGGTGTTTGATTGGTTATAAAAGATTATCCGGGTCGATTCATTTTGACGTTTTTTCAATCGCTATAAATGATTTTTAATTTTTGGTTAATTAGTTGGTCGATTTACAAATGATTGATGGCTGTTGAAGTTAAGAAATAGTACCTAATACACATTTAATTATATTACACTACTGCTTCGATGGAGAGAAAGAATGTATTAGTCACACAGATATAAAAAAAACAAAAAAAAAAAAAAAAAAAAAAAAAACATTAACAATTTTAATAACTCTTATAACTTTTGGTGAATTTCGATAAAAGCTTAAAACATAGCTGTTGTTTCCAACAAACTCCGTTCTAAATCATCGTAAAATTTTATCGAAATTCACCAAAAGTTACAGAGTTATTAAAATTGCACCCTGTATACATATATAATGATTTGTTTACTTAAAAAATTCTTAATGTGTGTTTTTGTATCTGTCTGACCAATACATACGCATTTTTCTTTCTCTCAATCGAAGCAGTAGTGTACTTGATTTTAAAATTTATTATTTAGTTTAAGTCAAATATTTATATGATAGCAAAGAGCAACAAAATTAATTCAACTTGAGACAAATTTTGATTTTTTCGCCAACATCAGTCAAAATCTGCCAAAATCAGAGAAGACATTAAAGTCTACTTATTTCATTTAGGAGTTTTGGGTTAAGTTTTTGCAATTTTTGGGAACCACTGACCGATGTAAAAAATCGTATAAAAAATGCAAACTAGTGGGATTAATTATGAGCCGTTAGTACGTAATTTTTAAAATTTGTATTTAACTTAATATGTATATAAGTCAGTTACATTTGTAACTTAAAATTTTTGATATAAATATATAAACAGCACTATATTATTGTTATTTTAACAAAATTAGCTATAATTTAGTACTCTTTAACATTTAGTACTTTGTGTTTTATGAATTGTTACACTACACATATATAAACATACATTTATATTAACTGAGTTAACTTTGATGATACTTTAACAAAACATAACAAAATGAGCATATTATATATATCCGTCTGTATTCATATGCATATGGGTAACATGGAATACATGTAAATTATATTTTATATAAATAATCCTTTGAGAATTTGCATATTTTATCTCTAATGTTTATGGTGCAAAATTAATAAAAATTACAATAAAAAAAAAAAAAACAAAAAAAAAAAAAACAAAAAAAAAAAAAAAAAAAAAAACAAAAAAAAAAAAACAAAAAAACGCCGTGAGCAACGGGGCCCCATCACGGAAGTCGAATTTTTCCCTTCATCTTCGGTATTGAATGTCTACAAGCGAAATATGATTGAAAGTCCACAAGCGATTTGCCATTTTGGTGGTTTCAAAACTGATGATGAGTGTCCGGATGATCGGGGCTTTAAAAAAAGGTTTTAAGTTTTTAAGGGCTGAATCTCAGTAAATTTCAATTTGGTGCCGATAGCAGTTAGGAGGACAAAAGCCAACACAATTCGTACGAGGGCATTCCTACCCATGCTTATCCGCAAATTGCCTTTGTGTTTTATTTTGAAATATTAAAAAAGGACCTTAAATAGTAAACTGGAAGGCCTTTATGAAGATATTTTTTCTTTCCATAAAAAAATCGAAAATTTCTATTTTATAAATGAAAATCTAAAATTCCTACTTTATAAATAATTATTAATTTTAATAACATTTTTAAATTACTTAATATGTATGTACTGCATTTGTTATAAAAGTGTTCATTTTTTTTTAATTTTTAAAATTACTATTCGCCTACTTGTCTTATAGTATAAAAATATAAACCATTTTAAACTCATTTAACAATACCATCGAATTCCAATGTAAAAATGGGAGAAGTAGGGTGACGAGTAATGTGGAATCCCTAAAAGGCACTAACTGGATACTAACTCAATACATGTACAAAATTTCAGCCTTCTAGGTTTACTCAGAGAGTCTCTAGGTGTATTAGAAAATAAGGAAAAAAATCAAGGAAATATTGGCGTAAAAATCGTGGGAGTAAGGGTTAAAAGTTGAAACCTCCAAAAAGCAGTGGCTGGCTATTAACTTAATCCGTACACAAAATTTCAGCCCTCTAGATTTATTTGGTGAGATTTTAACCCGAACAAGACTGTTAAAAACAAGAAAAATCATGTTTTTTTTGGTATAAAAATGGTGGGGGTAAGGGTTAAAAGCTGGGACCTCCTAAAGGCACCCCCTTGATACTAACTCAATCTGAATACAAAATTTCAGCCCTCTAGGTTTATTTGGGTGACCTCGGAATGTACATTGGATTGAGCCCCACTTACCAAATTTCAGCTCTTAACTTCCATAGGGGGGCCCTACACATATTAAAAGGTAGCGGATTCAACGGATCCGAAAACGGATAGCGCCCGTACTCTCGCCTCTCGCCGTTCTTATCGTATAGGCTGTATACGTCAAGAAAAATTTCGACTAAAAACACATTGCATACGATATGTTTCAAGCGACATAAGGGACACGAGGGGCATATAATGTGCAGCACATTTAAATTTACAAATGAGACCTTGAATATCTGTATAAGCCATCCTCGTCGACGGCTACGTAAATATTAGTGTAACGCAATTAATGATGGGATAATTAGAATTAAAAGTGAAATATAAATGGATTGTGGTTATTGATTTTTTTAAACTGCTATGATTTTTTTGGATGTATGAGATAGGGGCCAACAATATATAACACGATAGGTACTGTTACAAGAAAACATATCTAACTATATCTCAAAAATTTTTGAAACTTTCCTGGTTTGTAGATCTTATTAAAACTAATTTCGAATCATATTTCGTTCGTGCCCGTAATCGGTTTACGGAGGTAAAATTCACCCCTGAAATTTGACTTTTTTTCCATTTTGCAAAATATCTTGGAAATGGTATAAGAGCTTGGGAAAACTATATACAGGGTGGGCGTTTTTAATTTTTGCATCTAAATATCTCGCCAGAGGCGCCACCTATTAAAAAATGACCTTTACAAAAGTTGTTAGGCACGAAGGGAGACATTAAATGGTGACCTTAAATTTGACCTTGAATTTCATTTTCAAGGTCATTTTGAGGTCAAGTCGTATTTTTCAATTGGAACGATCTACTTTTTATTTCGGATCCTGAAAGAGCGTGAAATTTCACGTCGAAAATGCTAAGAACGAATTTTTTTTATTGACTTTTAATTTTTAATTTTTTAGCTATGAAATTTATTAGTTATGAAAAATTAATTTTTCATAAATTTTTAGTGTCATGTTTGTCTGGATTTTGACCTTAGAATGACCATCATAGGTCAATAAAAACGAACAGATGCTCCTATTTTACGTCTCCAAAAAATGCCGACACTTTAAAGTTAGGTTTTTCTTTTAAAATCTAATTTTTGATTGTTTTTGATGGTCTTTACACCTCTTAAGGTCAATTATAAAAAAAATTCGTTCATAGCATTTTCGACGTGAAATTTCACGCTCTTTGAGAATCGGAAATAAAAAGTAGGTCGTTCCATTTGAAAAATACGACTTGACCTCAAAATGACCTTGAAAATGAAATTCAAGGTCAAATCTAAGATCACCATTTAATGTCCCCCTTCGTACCTAACAACTTTTGTAAAGGTCTTTTTTTGATAGGTGGCGCCTCTGGCGAGATATTTAGATGCAAAAATTAAAATGGCCCACCCAATATATATTTGTAAATGGCTCTTTAAGACTTTTATTATGATACAAAAATTAAAGTTATAAATTGATAAGATTTTCATTCCCCACCCCCAACCCTTAATTTTATCGGGCATTTTTTGGTAAAGAGGAGGCTGTTATATGTTAGTAAAAGAGTTGGTAGGTAATTAATATATTTTACATCACACAGTGTCTATTTTAGCGGGCTGACCGAGTAGACCCGGGCCTACCCAAAAGTTTTGAAAAAAAGAAAAAAAAAACAAGAAGAAAATATCTAGAGTTCTAAAGTGGATTAATCTGCTCTGTCGACACTTTACGTTTAAAGACACTTTATGTCAAATATTTAAAAACATTTCTTTAACCCAGAGTAGATTTCTATTAGCCTGGAATCATTTCCATCGTTAATTATAGAATACCATTAGGTAGTGTAATATGAAATGTCGTTTTCCGACCACTTGGCCGACCATGTAATTCAGACAAATATTGTCATTTTTTTAAGCATTGGAAAAATATTTAAAAGTATTTCTTTAACTCTGAGTAGATTTGCTGTATCTTATCTCATTTCTAGTGATTTTTTAGGAGAGCAGAAAAATAAGAACTATTGTTACATTTTATTTTGTAAATCATAAACGAATGTTTATGGTACTTGAAGAATATTAGTCTGCAAATACATTGATACCTTAAGTTCAAATTTATAAAACAAAATGTAACAATAGTTCTGTACCACTACTGTTTTTCTTCTGAATGGTAGTCCCAACTCTACCTGTACGAAATAAAAAAGCAGAAGAAACAAATGAAACAATTGAGTAATTTAGTAGATGTATTATTACTTATTAGTTATATCTAGGGTGAATGCGGGAGAGATGCCGCACATTTTGAAAACAATAATTCTTAAAGTATGCATTTAATTGATTTGAAATTTGGTACCCAATAAATGTAAACATTGTTCTTTAAAATTATTTATAAATAATTTTAAATTTTGAGTCAGAAAGGATTCATAATTAACAGTTTTGTAGAGCCTGCAAAGCGGCGTCTCTCCCACACCTATGGGAGAGATGCCGCATCAAAGAAGGTGAGAAGCCGCATAGTTCATATTAAAAATTTTCATTTTACACACATCTCCATACATGATGCATGCCATATGTAACCATTTTTGGCATTTTATACATCATAACTAATTAACTTTTTTTTGTTTCTGAGTACTTTTCGAAACATTCAATACACAGGCAATCATCATTATTTTCGTTATCTTCACTAATATGAGGGCTCTTCCTGATCCATTAATAGATCTTTTATATTTACGTGGCATAATTTACAGTTCAAAAAAAAAAATGCATAATTAAGGTATATAAGTCTATGTTTTAACATGTAATATGATGCGGCATCTCTCCTTTTTGTTAGGATAGATGCCGCATGTTGCTATAGCAAGCATAGTACGGAATTCTGCCTTAAAATTTTATACAGTACTTTTAAAATATACCTAAATTAATAACAAAAGTCATTTTCATTAAAGCAATGAAATATACATTCTTAAATTTTAATGAATTAAATGTTTGATAAAATATTATGTTAAAAAACTTAACTTTCAATAATAAAAAGTTGGATAATTACTACACTGATTTACTAATCATAAATGTTACCATATACAGCTTAAGTAAGTAACTTATTTTAAACATATAATCCATTAATAGCGCTGTCTATGAATCAACGGAGGAACTATGGCTACTGCGACATCTCTCCCGCAGTTACCCTACATAGGTACTGGAAAATAATTTGAATCATATATCATGTGAGTTTTTTGAGAGTTGCCATTTCTATTACAACCAAATTTTTATGATAGAAATGGTACTAGAAAAGGTTCTTTTCTTGGATGTAATGGAAATGTAACCAAGAAAAACACTATCGGTTGAAGTAGCCTTAAGTACATATGTATATTTTTACCGCCTAACTGATAAATTAAAGAAAAATTAAAAAACAAAACTTGGGTAAAAAAAATTTTTTTGCTCATTTATGTTGTTAATTAATGCATTAGATCAGTTTTATCGAAAAATTAATATACAGTCCCATTTAAAAATCTATAAGTTTGTATCATAACTCGAAGACCATAAGAGTTATAAAGCTCCTCACTATAGCAATCGGTTGCCCCGTCGATATCTACAATTCTTATTTGAACAATTTTTCGATTAAATCAACGGTTTGGCTGTAATAAAAATGGCAACTCTCGAAAAACTCACACAGTATTATTCGATTTTTTAAATCATTCATAGTTCAAGAAACCGAATATAGACATTGTTATACCTATCACTAAATGTAACTAATTTAATTTTTGCTTTGGGTACTCAGACATTCTTCTGAATTTTTTTATTATATTTGTTGATAGCAAATACAAATATATACATGCATATAAAAGAAGTAAATAGGCAAATACTTCTAAATTAAAAAATACTGAATTGAAAAATGAAAAATTTTTTGCCTAGTCAAGAATAGAATCGTTGAGACATTTTTTTTATGATTTCATTTTTTGAGAGAATATTGAACAACTGTCACACTACTTATTTTTTGTTACCTTTTATTACAAGCTACCCATCAATAACATTTAGAGTATATAAAAGAAATTTAATGAAATCAACTTTAATTTAATAATATTCTCAAATTAAATGTACAGCAATGGGTAAAATAATTTATTATTAAATTTAATAATTCATATTTTCTAACAATAAAAAAACGTAGTAGATTGGAAATTTTGGGTCGTTGTTCTAGTTTCTAGTTGATATATATATGTTAAGATCCAATGTTTCTACCGTTTACATAGTAGGCGTACGAAGACTTAAACGAAAAAATATGGAAATTATTTCTATATTAGGTAAAGTTTTGTTCGGTCGAAAAAATTAGGTGTGTTGACGGTGTGTTAACATTATTTTGTGTGATTCTGTATTGACGTTCAAACATATTTTAATCTTTCCACATGATTTCACCGATGCTTTTATAAGAAAATATTTATATTTTATGGAAAGAAAAAATTTATATTAACATACTTCGGGGTATCATATTCTATCTAATATTTCATTAAAATATAATAATATGATGCCTTCCATCTCTTTCTATCAATTTTTAATTTCCTCTTCACATGTCAAGGAAATTTCATTATTGTATTAGGTACTAGGTAATTTTTTTTTAAATTACAATAATCTGTGAGTCTTACATTTAAAAATAAAATTAGAAATATGAATGAAAAAAAAAAAAAAAATTTCAGAATTTCTTTCATCAGTTTTAAAATGGAAGCACGCACAAAGAAATATTTATTATCTGGAACAAAACAAAAATTTTCTATACATATAATAAAACAGTGACGAGACTATTTCTCTATATGGAATATTTTTTGAAAATTGTACTGATACTGTAAATAGTTATCGATATAAATATCAAAACAGCGATTTTTAAAATTTTTGTCTGTCTGTCTGTCTATCTGTTCACGCATAACATAAAAACTATTGGACGGATTTTAATGAAATTTGGTGTAATGATAACTTATTATCTGGGTCAACATTTAGGATACTTTTTATTCTGGGGAAATGTCTCATTCTCACGGGAAAATAGAAAAAAAACTATTTTGAGCATGTGCATACATTAAGCAAAAACTATTGAACTGCGTCAACACTTAGGATACTTTTTTATTAGGGGAAAATGTCTCGTTCTCACGGGAAAATAGAAAAACCATTTTAAACATGTGCATGCATTACGCAAAAAGTTATTGTTCTATGCAAGTTCTGTATAATTATTACATTTATATACTTGTCATTGAGTTTATAACAATGCGTCGCGCGAACGACATCGCGGGTACAGATAGTAATAAATAAATAGCAAAATATAAGAAGCAAAATATAAATTGATATATAAATAATCTCCGGTGCGTTTGTTCGTGATCGCTAAGTTCTGAACAACTTGACCATTCGAGATTATAGTCACACAATATATTTGTTCTGTCAAATAACATTTGACAATTTGTGATTTATACATGAATCACATGAATGTTGAATGTTGAATGTTGAATCACAATTTGTGATTTAAGTATATATAGCCAAACTCATATATCTATACATATGATAAAACTGTAAATCTGTCTCTGTCTGTCTGTCTGTCTGTTCACGCATCACGCAAAAACTACTGGACGGATTTTAATGAAATTTGGTGTGATGATAACTTATTACCTGGGTCAACATCTAAGATACTTTTTATTCCGGGAAAATGTCTCATTCCCACGGGAAAATGGAAAAACTATTTTGAGCATCTACACACATTACGCCAATTTACATATTTCATAAAAAATTTCATAACTATAGTAACAAAAATTGTAAATAAATTTTGTAGTTTGGAAATGTTTCTGAATTTTAAATAAAAAAAAAAAAAATGTTGCTAATTGTGTACCGAAAAATACAATAAATACACAATTGTTAATTTGGAGACAATTTAATGCATTTTGTGTTGCAAGAAACTACAAATTGGAAAAAGAAACTACTCAACGTTTCGCGTGAACAACGTCACGGGTACGGCTAGTTTTGAATAAAAACTCACAAATTCAATAAAACTAAAATTTCTCAATAGTGACATGTCCCTGCATCTTTACTATGTATACCGAGTTGAATCTAATATAGGATTAAATAATACAAAATAAGACATTAAATATATTGTGGGGAAATTAAATAATTTGAACAATGTAAATTATTAATCATTTAGTAATGATCAAAACTAATCACTGGCGTTTGTGTTAACTTACAAAATCGTTACAAACTTCATTATAGTCAAAGCAATACCGTTATTACGCTAATGAAGACGCTATAGAAGTTTTCACTTCAAAAAATTTTATCATCCATACGGTTTTAAGCCCCAATTAGTTTGAATAATCGACTTTATATCGCATTTTAATTGATTTTTCATGTTACTCTGTCTCATTACGTATTCTATACGTATATTATAATCTATCGGGCACACGCGCTGGAAATTCCTTTTTTGCTATATAATTCAAATTCTTTATTCTGAGTCAAAATGGTAGGTATATGGTTAAGTTTTTCCAACAATTTTCTTTCCTTTCTTTTTTTTGCACGTTTAACAAAGATGAAAAGAATAATAAATAGAAAGTTTATTGTACGCGAATAAAGTTTTTTTTTTTTTTTGTTGGGGTTTGAATGCTGGAACAATCGTATTTGTAAAAGCACATATAGAATATTTCATTTATAACGATCTTGGCTGTTTAAAAACTATATCCTTTGAATATATGGTAAATTTATATGGTTATAATAACCTCATATTTAATGACTCTATATACATATTAGTTATATTTTTAACGAAAAATTTCCAACGAATTTGAATAAATTTAAAAATAGTTACATTGCACTAAAAAACAATTTTGGTTAACACAACCGAAAAATTACTAAAGTTACTAGTAAGCACTAAATACGTATTTAATATTTGCCACGTATTTAAAATTAAATTGCTATTGAAATATCCACGATTCCAAACAGTACCTAATATCTGTGTCTTCATTAGATGTATAGCTCTATTATTGACCTCAGGTTCATGGTCCATCAATACTGCCTAATTTTAAATATACACTGAGCAAAATATACGGTAATTTTTACGGAAATTTCTAGTAAAAAATTACGGAGCTCTCTGGTAATGCGGGCATAAATGACAGGCAAAGGAAAATGTACGATGAGTATAGTAAAATTTACCCTATGGCTCCGTAAAATTTGACTGCACAGTAAAAGTTACACTGTGACTCCGTAAAAATTTCGGCGCTGTACAGGAAAAATTCTACTCTCTTACCGTATTATTTATAAGCTTTTTTTTTATTTACTAATAAATAATTGGATTAAGGATACTCCCTCGTATTTATTATATATATTATTTTGAAACTGTAAAAAAATTTTAAGAAAAAAAAAATAATTAGGCCATTGACAGCTGGTTTCCGAAAATCGCTGATTATTCGCCGTAGGCAGAGTAACTTGTGAAATTCTTACCCAAAATATTTTTTTTTTCTATTAGCAGATGCTTATGGCTTGTACTTGAACGAAAAATTACTGTTTCCGTTCATTACATCTCATATTATAAGTAGAAAATAAACGAAAAACACGGAAGTTTTTACTAAAAATCAAAATTTTTTGTTTAAAACACTGTCAATAGTTGAAATTTCATTTTTTTAAATCGCTTTGTTCAAGTACAAGCCATAAGCATTTACTAATAGAAAAAAATTGTCAAATGTTGGAATAAATTAGGTTTTTTGCTAAAAAAAGCCATGTAACCCCTTAACACTGATTTTTCTGCTCACTACTGTACGTAATATTTTAACAATAACAATTCTGAAGCGGTCAGAGTCATGTTAGCGCTTAAGTATCGAATAATGTGTCTGATCAACGGTTTCCTCTCAAGTGTCGTATAGACCTGTCGTCCGTCAAAAATACAAGTTTTTTCAGTAAAAAAATAATTTACGAATTGTTTATAAATTTTTTCAAGAGGGGGGCGGCAGAGGTAAAACTATTTATGGGGGGGAGGGCGTTAGTGCACCAAGTTTGGAAACCGCTGATGTACAGAAATGGTCTCGTTACAGTTTTATTATTATGTACCTATAGATAAGTAAACTATTTTTTTCTAAAATGGACAGAATAATTTTTTGTTCGTTTTATTAATATTTTTAGAAAAAAGTGACTAATTGAACATTACAATCTATGAGTAGCTTCAAATTTTATGTATTTTATGTGAATACAATGACTATGGATACGTTATACTTATTAACTGATTTTTTAAAAATATTTTTTTTGCATTAACAATATAGTGCACTAGTTAGTAACTATACCCCGTTTCAAATACAATTGAACATGAGTCATCGTTAAGAAATTAAATAATTTTTTCATATTCGAAACAAATCAATCTTCTATTCTAAAAACAAAGTGTAAATTTAAAATTTACACATTTGATGAAAGAGATAAAGCTAAGAAAACGGGAATTCCTTAAACACGTAAGTGATGAATCATACTTAAATTTAAATGAAATAGATTATATCAATTTTTTGTTGTAAAAATTTAGTGTCTCAAACTTTTTTAGTTAACACAACTAATTTTTATTTGTTTAAGTGACTTGATTTATAGTACCGTATAATACTAGGTACTGTGTTTGTCGTTATAACTGAGATTCATTGTATTTAAGACACAGAGTAAATTTTTATATTTTGTTATCATATTATATGTTATGGTTAAAGGATTATCTTGCATGCCCTTATCATATTTGTATGGAATTTTTAAATAAAACGTTCGGGTTATTACCATATACAAAAAAATTTTGTCAGTCATATTCTTTATGGACTGACTAGTGGGTCCAGTTGACCACCATGAGTCTACATATCTATTAATACATACTTTTTTTTTTACTAAATCTTTTAAAGTCTGGATTTATGAATTAAATATATGTAGGGTTGACCGGGGTAATTGTGAATGGATTTTCATGAATTGAGATAAAAGCGTTGTTTTAAGTACATTTTATTTTATATATCACATTATGGTTGATTTATTTTTAATTCTACATTATTCAGGATGCATCACACAAATTTAGAGCAAATTCGTATGAAAAATAAAAATTTTATAAGCCATTCACATTTCCCCGGTGCGGTTTTGTAAATCGTATGAATTTCGGGGTAAATGTGAATGCGATCAGAAAAATTATCTAGAATGGGTTACAAGAGGAGTGAGGTACATCAGAGTAAAGACCAACTCAAATTCTTCATATTTACTCCCCTTTAAATTTTTCATCATACTCTAGCGGTCACAATTTCTCTTTGTTTAATGCAAGTTACGCATACCTCAAATTTGTACAAGAAATCAAGGTTAAATAAAAATAACAAAAATTGTAAGAACAGTGACAAGCTAAAAATGATATTTTGATGATATTTTGTCATTTTATCAAATAAAAAATCAACAAATTACATGATTTTCACACAAAAACAAGGAAAATAAGACTTTTCCAAGAAAATACATTCAGTTTACATGAACAAAAAACAACAATCTATTTTTTTTTGTGTTGTTTGTACAACGGAAACTTGTACAATAATGTCATTGTACATCATCATCAACATTTTCAACTGTGAAAAGGACACTACTGAAATTTTTGACCGGATGGGGGCATTTGTGAATGACGTTCACAATTACCCCGGAATTTTAAAATCATGGGGTAATTGTGAATTGGTAATAAATTGTCCAATTTATTTAGCAGTTAATAAGGAACCTCCTCAGGCTTTAGACCACTTCTTTAGAAGTACCTTTATCCATTTCTTACCTTTTAAAAAAAAGAAAATGTATTTAGAAAAATTTTTTTTGAGAATTGGTCGAAGTAAGATACATAAAATTTTGCAAGGGTTTTTTTAAAATAAAAAAAAAAGATACTAATACTTGGAGAATTGTTATGAAATTTTAAGAGCATATTAAGAAAGGACAGAAAAACATACTAAGATTTGATTTTTAACAAAATTAATGTTATTTTAGAAATTATAGGCGCCGTTCACAATTGCCCCAATTCACATTTACCCCGGTCAACCCTATTTGATTATGTATGAGGTTATAAAAAATACAAAAATATAAAAAAACTGACAGAATGTCTGAATAAAGATATGAATGATTAATAAAATTCGTTTAAGAATAGCGGACCCAAAGTGAAAAAGTTGGGAAGATTGGCGTATATAAATCTGTTTTCTTTGGAATCAGCCCAATGAATAGAGAAAGATTGTACCAAAGTTTGTTTCTGAATAAAACAAAAAAGAAATAAATTACGAAACAATTAAACAAAAACAACTGCTTAATAAACGATTATATTGTGTTTAAAATTTGATGAAATTGAGATACTGAATTATGTCGGAAATTAACAAAAGCAAAACAATTTTTTTTTCCTAACCTCACAATAAATAACTTAAACGATAAACACGCTATGCTGAACACACACATAATATGTATATACTACACATTTTCTTCGAAATTGATTATTATTAAAGAACCGTAGTTTATTGACCTGATTTTTTTGGTGATGAAAAATGATTTTCTATTTCCAGGTATATTACATATATAGACATAGAGCAAGACTGAGTCATATTACTCACTAGCAAAAAATAATTCTTTGATCAGAACTTCCTATTCTGCCTTCGCCTATTTATTTACCTATCACTGTATAGTTAGTCGAAGAGCATCAAAAAAGCGGAAAAAAGCAGATATGTCGTAAATTGTGTTTTTATTAAAGAATGATTGTGACCCCCCCCCCCCCAAAGAAAAACTGATTAGATGTTTTTGTTCGTTCGTGAGTTTTTTCTCTTTTTTTTTCTTTTTTTTTTTGTTCAAGAAAATAAATTACATTATCATGGCAAGATTTTAATCATGGCAATTATCAACAGACAAATCTTTAACACTACGACAAAAACGTTGTTTTCACAAATAATATTTATCATATTTATTGTATAACGTTTGACGAATATTTGGTCGAATCGTTTTGAGTTTTATAAACATATAATTGCTAAATATTTATGTTTAAACGAGAGGACAATTCATAGATTTTTTATGGTTCATTTCAGTTAAATGTAACCATACTGCGTCACTTTGAATTTAAATAATTTCCGTTTCTTGAATCTCTTTTATTATTCCATTTATGTAAATTTTAATTTTGCAGTTTATTTTTAGAAAAAAATAGAAGATTGATTTGTTTCGAATATGAGAATTATTTAATTTTTTAACGAAAACAAATTATTTAATTTTTTTAGAAATGAGGAAAGCAGAGTTAGTAGCAAAATCAATGAGAAGCTTCAAGTTTTATGTTACTAAAATCAACTGTGGTTTTTGGAGTTTTTAAAAAATTTGGTGTCCGTGATGACGCCAATGTTCTAATTTTTATAAATTACAAAAATTATGAATATGAATCAGGTCTGTTAGTGAAATATAGCTAATCTGAGTGTGAAATTTTTATTTTTCTGTAAAAATGATAAAATTCACTTAGAAAATGAGACTTAGGTACATTTCAGATGGGATTTCTCTGTGAAACTCTATTTGTGTGATTGACCACATTTACATACAGTTTATTCACCGAAACGAAGAAGCTGTGTCATTGTTTATTCTAAAATTTTTTCTTGGGTCGGCTAATATTTTGGTATTTACAATTTGACGCAAATTTCAGGGAACCTCTGATCTAAAATATCAAATTACTTAAACATTACATTTTATGGCAGAGCAAACATTTTTAGAAAAATACAACAAAAAAGAAATGACGACGTACATTAGCTTGTGGTCGCCCAGTATTGTAATTACAGGAAAATTATACACGATTGTAAGACCAAACCAAAAGTATTTTAATAATACATAACATACATAATACATAAAACATAATGTCTAAACAGAGAAGTATATCTACTTTAAAATAAACAGAAGTGATATTTACAAGCTGTCTAAATATGCCCACATAATAAAAATTCGCTATGTGCGTGTTGGACGCGCATTAAAATAGGGTTCTTCAGCGGTGAAAGCGTTTCATATCTTTCGTAATAAAATATTGAGAATTTTTAGTACCGTAAAACCGTCTAGACCCGGACACTTTTTTACATTTTTTTGTATAGTTTTATGTTTATACATGTTTCCTTTATAGATATCACCAATAAAAGTATTACCATTAGAAAGAGCGTATATCATTTGTTATATCCCTGACCCGTTTGTTTCATTATAAGTAAAAATAAATAAAATAAACAATAATTAGTAAGTGTCCGGGTCTACACCCCAAATCCGTTTTGACCCGGACACTTACTTAAATAATCTAATAACATGCAAACTAACCTCTCCCGTCGAGTTTAGGACAGTGTTTTATATCGTCTGATGTCTTTGAACCTGTCAAAGACTTCAAAATATTTTGTGGGAAGGGAGAGGGGGCAATGCATAGTATGTCTCTCTATGAAGTAAACATATGACACCAGAAGGAGGCATAAACCGCATAATTCTGGCGGGAATATAACGTATGGATGATAGTGGAAGTTACAACTGATGCGAATCGCGGCCATAGTGTAATAAATTGATGTGTCCGGGTCTAAACGGATATACATATATAGCATGTATTTTTTTATATATACATCGAATATAACTTCAAACATCATTAAATGATGTGCGATAAAATTCTGAACACATACATGTCAAAACTAAAACAATATAACAATTATGACGAAATTGCATGCCTAAGTTAGACACACATTTTATTTCTTTGAAAAACTGTAGGATAGTAATCCTGTAAAATGAGGTAGTAAATGTTGAAATCCGTAGTGTTTATTGGTACAGCTGTTTAGAGGATGTTTTTCTCTCTCTAATTACGTCAAGAACAAATGCTTATTGTTGCAGGTTAATGTAGAAATTATTTAATTTGAAGATTGGTGCAAAGTGTCCGGGTCTAGACCCCCTCTCCGGGTCTAGACGGTTTTACTCTAAAATAGTTAAATTGACTTGACAGTTTTACTCGCAATAAGTCCACGTACCTTGTCATGCAATGTAAGATAAAAAAAATGTTTTAAATCATTTTTATCCACTTATAATTTTTTAACTTTGTTCACGACAGACAAATAGATGAATTTGACAAAATTACCAGAGCTTCGAAATATTTGTTTGGAACCCTAAAAAAGGAAATTTTTATTTATACAAGTTACAGAGTTGTTAGTCTTTAAACGCGTAGGAATATGTGATATAATTAAATTAATTAATTTTTTTCATATGCTTGGCTAGCAAGGCCTGAATTTAAAAAAGAAATATACATTTTTTTTGGTACCGTTTTTCTCATTTAAAACGAACACAAGTTGTAACACAACACGCCAGTGTATCTACAGAAAGATGCTTCAAATACCGAATATGATAAAATGTTATAGCTCGGGCTTTTTAACTTGTCAGCGCGCAGAAAACGAATTTAACACGTACATCTAACAGTAGGTAATAAAAGAGGGAACGAAAAAGAACAATATGTTTGTTAAAAGGTGTCTCTTTTTAATATGATTTAAACCTAGATATTTTTTAGGTGTTATCGTCTCTTACTTGTAATGTATTTTCAAATATATCTATCTGTATCATGCACGAGTTACTGCCAAATTAAAAGGGCCGAGCTTTACTCTAATAAGCGTTAGTCGAGGTCAATTTATTCCTTCAGTAAATTTTTGCATCGAGTTTCTATATTAAAAGTAGTGAAGTTACAGCGATTCTGTATCAAAAGTAGTAAGGCTACAGCGATTATAATACATCAAAAGTAGCAAGGTTACAGCGATTATAATACGTCAAAAGTAGAAAGTTACAGCGATTCTGTATCAAAAGTAGTAAGGCTACAGCGATTATAATACATCAAAAGTAGAAAGGTTACAGCGATTATAATACATCAAAAGTAGTAAAGTTACAGCGATTCTGTATCAAAAGTAGTAAGGTTACAGCGATTATAATACATCAAAAGTAGCAAGGTTACAGCGATTATAATACATCAAAAGTAGAAAGGTTACAGCGATTATAATACATCAAAAGTAGTAAAGTTACAGCCATTATAATTGATCAAAAGTAGCAAGGTTACAGCGATTATAATACATCAAAAGTAGTAAAGTTACAGCGATTATAATGCATCAAAAGTAGCAAGGTTACAGCGATTATAATACATCAAAAGTAGTAAAGTTACAGCGATTCTGCATCAAAGGTAGTAAGAATACAGCGATTACAATACATCAAAAATAGCAAGGTTACGGCGATTATTATACATCAAAAGTAGTAAGGTTACAGCGATTATAATACATCAAAAGTAGTAAGGTTAGAGCGATTATAATACATCAAAAGTAGTAAGGTTACAGCGATTATAATTGATGAAAAGTAGTAAGGTTACAGCGGTTCTGTTCCAAAAGTTGTAAGGTTGTACAAAACTAAAGTGAAATAAAAATCGTAAAAGAATATGCGTTATTCATTGCAATTGTAACTTTATAATATAAAAAACGGAAGAAAATTTTGTTTGTGAATTCTATACTCATTATCATACACAAATTCATTATTATTAATCTTTTTTGTAATAAATAGATGTTTTCCAGACAAATTATTTTGCACCTGAAGATGGTTTAAAAGCCGAAGGTCGACTTATGATCATACTATATATGTTTTTAATGGAAAATGATAAAACAAGCGATCTCATACTCTTTAAAACGAAAATTCAACGGCATATTTAACAACAAGATTTCCTTACATCGTTGTGCCTAATAATTATCTGTACCTACGCGCGCCTATAACTTGAAGGAAATAAATAAATTGAAAAAAGAAAAGTTAAATTTCCAAAGTAAATAAATAAACGTGTGTTCGGTACAAAGGAGATAATGAACTATTCAACATAATATGTCGACAAACTTTTTAAAAAAATATGAGAGGAAGAAACTCAATTTTCAGTTCTTCACAGAAAGAGTACAAAAAAAATTTCAATTTTTTATTTTCGTAAAATTAAATTATAGCTTAAATTAAATAAAAAAAATTGAAACTAAATTCACAAAATGAGAAAAATTCATTTACATTTTATTTCTTTTTTGGAAGAAAAATTTATGTAACGTGCAATTTTTATAAATGAAAATTTTTACCCTGAATGTTGTTTCTGAAAAATTTCGATTAAGGAGAGATTTACTTGAGAGTCGTTAAAAAAAATAGTTTTTTTTTTGCAGAAATTGGTAGCTAATTATATGCAGAATATGTTCCCAAAGTGATTTAACTGAAAATAATTTAAAAACATGATTCTTGCACATTAACCGAATCCAGCTTTCTATAAAAAAAATTCAAAAAACGTAGTTCACGCAATAATGAGTATTAAATATAAAATTTATAAAATATATTTCTTTATATATATTTTATAATATCTCGGAACTACATTTTTGGAAATGGTGGACACGATAACTCAAAAACTATTCGATGGATCCTTTTTCTTAATTTTTTATTTTAAAGATGATTCAATTCTTCGGCACCTCTACCTAAGTTCGATACACTTTCAATATTTTTTTTTTTTAATTTACTTTAAAGAGCGAAAAATAAAATAAAAATCGTAATCAAAAGTTCAAACATTCGCCATTTTTTTTTCTTTCAGCAATTTATTGATATTATAGGTAGAGGTGCCGGTACTCTTCATATATTTTATAAATCTTTTTTGTTTTTGGATTTCGGTGATTTATTACCGGCGCTACATAGGATGTCCACCAACAAGGCATTGGATTTTCGGATCGTCACACTGCACTATCTATAAAGTGGACACTTTTTTATATTTTTCCTTGAAAATTTTTTTTTTTGTGTAGTTTGATACTTAATGAATATGTGCACAAAATTTGAAATTGATATTTACTTCCGTTCTTGAGAAAAAAATTCTAGAAAAATACATAATTTTTAAGGACTCTCGAGTAAACCTCCCCTTAATTCTTTGAGTCATGACTTTATTAATATGTATTGTAATAACTACAAAAAGTATAAACTTCAAAAAATCATGAAATATACTTTTAATTTTTCGAAATAACTTTTTTAACAACTTAAGAGTAAATACTTGGGTAATATATTTTTGTAAAGTAACACTACCAACCATAATATGACTTTTAGTAAATTTAATACGTTCACTAATATAATTTTATGTGTGTTACTAAAATAAATGTTACATTTTATTTTACTTTACCTAGTTTATGTATTTATGTAGTAATGTTACAAGGTACATATTTACGTAATTTAATATTTGCAATATAAAACTGTGAACAAAAACAAGAGAAAATATTAGGTTTACTTTCATTTACTTTCTTATAACTTGGACTGTGTTAGTGTTTGTCTAGTAAAAATACCGGGTGTTTGTGTAGAAAAAAATAGGACCATAGGTTTTCTGCTATCCATAAGTGCGTCATCAAATAATTAAAAAATAAAATAACATTTTTCAGTAATTAAATTTATAAAAATTCTTTAGAAGAACAAGGCGTATATATCTATGAAAAACACGTCACTATTGTAACTCACAAGATTTTACCATCCAAAAAGTGTCCAACGCGCAAATCATATGCTCGGATATACTGTGTGTACGTGTACACATCATACTCATAGTTGCAGATATACTGTTAATATTAGTATGTCGGTGACGTGAACCCATAAGATTTTCACCTACTAAAAATCGCCTAAAGAAGTTTTCATTTCAAAAATGTACATGCTGAAATGTATTTACATATCAAAATGGAAAGATTGGTACAATCATCAAAGATTCTGTACTTTTTACCAAGCAATATTGAAACTAAAATGTTAACATGTTTAACTTTTTCTATACAACCTAACATTATTTTTATATTTCTCTCTTAGAAATAAAGACATTGTGTTTGAGCGATTGGAGTACCAAAGAGAAAGGAAAAAGATAAATAGTTCTTGATAATGAAAAAGTTAAAATAAATAAAATAAAATTCTGGAAACAAGATAATTAAAGAGAGTTGAAATATATTTTTTAATTAAATCTTAAAAAAAATATTCTTATAACTTTTTCTTTTATTATAATAATATATTATACACGTATACTTGTCATAGAGCAATGTTTAAACACCCTGTGTGCATTTGACTACAAATATTACATTTATTTTCTAATTTTTTATTTCATAGAATGAGTAAGTAAGTATTAACCGTTTATTCTAGAAAAAGTAGAAACTATATTTCTGTTTTTGAGATAATATATTTTTTTTTTAATCTTGAAACGTCAGTGATCTGGATTCAGTAAAACTGAGACATTTTACTATGGTAGGTTGGTATGGCATTTTACACTAGTGGCAGACATATAATACAAAGAAAAATGAAATTTGCGTTTCTATATAGTTCTCATCGGTTAGAAAAGAAACATTTTTCGCATAATATAATGAAAAAAGTTCTTTTCTTTAAAAAATGACTATTATCTTTACATCACTTGTGTAACCTTTTTTTTATCTATTTAAAATTGTATGATATTAATGAAGGAATTCCGGATTTTTTTTTCCGCTTCGTAAAACGCATAATTATAACAAATGTCTTTTCCATGACGTGCGTTTCTTTTTTTTTTTAAAACTTGAATGACTCTAAGCGAATGATCTCATTTCCATCATTCATTTTTTCTCTTCAACATCATTTGTTTTTTTATAATTTTCGTTATTAAACACAGAGGATTTGTGTTGTCAAAAATATTAGAGAATATCTAAAATTTATATTACGTTATCATAATCTGTAGTTTTCAAATTTCGAAAACCTTTTTTTTGTACGCTTGAATAGTAAATTGTTTCATTAAGTAAACTAGGAATACAAACATTCAATGTCCTGTATCTTAGTTACTTTTACTCCGATTTATTTCAAATTTTGACACAACAATCTTAAGATGTTGTACAATCATATGAAACAATAAAAAATGCGAAAAAAATTTAAATATGTTATCCCCCCAGCTCTTTAATGCAACCTTGTTGCTCTTTGTTAGATAGATGGAACATATCATGGAGAGGATTTACAGAACTTACCTTTTAAGAATATTAATTTTTTTTTTAAGTAAAACCTTTAATTACCAATAAAGCATTCCTAATATTTTAGTACACTTAAATTTTTATAACGTCTCTGGTTGTGAACGAGAAATACAAAGTTGACCCATCTAAAATGTACATAATAGTTCAAATTTGTTAAAATTTATATGGTATAAAATACCCGCTCGTATATTGGTTGTCTTACCTTTGTCGGAATAAAAACGCCGGATTAAATTGAAATTGCATGCAGAGCCGCCCCAAGGATAATAGGCGCCCGGGCGAGATTTTGATCAGCGCCCCCTCTTAATAAGGGTATTTCTTTTAACACGACACATATATAATTTTTTATTTTATTTTGTGTTTATATTTACAAAAAGAGTTGGGTACATATTATGTAGGAAATATAATATAACAAACAAAACTTCTGTTAATAAAACTTTTGACTTTACGAACCACTTAAAAATAATTAGTCCGATTCGTCAATACTTTAAAGTTTAAATCCCCAAAGGAATTTTTCTTGCCTTGATTTTCGCAAAAGAAGCTTAAATGTCTTGAAATCCAACTTTTTTGCAACATCATTCTCTATGGATAAATTAGCCAAACCTTTTAGTCTCTGTTGTGTTATCATTGTCTTTCCCGTGAAATATTCGTGCTCCCATAAAGCGGGGGCGATATTTTTTTTTCCCCTTACACGGCCGTGGCGCCCGGGGCGACCGCCCCGGTCGTCCCGCCCTCGATGCGGCCCTGATTGCATGTATCATCGATTCCGTGGCAAATTAGTGAAAAAATCACCAGCATAGTGTAATCAGAAAGCCACAATAACAAAATTTACTTTTTCTCAGAATTAAATTATCACGTGATTTGACAGAAATGAATGTTTTTAAAACACTGTATGCAAGTATTTTGTTTGTTGTTATTTTTAAAATGTCAATAACATTGAAAACATTTTATATTTTGGTTAGTATCAATAATATCACATATTACGTCGGCGTCGATTCAAATCATCTTCTGCATGACTAAATTCATTTTAAAAGCTCGGCTATGTGTTTATATTGTAGAAATTATAATAGGGGTTATCATCAAGTTCTGTATGTAGCAGTGATATACATATAGATTGATAACTATGTATGTTCTTTTTTTTTGAAACAAGTACAGGAAGGATTCTTTTTATAATACACGTGCGAGAAAGAAAGAAACATATTTCGTAATCTTTTTAAGAAAGAAAGAAATATATTTTGTATTCCTTTTAAGCATGTACTACGAATATATAATTTGTATGCAGGATGTTTCATGTATGAAATATGAAATGCATTTTTAATAAGAAATACATTTATTTTTTATAAAAGAATAAGTTTTGAACTGATTATTAAATATTTTGCACTAAAATGTATTACAAACAATTATCATACACATTTGTATTCTATACACATCGAAATCGCAAGTCATAGTTATCAACCTGCATATTCTAAATTTTTATTAGTGATGAGCAAAATTAGTCTTGATCTTGCAGTCTTGTCTTGGTCTTGCATTTTTACAAGACCAAGACTATGTATACCAAGAGCAAGACCAAGACCAAGACTATAAGTATGGTTACAAGACCAATACCAAGACTCAAGTGAGCAAGACCAAGACAATAGCAAGAAAAAAGCAAGACTTTTGCTAAATTATTGAAATAGTTTAAAAGTATAATTAATACCGTAAAGAGAGAAAATTCTGATTTTAGAAGGAAAAAATTCGCTAATAAAAAAATGCAAGAAACTGCAAGATTCTTTAACAATACCAAGACCAAGACCAATACCGAGACTGCATTTTGCAAGACCAAGACCTAAACTGCTCTAGCAAGACCAAGACCAAGATTCTTAATGCAAGAACAAGACCAAGACCAAGACTGCCAAGTCTTGGTCTTGGTCTTGCATTTGCTCATCACTACTTGTCTTGGTCTTGCATTTTTGCAAAACTAAGACCAAGACCAATACTATGTATACCAAGAGCAAGACCAAGATCAAGACTATAAGTATGGCTGCAAGATCAATACCAAGACTCAAGTGAGCAAGACCAAGGCAATGGCAAGAAAGAAGCAAGACTTTTGCTAAATTATTTAAATAGTTTAAAAGTATAATTAATACCGTAAAGATAGAAAATTCTGATTTTAGAAGGAAAAAATTCGCTAATAAAAAAATGCAATAAGTACAAGATTCTTTAGCAATACCAAGACCAAGACCAATACCAAGACGGCATTCTGCAAGACCAAGACCAAGACCAAGACTCAAACTGCTCTAGCAAGACCAAGACCAAGATTCTTAATACAAGAACAAGACCAAGACCAAGACTGCTAAGTCTTGGTCTTGGTCTTGCATTTGCTTATCACTAATTTGTATTTAAAAGAGATAGAAATATAATTGCATTTCTATCTGATCAGGGTGTATTATAAAAAAAAATCCTTGTTGTATATGTATACCACACATTAGGTATAAACAACCCAATATAACAAACAACCCAACATAAACAATTGATAAGAATGTGACAACAACACTTTATAGTGTACTATATCTTTTTTTACCCTTGACGCAAAAATACCATTCCATTAACAAAATAAATATGTCTTGTCATTTCGATTTTTTGAGTTGTCTTTCTATGCATATCTGTGGTATGTAGTTTTAAATTAGCATACTTAATTGATCGAATCACAAATCAATTTTGATAATTTATATTTTCTTTCATTTTAAGTAAAACAAAACATTTTTGTTTCTGAATTTTCTTTGAAATAGTATGAAATGTTGTAGCTCATAGAAAGAAAAACTATATTTTTGATATAATTTTTGATGCAATGTATTATGGGCGCAAGCACAAAAGACCTCTAGAAATTGAAGTGAGGAGAACACAAATTGTATTATTTACAATATTTACATAGTTACCAACCAAACGAAGTAGGTAATTATATTTTTAAATGAGTGAGTGAGTAAAGTTGTGCGTGTAATTTACTTCGGGTAAATTACACAGTTTTTTACATGTAAAAAACTTTGTAATTTACACATACTTGTTTTGATAAAAAAAAAAACTGTAAAAAATGTAAAAAATGTACAAAATATTTTTTTTTAATTTAATAGATATGTAAGCGTTACTGATGGTATTCCATATTTGCTATATTTGCAAAGTAAAACTTAATAATTAATTTGAAAATTAAAAATATAAATGGGAACAAACAGGAAAAAGTAAGGTTAGTTTTGATAGAATAGTTTATTTAAGAATTCAATATTAAAATGATTTTTATTTATTCAGTTAAATTTTATTAAAGGTATCAATAATCTTCATCATCATTATCGTCAGTGATTTTATTGTTATTATAATTTAAAGAGAGATAAATATGTAGTAGTTTTTTTGATCTGTCAAAACTCAGTTTGTTAATTTGGAAATTTAAAGCTTTGTAGTCAGCTGTGGATGGCCTTCCACCAGCAGAAAATCAGTTTGGATCGACATTTTGTTTATACGTTTTTTCATTATAAACATTATAAACAAGTAATAACTGTCAAAATAAATTGTTTGTCATTGAAATGACAAATGATTTAGGTATTTTACATTTTTTACAATTTTCTACAATTTTTTACGATTTTTTACAGTTTTTTACGTATTTTACAATTTTTTACATAAAAATGTAAAAAACTGGTTTTTTACATCACATGGCACAACTCTGGTGAGTAAACTTCTATTTATTAACATGTTAGACAAAGATAAATTCAGATGTAGGTAAAAAGGTTCTTTTTGACTTACCCCCATAATACGTGCACTAGTCACGTGAATTGTGATAATTACATTTTGCGAATAGATTTCCTTTTGAAGTTTTTTTGCTTTGCAAATATTATTGTTTTGTGTGTTTTCTTCTTAAATTTTTTTTTATAATGTAATTTGGTGGAACTTTTTTACTAATATTTTTTTAAATTTTTGACAAAAATATAAAAATTGTGTCAATCTATATTACTTTCGAATTTTATATACTAATTTCTTATGTACGAAGTGCGGTGATATTCCTTGTATCTATGTCATTTGACCCATTTTAATAAAACATTCTACCTATGTATAATATGTTAAATTTGTATTAGATGTGTATCTCTTCACATATCAATATATCTCCCCCATATATTACAGAAGTGTATTTTTGGTAATCATTTTTCTGATAATAATTTAAATGGATAAATAAATAAATTGTTGATGTTAAAAAAAATCTAACTACTGTAACTTCAAATTTTTTCCGTTTCCCAGAATAATTAATTTACTAACTGCTTTGGGCATCATTTTAATTGGATTAGGTACAATGTGCATTGCATAACAAGGACCGTAGAAACATCTAACATTAACTTTCGATTCAAATTTGAATAAAATGAAGACGAAATTAATTTTGACAAAATAAGAAAAAAAAATAAAAGACATAATATTGGTTAATATGTTAACTAATTCATAACTTTATCAAATACCCGTGTTTTAGAGTAAAATATGAAAGATACTGTAATAGTATATTGTGCGCACGTACGTAGTGAGTGTGCTCATTCGCTTGAGTGGGGCAATCGACAATCCCGCACGAGTTGCGCATACTATTTTTTATTACGAATTTCACATACTTTTTTCTATTATTATCACTATTTTTGACATTTTTATTACTTTTTAAAATAATATTTTTAAGTGTTCGTCTTTTTTTTTTTTTTGAATTAATTATCGCTTAAATTACTTTGTTGGTGGTTTATAATTATGAAATATTTATTAAATGAAAAATTAAGAGGCGGCTTTGCGTGTTTTATTGTCAATTTGCGTGCGGAAAGTTACTTTCCACACACAAAAAAGTATGCGGGAAGAGTACAGTGGGCAAACAACTATTTTGCGTACAGAAATGTGTGCGCCTAGTTAGTACTTCTCCCGCATGAGTAATAAAAAATTGTTTACACCACTGTTCACACTTATTTGTCAGTTCCAAGTGATATTTAACAATAAAACGTAGTAGACTGAAAATTATGGGCCATTGTTCTAGTTGCTCTAGTTGCTAAGTAATTATTTTAAAATGCAATGTTTTTAACGATTCTACTTAGTATACGATAATGCCGGAATAAATTAATGTTAAAAAAAAAAATATTATGAGTGCCATATGCTTTAACTGAATTTATTGTTATTTAAAAAAAAAATGAAAATGTTTGAAATTAGACGATTTATACAACAACATTTTTTATAATTTTAAACTAAAGTTTGCACATGTGTTAAAAAAAAAATACACCTCATCAACTAACAAGGAAAGATTCCCAGGTGTCCGCCTTCGATTTCAATGCCGCTGAAATATGTTATTCTACGTCGAAATCTAAGAGACTCGTATTTTTTTTATCGGCGGAAAAACGGTTTCAAGGGGTGAAATCGCCCTTCAAAAATTGAGGTAAAAATTAATTTTTTCAAATATCTCGAAAACAGTAAGAGATAGAGCAAAAGTTTAAATTGGCGATATTGCTCTTTTTTAAAGATCTGTCTATTGATATGCAATTTGTTCAATTTACATCAACAGAATTTTGAAATCGAAACTTTCATTTCTACGTTATTCTAATTGTCTTAAACTATTTTCCATCAAGAAGAACTTCTTGATCTACCCAAGTAGTACGACTATTCGACACAGTCACCCCCTAGTTAACTACCCCTATACTTAATATTAAGACATTGAGCGAAAACAGGTCAATTAGATTTTTTGACGTAGATTTCAAGTCTGTAAACAAAATTTTTATATTGTTTAATTTTCGCCCCCCTTTTTGCAAAACTAACCCCCAAATTTTAACCCTCAAACCACCCCTGTTGATGTAAATTGAACAAATTGCATATAAATAGATAGCTCTTTAAAAAAGAGCAATATCGCCAATTTAAGCTTTTGCTATATATCTTACTGTTTTCGAGATATATTGAAAAATAAATTTTTACCCCAATTTTTGAAGGGCGATTTCACCCCTTCAAACCCTTTTTCCGCCGATAAAAAAAATACGTGTCTCTTAGATTTTGACGTAGAATAACATATTTCAGCGACATTGAAATCGGTGGCGGACACCTGGAAACCTTTCCTTGTAAGAAAAAGCTAATGATTTGAAGAAGTTTCAGCGACAAAAACCAGAAAAATTTTCCTTGTCACCAAAAAATATGCTGTTGCTAATAACACAAAGTATGGTACTGTAAAATTTTGTGTTTTGACGGTAATATATGAATTTACTATTACCAATACAGTAATAACCGCTTGGGGATCTATTAGTATTAAGCTGCTCTAGGTAATTCGTATTAATTAGTACCTATAACTACCGATGCTTGTAATATTGCAGAAATTTTTTCGTAATTATTTCAAAATTCACTTTTTCTTTTTTTTTAAGTTGAGCAATTTTAAATTATATATTAGGTATTTGTATTGTAACCATCACGCTTTATCTACACAAAAATATATTTTCTTTAAATGTCAACTCTAGGAAAATTTCACGAAAACTACTTTCATATGTATGAAATGTGACAACATATCGCCCAAAAATGATGAATCCGCGTTTAATAATATCCTACATACCTACATAAAATATTATTATTGTAGGGAAAAAGAAAATTGATGTCTCTCAATAAATAATATTTTTGACGTTCTATTAATGTCACAATGTCTTAAATATGTAATATTTTATTTTCACGTATTTCCTTTCTCTTGCGTTATTAGGCCTATGTTTGCAGTGTTATTATTAGTATTACCTCGAGCTGGTAACCAGTAGTACTCTCATAAAATTCGTAGGAGATGTAAGTATTATGGTCAATCGCCAATGACTGACGTTTCGTTTTGATGGATTAGTTTCTCATCATTGTGGGTTATCGAAGGGTTTATTGGAGTAGGTACACGCGAGAACGTGAAATGATTGTATGACGATCAGGCACAAAATTTTCTCAAAGAGTATCAAAATGTTTAGTTTTGATGTTGAAATTCATATTATTTCAGTAGATCTTAATATAATTATTAGAATGACTATTTGAGTAGTTCTTAGTGTTTCATACTAAAACTGGAAAATCGGCACATTTATGAAATCAGTTCCGTGTCCATTTGTCTGTCATAGTTGTGAAGAGAAAAGAATTTAGTATAGAGATAGAGTGTGGTGAGCCAATTATAGATGGGAAGTTCAATTTTGATCAGGAGAGAAATTTTAAGGATTAACTTGGAAAGTGAGAAAAAATTTTTTTTCCCACTTTTCAGACTAAAATGAGGGTCGAGTAAGGTATTAAGGAAAAGCTTATTAAGGCACGACTTCAGTAATATAGGTACATACACTACTGATTTCATTTAAATAAAGGTAATTGCGTATGTTTGGTCACACGGATATTAAAATAAAAAAATTCCATGTTGTAAACAATTCTTATACAAGCAAGCCATTATATATATATATATATATATATATATATATATATATATATATATATATATATATATATATATATATATATATATATATACAGGGTGTCAGAGAAATAAGTGTTAATATTTTGAGGGGTGACTCATAGCACCCTGTAGACACTAAAACCGCAGGAATATTTTTGGAATTAACAGTCGCGTCACCCCTGAAAAGGATAAGAATTATTTTCTTTACACTCTGTATAAAATATATATACACACATATATATGTATATATATATATATATATATATATATATACATATATTTATATATATATATATATATATATATATATATATATATATATATGTATGTATAAGTATTATTTCCTTTACACCCTGTATAAAATATATATACACACGTACATATATGGATATGTATATATGTATGTGTGTGTATATATTATATACAGGGTGTAACGGAAATAACTCTTATCTTTTTGAGGGGTGACGCAACTTTAATTCCGAACAATTCCTGCGGTTTTAGTGTCTACAGGGTGCTATGAGTCACTCCTCAAAATATTAACACTTATTTCTCTGACACCCTGTATAGTATATATATATATATATATATATATATATATATATATATATATATATATATATATATATATATATATATATACTTTTCTGTCAGTAATAACTGTTATAAGATTGATCCAAATGTCCTATGCACCATATGTAACCAATATAAAAATGAAACTCTTTTTCAAATAATGCTGGAATGCCCTATTTGTGAACATACCCGCGTAGCATATCTATATAAATATTTTCTGAGCCCGGTGCCTATAAGCCAGGAAAACTTTTGTGAAATTCTCCTAAATATTGCTAATTATCACCAACTCAGTGACATCTATTATTTTTTTGCGAACCTTTTAAAAATCAGATCATATATAATCAATGAATAATAACTCAGATATTTTTCTTTATAGTCATGCTTAACTCGGACCGGTACAACTCATTCCTGATGTCAAACTATTTCTACTTTCCTTCTCTTTTCTTTTTTTGTTATAATATACTATTTTTAGGACAATTTCTAAAGAATCTTCTACTTTCTGTTTTCCATTTTTATTATACAAATTTATTCTGTTCAGAGGCTATTGCGACTTGCCCACTATATAATCATCTATGTATTTTATTGTATTTTTCTTTTCCCTTCTCATTTGTTTATTTATTTATTTTTTTTTTTGACATTTCCGCAATTGCCCCTGAATAATTAATTGCAAAAAAAACATGTATAATGTTACAACTGTTACTATAAGTTAATAACTTTACTTAATAGCAAGTGTATTAGATATGTAAAATTCTTGTCCTTTTTTTTGTTTTTATTAATTACTCATGTATTTTGTATTGTCAGCCTCTGTAATAAGCTTAGTCTTTAAATACAGATTATATATTCATTCAAAAAGAAAAGTATTTACAAGCTTTTCTTTATTTAAATTGTTGCTTAAAATACATGTTTCTATGTAATTAAAGTAATTCAAAATAATTCGAAATATTAGATAATATACTTAATTTATTCATGTCTGTTGTCTATTTATAAAATATCTCCCCTTAAAATTTTACAGAACTACGCTCCTTTAAATAATTGTTTACAGTTTTTGCCATGAAGAAAAAAGATTTGTATTTATAGGTTTGCTTATATAATATAAATGTAGTTGGACAAAACAAGTTCTCTCCAATCGAGGCGCAAGTGATGTTACAAACTTTTTTTAGTTGATTGTACTAATTATCAATCTGTATAAATAAGATATACCTAAAGAGCATTGTTTTCATTAAACATCAACACCAATGTTCCGGTCTCATAACGAGATACTGAAATGAATTTTTTTTTTGCAATAGAAATATAAATCGACGGACTCATAACGAGCGGACTGATAACGAGAGTCGGTTGTATAATGCAGGTCTTATTTACTTTAAAAAATTGTATTTAATATCTTGTAATTTTTTTTATATCCGTCTGACCAACACATACGCAGACTTTAACGTACCTTTCTTTAACGTAGTAATCTGGTAACTGGCGCTGTTTTTCATGCCTATTTTTAGGGGCATTTTTTTTTAGAAAAACAAAATCAAAAGTTTTGAATTTTTTAAGTTTTTATTTACATCTTAAGGTAAAAATTTTTTTTTTAATAAATTAAATTTTGTTTTATTATTATTATTATCACTTGAAGTTGGCGCCTCAAAAAATAACACGTAGATGGCCCGCGTGATTTTGACTCTTGGGGACTTCTGAAATCAAAAATTCTTAATTAGCCTTAACCTATAAATTCTTGTTATTGGAATACAATATAAGATCAAATACAATATAAAATTCAATATCCGAAATATATTGCCATTATTTATTTTGTGGTTCAAAACGCCTGTCATCAACCGTTTTAATCGTTATTATATAATTTCAAATACTGTGACATGGGACGGACTAGATTAAATTTAGCGTACTCTAATATTTAATTTGGAACTACTGTTTACCCTGACTAAAATAAAGGCTTTTAGTCCTGACCATATGACAACCCTTTGAGACTATACATAAACTATTCAAAAACAATATCTGTCTCTTTTGAATATCTTTATAGTTATAATGATTTCATCAAATATTGTCAAACATAGATAATTTATATTGTATCTAGAGTACAGCCAGAGTAGCCTATGTTTTAAAATTAAAGTAATTCTATTACTCTGATACGAACGTAACCATCAAAATGTTCATTTCGGTACTCGATATAGTTACTAAAGTATAAATAAACGGTGTAAAATCAATAGATAGTTAGAAGTTTGAAATACGTACACTCTAAATGTAAATTGTGTAATATTAAATTTTTTTAAACTGTGAGAAAATTTTTATTTTTTGTTTCTCTAGAGTTTTATCTATCTAGTATAGGTTTTAGTAGACAGATTTATACAATCATTCTTTTCTTCGTGTGATAATGTGCAAAACCGAATTTCTATTTGTTGAATTAAGTTAGGCACAGCTGCATCACTACCATGTCTATAATGCGGCTATGTCTATACACGGTTCAACTTGTTGTACAACTTGGTTGGGTTGTACAACATGTTGAATTGTGTGTGGGGCAGTTGGTCAACTGTTTTGACGGTTGCGTAAACGGTTGAAGTAAAATCAAAATATTTTGATTTTACGTGGGCGGAGCAAATGGTCTATGAACATGTTGTACTGTGTGTGGGGTAGTTGAACAACAAAACCAGTACATATATGCTGTAAAGAGTGTAATCAACAAAATATTTAAAGCGGTAACAATTGGAAAGTTTAAATATTTGATTTTGTTTGTTATTTCCAACAGTTTGCGGTGATACCGCATTTGAAAATTTTAAATTTTTGAAAGAATTTCCCGTTGCAAGAGACCTTAATGTAATTTCCAAGTGTGTTTTTGCAGCAATTGCATCACGCATAAATGTATCTTCTTTGCTTCTTAAAGATGTTATTTATACTAAAATATCATTAAAAATTTCTTCGTTCATTCGCATATAATTTTTGTAATCGTCTGGTTCACATTCACTAATTTTTTTTTTAAATAGTTTTTCATTAGATAATTTCTTTCCCAACCACTCTTTGCTCTATTTTCTTTTTTTTTTCATTTACTCAAGCTTTCTTTACTAATTTCTGCAAATACTGCTCAGGCAAGAATTTTATCCAAAATTTTAACAAAGTTCTCTTTTTCAAAAATTGTGAATAACTGAAGTTGGACAACAAGTTGAATGAATAGTTTAATAGTGTATAGCAAACAGTTCAACTTGTAGTACAACTAGGTAGTACAACAAGTTGAACCGTGTATGGGCCGCATAAAGGACAAATCAACCAAATCATTATCTTTTATTATACCTCTAGATCAGTGGTTCCCCAAATCTTTTGGCTGGTAGATCACTTGCCATGGTTTTCAGGTTTAGATCGACGCCTTGTACAAATTCAGAAACTTTCGAAAAATGGAAGTGGCGAGCCGAAAAAATGGTTACCAGTCACCAACTGCTCAATTTAGGACCATTTAAGACAAGAAAAATGCAGGTAGAGAACAAAAAAAAAGGGTCACCAGTCACTAACTTCTAATTTTATAATTTTAGGGCGAGTAATATCCGCTGTACGTCTACTCTGCTGTTGTAGACCCCCATTTACTTCTTACAAAACCTCAAATTTTCCTTCCCTTGCAGGTCGTTATCGAAAATGGATTAAATATTTTGACACACTTACGTTTACAGTGTACCTATCTGTATTATTTAACACTGTAAATCGACGACTCTATTTAATACGAAATTTTGCGAACAAATAGAAGGTGATAGGTGACAGCCAGTACCTACGGTTTGGTCGATGTAGATAGGTACCTATGTTGTTATATTTGTTGCTATAAATTTTATACACTTGTGACAACATAATTAAACAAAGTTTCCCAATGAATGGTTACCTAATACGCCTGTACCTACATATACCTACGTTGACTGTAACAAATTTAATGATAATAGATATTAGTTTAGATGGCAACGCAAACATCCAACATGTCCTTATCCTTAAATAAACATACTTTGAACTTAGTATTAATTTAACCTAAACAGTATCTGGAATGTTCTAGTTTTAGGTAGTGACAAAACTAAATTGGCCAACAAGTTGTATTAATTTATTGTTAAAAAATTGTTATTATACCATATTTAAATTAACTTTTAGGAAAAACTACTGTAAAAGTTTTGTTACTCATGGGGGTTCTTAAATATAACAAAGCGTTTAGTTTTAATTTTCGAGGCATAGAAACTAACAGGGATGTGGAACATAACAGGGAAATGTTTAAGAATTTCCTGTTGCGTGCTAATAGTAGAATGGTTGTTAAATAATAATAATTTAGTCCTCTGCGTTAAAGTATTGTTGTGGTAGAAGTGCTGGCAAGCACGAATAATTTTGTCACATTTGCCTACCGATAATACCTCTTACAACTTTCGGCCTGCGGGGATGCATATTTTTTTTTGACGAATCACATCGCTTGAAAAAAAATAGAGATTCCGTTTATCATTTTGCTCCCGAAATTACTAAAATTACAAAAAGCATTGCGATCACTTTTGTAATATGAAAATTTTTTCTCTACAAAATGAAAATTTTCAGGCAGATTTGATGCTTTTGGTTCCATGTTTTTCTGTCCGTCTCCGTATCCGAAAATCCCTTCAAATGGTATAATTTCGGAACTATTCAATCATTTTTCATGCAATTGTTAGAATTTGTGCGATTTGGTTCCCAGATAGTTCCCTACAAACATTATAATTGACGTAATGATAACCACGGCGTTACCGCAAAATCTCATTAAATGTCGATATTTTACTTACTAATTTTGAGAAGATTTTGGGGTAAAGCGTTATATGGTCAATACAATCAGGGTACCTAATGATAGCTACTGTGCATGCGTAAATGTCAAATATTATATTAACGTTGAGTACATTGAATGGACCCCTTGTTTTTCCTGTTACTATGAAAATAAAATTTATATTTGTCCCCTATTTAGGGCATGAATCTTAAAATTTCATGTAGCGTATAGCATTCCCTAGATTAAGATGAATCCAGCGACACCTTCTTTACCAAAATCCGTCAACCCGTTTAGGCTGTAGACTGCGCCACAGAAACAGACATAATCAGAGAATACATACATACTTTCGAAACACGTTACCCTTCTTCTGATGCAGTCGGGTAAAAACTAGTTTCCATATAAATTTTCAACCATTATCCTACCGCTTTAGGGTAGGAAATTTTAAAAATCTGCACTTGGTACTCGCTTACGTTACTAAAAAATCCCTGTGCAGAATTTCACGTTTCTAGACTCAATGGTTTTCTATATAAATTTTCATCCCCTATTTCATATCCTTAAAGAATAAAATTCCAAAAATCCCTTCTTAGAGCTCACCTACGATACATAAGGAAATCCTGTACAAAATTTCACGATTCTGGGCCCAGTAGGTTTTTAAATATATTTTAACCCCCTATTTTATCCTGTTAGGGGATGAATTCCAAAACCTCTTAGTGGTGTTCGTCTACATTATATAAAGAACCCCTTCGTAGAATTTCACGTTTCTGGACTTAACAATTTCTACATAAATTTTCATCCCCTATTTTAACTCTTAAGAAACGAAATTCTAAAAATCCACCCTTGATGCTTGCTTACGTTACTAAAGGAGCCTTTGTACAAAATTTTACATTTCTAAACCCAGCGATTTTCTATATAAATTTTCATCCCCTATTTTACACCCTTAATGGATAAATTTTTACAAAAATTCTCCCTCTTAATACTCATCTACATTATTGAAGGACCCCTGTGGACTTATGCAAAATTTTACCTTTCATAAATTTTCACCCCCAACTTTATATCTTTAGGGGATGAATTTCCACAAATCTTTTCTTATTACTCCCCTACGTTACATAAAGGACTCGTCTACAAAACTTCACGTTTCTAGACCCAATGTTTTACTATGTAAATTTTACATCCCCTCTTTTAGGGGATGAATTTTGAAATTTCATGTAGCCTATAGCAATCCCCAGATTAAGACGAATCCAGCGACACCTTCTTTACCAAAATCCGTCAAGCCGTTTAGGCTGCATGTTGCGACAAAGAAACAGACATAATTAGAGGATACATACAAACTTTCGAAAAACATTACCCTCTTTCTGATGTAGTCGGGTAAAAATTTATTAAAGAAAAACTTTACAAACGAAATTAAATACTTTAAAAACAAAAACTTTCTTTTAAAACTAACGGTTTTTATAAATTAAGGTGGTATTGTGGTCTAGACGGCCTTAGATTTCTTTTTTCCAGACGTAATAAACCAAAAAAAAGCCTTAGAAATTTTTACTATAGGTTTTTTTTTATTAACATTTGGAAAAGTAAAAAAAAAAAAAAAAAAAAAAAAAAAACGTCAAAATTGAAATTAGGGACTCAAAAAAAACTACCCCCTGGTTGACATGATTTCGATACATTTAGGTGATCTGAAACACAAAATTTTAGTGAAATCTTAAAGAGCAAGGATGTCATTTTCGTTTGACGGGAGCGATTTGAAAAAAAAATTTTTTCTTGGAAAATGGTGTTCATGTGAAAAAAGTTTGTTTTTTCCATCGTTTACTTTAGTTTTGAAATTTTTTAAAAATAGTAAATAAAAAATTTTAGGAAACGTCTTTAGGAAATATTGTCAAACGAAATTTGAATATATTAAGGAATTCTTTTCCTTCCTCTAAACTTTAAAAATATGCAAAATAGCAGTCAATTTTTTTGAATCTCTAGACTAGAAACCCCCTTAATTAATTCATTTTCTATTAACTAATAACTATAACAAAAACGTTATAATTGATTAACTTTGTTTTTAAACTAAATCCAATTTTGATGACTTATAGAGTCTAAATGTATCATTCCAAAAAGTTAAAATATTATTTTCAAAACTATTGTCTCTCATACTGTCTTTCATTTGAAAAATTTTACTTCTTATATTTCACATTACGGTAAAATTCAACTTCAATTTATTTTCTTTTATTGGATCTTTGAACTTTTGATATTTTATCAGGATGGCTTTCAACCGTCTTTATGTCGACATAAAAACTTCTATCTACGTACCCGTCAGTTATCTGTAGGGTGCAGGAGAAAAACTTTCGGTTTCGTCTTCTTTTAATTTTCGCGCTCGCCGTCGACATTTCTTCACAAGTTTACGGTGTTTTGTGAGGAGAAATAGAAGTTGACCCTAGCCATCAAGCGTCTTCAGACTCAAGTAATTTTTACTTACTATTTAGTGAAGAGATATTTTCTGTCTTCGTAATTCTACCGCCCTGAGCTACAGCTCAATCAGCCCATATGTTAATATGTCCCTGTGTATATGTCTATACATTAGTTTTTAAAATAGTAGCCAAATATTAGAGAATAATTTTTTAAAATGTAGAAAAAGAGAATGAAGAGTTTTTTTTTTGAGTAAAATTTACGGAATTGTGTTATCAAGTTTTTTTCTTTTACACTTCATATATACATAAATATATATATATATATATATATATCAGAGCTAGAGAGCTATATACCTAGTACCTAGATGTATTATTTTGAAAGTTTTTATAAACTTTTATAAAATTTCTCATACATGATTGAAGGGTGTACTCGAGAATGTATTTTGTTTGGTTTGTCAAATTATTTTTCTTCAATTCTTTCAATAACGTGGAAAATATTTCTTTAGGAAATTAAGAAAATACTTTTGAGAAAACTTTGTTGAAGTTATCAAGAGTTATTTTAACAAATCTATAAGAAAAAACAGTTGATATTAAAACTATACATATAATATTAAAAGTCGTATGAATACTTCCTTTTTCCTTAAGGGGAGAAATACATACCTTGGATAGGCGAAAACGAAGACAATTTTATTAGGGATTTTTTCAACCAGGAAAATATAGTTTTGTGGTAAAGTTAGTTTTTTTTAAAAACTAGTTGACATAGAATAATAGTTTAAAGACCTTTTCTATGTAATTTTTTCTTTTCTTTCCAATGGTGTAAACAAAAATTTTGAATTTTGGAAAATTATTCCAAAAAGCTCGTTTTTTGAGCTTCCAGACGTCGGACGTGTCTGAAAAATATTAGCGAGTAAAAAACCATTATTTTTGTTCCAGATTATTTTAGTTTACATCTTTAGGATAAATTTAAAAAAAAAATTACTACGGTTACTGCTATGCCTTTGGTGAATAATCACTTTTAAAGATTTTTTGTTTATCGATTAAAAAATGTCTCATAATTTAAGTCTAACAAAACATTACATAGAAACATGAAGTGATAATTAACCAAATTTATTTTTCCTGTAATCTCCTGATACCACCGAAAGTGATACCATAGAAACATCATTTTAACCCTATTTTGCTAAATTTCAAAAATTCGTAACTTGAAAACTATTAGAGATAGTTTTTTTAAATTTTGTACAGATGATTAGGATGGTTAAATAAACAAATAAAAAAATTTTCAGCTAAATCTGAGGTCATGGGTGACATTTTACGTTTTTATTGGATGATTTGAAATGAAATAACCCAACGGCAACTTTTGAGCATTCAAAATCCACAATTTTCGGCCATTTTAAGAAAATCGGGATGGTCATTTAGACTAAAAACGGCACGAATTTTCCGGATGATCCAATACTTTAACTAAAACTAGGAAATAGCTAGATTTATTTATCTAGTTATTTATCTACTAGTGTTGCCGTTATGAAAAGTGGTGCATCTGTGTCGACGGTGCGTCTCACCCGAAACTAGTTAAAAAAAAGGCATTTAGCAGGATGACCTTCTGTTGTGTGTCGATTGAAACACGAATTATGTTACAATTTCTTTCGAAAGCTAATGTGTCGCGTCGTGTTGACATAAAATAGTCAACGATTCAGAAAATAAACTTGCAGCAGAATCATTACAGGATAATAATTATAAAGATTTCATCATCTATATAAAAATGTAACCTTATAAAGTTTTACATCTCTTTTAATCCATTATTTGATGAAACGAAATTTTTACAAGCAAAATAAAATAAGTTTACGTGTTCTAATCAAATGTTATTTGTGTAATTCAACCTTTTAGACAATCCACCAGCATTAAATGTAATTATTTACTTACATAAAAACTTTCCGAACAGTTCTCTGAACGTATATATAAAAGGGTTTAGATTATTTTTACCCCCCCCCCCCCCATTGATCACAAATAATGACAAGTGCAGTGAGTGACTTTATCTTCGTATAGTAATATTATTCCGTATACTCAATAGCAGACACATAAATAAAATAAGAGTAGAGGTGTATGATTGTAGCACTAGTGATGCCAGTGACACAATCATCACACCACCGCTGCCAGTTGACACTCTAGGATTAAACTAGTACAAAATGTGTACTATTACCTTATATCGCACTATAGTGTCTGGTTGAATTTTTACTTCATTGTTGGTTCATTCGTTCAATTTGCTCGTTTTTTTCAAATTTTCTTGAGTAAATCTTATTTTAAAATTTTTGTGGAATACTTTCAAGACAATTAATTTAGGTATAACGAAAAAGCCCCTATACCAGAACGCGTTCAATACTCGAACACTTTTAATATTTACCGGTTTTTTTCAGAAATAACTTCATTAATATCTAAAATATCAAAACTGTTCGAGTATTGAACGCGTTCCGTTATAGAGGCTTTTACCCTAAAAATATCATTAATATTGGTTTTCTGAATTTTAACCTACATATACTGTGTGAGTTTTTTGAGGGTTGCCATTTTTATTATAACCAAACCTATTATTTAATCGAAAAATTGTTCAAATAAGAGTTGTATGTAGATGTTATGGTTTTCGAGCTATGATACAAACTTATAGATTTTTAAATGAGACTATATATTAATTTTCCCATAAAACTGATTTAATGTATCAATTAACAACATAAATGAGCAAAAAAAAATTTTTTACTCAAGTTTAATTTTTTAATTTTTCTTTATCAGTTAGGCGGTAAAAATATGCATATGCACTTGAGGCTACTTCAACCGATAGTGTTCTGGTTGGGTACATTTCCATTACATCCAAGAAAAGAACCTTTTCCAGTACCATTTCTATCATACAAATTTGGTTGTAATAAAAATGGCAACTCTCAAAGAACTCACATGGTATTAGTCATTTTAATTAATATGTTATGTCGGATGCAATATTGTGACAGTTCTTGATTTTCTCAATAATTTAATGGCCACTGTCATTTTATTTAAATAAACTAATGCTCTAAGGTGCGATGGGATCTACTCTTTATACTTTTTTTCTTAGGCGAAAATCTGCGGACGCAAAAATTATACATTTTGCAAACACTGTACGTATTTTTTTTAACAAAATTGACTTCTCAAACGATTTTAATATTTATATATTTTTATGTCAAAAAGGTTGATCAAATATATTGTATCTAGAAAATTACATTAAGAAAGGGGTCAGTCAATCTGAATTTTAAACTACCTATCTCTTTTTATGATTTTTTATTAAATTATTTTTTTAATGTTCGAAAAAGTGTCAATGTCTATCTGCATTTCATTGTCGATCAAGTGGTCGGAAAACGACATTTCATATTACACGATCTAATGTTATTCCAATTAATGACGGAAATGATTTCAGCCTACAAGAAATCTATTCAGATAGTTATGGAATTGCTTTTAAACATTTCTCTAATGCTTAAAAAAGTGGCGATAATTATCTGAATTACATGGTCGGTCAAGTGGTCGGGAAACGACATTTCATATTCCACGACCTAATATTATTCCAGCCAATAGCGAAAATAACTTCGAGCTACAAGAATTCTATTTACAATTAAATAATTGTTTTTAAACATTTCTCTAAAGCTCAAAAAATTGTCAATGTCTATCTGCATTTCATGGTCGATCAAGTGGTCGGAATACGACATTTCATATTACACGATCTAATGTTATTCCAGTTAATGACAGAAATGATTTCAGCCTACAAGATTGACGCAGTCCACGACGCAGGGAAGACTGATAAGCTTGGCGACAATTTCAGTTGAACAAAAACCAGCGCAAACCAGTCCTTAATGGATTAGTTTTTGTATTTTTTAAGCTTAAAATCTTCAGTTTTAAGTTAGTTAATAAAGTTTTCTGTTCTGTTATAATTTTGTTTTCTCTATCCTTTTATTTTCTTACCTTTTTTATTAATTATTTATAAATAATTTATTGTAAATAAACAAGCATTAATTACTGATTTAATTGACTTAAGGGGAGGTTTATTCGAGAGTCCTTAGAAATTATGTATTTTTCTAGAATTTTTTCTCAAGAATGGAAGCAAATACCAATTTCAAATTTTGTGCACACATTTACTAAATATTAAACTACACAAAAAAAATTTTTCAAAGAAAAATATAAAAAAGTGTCCATTTTATAGATAGTGCAGTGTGACGATCCGAAAATCCAATGCCTTGTTGGTGGACATCCTAGCGCCGGTAATAAACCACCGAAATCCAAAAACAAAAAAGCTTTATAAAATACCTATATGAAGAGTACCGGCACCTCTACCTATAATATCAATAAATTGCTGAAAGAGAAAAAAATGGTGGATGTTTGAATTTTTGATTACGATGTTTGTCTTATTTTTCGCTCTTTAAAGTAAATTTAAAAATAAAAAAAATATTGAAAGTGTATCGAACTTAGGTAGAGGTGCCGAAAAATTGAATTATCTTTAAAATAAAAAATTTAAAAAAAAGGATCCATCGAATAGTTTTTGAGTTATCGTGTCCACCAGTTCCAAAAATGTAGTTCCGAGATATTATAAAATATATATATAAAGAAACGTATTTTCAAAATTTTATATTTAATACTCATTATTGCGTGAATTACATTTTTTGAATTTTTGTTTTATAGAAAGCTGGATTCGGTTAATGTGCAAGAATCTTGTTTTTAAATTATTTCCAATAAAATCACTTTGGGAACATATTCTACACATAATTTGCTATCAATTTCGGCAAAAAACAAAATTAATTTTTTTATCAAATCTCAAGTAAACCTTCCCTTAAATTACTTTCAGCAAAATTACTTTGGGAATATATTCTACACATAATTAGCTACCAATTTCTGCAAAAAAAATCGATTTTTTTTAACGACTCTCAAGTAATTTTTAACGACTCTCAAGAAAATCTCCACTTAAAATACCTTGTGAAAAGTTTTTACATGTTAAATTTGAAAGTTCATTGTCTGACTTTTAACTGTTATGATATCTAAATATGTGTTTATCAAGTTCGCAGGCACCAAAAGATATTTCGCCTCGTCAAATAACCTTGCATCGGCCCTGGATTTTCTCAATTAATATCTAATGTTGGATACAATATTGCGTAGTTTCTTGAGTTTCATCAATAATTTAATGGTTGTGTGTACAGTACGTTCCTCTATCCATCTTTTTACAAAACGCCAGATTTTATATTTGCATATAGAATTTGGGTTTTTACGTCTTAACCATAAATTTCTACTTGACCCCCATACACATTTAATAACGGCTTACCTTGCATAACAGTATTCAGTTATTTTATTATTTATTATATAAAGGTTGTGATTCGGAAAAGAATTCCTCAGTTGTGTTTTATCTAATGATGAGTTAGTTACCAGATAACTAGCTAGTAATCGAACAGTTTTTAGTTTAGTGAAAAATAGGAAATAATTTTAATATTTTGTAACTACAGTAATTTTATAATCTAGGATCAACAGATTGTTATTTTTGACTTAGAACTTTTAAATTCTTGCACATTTTTAAAAATATTATTAAAATATAGATTTTTTTAAATTGATAGTATTTGTGGTTTCATATAATTATAAAAAACATATCTCCTGAACTTCATTTGAACAAATGTTAATCTTCTCCGAAACCAGAACTTGCCCTTAACCATCAAGACGAAAACATAAGAACATTTTAATGGAATACTGGATACTTATAAAATTGTTACATTGGAAATTTGAGAAATAAACTTTTTAGTTAGTTTTGATGCAACATCATCTGTGTATAGTTTACTGTTAACAAAACTTCCATTTAAAGTTGTTAAAAAGTTGGAAAGTTTACAGGCAAAACTAAGTAGGTAAATGAAAAATCTTATCGGTAAATAAATGTGCAAGTACATTTGGGCGAATAACATATGCAGGAGCGTAACTACAAATTTTGCGCCCCGGAGTGATTCTAACTCAAGTGCTTCCGCTCCAAAAGTAAAAAAAAAAAATAAAAAAAAAAAAACGAAGAACTGAAAAAAATCTATTCCTTTTTGTCGCGTCCTTTTTTGTCATGCGCTTCGGAGCAGCTACTCCACCTGCTCCATTGCAATAACGCTTCGAAATAAATGAAACAATGTAAGTTGTAAAATTATTAAACGTGTTTATAAAACTTATAAAGATTGAATTTTTTATTCAGTTATTTAAAAAAATCTTTTTGTATTCACCACTTTTATCGGGAATTTTTTAATTGTTAAGGGGTTAGGCGACTCTAGAATTTTCGAAATATCGATTTTTTTTGATTTTTTTAATGGTCTCTTCTAGGACCTCAAAAATGATGTCCCCAAAGATTATGGCCGGGAAAAATCTCTAAGTACTCGGTTTTCGAATTTTAGTATAAGGCCGCAGCGGTTTGCAGCGAGCTCCTTTTGTGATATCGAAGTGAATTCAGCATTTAGTTATCGCATCGTAAACTTTATTTTAGTATTTTCGGCTATTTCGGCTCGATGTATCAGCGGTTACAAAGAAAACCGTAACGAAAATTATTCATGATTTTCTACTACTGAAAACTTCAAACGCTTTTATCTAAAAACTGTATTTTTAAAGTTGACCGGAAACATAACTTTTCAACCAATTTTCAACCGATTCACTCAAATGTTGAATGTACAGTACAGCACCGATAATGGAAACATCAGTTTTGGAAATTTTTTGGGAGCATCAAATTAGTCAACATCACTTTTGGAAAGTTGCGTAAAAAATGTCAAGTATTTAATATTTATGTACTTGACATTTTTGATGCAACTTTCCAAAAGTGATGTTGAATAATTGAATGTTCTCAAAAAATTTCCAAAACTGATGTTTCCATTATCGGTGCTATACTGTATCTTGAAAAATACATTGTCTATGGAAGTAAGTGCGTAGGATTTTTTTGGTTCCGAGACTACTAAAATAGCGGAAGCATTGTGATCACTTTTGAAAAATAAGAATTTTTTTTCCCTCCAAAGTAAAATTTTTTACGCTCATTTTATATTTTAGAGCTTCCTGAACAATTTTGGTTTCGTGTCTGTCCGTCCGTCCATCTGTTTGTTCGTCTGTCTGTCCGTCTGTGTGTCACCACTTTGCACCAAGTGGCATAAGTTCTGAACTATTCGATTACTTTTAATGAAATTTTCAGAAATTATGTAATTTGGTTCCCAGATGGTTTCCTATGAATTTAATCGAAATCGGAGTAACTGTAGCTACGCCACTACCATGTAATGCCATTAATATACTAAATTGCACCAAGTGGTATAACTTCTGAACTATTCAATTCTTTTTTATGAAATTGTCAAAAATTCCTAGACAATCCCCTATAAATTTCACTGAATTCGAAATAATAGTATTCACGGCGCTATCATGAAATCCGATTAAATGTCAATATCTTATTTACTGCTAGTCCCATTTCGCTCAGTTATTTATGAATCGTTTTGTTTATTTATTTCTATTAATTTATATACCTATATTAAATTTTACAAGGATATATTGAGCATTAAATTACCAAGGTGCTTTTATGAGTACGAGGAAGCTGTGTGCCACACTCCATTGGCAAAGTACTTTTTATATTACATAGTGCATTTGTTATTAACAATTATCTGACGGTTTTTTAGACAAATTTTTCACTTTCTACTTTAGCAGTGCGCCATTTGGCCGAAAATCAATATATCGAAAAAAATTCTACATATTATGTCAATAGCTATTATTATATACATATAATTGAAAAAAATTCATTGGCTCATTATAACTCTAAAATTATAAGAGCTGTTTGTCCGGCTGTGGACTCTGGAAAAACGGAGAGGTCGTCGCAAAAACACTATACAGACGCCATTTTGAAACTAATCGCTTAAAAAAAATTATTGTATACAGTCACTGATAAGTATGATAAACACCCTTTTTTGTAATCTCAATTTATTTTGTAGTTTTTCTGAAAAAACTCCCAACAAAGTCTATTTTTTCGGCCTGTAGATTAGCCTAATCCCTTAATTCAAATAACAATAGTCCTTCAGGTGCCCATACTTTTATAATGCATTGCACCTCTTGACATAATTTCAATCGACTTATGAGTACTTACAGTTACATCACAAATTATTATTATTATTATTATTATTACTAGAGGGGTAAACATCTCAAGAGTCATTCGTTGATTTTCTCGTTCATTATTCTTTTGTTACCATTTTTCATTTGTTATCTTCCATTCTTATTGCACATAGTCGTTTCTCTTTTTATTTTTTATGAAAACTCATTGAGCACTTCTCAATTTCATTGTACAAGAATAGAATGAATTTCCCAATTTAAAAAAAAGAAAGAAAATTAATTAAATGAAAATAGAAAATACAATTCAATTTGTGTAACAATCAAAATTGTACACGTTGTACACTATTGTGTGTACCTATAATTTTTTGATTGTTTTTAAAAAAGATTTCATTTTAGGATATGTTGAGAGCAGTGTTTCTCAATCGCCGGTCCGTAGACCGGTGCCTATACCTACAGAAATATCTCACAAGTCCGCAGAAAAATTTGTAAATTTTATTTTTTGTTTCAATAGAAAATAAAATAACGGGGCTAACTTTATATCCAAAAATAGTTTTGGGCTGCCAACTTGGTTGGGACAAATGGTCGGAAATCATATTTCATTTAACACGACCTAGTGGCATTCCAACGAATAGCGAAAATGTTTCCAATCCAAATGAATTCTATTTAAAATTAAAGAACATTTTTAAAATAGTTCTCTAATGGTTAAAAATGTTTCGATATTTTTTTGAACTTTATGGACGAGCATATGGTCGGAAAACGACATTTTATATTACACAACATAATGTTATTTCAACTAACGGTGGAAATGATTCGACGCTACAATAATTCTATTAAAAATTAGAGAGTGATTCCTAAACATTTCTCTAATGCTTACAGATGTGTCTATATTTATCTGAATGACATGATAAACCTGGGGTCGAAAAACTTGGATATCCATCTATATCAGTAATCCAGTGTGCTGAATTGGTGTTTTCTTTCTTTCTAAAATTGAAATTAATTTTGGCTACTGAATCCATAGACATTAAAATATAAAATATTTTTCTTTGCGTTGATTATACAGGGTGTAAAACAAATAACTTTCGTCCTTTTGTGGGGTGACTCGTAGCACCCTGTTGACACTAAAACCGCAGGAATTTTTTCGGAATTAATAGTCACGTCACCCCTCAATAGGATAAGAGTTATTTCCCTTACACCCTGTATATATATATATACATATATATATAACTGTATATATATACATATATATATATATATATATATATATATATATATATATATATATATATATATATATAATATACAGGGTGCAAGGGAAATAACTCTTATCCTTTTGAGGGGTGACGTGACTGTTAATTCCGAAAAAATTCCTGCGATTTTAGTGTCTACAGGGTGCTACGAGTCACCCCACAAAAGGACGAAAGTTATTTGTTTTACACCCTGTAGACATCCTTAAATACCATTTTTTCTGTTAAATAAGTATTTTTTCATAATTAAAATTAATAAATTTCTGAAACGGTTTTCTTTCATACCATTGATTAAAATTGAAAAAAAAAATGTTTTCACATAAATGAAAAAGAAATTTTTCAAATATATTACAAGATTGTGTCGTATTTAAAATGTAGGGAGATTTCTTTATATTCTACGTCTTTGTTTGATAATGTTTGTAACCTTTTTAATTAATTAAAAATAATTTTAATTTTGAATACCATAATTTTTTCTTTCATTTTCCTATGAAAAAAATTAAATAATTATAAAAGGCACAAAAGAATTAAACAAATATTCAAATTTTAATTGCGAATCTCAAAAATTAATTACTTGTTGTTATTGTTTCAGAAATGCGGCGCTTAAAAGTGAAATCACTTTAAACCATAACCCGGTGACCAACTAAACACATACCTTCCTCTTTTACATATATCTACCCAGAATCATTACCAAACCAAACTTCACGTTATGGATGACAAAACGGCAGATTACGAAGTAAGTAATAATCATTTATTAAATTTGTTACACTTTGAACAAGACTTTGTTATGGAGTTTTATGTAATTATTCTATTAGGATAATTGTTTTTCTGATTGCATTATTTAGAGCAGGGGTGGCCAATCCGCGGCCCGTGGGCCGCATGTGGCCCGCCTTGAACTTTTTTTTGCCCGCGAGATTCACCACACTTATACAAAGTAGATCAAGATATGAGCCGTTTATTTTGAAAGTGGGGCAAGTCCATATTTTGTTATTGCGAGATATTTAAGGGTTTGCGTTTCAATAAATTGAAAAATATTGGTAAGTATTAATAGTCATATTTTTTGTATTTTGTGGTATTAGATAATCCAATAGTGTTTATAGTGCTGGCTAAAAAAAAATAGTGATTTTATTATAACTAAATTGACTTGCCTCACTTTCAAACTTAATGAATTATTGTAATCGTTAATTTAAATGGGTAATATTTCAGTTGTATCATTTAAAAATAAACATAATAAAAACCTTTCATTCGACAGTTCAACTTCAGAAGCACGTACTGTGACATTATTACCCCTACCAGTGCCTTAGTAGTAGAAATGAGTGTATGAAAATTAGTATGTACTTTAAAAGGGCGACTCACCCTCTCTGCAGTGTTGCTTAAAATGAATTTTAAAAATTTATTCTAATTTTTTTAAACTATTTTCTTTGAAGAAGTTTTTAATTACTCAAATAGTACGATTATGTCGACACAGTCACCTCCGTAGTCAACTACCCCTGGATTTAGTATTAGGAAATTGAGACAGGTCGATTAGATTTTTTACGTATATTTGAAATCTGTAAATAAAACTTTATTATATTTTATCTTTTACCCCTTTTCGCAAAATTAATCGCCAAATTTTAGCCCCCAACTACCCCTGTTGGTGTAATTTAAACAATTTATATATCAATAAATAGCTTTCTAAGAAAGAGAAATATCGCCAATTTAAGCTTTTGCTCTATCTCTTACCGTTTTCGAGATATTTGAAAAATTAAATTTTCACCCCAATTTTTGAAGGAAGATTTCACCCCTTCAAACCGCTTTTCCGCAAATAAAAAAAATACAAGTTACTTATTTTTTAGTGTTCTACAATATATCTAAGTTAAATCAAAATCGGTAGGTCTGGTCTCGGGAACTTTACTTATAAGATGGACTTGCACCACTATCAAAATAAACATATTTACAATACTGTTAAGAGCTAAAACTTCAACCTTCCACATATTAGGCTTCTGAATTTTTTTGACTATAAATTGTTGACAGATAAAAAGATCATAGTAAGTCTTATCTATAACTACCTTTATCTTCAGTTTTTTCAAAAATGGACTTGCCCAATTTTAAAAATAAACGGCTCATTTTGAAAACCAATGTATTAAAAAAAATACATAATATATGGGAACACGTAATTTTATATGCGGCCGAGGAGTTATGATGCGCTCACGAAGTGACCCGTAAGATCATTTGGGTTGGCCACCCCTGATTTAGAGAGTTATGTTCGTTTAAAGTAGGTGGCCACTAGTACACGTTTTTGGTTCCCATTGCACAGTACTGGTATATCTGGGTTTAGCGTTAAGATTGGTGATTTTGCTTAAGCTAAAAAATATCAGTGTTTTTTGCCGATGAAAAATTGCACTAAAAACTTTAAACGCGTTTTTCTCGCCAACACATTTTTTCCTAAAAATTCATGGACATCGCAAAACGAAAAGACATTTTGGAACATCGCCTGTAAAATTTTTATTTTTCGAAAATAAACGAAATAATCTTGTTTCAAAAGCTGTTGCAAATTACTGAATCACTAGATGTATATTGCTGTTAAACGTGCCGGATTGTTGGAATTGTACTGTATCAGAAGTACATACTGATCATACTGAACGAAATATAATTTTAATTGTCAGAAAACAAAATTTGATTGAAACAAAACAATTATTAATGATGTAAGCAAAATTTAAATGAAACGTTTCGTTAGAAGTATTTCTGGACGTATCGCGTGCGTTGAATAAAATCAGTGACGGTTTACACGAAAAGACAAATAGTAAATAAATTTATCTCTGTTCGGCTCCTCCTCCATCGTCAAAATAATATAAACTAATTTCACGTCAGTCACCATCATCCATTATCCTTCTGAACTGTCTTCTTAAGGCTCCGAAAAAATTTTACTTTTACATTTATCAGTTTGCAAACATGAAATTTTGTATTTCAATGTGATACTATATCCGTATGCAAAAATTGGAATGAAACCCTTTTCGCATAAATCATCTCTGTAAAATGAAATCGAGGTTCTCTTCACTATTTTTTATTTTTAAGGGAGGAGTTCAAATAAAAAAGCAACTTTTTTATTTATGATTATTTTGCTTGTTGAAAATTTTTTCAAATTAGGAATGGTTTCAAATAGAAAATTTTGTTTAGGGGTGAGTAACTATAGGGTGACTGTGTTGATATAATCATACTATTTGAGTAATTTAGGAACTACTCCATGGAAGATAGCTTAAAACAATCGTAACAACGTAAAATTGATATTCTCGAATTCAAAATCCAGTTTGATTAACATTGGAGAGGGGGGGGGGGCGAGTCACCCTCTTAAATTACATTACGTTTTTATACACTCATTTATATTATTAACATACTTGCGGAGGATAATAATGTCAAAATAAGTGTTTCGAAAGTTACACTATCGTATGTATTATCCATCTTCAAATATATCGTTATTTTCGATATCGATCATTTTCTATAACGAAAACTATATTTTGATAGTCGTAATACGTTTGGAACGCCCATAACTTGCTACCCTTAAGTACTATATGTACACTAATACTAAAAATAATTGTTTAAAAATATTGTATGTAATTTAAGAGAATGACTCACCCTCTCATCCTCCAATGTTGATCAAACTGAATTTTGAATTCGAGAATATTTAAAACCTATTTAAAAATGTTATATTGATTATAAATCCATACAACTTAGCATGAATGGCTCGGGACTTAAATTTCGATATTTGACGAGAAATACCCATATACCTAATTTTCTAATAACTTTAAAATATACAAAATTTTCTAAAAACTTTAGGAGATCCTTAACTTAACGCGTATCTGACACAGACTTGGAAAATTGTCGGAAGTTCATTTTGTTTTTTTTTTTTATAAAAACCGTTACTGTGTTGAAAAAAGTTATAGGAAGAACATATTGAAAATGTGAATGAAGTTAATGACGTATCATTTACAAGTGACTCGTTTCATATTCTCGTTCGTTACACAAAATAGAATATCATGATTCATTTTCAAATCCTCAAATTCTAATATTGTATTTAAATAATGTAAGCTTATAAAAAATTATCCTGGATAAAAAAAATTATTTACATATCGAGATGATATCTACGGTTTAAAATACTGTTTATAATGCAGATTGTCCAAAAATTACTAAAATTATGGAATAGAACTATATTGAAATGAAAACTTCTATAGTGAGGATATCTCTGCGTGAGAGGGTAATAAAATCTAAAATTACTAAATTGTTCAAATTAATTAATCTATTCGTAATATTTTTGATATCATGTTTTGTATTATTAAACTTAGATTTAACTCGGCTTGTATAGTAATGGTGCAGTAGCATCTGAAAAATGTTAAAAATTCTTAGAATGATGTTAAATTGACATACGCAGTATCATCTGTTAATTCTTATTAAACATTATTATTCATGTATTTTGGCCAGTTATTAATTACAAGGCAATTCACTTACTGAAAATCTTATTCAAAATTATTATTCAGCTGATTGCGTGTAAAATTTAGGATTCATACCTCAAATTAGCTGTCCAGTTTTAAGACTTTAGGCTTTAAATTACAACTTTGAGCAAAAACGCGTAAACTAGTATTTTTCATGTAGTTTTCATATATACTATTCAAATTTTAATACACCCAAACATATTCACCCTACTTAAAACTTTACACCCAATTTTACCTGAACAGCCTCTCCAGGTAGGTCCGACCCTGATTTATATACATCATTAGAAAGTTCTCTAAAAGTGTTGTGTCAATTTGAAGTTTTTCTTTATTTGCCGTAGTTTTTAAGTAATTGTGCAAAATTGAAATTTTATCCTAACTTTAAGGGGTGATTTCACCCCTTAAATGGCTACTGGAGCCGAAAAAAGAAAATACGGGTCCGTTATTTTTGCTTGTACTACACGTATACCAAGTTTCCTTGCGAGACATACTTTTATTTCTTGTGGATTCGTGTTCTAACCTGATTGCATTAAATGTTGAATCGGTTTGAAAATAATTTAATATTATATGTTTTTCGAAGTTTTGTTATTGGCTTCGCACGCTCAGCATAATCGCGAATCGTTCGATAAAGTCCTATCTATAGAATATATTTGTTACTTTGAATCGGTTATGAAATCACCATACACTGAGAAAAAAATACGGTAATTTTTACGGGAATTTCTAGTAAAAAATTACAGAGCTCTCTGGTAATGCGGGCATAAGTGATAGGCAAAGGAAAAAGTACGATGAGTATATCAAAAATTACCCTATGCCTCCGTAAAAATTTCGGCGCTATACAGAAAAAATTCTACTCTCTTACCGTATTATTTATAAGGTTTTTTTTTATTTATTAGTAAATAATTGAATTAAAATAGTTTAAAAAGACATTGATAGAAGGGTAAGGATTAAAATCAAATTATTAATATTGAAAAAATGTTCTGTGGTTTTTTATTATTTGTGGAAAAACATTGTTGAATCATGTCCTGGTCACCAAAATTATGTTCAATTACGTTCTGGTCACCAAAATTATGTTGTGATTTTGTCGCTTTCAGTACTGTGATTGATGTTAAAATAAAATAATAAAAAACCACAGAACATTTTTTGACGTTGAACATGATTCATAATCTTTGAAATGAATGTAGGAAAAACACAATGATGTATTTATTATTTGATAATAAAATAAATTGTTTATTTGAAGTTAAAATTATAATGTTTGTAATTATGAAAGTACAAAAAGCACATGTCTTAATATGAAAAAATGAATGTATGCTGTTGTGTTGTATGCCCGTTGACTTGGCGGTATTATTGGACTATTCCGACCGACTGTTGTGTTCGATATCTTGTGTACAACTGAACAAGTGGTGCGGTGCTCGAACCGGGTACCGATTGACGTTGATATCATAGCTACTGCTAGTGAGTTATTCACAATGACCTTGTGTGATAATTCAAGTGATACTTGTGTGAGGGAGATGCTTGAAGACAGGTTTTAAAGAGAAAATAGAGATAACAAATACCGTTTAAACAAAAATTAAGTAAATTTTCCTGGTATCCAATTGAAATTTCCATCGAATTTTGCGGGGCTATATAGGAAAAATTCTTAAGCTGTACAGGAAAAATTTTCAAATGAATCTTAAAAAATAATGTTTGAAAGGCATTTCTTATATATTTGCTTGATAATTTCCTACCGACTGGTCACTTGAGCCTGGTTTACCGGAGGCAGCTCCGTAATTTTTACTGTAATTTTTTTCTCAGTGTCGAAGTTTTCACTTCGGTCGTATTGTATTATAAGAATAAGAATACTGACTAAACTTGCGACCTAAAACGATTTTACAACTTGAGATTAAAAACGACTGATGTAATAATGTTGTCATATGACATAGCAAGGAAACGGTAACAAACCATGATAATTTGTACCTTCCAAAAAAGGCAAATACAATTTTCACACAGAAAAAAAAATTATTTTAACTTGCAAGTTAATCGTTGTGTTTAATTGTTACAAGGATTTTCTGTTTCTGTTTTTCTATTTACAAAAGTGATAAATTACTATACCGTACACACACAAACACACACACACATATATACACACACAATAATGTAGATTTAAACGAAAACTTTCGGGAACAACGGTAATCTAACACAATACACGGGTATATAGTAGTTACAAGAAAAGCGATATGAATCCGGCAAAGGAAACAGTTATAAATGGAAGTCAAAATAATTTATTTTCTTGCTTGTTAGTTATTTCACTTTTTTCCCTATTGATTCGCGTGTTGCGAAAAAATATTGTGTTGACAAAACAAGTGTTTTACATTGCTACTTTTGTATATGTAAACGTATATACCTGAAGGATTTGTTGCGTTTTATTGGAAATGGGGAAAAATTTTCAAGAAATAAATATAAATAAGATTTTTTGTAATAAACTTCATTTTCTTTAAAATTCAATTTTAATAATATTACTACTCTCGTAATGATTGAAAAAGACTTTTTCTACAATCATAGTTTTGCGCTCTGTGATGAGAACACAAAATATATGTTTACCGAGGACTGTTACTTTTCCATTTAAAGCGAAAAGTAGTACTTTGTCACTCGCTCAACATATATATAATAATTACAAATCGGGTAGGCGTTGTTTATATTTTCTATGACAACAAATAAACAGATTTTAAACTTCATATTATTTTGTAGTGATCAAATGAAATATCAATTTTATTAAATTTCAAAATAAATAATATTAATTGCAAATAATAAATAAAGTTTATAAAATAATGTGCCATATTTGATATTTTGAAGTATTTTTTTTTTTAATAAAACGAATACATTTTATAAGATTGTAAAAAAAAATTATGTGTTCGAGCACAATAGTTATTTGTGTATTAAAAACTCAAAATAGTACACTGCCGCTCCATTGAGAAAAATTATAACATTTAAATAAATGTTAACATTCATTATTATTTTTTCAAGTATTTTTTAAGAGTAAAACGAATTTATTTTACAAGATTATAGAAAAAATTATGTGTGTCATTTGAGCACCAGGTAACGTTACCGCTCTCATGAGAATGACGCACTTCGCCATTCTGAATTGAGCGACAATGTACCACTTTGTGCTCTTAATGCATAAATAACTATTAAAAGACTTCGTAAATCACAAAGTATTATTCTATTTATCCTTTACTATTATTATTTTTTTAATAACTAAATAACACTCAATTTTTTTGAGAAAATAAACGTAAAAAGAAAATTGTTTATTCCTTTCTACACAAACAAATAAACAATTGATATCAGATAATTGTACTGTTATTATTCGAATGGAGAAACACTGTCTATTCAGTTGGCTGTGACAATAATATTTTGAAATAAATTTTTTCTATTCCTACTATTAAAAGTAATATTTTGTGCATGGCTAACTATATGTCAAAATTAACAATTGCTCACACAGTGTGGAAAAGAGCGTGCGAAATAATTTCCCACGGCTTAATTTGAACATCCTACCACTGACATTATAAATTTAAAAAATTTTTACTATTTATTATTTAAATAAATATTTATGTAAATTTTACGAAAAAAAACTGTATTCGTAGAAAAAGTATAGTGTAAAATACGTGGGAAAAGCTTATTTCTCACTCATATGAATTGTTGCACTCGCCCTGCGGGCTCGCGCAACAAATTTATATTCGTGAGAAATAAGCCTCTTTTCCCACTTATTGTACAATATACTATTTAAATATAGTTTATCATTTTCGGAATACTAAAACGAGCGGGAAGGGAGTGGTAGGTAAGACTAAAAAACAACTCACTTTTCCAGTGGCGGATTTACCCTAAGTGCCGTTCTAGGCTCCGTGAAAAATGCCGCCCCTAAAAAGTTTTTTTTTTTTTTTTTTTTAAATAACTTTTTAACAATTTTTCTTAAAAAAAAGTAGGTGACGACAAAAAAAAAAACTTCAAATTCTATATTTTACCGCCTTTTTTGCCCAAATTTGCCGCCCCTAAAATTTGCCATCCTAGGCTTCAGCGTACTAAGCCTGCTGGTAAATCCACTACTGCACTTTTCTACGTGAGAAAGAGCGTTAAGATTTTAAAAAAGTTTTTGGTTGTTGGTGAATATTAATTGAGACCTACATCTGGAGCATGTGCAATTGTGCATGCATCTAGAAATTATCAGGTTTATAGAGAGGGGGGATAAGATGAAATCACATAAAGAGAAGAAATTTTATGTGAATATTTATATGTTGTCTTTTAATGTGAGATCTTTCAATTGCTGATCGCTTCATAGTATTATCGAAAAAGACTTAACAATGAAAATAGAATCATAAGACACAGAGACGAAAAAGAATTTTAATGTGACAATTACTAGAATTAAATTGAAACATAAAGTAGGTATTATGGATGGTAGATATCAGGAGCATCATCTCTGTATCAAAAAGTGTCCATAGAAAGGCGTAAATAGTGGCGGCGCTACTGTAGCAAAAGGGTAAATTTAGAGAAGTAAACAAGAAAAGAAAAACATCCGATTTGTTATGTAATTATTGTTTTTTTTATTATAATTGTTTTATTATTTTAAAAATTTTTATAAAACTCAACAAAAAAAAATCACTAATAGACATTAAAAGTTCATGTAATTATAAATCACTTTCAACGTGTTTCACAGCGAGTTTTTTGTAGGTTATTAAACAACACACTTCACTCCGTCGACAACTACAAAGTTCATTTCATACTCTTTTGCTACTCTAGCGCTATTCTGGCGAGTTTTTGAACTGTTACTTAGTACTTAAAACGGCACACTTTTTGCACTATTTTTCTATATTTTTCAGGCCAAGATAGTTCTCCTGATATCTACCCTCCATAGTAGGTATAAAAATGTTTGTATGTATAAAACAGGCGTTAAATTGCATTTTAAAGATACCAGATATACTCTTTTCACTAGTGCCGTGTCTATAAAATGGTTATACTATACATAGCAGCAATATGTATGTACAACAATAAATAAAGAAATCTTATGTGAACGGCTATATACTGAAGTGAAATTTATTTCATACCAAAAAACAAGAAAACCTTTTAATGTCCCTGTGATACTCATTCGCATTTTTTTCAAGTAAATTTATGTTTACGTATACCTAATAAAAAAAAAGAAAAATAAAAAAAAAAATTTCAAACTGACAATACTAACCATTCTTATCTGTTTCGTATGAACACTAGAATCGCATTTTAAAATTCATATTTCCGCCGTCTGATGCCTTAAACAAGATCTTTTTTAGTATTTTTCGTTAAAAAATAACTTGCTATTGATAAATGGATCATAAATGGAATAACGGTTGGGCATACTTTCCAGAATGTGTAGCAGGAAACACAAAAAATATATGCTTCCTTAATATCTTAATATTTTTCATTTTACTGAAACTTATACATTAACTTATACAACAACTTAACGGCTATTGGGTCAATGACGGCTACTGGTGCTCTTACCTTATTTTAAGAAATATTTTCACAAACGATGATATTACTTTCCAACATTAAGTATTTATTCAACAATAGATATTACAACTACGTAAACATTTTGTATATAATATTGGCATTTAAAGAACTATAATATGTAGAATTGTAGATACAATAGCAAATAACAATAAGAATATAATAATGGATTAAAAATGAATTTATTGTTGGGAACAGAATAAAATTGAACATGGAACCGGACTAATGGTTCATTGGTTTTGTTCGTTGTTGACACCCCGTTTGATAAAAATGGGCAATCAAAAACAGAGATTCAAAAACAACCAAAATTCATTATGTGACAATTTATATCGAAAATGGCTAAATAACGTTTGGGCTACCCATTTCTATAAATAGTTATCTACATAGGCATTCATACACACAAATACATACTGATGTGGTTTTGTATTGAAATGTTTGGGTTAAGTAATACTGTAGGTACATAATTCCAGAATATATTGAGTGAGATTATAAAAACGTTATTAATCGGTTATTGTATACTCAGGGCCGGCCAAACGATGATGCCTCACGGCGTATTTTGAAAATATACCCGAAGTCAGAGCTTGTGACGTCACTGACCGATCTAGGATCGGATATAATTTACAAAACCGAAACTAACAAAATGACTCTTTAAAATATACCTCATTTAAGAGCCAAAATCGGGTATATTTTCAAGTACAAGAATACTACTATATGGGAATTTAAATATATACCCGACAATAAATTAGTGTAATCTTATACAGTTACTAATAAGGTATATTTTCAAACTTATTTCAACTGTAATTTATACTCGATCTTCATAAAAAAAAATATGCACATATGATTTGAAACAAGACTTATTTTGTTGCAAATAGAAAAAACCGTTATAATTTTTTGAAATAATTTTTAGCTGCTTCTTATCTTAATTGTTAATTGTTAGCGAGTGAGTTAAACGTGCAAAATTTGTTTAAAATTGAATAATGATTAATAAAACTGATTTAGAAGGATTTTTTACAAAAGCATATGAATATAGCCAATATTATTTGAATTCGAATCCGCTGAAAAATATTTGGTGCAATTAAGGTATAGTAAGTAGTCTGGTAACTTGAATTGAAAAAATCGAAAATGTTTTTTTCTTTTTTTTTTTTTTTTTTTATTAATTCAAAAGTACAACATATTGAGAATATACTGTGAAAATTTTAGACCAAAATTCAACGAAAACAAAACAAAATAAAACGAAAAATTTTTGAAACCGTTGCTATTTTATGAAAAAAATGTAAAAAAAACCTATGCATAACTAATTCTTTTTCTTCTTTTGATTTGAAATGATTCATCATTGCAATATCGTTGGTATAATTTGCAATTTTTTTAGGTGCATTTGCATTATTAAGTTTGCAAATATTTAATATTATTCTATAAAATTTTATATGAACAAATGGATACTCTTTAAAGTCTTGTTAATTCGACCCTCATATAGGGTCACTTGTCATTCACTCACATTTGCAAAAAAAATTCGCTAAAATTGTCAATTATTTGCGACGTCACAGTGCTGTTTTTCCTTAACTACTTAACTGAACCATTTGTTTACCAATAAATTGAAAGTGGGTATGTTTTTCATACTATTCTTATTAAATATTGAGTTTGAAAATATACCCCAGCTCGGCGCTTTTAATGGGTATATTTTCAAGTATCGAACTATGCTTTTAAACATTGAATGTATACCCGAGTTCAGATACATTGAGCTCTGAGTAGGGGTATATTTTCCAAATACGCTGCCTCACGCCATTAACTGATTTTGTAAAATCAAAAAATTAAATGTAACCTTTGAAATAGGATAATGATTTATTTAAGGAAAGATTCGCTAAAAAAGAAACAAGTCGTCAAGTGCAGTTTGTACTAGCGCTAACAGTGTTCCGTACAATAATTTGTTTTTTTTGTAACGGGATATGAAAGTGGATGAAATATTTTTTCCTAATGAATAAATTTTATTCCTAAAATAAACCATGTTTTCAATTCCAAAACGATCGTATTGTTATCGTGGTCTGTTTACGTTTACCAAAAACGAACAGTGATATTTACTGAATGAAGTAATTGTACCACGAATCCCCGCTTTTATTTTTTCTTTTAATAATAATAATTAGCAGAAATATTTATTTTTATTAACTATTATTATTTAAATTATTTAAATATTATTTGCTAATTTCTTTGAATAGGTAGCTTAGGTTTTTTAGTCGAATTTTTTAACAGAAGAAATTTGACTATTACAGCCTGTACGATAAGAAAGGGCACGAGGCGAGAGTAGGGACGCTCTCCGTTTTCGGGCCCGTGGAACACGATTCTGAAGAAAAAAAAGCCTGAAATATATATATATATATATATATATATATATATATATATATATATATATATATATATATATATATATATATGTGTGTGTGTGTATCCCAGCTACCTTTTGACATGTGTAGGATTCCCCTATGCACGGAATGAGCTGAAATTTGGTAAGTGGGGCTCATTCCAATGCACAATAAATACTATCAAAGAGGGGCCAAATTTTGAGTAAACTTTGGATCCGACTTTTAAGGGGGTGGTGGGGGGGCCACAAAATAATAAAACTTTTCCAAACTGGTTGAAAATAATGTTTCGGCAAATTATCTATAACATATCTAAAATTCAGCTTCACTTAAAACTTATAGCACTTAATTCAAAATTTAACCAAATATATTAGACACATATAATTGTATCTTTTTATATGTATCAAACGAAACAAAAAAAAAAAAAAACAAAATCGACCAAGTCGTACCAAACGTACTTATAAGAATGTGCAGTTTTGCTTATTCAAAAAAAAAAAAAAAAAATTCTAAATTTATATAAACAAACCAATCTTTTAACTTTTTAATATTACTTTATTGGTGAGTAATATTTTTATCTTTCATTTATCAATTTTGTTATTTATTTTTCTTTCTTGGAATACAGTCCAATTTTGATTTGTTTTTTTTTTTTTTTGTTTTTTTTTGTAAATAATTGGTTACTTCGTAGAACCAGCGTTTACACCATTTTTAAATTGAAAAATATCTTCACAATCATCAAATCACAGTTTCAAAATGTTTTATAATACGTAAACATAAATTATATATTTTCTAATATTATATAAATCAAGTAGGCGCTACCTATTTCAAAATATGCAGATTTAAATTTTTTAACCATGTGATGTTATCAACTTACTAGCATTTGCTTCTCTTTTGTCTCATTTCATGTCCTATAAAAACAAATCAGACACCATTGCTAGTCAAAATTGATCGTTAACGTACATTAGTTAACCATTGGTATATTTTAAATGGTGCAACAGACAAATCGGGGTTAGTTAACCTCTGATTTACTAATGGCCATTAAGTTCTGATTAAATTAATGTTGGTGCAGTCGGCCATAAATATAAAACATTATTTCTACATGATTTGACACTACAAAAAAATTTTTTTTCAATTAAAAAATGAGCTGAGTATAAATGGCATTGTAGTCGACACTGCGAGATTTTTCCACCTTGATAGTTCCACGCGTTCTAAAATCCCCGGAAATAAAAAATCAAGAATATTTTTGAAAATATACATATCGTCGCCGTTACTTCAATATGTCGTATTCCAGAAATATGTAATTTTCTGTTAACAATGCTATAGTAACCAAAATCATCTTTTCTATATAATAGGAAAAATTCCAATGTCTAGGACTACAGTGAAACAGGGAATGCGCACCTGAAAATATTTATATCGCTATTTTTATTTGGCAATGCGTCATACGGTCCTTTAAAAATATAGGTTCTTTAATAAACAATAAATAACACTAATAACACATCACCAAAAATCCTTGATAATTCAATAAACAAAGCAACCAAAAAGTATTGCAGCGTAAAGAATAAAACAGCTTTATTTAATTTCTGACAAATGCCTTTTTTGACATTTTTTTGACAGTTTTTTGATTTTTTTTTCGAAGTTCTTGATTATTTTGAGTTGTCGTTTGCGGCACAATGCGGCACAAACGTGGCACAAAGCAGCACAACGAAAAATAAATTGAAAATTTAAAAATTACGGGTCTGGTAAAAAATTTGTTTTTTGGTGTTTTCTCCTGAACGCTTCTAATTTCAAGCTGCCATTTGCGGCACAAACGGGCACAAACGTAGCATAATATAGCACAATTAAATAAAATAAAAATTTTAATCAATAATTAATACTATGCAAACTTGCATCAAAATATGGACTAAACGCTGATTAAATATTTAATTGCCCAATATCCATCCATTAACTTAACGGACGATTTAATCATCAGTTAACAATAATTAACCTTGGCGCAACAGATAATCAGAGATTTTAACTACAGTTAAAGTTAATCATTGATTAAGGTCTTAACGGCCGATTAAAAATGTTGGTGCAATCGGCCATTAGTTTTTTAATGAAGTATTTATTTGTATTAAAAAAACATAATAATAATAAAAAGAGTCAATTTTTGATTTTTTTTTTTTTTTTGGCGAATCTCCCATTAAGAAATTCAAAATTTGTAAACTTTACTAATATTTATTACAGTATTTGTTTTAAAATACGTTATTTTTTTAAATTGTATCCAAATTTTGTTACTATTTAAAAAATTTTATATGAACATTATCAATTAAACTATTAACATTGTATCTACAGAAAAATCTTTTTTTGAGACTGAAAATAATGAAATATTAGTTGGACCTATCGTTAGTCAATATCGATTAACCTCCTCGATAATTTTATCCATCAAATTTCTATACTAAAAGTAGTAAAGTTACAGCGATTCTGTAGCAAAAGTAGTAAGGTTACAGCGGTTTTGTACCAAAAGTAGTAAATTTACTGCGGTTCTGTACCAAAAGATTTACGAAAACAAAATAAAAATCACATATGTATGCGTTTTTTCATTATAATTGTAACTTTATAATAAAAATACCCCTGTCGCAGCATCTGGATAACATAGCGAATTTCCAAATATTGGGCACTGGCGGATCTCGTCTAAGACCTGTACCCATTTAAAATAATTCAGCTTTCTAAGAGTGAAAAGATTTTCAAAATCAGTTGAGTAGTTAATTTAGTTAATTTTTGGCGCTTTTTCGCATAAGGTGCTTGGCGCATATATCCATTAAAAATAGTTTAGTCAAAATCGGCTGGGTAATTAATTTTTGGTATTTTTGGGACCCAAAACCCCGACCGGACTTTGTACAGCATAGTGCTATCCGCCTAATATAACTTAGTTTTCGCGCAATGAGAAAATTTTGAGAATCGGTTAGTAGCTAGTATATGTAAATATATATATATATATATATATATATATATATATATATATATATATATATATATATATATATATATATATATATATATATATATATGATATTTTATCGTTTTAACAATAAAAGTATTTTTAAAACCCGTTGTGTAATTTTCTGTGCCGCACTTGCATCCGCAGGACAGTTGTGGATCTCAGATAACATAACTTGTACTTATCTAAAATAGTTTAACTAGGCAATAGTGACAAAATTTTCAAATCGGTCGGTTATCTTATTTTTGACACTTTTGGCCTTTGGGTCCGATGGACTCTATCGGACCTTACATAACGTAATCTATATCTATCTAAAATAATTTAGCTCACTAACAGCGAAAAAATTTTTAAAATCGGTCAATTAGTTTATTTTGGGCTTTTAAGATCCCAGGACCCTGGCCGACCTCATACAACATATAAGCTATAGCCATCTAAAATTGTTTAGCTCTCTAACAGTGAAAAAATTTTCAAAATCGGTAGGTTAGTTTATCTTTCACACTATTGGGTCCCATGGACCCTGGTGGACCTTACATAACGTAATCTATATTTATCTAAAATAGCTTAGCTCTTTGACAGTGAAAAAATTTTCAAAACTGGTCGACTAGTTTATTTTTTACAATTATGGGATCAGTGGACCCTGGCGGGTCATACAACTTATGGCCGTCCGTGAGGGTCTTGCGGAAATTATTTAATAACTTAACTAATTCAAATACTTAACTTACTAACGGTGAAAAAATTTTCAATATCGATTGAGTAGTTAATTTTTGGCATTGTTAGGTCCCCAATAGCCTGACGGATCTCATATAAGATATATATATATATATATATATATATATATATATATATATATATATATATATATATATATATAAATTTTAGTGAATATAATTTTCGTATTCTAGGGACCTCAGAACATATTTCTGTTATATTCTCGACCTCAGATTGCGTCATGAGAACGGCCGTAATAACTGAATTTGGAGTTTTCGAAATTCGCTAAAATGGAGCAAACATGCATGTTGTTCAAAGAATCAACTTTTAAATTTTTATATTATGCATTTAAATATTTTGTCTAAACCTTTATTTTATCCCCCACTTTATACATTTTCATTCACTTTTATACATAAATTGTAAATGTTAAAAGCTTTTTATTCATCATACATCCATGTATTTAACCAATTTTAATACACTATTAAAATAAACCAAACAATACCGACTATTCCATTTTCTATCTATTTCAAAAATCATTTACATATATTCACCAAATGTATCAAAATCATAACAGAAGTATGTAACGAAATAAATGCCATCTATATGAACGAACAGTGGACAAATTAAATCATTTATCGGTTGCAAACAAATACAACATAGCCATGTTAATTTATATTTTGTTAATTCAAATAGATAAACAGCCAACTTTGCAATTATTATCATGGGGTCTGTTATTAAAAAGAATATATTTGAAATTCACGAGTAAAAAAATAAAGTAAAAAAAATGTTTTTTAAGAAAAAGCTTTTATTTAAAATTGGGCTAAAAAAATGAAATAACTATACTGAGTGAAGTTTAAAGCAATATGCAACATAATTTATAAAAGCTTGAGGCGTTATCATTAATTATTTCTGTTTTGAATATGTGTGTAGCTATTTTACTTTTCAGTACTTACCAAACTTGATTAAACGCCTCAAGCTTTTATAAATTATGTTGCATGTTGCTTCAAACTTCACTCAGTAGTTTTTTTCTTAGCTCATTTTTAAATAAAAGCTTTTTCTTAAAAAGCATTTTTTTACTTTATTTTATTTTCTACTCTTTAGTCTGATTACAATTAATTTAAAGGAAAAAAAATAAAGAAGTAATTTTTTTACCTATATTTTAATCGGCTACTTTACCCTAATCAGACATAACTATGGAAACAAAAAATTGCAATGTAAAATCAATGGACAATATTTGACAATTTGAAATGTCAAAAAGTTGCATAGGACTAAAAATCAACAATTTTGGTTTGGGGCAATTTAGGGAAAAACTAATTATACAATATTGCATTGTCATCAAGGTTAGAAACGTATGCAAAATTTGAAACCTCTAGCTCAATTAGAACCTGGCTAAATTTTGATTCCAAGATTTGATCTAAACCAACATACTAACGTAGCAAGTTAAATAAAAGCTTTTAGAAACGGATTGATTTTGGCCAGTCAAAATTCAATTTGTTACGTATTCTCCTTTGTTGTATTTTGTTATAGCCGCCATATTTTATTTCTTGTCACTTTATACATTCTAAATCACTATGGAGATAAGGTCAAATCTAATGACAAAATCCATCTGGCATCTAAAATTTAATAAGTACCTAACAGTTAGTTAGATTAAAAAAATGATGTAAACTATTACAAAACAATCATATACTTTGAATTGAGGAATCTTTTTTGTTATCATATTTTAAACGTGTAAAAAAAAAGAAAAAACAAATTATGTTTTTGTTTTAGATTCTGATGTTTGATAATGAGACGTTCGTGGAAGATGAGCCGATACGTGATCCGGTTACAACGCTGTCGATACTGGTTATCGGTAAGTATATAGATCACGAAAATTCTATTTAGTTCAATATTTAACTTGAGTAAACAAAAACTCACTTCTCTTTTCAAAAACTTAGTTTTTGAAAAGAGAAAAGTTAATTAAAAAAATCGAAAAACCCAACTGCGTAAAAGTAAACTAAAACGATGGAAACAAGATGAAATGTAGAAAAAGAAGAATGAATAAAAAGTAAAGCAGTCGGTGGCATCAAACTTGTCTGTTTAATTTGGTACAACAGGTATGCTTCCGACTGCTTTACTTTTTATTCATTCTTCTTTTTCTACATTTCATCTTGTTTCCACCGTTTTAGTTTACTTTGTACGTAGTCGGGTTTTTTGAGTTTTTTTAATTAACTTTTTTATTTATTTAGGTCTTTTTAGCGCTGTTTAATCATTTAGAAGAAAAAATATATAGGTTCGCATAAGAGATTACAGTGGCTTACAGTCTAAATTACCACGAATTTAATATTAAAAATTTGTTTTATACTAGCTCTAATACAGCAGCTTTTGCCTACGACTTCATCTGCGTAGAGTCATTGAAAGATGATTAAATGATTTCGTACACTTACTATGTCGTCATCGACTCCACACGGATGAATTCATCGACAAAAACTAGTTTCCATATAAATTTTCAACCCTTGTTCTACCACTTTAAGGTATAAAATTTTAAAAAATTGCACTTAGTACTCATTTCTGTTACTAAAAAACCCCTGTGCAGAAGTTCACGTTTCTAGACTCAATGTTTTCTATATAAATTTTATTCCCTATTTTATATCCTTAAGGAATAAAATTCCAAAAATCCATTCTTAGAGCTCACCTACGTTACATAAGTAAATCCTGTTTCACATTCCCTGTGCAAAATTTCACGTTTCTGGGTCCAGTAGGTTTTTTAAATAAATTTTAACCGCCTATTTTACCCCGTTAGGGTATGAATTTCCAAAACCCCTTCTTGGTGCTCGCCTACATTATATATAGAACCTCTTTATAGAATTTTACGTTTCTAGACTCAACAATTTCTATATAGATTTTCATCCCCTATTTTAAGCCCTTAGAAAACGAAATTCTAAAAATCCACTCTTGGTGCTTGCTTGCGTTACTGTACAAAATTTTATATTTCTAAACCTGTGTACAAAATTTTATGTTTCTAAACCCAGCGGTTTTCTATATAAATTTGCATCCCCTATTTTACACCCTTAATGGATAAATTTTTACAAAAATTCTCCCTCTTAATACTCATCTACATTATTATAGGACCCCTGTGGCCCTATGCAAAATTTTACCTTTCCTAAATTTTCATCCCCAACTTTATACCCTTAGGGGATGAATTTCCAATAATCTTTTCTTAATGCTCCCCTACGTTACATAAAGAACTCGTCTGCAAAATTTCACGTTTCTAGACCCAGTGGTTTACTATATAAATATTACATCCCCTATTTACGGGATGAATTTTAAAATTTCATGTAGCCTATAGCACTCCCCAGATTAAGACGAATCTAGCAACACCTTCTTTACCAAAATCAGTCAAGCCGTTTTGGCTGTAGGCTGCGCCACAGAAACAGACATAATCTTGGGATACATATATACTTTCGAAACACATTATCCTCCTTCTGATGCAGTCAGGTAATAATATCATTTATTAAAAGTATATTTCTTTGGAATTCATATTTAAAATGAATCACACTCAAATGATTTAATTTGAAGTTAAAACTTACACATGGAGATATTTTTTTAAAGTATATAGTAAACTTGCCTGTATCATTGAGACAAATGAATATCTACATAGTTTATTTATACTCGAAATAATTACGACGATGGTAAACTTTGTAAACATTAATGAATTTCAAGAACTCACTTGTATGCATAACGTTCCTTGCTGGACATTGAAAGCCACTACGCAGAAACTTGGGAATATAATAGTTGGAGAAAGAATTAACCCTCAACTATACATCAGTAAAATTTTGCTAAACATAAACATTTACGGGTACATTTAATTATACGCCAAACTAATCAGGACGTTCATATCCTATGGGGAAAGTTAAGGGTTAATAAATACGAAAATACGTATCCATCTATGAATATTACGATATTTTACAGTCGGGTATTTATCTGTAAATAATATACCATTTAATTATATCCGAACAGTAAATGATATCATAATTCAGTTTGCTGTCAAAGAATTTTACTTGCTTCAATGTAGTTTCTATACTTTACATACTATGTTATTAACAATATAAAATGTGATAAGCTAAAACTTTGAAATGTATATTATGCACTTTTATATATCAGTGATGTACTGAAACTAGATTTCCAGAAGAACAGTTCTAAAAGAACAGTTTCTAAAAGAACAGTTTTATGTATACTCATACCTGTTCATTAAGCGAGAACTTTTCATCCTGTTCATGATACAAATAACCCAAACAACAGTTTGTAGGACGACATCGTTCTAGTAATATGTTCAACTAGGTATTTCACTTACAGTTTTATTGGTGCCCAAAAATAATTTCCTTGATGTTTACAAAAAATATAAAATTAATAATTGTCAAGCTGCAAATACAAAATAAATAATGAGTCTCAAATTGTAAATATCAGTTATGTTTTATTCTAAATTCACACATTCATTATTTATTTAAAAAGTTACTTTTGAAGATAAATTGTTAATTCCATTTTTAATAAACCACATTAGTATTTTATTAAAAATAAAATATTTTTTGGACATATTTGGTTTCCAAACCACTTTTTGGTCGTTTATTATTGTGTCCGGTTTTGGAAAAATTCATTCCGATGGAACTGAAGTTGCCAATATACAACCATTTTTTTTAACAAAACATTTAACTCTGGATAATATATTTATTTCTATGATATGATTTATCAACCATCGATTAGTTTTTTTGTTTCACTAAAATTGACTCGGTTTTTATTTTTTGTACCATTGCAGTATTGTAGTTTACCTAGTACAATCTTCCACAGAAATGTTGAATTTTATGCTGAATAGCTGAATGTCTGTCTGAAAATAACCATTATATTATATTATTTAAATTCAAAATTTAAATCAAACAATGCTACTTTATTCGTTATATTCGTTAAAATTTAAAATAAAAATCTGCCAATAGAGTTTACTGTAGTGGAGACATCTATAATATTAAAGTCACATTGTGATCAACTATTTAAAGAACAAAGAATACGTATGTACGTACATATATTATAACAACATATCGCTGGAGAGTCTTACAAATTGAACAGATATTTGAATAAAGCACAGAACAGATGAATAGATGAACAAGTGAATCACAGGTGAACAGATGAACAGTTGAACAGGCTAAATCGCGGAACTGTTCATTTACGGAACAGTTCCAACAAAAGAACAGTTTCAAAAGAGCAGTTCTGTTCTTTTTGGCACATTACTAAATTCAACTTTTTAATTTAGGGCATATGATATCACACATCTAGCACAATACAGCACAACTTTTTTGTTTGAAAAAAGACATTTTATATTACACGACCTAAAGTTATTCCAATTCACGGTGGAACTGATTCCAGGCTACAAAAATTCTCTTCAAAAACTGCTTTTAAATATTTCTGTAATGCTTAAGACCGTGTCGATGTTTATTTGAATTCAATTTCTTGGTTAAAATTATAATGATTTTAATATTTTTTTCTTTGAAACCCTAAAAATAACTGATTATGAGTAACAAGATATCTTTTCCCTTTTCTACAGTTTTGGTCTACAAGTTAATTTGATATATGTCTGTAATATAATATATACACGTAAACTTGCGCATGTATTTTTATTTTCTATGTATTTCTATGTAGAATGCAGTTAAATAGCTTCATCAACTTCACTTGTGTATATATCATACTTTCAATGCATGAATTACTTCATCTTTCGCACGGAATTTTCGCCTGTATCTACCAGCTAGCTAGTTTTACTTATCAACAGTTACTTTTCTCAAAATTTTAGAAAAATGTTTGATTAATAGAGTACTTATGCAAAATATTTCCAATATACAGGTTGTAAAACAAATAACTCTCGTCCTTTTGTGGGGTGACTCATAGCACCCTGTAGACACTAAAACCGCAGGAATTTTCTCGGAATTAACAATCGCGTCACTCCTCAAAAGGTTAAGAGTTATTTCCCTTGCACCCTGTATATATGTATATCACACATACATATCTTTTCACATCTAATCGATTCGTCAATCCAGTCATTATTGGTTTTATTTTTTGAAAAACTACTTCTTTTAACAAAAGGGAAACAGTCATTAAAAATTGTAAGTAAAGTTACATAAAATTTTTCAAAACTAGAGGTGAGATGTCAATCATTTGGGACATTATCCCAGTTACAATTATCTAAGATATTCAAAAAACAGTCCACATCAATACGTAGTCATTAAATTTTCTTAAAAAATTTTTAATTTTTTCGTTCTTCTTTTGTTACTTTCCTCTTATTTTTTTTATTATTATTAAAAATAAATCATTTTTCTTCTTTCTTCGTTTCCTTTTTAGATGAATTTTTCAACTGAAAAAATTAGACTTATACAGCCTACACGATAACAACGGCGAGAGACGAGAGTAGGGCGCTATACGTTTTCGGACCCCTAGAACACGATTCTGTAGAAAAAAAATGTCCGATATATATATATACATATATTTTCCCGCTACCTTTTGACATGTGTAGGGCCTCCCTATGGAGGTTTAGAGACGAAATTTGGTAAATGGGTCTCATTCCGAAGCACAACAATACTATCAAAGTGCGGTCAAATTTTGGACAAATTTTGGATCCGATCCAAATTTTAAGGGGTAGTGGGGGGCAACAAAACAATAAAACTTCTCCAAACCGATTGGAAATAATGTTTCGGTCAATTATCTACAACATATCCAAAATTCAGCTTCCTAGGATGATTTGGAGGGAGTAGAGGGGGGAAAAATTATTTTGGCTGGATCTAACACGCCCACAGCCCCCCAGAATTAACGTAGAGGGTTGAAATGTGGTATGTTGATAGAGTTGGTACCTAGCGTCTGTTTTTTGGAGGTTTTAATATTTTACCCCCACCCCCACCAATTTTAAGCTACAATTTCATGCTTTCTCGACGTTTTTGACGTTTGTACCATTCGCACAGGTCACCCAAATATACCTAGAGGGCTGAAATTTCGGATTGAGTTAGTATCAAGGGGGTGTCTTTTGGGGGTTTCAACTTTTAACCCTTACCCCCACCATTTTTATACCAAAAAGAACATGATTTTTCTTGTTTTTAACAGTTTCGTTCGGGTCAAATCTCCCCAATTAAACACACAGGGCTGAAATTTTATGTACAGCTTAAGTTAATAGCCAGCCACTGCTTTTTGGAGGTTTCAACTTTTAACCCTTACCCTCACTATTTTTACGCCAATATTTCCTTGATTTTTTTGCTTTTTTTCTAACACGTCTAGAGACTCTCTAAGGAAACCTAGAGGGCTGAAATTTTGTACGTGTATTGAGTTAGTATCCAGCTAGTGCCTTTTAGGGATTCCATGTTACTTTTCCCCCCAATTCTCCCATTTTTACATCGGAATTCAATGGTATTGTTAAATGTGTTTTAAATGTATTCCAATACAAGTAGGCGGATAGTAATTTTGAAAACTTTCTTTTATAACAAATGCAATATACCAATAGTCAGTAATTTAAAAATGTTATTAAAGTCACTGTTTATTTATATAGTAGGAATTTTGAATTTTTATTATTTATAAACTAGAAATTTTGGATCTTTTTGGAAAGAAAAAATATCTTCATAAAGGCCTTCCAGTTTACTATTTAAGTTCTTTTTTTATTTAATATTTAAAAATGAAACACAAAAGCAATTGGCTGATTAAACATGGGTAGGAATGTTCTCGTACGAGTTGTGCTGACTTTTTTCCTGCTAACTGCTATCGGCCCAAAATGGATATTTACTGAGATTCAGCCCTTAAAAACTTAAAACCTTTTTTTAAAGCCCCGATCAGTCGGACACTCATCATTAGTTTTGAAACCACCACATTTCGTTTGTGGACATTCAATACCGAAGATGAATGGAATAATTCGATTTCCGTGGTGGGGCCCCACTGCTCACAGCGTTTTTTTTTTTATAAAGAAATAAAATTTTTATTATAATTTAAAAAAGTGTAAATTGTCAAAGAAGTTATGTTTTGTTAAGGGTGTCACACAAAAGAAAAAAAAATTAATAATAATAATAATAATGACATGGCACGTTTGTTATTACATCAGATATACGTACAGGTTATCTGTATACATACATACTACATTTTAGGGCCACTAAAAATTTCTTCTCTTAATTTCATAATGTTTCCCAAAAGTATTGTGTCATTTATGTGGGATGTTCGCAGGTGTAAAAGTACATGTGTTGTAAATAATTTTGTCGGGATTTCTTTTGTGCGACTATTTGTAAGAAGGAGATCTTATAACACCCTATTTCAAATACAATTCAGTCAAAGTTAAAAAATTAAATAATTTTTATATTCAACACAAGTCAGTTTTGTATTCTTTTCTAAAAACAAACTGCAATTTTAAAATTTAGGTAAGTGCAATAATGAATGAGATAAAGCCATAAGAAAACGGAAATTATTTAAATTCATAAGTGATGAATCTGGTTAAATTTAAGTGAAATGAACCATACCTACACAAAGAGCTGTTTTAGCGAATTCCTGAACGGAAAATTCAGCTATTACAGCAGGTGTTACAGTGAAACTTGAGCCGGTGATTGCAGTGACAGAAACCGAAAATGTTATTGACTGAACACGATAACTTTCAAACAAAACGTCATATTTTTACGAAATTTGATGAAAATATTAAAAGTGTTAACATCTTGGATAAATTTTTTAGTCAGCTAATGCTCAGAACTGCTAGTTCTAATGCTCAGAACTTTTTGGAGTATTTCTCGTTAAAAAGAAATGTTTTCCAAAGTTTTTTACACTTTTGAGAAGAATGGGAAAAATTTGTCAAGTGCGTATTTTTGACACGCACTAAGTAATGTCACCTCAGTGAAAGTGTTAATTTATGATTTTTTGGCTCGTTTTTTAAGTACAGTGAGAATATAGCCCTCTTGCGTTTATTCAATATGTGCATCTACAACTCTATAATACAGTGAGAATACAGCCCTCTTGCGTTTATTCAATATATGCATCTACAGCTCTATAATTATTATATTATATATTATTATTATTATTATTAATTTTTCCCCCACTATAATCACACAACGAGATTAATATGTCATCCTTCGGTGACATAAAAATCACAGAAAAGAGGTTTTTGAACTGTTAACAATAAGTGAACTGATTTTAATTTAATTACTACTTAACATATAATTTTCATTTTTCGTTTCATAATCTAAAATTTTTGTCAGCAAAAAATGTTTATGTACATTCTTACCTAATTTTGGCAAATGAATGTACAAAAACGTCCAAAGAAACACTAATACAATAGTGTAATAACTTTATAGTAGATATTTTTACATAAAAAAATTTACTCCCAATAAAGTACTTTGAAAATTTTATTTTTTAACCTAAAATCATTCCCTGTTCTCTACGTGATAGAATTTCATTGCTTTAAAAATAAGTCCTGGAAAATTCGCTATGTTACGTAGATGCTGCGATAGGAGTAGTCAAATATAATGATAAATCATGAATACACATAAAAACTTTCCAATTAAGTTTACTGCTGCTTAAATTTCAAAAACCTACGAAAACGTAGAAAAGAACCTTCTAATATATTCGTAATTTTATACTTTTCCGCCATTTTTTAGTACATGCAATAGTAATAGGAGAATATTCTAAACAGAATATTTGTATTTTACACGTGTGGAAAATAATCAAAACAATCATTTTTCCCTTTGATGTCAGGACAAAGGAAAGTTTTCATAGAAAAGGTTAATGATCATATCACAACGACATGAAATTAAACTTTGAAGGTCAGTGCAATCAAACCTTTTACATACATAAACGATTTGTATTATTTGAATTTTGTGGGTACATTTTGAAAATTATAATTTTAAATTATCGGTAATTTTATAAAATTTATTATTCTAATAAGTAGACGTAAATATTGCCATATGTAACACAGAAATATATAATATACTAAACTCATTATTTAGCATTATGTTTTAAATATATAGGTATAATTTATAAAGGTCTTATTGTTGTGATGTATATCTTTTGAAATGTATATGTACAATTTAATTTAAACGCAACAGGCGGCCCATTTATATTTTAATGAATAAAGATTGTTGAGGAAATTTATAGTAATTTAAGTCTTGCACAGTGTAAATTTTGAGTTTTCGCAGCATTTTATTATTGAAACACGCAGAAATTTACTCTATATGTGATTTAAAAATCAGGGTGTTACAAACTAAATTTTCATGATTGTAAAAAGCTTGTATGCATTCATAAAATTCACAAAAGTTTTGAAAGAAATATTACCTATACCTATACACGGAGAGAAAATTCCTACAAAAATTACTGTGCTCTTACTACAATCGACGTGTAACAGGCGAACATATCCAATTTTTGTACGGTAAAATTATAAAAATTACAATAATATAACTATAATTTTTATAATTTTACCGTACAAAAATTGCATATGTTCGCCTGTTACACGTCGATTGTAGTATGAGCACAGTAATTTTTATAGGAATTTTCTCTCCGTGTACCTATACCTATACCTATTACAAATTTATTTTTTCAATTCGACATACATTGATATTGATATTTTATTTATTAACTGAGAAAACACAGATGAGACAGATGAAGCGTACATATAAAAAGGTGTGGTCCGAAAGTTGCAATAAGTTGCATTTTATACTGCTTACTGACTAGCCGTCCATCGGCTCTACAACAGCAAACATGCATTATTAGGTGGTGGCTGTTTATTGTTATATCGTGGTTACATCATTAGTGGCAGATATACACATACAGTTGTTCGATAGTATGTATCCACTCCTACCTCGCCCCTCGCGCTACATACATAACGAATATCACACATACTAATATCCACTATACTACACATACAAACACAAACTCAAAATATGTATATAACCATAGAAAGTGGGGCAATGGAGGTGCCTCGCTACGAGGTATGATGACGTAAAATTCTGGCGACCGACAGCCGGAATGATATCATATAGTGGTTTGGCCCTTTATAAGAAAAGTTAATTTACTGAATAAACATTACATTCACGGTTTCACCACTTTTTACAATCGGTTTATAATTCAACAAAAGATTGAATATTTCATGAATTCAGAATAATTTTTTTCAAAAAGTTTGTGATTCTCGGCCTCTTCACACTTCCCGTACGATGCACCATATGAAACCATATTGTTGTAGTGCATCAACTGTAAAAGAATCCACAACAATATTGTTTCAGTTTCAACAAATTAATTCGTTATAAAAAACGTTATTTTGGCGTTCTTTTGTAAAACCATAAACAAAATAAGCGGTTTTGAATCCGTCTCATTTATATACCACTCATGACAAAGTAAAGCTCGATCAGTGCGAGAAGTGCATTTTTATTTGATTTCTGTACTAACTTTTGTATACTCGTACATTGAAAAAGCGTGGCAAATTATTGAGAGAATTGTTTGGGGTATACTTCATCCGTAAACAAATACCAAAGCTAGACTACCTCAGCACCATAAGTAACTCTAGTCCCAAAAGAATACGGTACACGGTACACTACACTGCTGGAGTTCTGTATGTTTGCGAAAGGTTAAAAGGTCAGTCATTGCCTTCGTAAAAAAAAAGTAATTTAAAAAATATTAGAATCGGTGAAAATTATCAATTTCATAAATTTTACGGGGTACGTTCACCTCTAATATGAAAAATTATATTCCAGTTAATAGTACAATATTAAAATTTCTTTTTTCATTTACCTCTGGTGTAATTTTATTAAAAAAAAAGTTCATTTTTCAAACGAAAAACAATTCTCGAACTAAATTACCGTAGAAAATTATGAAACGCAATGAAAATTGTAGATACATGCGTCAGGTATGTGCGTAGGTTTTTCTTAAAATTTTTCGCATATCTATCATCAATCATTTTTGACATTATTTTTCAAAAACGAATAAAAATTTTCGTCAAATGGATACTCGTAATGCTTCCATGTAATATGATTTGAATTATTCATGAGTTTGTTAATGGAAATTAGTTCACCAATGTCCATAAAATTTTAATTTTTATTAACGATTAAAAATTCAGTGTCAAAAGGTCTATATAACGTACATTTTTAACTTTATTAATTTTTTCGATGTCTATGAATTTTTTCGATACAACAGGTATTTCAATTTATTTTCTGTACAAAATTTGACAAACTTTGTTTAAATTTTGTTTACTGCTCTGTTTAATTATATTCCTATAAAAAAAATTTCCTAGAGAAATTTTTGAATAATATCGAAAAATCAAATTTTTCTGTTTCATTTCAACTTAAAGTTAAATTCAAACAGTTACCTCACTAAAGAACTGAAAAAATTCTTCAAACGGAAATACAATTTATACATAGAGATGTACATTTATGCAACGGGGCGTAAATGATGCTGAATTGAAAAATATCTGTCGACTTTATTAAGCATTTAAAATCATTGGAACAGAAACGAATTAGAAGGAATCGATTTGTAAAAGAAAATGAAATTTATTTATTCATTCAGCTAAGCAAATGCTTGAAGAGTTATACATATTTATTGACAAATACAAATGCGACATAAAAAATACATTGAGATAAATTTAAAAAATTCGCCAAATGCATGTAGGACACCCATTAAGTAAGGGTTCCTCAACGGCTACATTCTTACAACAGCTTTTGAGATAAAACAACTAGGTACAATTCTTATTTAAAAATCTCAATTTCTGAAACTTTTTTAGAGATATCTCACATGCTGAGAGAAAAAAATTTTCACGCCGCTTTTCAAGAACTACAAAAAAAACAATTTCTGAATGCAAACACAAAATTTCATGTTCACACATCCAAAGAAATTGAAATTCGAAAAGTATGGCAGACAAACATAACGAAAGTAGGGGAAGGTCGCCCAAAGCGGGTACCCCTCTTAAAGCGGGTAAGCGCTTGTATATCGTTGTATCGAATGTTTTTGTCAGGTCGTGTGGATACCGAGATTAACCGAATATCAACCAATATTAATCAGTTGCACTTGAACGCTTGTGTCGTTTAACGTCCTAGTTAAGCGTCATCAAATTTTTTTGTTGGTTTTGTTAAAAATTTTGACGATAAATATTCTGTGACTAGTCACAGACCTTTTTATTTGTAATCTTTTTGGTATTACCGTATTATGTTATCATCATTTGACTTTTAATGTAGAAAAAGATAGACATGTATCTGCTTTCATTTTGAAATTATTCTAAATTAACAAAATTAAGTCTTTGTGGGCAAAGCGGGTATGGGCAAAGCGGGTAGACAAAATAGAAGCATCTTAATGGGAAAAACTGTTGGAAAGAGAAAAAAATAAAAAATCTTCTTTTTACGACGGAATGAGGGAAAAAGCTTAAAAAAAATATTTCTATCTTGTTTGTGATGATTTTGGTGTGGAACCACCTGAAGTAATATACTCAAATATGGGGGTTGTAAAGAAAGTCACATTTAATTGTTAAAAATTGATTATTTTTGTCATTTTCAATTTTTTTTACTTAATTATTATTTTTGTTAAGTTCTATTTGATTAAGAAAGTTTATATTAAAAAATAGTAACAGTATTTAAATACATTATGTACTTACCCGCTTTGCCCAAAGAGGATTACCCGCTTTAGGATACCTATACGGGCAAAGCGGGTTTTTGTAGAGGTTTTGTATTTTCTTTATTAAAAATAAATATCGTAGAAAAATTTCTTAAGCGAAGTTTCATTTTAAAGTTCGATAACTAATCTATCTGATAATATAAAAAAGATCTGCTTCTCGAGGTCAAAAGTCACTTTTTTGGGCGTTTAATCTTAGCTTACCCGCTTTGGGCGACCTTCCCCTATAAGAGCTCTAAGATTTTTGCTTCGCAACCCTAAAACCACTTTTGAAACGAATAAAATAAACTCACGAAACAGGATGTGACAGCAAATAGATATTAGAATTCCTAAATAAATAGATGAAACATGAAAGGTTCGTGCTGAGAGCAATCTTCTATTCTAATATTTAGCTTTAACCAGAGGAATGAGGTAGCAGTGTTGAAAATCGTAGGATTATCAAAATTTACATTTATCCTCGCTCTCAACAAGATATATAGCGCAAAGACTGATCTCTCAATTTCAGTTAAGTTTTTGTATTAAGAATTTACTTAGTATTTCAATTTTAAACAACTGATGATAAAGAAACTGCGACAATTTAGATGCTACATACTGAAAACAAGGCAAGAGCGAGGTGGGCTAACACAATTAGGATTCGGTACTAATATAGTACAGTGATCAGTCAATAGATCAAATTAAACTTTTTTTATGTAAGAGTCGCCTATTTCCAAAAGTTGCTAAATACATATTTTTAAATTTTTCTGTTTTTGATACTACTAAGTGCTGATAAGGCATAGGTACATTTTATATGCATTTTGACTAACAAATTTGAATAAAATCATATAAAAAAATTATAACAAAAAAGTCCAGTAATTTCATAACAGTTTAAATGCATTAAATATTAATTTCAAATCAATCTTAATGTGAAACTAAATATGTTTCAAAAGTTACTAAATGTATATACATTATATACACAGTTTGATGTTACTAAAAGGAGCAATTTCAAACTTCGTTATATTTATGTGTTAGAATAATATCCTAACCTCAAAATTATTTGTGTATTATATAACTGTAAAACGGTTGGAATCAACTCTAATGTTTTATTGTGACAATGGAAGAACCAGTATCACCAAACGCAAGAAAACGTAATGGAAATCCTAAAAACTGAAAAAAATAACGTCAAAACAAAAAAAAACTGAGGTTTGTATAGAAAAATATGTTTCTTTTAGTGTATCTAGGTATACCTACATATTAGCTGAAATATATGAAATTTTGATAAAAACCGTTAGCGGTTATTGTTAGTTTCCACTGCATTAATGTCTTACTTTGTTGTTAAAATTCACGGCTTTGCAATAAAATTTTTTTTCTACAATCTTAGTGGAAAGAATACTTTTGCGCTCTGTGAAGAGAGCGAAAAATGGCTATTTGCCGAAGACTGTCGTTGCCGAGCAACGAAGTACTACTTTGCGCTTTAAAGCGTAAAGTAATACTTTGTCGCTCGCTCAACGTATATTTAATTACAAGTCGGGTAGGCGTTGTTTATATTTTCTATGGTAACAAATAAACAGATTCTAAAATTATTATTTTTATGGTAACCAAGTGAAATATTAATTTTATTAAATTTCAAAATAACTAGAAAATATTAATTAAAACTAAAAAATAACTATAGTTAATTAATAAAAAATAAGAATAAAAAATTTTAAGAAATCTATACATATATGATGGAAATATATAATTGTGACAGTGATTTCTCAAGTACACCTCCAAATATTTCTGAAGCTGCAAAACATTAAAGTAAATATTAACGTCCATTATTATTTTTTTAAGTATCTTTTAAATAAAAAAATACATTTTCTAAGATTGTAGAAAAAATTTTGTGTGTAATTCGAGCACAAAATGATATTGCCGCTCTCATGAAATTAACGCGCTCCGCCTGGCGGCGTCGCGCGTCAACATTTTCAATCGAGCGGCAATATAACATTTTGCACTCTTAATACACAAATAACTATTAAATATTGTTGCTATAGGATCCAAGTATTAAAGATGTGAATTTTAAGATATTGAGCCAGTTTCAATTTAAGATTATTGGGAAGGTAAGAAGTTCTTAAAAAACTTAGAAATTAACTTCTCAACAATCTTTAAAATATGTCGTTAGCTTTTATATATAAAAAGTGATCATAAATAAGTCATATTTTGTTATTTTTTTTGAAAGAAATTTTTAATTTTTATAATAATAAAAATTGTCATTCAATAAAAATATTATTATTTTTATTTCAAAACCTACTAAATTTCAATTAATTTTCAAAAGTTGCTAACTACAAGTGATTTTTATCAGGAACTCTATAAAAATTTATTATTTATTTTTCACAATTTGCTAATCGATATATAAGCCGTTTATCTTCGTAAATTTCTAAAAAACTTTCCCCATTTATACTTATTGATTGAAATACAGTTTTTTTGCATTTACTCAAAATTTCATCTGAATGTATTTAGCAACTTTTGGAAACCGGCCACTTGTATATTTAAATCTTATTCAAACTTGCTTGTGATAATTGAAAAATGTACAAATTATCCCGCATTTCACTGAAACAATATTGTTGCCGTTGTTAAATAAAATATTTTTGTTAACAGTTGTTACATTGTCGAAGAAACCTGCAGTTTTTACGTAATTTATGACTCAATATCTATACTGACCTGATTAAAATCTAAATTCCACCTTTAACCCTTTCCTACAGAGTTCTACAAATGTGCCCTTAACAAGTTCGAATTTGATTATGCGTAACTAGCACATACACAGTAACTATTAAGAATACTAGAAATAATATGTTAGATAATTCTACTCTTAAGTTCTAAAAGATTTTTCAATTAAATCTTAAATATTATTATATTAAAGTTACTGTTAAAGTATATGTTAAAGCACCATATACAAGGTGGTCCAGAATTATGTATACCGTTATTGTTAGAACTGATAGCACGTTCAAAAATAATGGTACCTTTTCATGTCCACATTTTTTTTTTAAAACTCATTAATAAAGGAGATACAACCCTGTAAAGGGGTGAAATGAAAACCATATATTTTCTTAAATATTTCGAAATGCACTTGATTAACGGATTGATATTTTAGGGGTACGTATTTTGCGTTAGGAGGATTAAATTTATGTTAATACTTATTCCAACACTTATGATCAAACGGTGGTTTTCGGTGGTAGGTGTGAGTTATCACGTCTTTTCTTTTTAATTTGCAGTTATTTAAAGAAAATTCTTAATAATATAATTCCTCAGATAATTCCACGAAAAAATGGTATACTTGTTGCATTTTGATAAGTAATACCATTTTCAAGTAATTTAAAGTAAAATTATCTATTTGCAAATTATTCCCTAACCATAAGTGAGAATTAGTACCATAAATCTAATTATCCTGATGTTCATAGGTATATGCCTAAAATATGAATTTATTATTCAAAAACGCCTAAAAAATTAAAAAAAAGAAGTTAGTTTCGTTCCACTCCTCTACATTTCACTCCTCTACTTTATCTCTCTAATTATTGAGTTTTGGAAAAAAATGTAGATAAAAAGATATAGAAAAAACTATATTAAATGAAAATGATTCACACCTTAAAAATATAAAAATGAAATTTTGTCAAATATAAAAGTTATTATATTTTCTACTATCCTTTTTCAATATATTAGATAGTAGATCTTGTGAGAGACAGCTATATTACGAGTAGAGATGGGATTCTACCCGGAATTTTCCCGGGAAAATTCCCAAAGTGGGTAAAAACGGGGTAAATTCCCGGGAAAATTCCCGAAAAGTGGGTATTTATTTTAATTTACTATTTATCGTAATATTTTTGAATTAAACTATAAAACCGCTGTATCATAAAGAATATTTGCTAAACGTAAATAATTAATCTTCATACTACATAAATACTAATTAATATATCACGTTATTATACAATTTTTGTTCGACAGTTTTTCTATAGACAATTTATTTTCGTGGCTAGTTGTACAATACGCGTTTCATTTTTCGGTGTCAATTTCCTGGGCCTACTACGACAGTTTTTTCCATAGTTTTCGCCCCTTTAGATTATGTTTTAAGTACTACAATTTCCAAAACGTCGAAATTTTAGCTCGATTCTCACTTGTCAATATTGAACTTCGTGGCATTTTTATTTTATTTTTTTAAAACGTAGATATTTCTCTGAAATTTGAACACATTGAGTTATAAATTTAAATTAATTGCTAACTTCGTTGAAAAGTCATCTTAAGTTGATCCGACATAATATGTATGCATGTATTTTTAAATTTAAAGATAAATAAACATTCAGTATGGACTGAAGTGGTTTTATGATAATAATAATTAAAAAACTTTACATCAACATTATATTATGTAAACCTCCATGCACAATTAACAAATATATTATAGAGATCTAATTAAAAACACATTTGCAAAGAAGTACAACTAAGTAATCGTTTTTACCCAGGTTTTGGGAATTTTCCCGGGAAAATACCCAATAAATACCCAAATGGGAATTTACCCGGGAAAATTCCCAGTGGGAATTTTCCCGTCGCCCATCTCTAATTACGAACGTGTCTGATACATAAACTTATGTGCATTCTTATTGAATGAATCATTTTCAGTTTATATAAATTCTACTTTATCATTATTTTGAATGTATTATCAGCTCGAGCAATTACGGTACATAGTTCTAAATTACCCTGTATGTTAAAGTATATGTTAAAGCACCTGTTAGTATCACTAGTAGTCTACCGACAAAATACATTCGGTAGTTAAGGGATTAAAAATCTTGGAAATCAGAGGGTGGAACGGTCATATGTAGCAAATTTTGAGCTATATCATTAAGACCATTATTATCAAAAATTATAAAAAAATTCAAATTCTTAGGTTACATAATTTTCAAGCTAAAACTTCTGTAACTGATGGACGGACAAATACGAAATTGATTTTATAATGGTTTGGTTTTTCAAATTCCCCTAGAAGTTCTAATCAGAAAATTCTTGTATTCGGAGTTTCCAGGTCCAACGAGAGAGGGACAGTCGGGGCTGTAGCCCCTGGGCCCGGATCTGAAAAGGGAACCCAAAGCCATTCATTCATTAGAGACCCGACCATATGAGGAAAAAGTTTCCTCTTTTGCTTGTCGCCGGGGCCCGTCATTTATCTCCATGGCTCGGGGAATTATTATAACTGAGATCCACTGTATTTTGTTTTACTAAAAGAAAAAGTAGAGGAATTCATATCGTATATTTCCTATTAGCACAAATATCTACTCATAGTACGTACGCTCTGCCCTATTTTGACGAAAGAATAAATTCTGATGAAGCGAAAGTATTAAAGATAATTTTTTTTCTAAAATATATTTTACGTAACGCTGAAAAATATTCTGCCTGTTGTGTCTATTTAAATTTTATTGTAGGTATAAAATTTCAAATGAGGAAAAATAGAACTTGAACACGAACGTAAGAAAATATTGTTTTTGATTGAAACAAAAACATATTTACATAAAATGCGTGGTTTTTAAACATGATGCTTGCTTGTTTCTTTTTGTATGTTGGTAAATTTTTTGTACCCATTTGGTTTTTTCCTCATATATTACCTACATGTTACATAAGACAGTACATATTAAAAATATTGTACAGTGTCTTTCATGAGTAAATAAATAAATAGGTCTTGCAAGAGCTGCTAATAAATGAGAAAAATTTTTATTATAAAAATAGAACACTGAAAATTTGCTTGATTGGTTTTCAGTCCTCTTTGAGCTCTTAATTTATCATATTTAACATTAATTATTGATTTTTCGTTAACGAAAATTCGAAAAATCTTTACAAAATTTTGTGCTAAACCCACGGTTATTTAAGGGGAGATTCGCCAAAAAAACATCAAAAGCCTACCTTTTTTATCATGAGATTACAATTTTTTTTTTTTAAATCAAAAATGAGCTGAGTATAAATGGATTTAAAATCGACACTGCCAGATTTTTCCACCTTGATGGTTCCACGCGTTCTGAAATCCCCAGCAGCCCCGGATCTACGAATTTTTAGAACCGGGGCAGAAACTTGAAAATGGCGCCCCCCTCTCCAACGTTTGACATAAATTGTCAAAAAAACTGATAAATATATGTCATTTACAAAACTCCTATTTTTCCCGTTGCGGAAATGATAAAAATTGAGGGGTTTGTAAAGATCAATATAGGTACAAGTTGATTTTTTATTTTAATAAATCTACTCTGATAGCAGTACAAGTTGTGCAAATTTCAAATTTTTATTACCAGCCCCATCAAAGATACAGGGGCGCAAAATTCCAAAATTTGGAAAAAAGTCAGTTTTCGGACGTTTGTAAAAATTAAAGGATACAATTTCACAATTGAAATAGTGTGTATTTGTTTCATAATGGGTAGTTGTACCCGTATAGCTAGCTATTCTCATAAAAAATACTAAGCGAGGTTTAAAACATTCCTTCTATAATAAAAATACCCCTGTCGCAGCATCCTGCATAACATAGCGAATTTCCGTTTATAAAAATTAGTTTTTCTCGGAAACCAGTTGACATAGAATAATAGTTTAAAGAGCTTTTTTATGTAATTTTTTCTCCTCTTTTAAATGGTGTAAAAAAATTTGGCAAAAATTTTTGAATAAGTGGAAATTTTGGCAAAAAACTAATTTTTTGCAAGAACAAAAACCATGTTCCTGGCATCCGACGTGTCTGGCTGAAGAACTCATCCAAGATTTTTGAACTTCCAACGTTGTCACCAAATTTTGTAAACCTAGGACATTTCGTTCGAGAGTTATCGTGCTGATACATAAATACATAAATACATATATACATATATATATATATATATATAAATTTTAGTGAATGTTATTTTTGGGTTCTGGGGACCTCAAAACAAATTTCTGCCATAGTCCCGGGCTCAAGTCGCGTCATGAGACCTACTGTAATAGCTGAATTTCCATTCTGGAAATTCGCTAATAATGTTCAAAAAATGAATTTTGCTAAATTTTGATATCCAACTTTAGGTAAAGTTTTCTTATGGAAGGGACGAAAATAGGTTTAACATTAACATCACTCAAAGTAAAGAGACATTTATTACCTTTAAAGCGGTTTTTATTTCAACCTTTTAGGATGAACGGTTTATGAAATATGTGCATTGGTATAAATGGCTGCAAACACAAAAATCAGCGTAAATTGGGAACACAAAAACGGCTACCACGCTTAAACCGTTCAAGATAATTTTTTTAAGAATTGTTCTCAATACTTCACATATAATATAAGAAACAACTGGAAGAATACTAATTTTTTCTAAAATAGTCGAGCAACCAACTTTTCTTTAGACTATTTGATATAGACCGACCTAGTATGATTTTGGCGCCCCCTGACGCCCGGGGCGGGGGGCCCGGTTCCCCCCCCCCCTTAGATCCGGGCCTGATCCCCAGTGGACTAAAATCAAGAATTTTCTGAAAATATACATATACAGTTACGCAACTAGCTAGGTTTTAAAAAAACATTTAAAAATCACCGAGAAGTGCATTTTGAAAATAAATTGTCAAAAATTACCGTTTTTTCTTAAATATAAACAGTCGCCATTTTGAAAATATCTTACCGAACCAAAAGGTCATAGTTCCTGTCAAAATAACTGTATCTAGGAATAATATACACTTTGATACCTGAAATACTTTTTGAGGTATACGCGAAATCATGTTAAAAAACATAGTCTTGAGGAAAAACCATTCAAAATGTCCAAAAATTTTCGATTTTTCATTTTGTTTAAATAAAATTTTAGGAGAATATTTCTTACACCTTAAAAAACATACCTAATTATAAAAAAAAATCATCTTACCTTAAGCAGAATTAAATTTCGTTCTTATTCTCAAGAATATGACTGATCTACGACAACGTGAGTTTTATAAACTCAGTTCTAAGCTCATGGAAAACTTCTTTACTAACCCTAAAAGAAAATGCTGTCCACTCAAAATCAATCGATACCAAACAACATTATTTGAACTGAATGCTCAGAACATAATAAATAGTTGATGGACTTCACACTATAGATGCTGAAAGACGTAAAATATAAATGATGTCACCATCTAGTGACCCTGGATGAAATTTTGTGTAGTTTTCTAACTTAATACTTAAATATCCTTGGGTTGCGGCACCAAACTTAACAAAAGGATGTTTTAGGCCGAAAGCTGCACTGTATATCGATTTCGTACTCAGCCAAAATTTTCTATCGCGTACCATAAATTCATTCCACATGTAACGGCGGTAAAAACGAACAAACTGTATCTGTTACCTCTACATTATCAACTCTGTTCTAAGAAATAATGCAAACAATTTTTCGTGTTTTAAATATAGAATACATACCACGAATTTACTTGTGATTAACTGCATGAAAGAACCTTCTTTGTGATAAAATACACGTTTAAATTTTTTTACCATTTATTACAACATACGGGGAAGGTAGAAGCAGTTAACTGATGATGGCTAAAAATAGTGGCTTTGATCTATACTGACTCATATGTATTCGTACGTACGTACTCAAAAGTATACACGTCATGTAAACATTATTTATTTGTAAACAAAAACCAGCCAACAAAACAAAAGAAACCAAACGATCGTGAACATTTTGTTTCATGTTTGTTTGTTTTTGTTTTTGTTTTTGAAACGCAGCTACTAGTTGAGTGTTTTTTCTTTGTTAAGAGGAATTATATTGTTTTAAAATTATTTGCTATTTTAGAATTTACTATGGGCTATGGTTAATATTTTTATTGTAATTTATGTATTTTTTCCATAGCTATGAGTTTTAAAGTATTCTTCGAATTGAAAAGAACATTGAAAGTTCATTGAACAAGTACATTGAAAAAAAAATGTATATGGTTGCTGTTACTAAAAAAAATTCTAACTAACTTGAAATAGTTGCCCTCGGTATGCAAAGAAAACTCTGACACTTGCGTCATGCGTATGAAACATAATTTAAAATGAGAAGATCTACTGATATTTTAAAAATTATGAATTTATTGCTTTTATTAGAAAGTACTGACCGGCTTTTGAATTTTATATACGAATCGTTTGAATTTTGTTTTTCCTCGGTATCTATGTTGAACACATACGGAGATACATATTAATGTCAGATTGTTAGACACCGAAATTATTTCGACGACTACTTTTGATACAGAACCATTGTATTTTTGGTACAGAATCGCTGTAACCTTTTACTTTTAGTACATATGTAACTGCTGTAACCTTGCTACTTTTGGTGTAGAACCGCTATAACCTTATTACTTTTGATATAGAACTGCTGTGACCTTGCTACTTTTCATATAGAATTTTGCAATCATAAAATTACTGAAAGATAAACCGATCTTGATTAACGGTAGATTCAACGTAACATTTTATTATCATCTTGTCTTGAAAAAAATATTTCTGTAGATACAATGGTAATGATTTAACTGATAAAGTTAACCCTTTGGACTCGATGGGCGCCGCCACGGAGACACAATAAATATTAATTCCACTCGTTAGGCGCCGCAGCGGCGCCATAAACAATAGGTACGTATTTTATTATTTATAACACGCTAGGAGACCTAAGGCCCGATTTACATTAACACTCCGCTCTCAGCACGATATCACTCCGCTCCCGGTTCGATAAAATATTCCTACATAATAAATAATGAGTGTATCACATCATCGCTCTGATATCGGTCCGATATCAGTCATGGTTCGCTCTCGCTTCAATACCGCTCCAATACCAATACCACTGAGATAATATTTTATCGGAACGATATCAGACTCTATATCGATGATAGTGAGCACGTTTTTCCACTTCGCTGCGTTTCTCACTCAGCCTTCTTCATTTATTTAAAAATTATTATATTAGGAGAACATGATACAACACAACGACGCGACGTCTTGCTACAATACATTGTGATACATACTACTAAAATTAACTAATAGATATATTGTATTATGGATATTATGTTCTCCTAATACAATAGTGTTTGCAGCGTTTTAAAACTACTGTCGAGTAGCTGAGTACCCATACTAAAAAATGGTTCGAGTGTAAAGGAATAATTTTCGGAATTGTAACAAAATTTGAATAGAGTTCAAATCCATTACATACTTTTGAATAAATATTGTAATGCATATTTGTGAAATTGTGATTCTGGAATACAAAACTCCATGATAAATCAATATCGTCTTTCAAAGTTCACATGTAAGCTTTTGATTTTATAAAATAAGTTAGTGGCGCGTGCCTTCAGAAAGGCGCAGCTGTTTACGTCGCACTCGAACCGGCCCTGCTTACAGTGGTTTATTATTAACATTATATCGGAATAGTCAAAATAACAACTTTACATAACAACCTACTTCTATCTACTTGTTTGTTTGAGTATTACCATACTACAGTGATAGAAACGAACAAGTAGTGCATGCCGCACATAGACAGGTACATATATGCAAATTCCGGTCAAGTGGACTTTGCCAAGTTTGACTTCAGTTCATTGAATTCATTTGAGTATAAATTTTCTTTGAGTATACCACAATACTTGCATAATATAATGTTTTTGTTTGTTTAACTATAAAGGTGGCACATTTTCCCTGGTATATCCACATATTTATACGTATACAGGGTATTAGTAGCTACTAAGCATATCCTCCTGTCAAAACAACTCGTAAACCAGTAGTCAATTTCATATTTAGAACGAAATTTTAAAAAGAATTCTTTTATTGCACAGTTATTTAATGTGTTAATCTTGAGACATATAAAAACTATACCGGTCAAACGGGGTGTATAGGAATTTGGGTACGAATAGGAACAAAACAAATAATTTCTTTTAATTACTGTAATTTTTTAGTTTTCACCCTAAAAACGGCTGTATTTGATTCCTACATTAATTAAAATTAATAAATAATATAAAATAAATTTAATTAATGTTAAAACTAAGAAAATTATTAAAAAATTAAATATCAAAAGTCAGTAGTAAAATGGCACAAAAATTAGGTTACCAAAAGTTGCTTCGTAATTTGCTTAAACTGTCTTTATGTTCAAAAGGGTGGTAAATTTAAAAAATTGGATCCTTTATTTATTCAAAATATGTAAAATTATGCCAATTGCTTACAAACATTTTGTATATTTGTCCAAATTACTAATTGAGGTGAATAGGACCGATATTAGGGGTCACTGGGAACGAGAATAGGGGCAATCGAAACGCATGCAGCATGAATAGGAAAGCGTATCAGATCAATAGGAACGCTAGAGTCAGAATGGGAACTACTTTAGAATGACATACCAGGGCTAACCAAAATTTTACAAATATTTAGATTATTATAATTAAAAATTAATACGTATATGTTACCTATATTTTTGTTCAATTGAAAAAATGTGTTAAATATGGAATGTACTTAAATAAGTTTATATTTATTTTAATACACTTGATGTTTTGTTTAAGATGTTTAATATCGCATAAGTTTAAGAGTATTCTAGAAGGCTTGTTAAATATAAAATATGTAGAATTAAATTTATTATAAACTTCGAATAAAAGTCAGACATGTACATAAGATAGATTAGTATACATAATCTACATGAGATAGGTTAGTACCAACAAAATGTGTTAAATATATTGTAATGTAAACGTGACACATACGTACAAATGGTTTTTTATTTGTGGAACGACTGTATCGAAGAGGTTAAGTTTAAGATATATGCATATTTTTTCGTTTTTTTTTTCATTCTCCTACCAGTAAAATTAATTTATCAGCTATTGCTACCATTTTATAGACAAACTGGACAGCCATGTCCAAAATTCCTATTCACCTCTCATTCGTTCCCCGACACCCCGAAGTGCGAGATGAATAGAAATGCCTATTTTTTCCAATTTTCTAGCTAAATAAAAAAGAAAATGGATTTTTAAAATGGTAAATATGAAGAATAAGCGACCGGAAATAATACCAATCCATTTTTTATCGTCTAGTAGATAAAAAAAAAAGGTATGAAAATCTACGACAAAGTTGAAAATCGTTCCGTTTTTCAAAAAAATTGTAACATCTAATATTTCAGTTTCTGATTTCTATTACAAATAACCCCTGAATATTGAAACAATATAATAATGAAACCAACCTTCGTCATAATATATACCTATATAAAACACATTTTCAATATTCTAGTATCAAAATAAAATCATCGGTTGCGCTTTGAGAATTTGATAATATCCGTTGAGACTTGATAGTTCCATGTAGAGGGATGTACAATATGCGTACAAGATCATAAATGTAAATACAATTTCCGGTTTTTCATATGTGACCATGTTATCTAATTTTTGATTTAATTTATTATTTATATATGCATGATAACAAAGTTAAATAATATAAAATATTATTTGTTAGGACTTTAGTCACGGCTCGTACGAAATTTAAATATAAATTATAACGAAATAAGTTGCTAATGGGAGAACTAACCAATTTAAAATATATGACCAGAATATTTAAATAAATATAAATGGACAAAATTTTTTCCGGAAAAAATTTATTTTAATTATTATTATATGAGAGATTTGTATTTTTTCGAAAAAAGTGTATTTTTGTCTCACTAAAATTCAAACAGCGACGCTGGAGTATTTTTGGGTTGACAGTTTTTCGTGTTTTAACAAGCGAAATTTTGGAAAAAATTTCGAAAAATCGACTTTTATTGAATGAATTTTTTTTAAGTTTAATGATCTCGAAATATTGTAACGCCTCAAACAGTGGTGTAACCTCAATGTTGTCCTATTTTGAAAACCTGATCTTGAGTAGAACGCATTTAAATTTTATATAACTTGGTAACTAATGATTCTTGAGATACATCGTAACAAAAATGTCGAACAAAAAAAATTATTTTTTTGTTGTGACGCCTTTTCCTAGCTTATACTCTTCTTAGATTATCAGACAGTGTAAAGACCTAACAATTCTTTTTCATTTAGTGAACCCAAATTGAAATCAAATTCTCTGGTACAATAAAGTACTACCACTTCGAAATATTTTCGAAGTTCATTAACTTTTAAAACACATTGCATAAATACTGTTCCCACTGAAACACTTCACATTATTTTATTTAAAACAATATAGAATTTACAATTGTGTCGCCTAGTATCAAAATCTACTAAATGCACTTTTCGAATTTTTTGATTTTTTAGGGCAATTAATTTTTAAATGCAACAAGGCGTATGCCCCTCAACATTTTTTGTTGTAATTTTAAGTGCTTACTAAAGAAATCTACAACTGAAATATAACATAATTTTCAAATCCTGCTAAAATTACATTGAAAACTTAACAAATCCTGTTAAATACCTATACATAACCTATATTTTAGATTTTAACCGTTCAAATTTTAATTTTTTTCACTGACATGCAGGACGTATGAAGTATAAAATTATGTTTTCACGTAAAATTTGTATTTACATCTACGTTTTCATTATTTAAAATTTTAGATAAATAAAATTTTAAATAATGAAAACGTAGATGTAAATGAATTACTAAGTAAGCACTTTGGTTTTAAGTGACAAAATGAAAATAGTTTACAGTATTACAAAACAAATTGTATCGTCTAACCCTGATACATCCAATATTGCTGAATCAAGTTTTTTTTTAATAAATTTCCCTTATAATTTCTGTTTTAAAACGCACTTTATATAAATGTTACTATCAAAACCTACTAAATTCAAATAATTTTGATTAAAAAAGGGGTAAAACGATAATTTTGTTTTTTGATAATAGTACTAATCATCTTTTTTACCTTTTTAGTTAATATAATTGTGACTTTTTAATCGAAAAATTAATTTTGAACTGAGTTATGGTTTTTTTGCGATTTCCCACGATCTTTATAAAGTGGAATTAATAGATTTTGATACTAGGCAACTCAGTTGTTATTATAGGATCTACAATTGTTATGAAGTGAACCGGAAACGACTTGTAGATCCGTGTCGAGTATGTTGCATGTACGCGTATTTAATGAAAATTGTTATTAGCTACACTCAGGTAGGTATAACAAGTTTGAAGAGAAAATTTATATAGTTAACAGTATATTGCATGCATTATTCCATTAAACATTTTAAATCGATTCTTGGTTATTTTGCTTAGCGTGAACTTTAATTAAATAATTTATTAGTAATTATATTTTAAGGTGACTTTATTCAGTTATAAACAAATTAGGAGCATTAAATTAAAGAAAAAGATCAACTAGTGGTCTTTCTCTTTTTGATTCTAATCTAAATTTTATGTTCTAGGATTTTTAGTTTACATAAATGGGTAAATACGATTGACCTTTGTTTCGACTTGAAACAGTAAATTTTGTATTTAAACGACCCAGTTATCGTTTTTAGTTATCCAAAATACTAATTTTACTAACTGGTTTCAGTGCCACGTAGCATAGATATAGCCGCTGCGAAAATTGTAAACAAATAAAGTATTTATTCTAGTTTTTAATGACGTAGAGCTCGTACATTCTCAGTTTTCTGTACAATCAGTAAAAAATCTGCAATTTTTGGGAAATTTTTTATGCTGAACTCACTTAAAGCGACGTTGCTAGACGATGCAAGATTTTTGGTTATTCTTTTACTTATTCCAAAAATTAGTTTTTTTTTTTTGTTTCAATAACACTTTTCCTAATCATTTTTGTATACGTATTTAAAGAAATTTACTTATTATAGAAAGTTTTACTTTTAACAGTATTTTCCACTGAAATGTAGCCAAAATACTGTATTTCCCAGAAGAATACATAAATTTTGTCTAATATTATAATGCATTTTTATCCATGATGGGTTTTCTTAATCCACATTAAACTTCAAGGGTATATTTTTTTGAAAAAATCTATCCGACTTTATTGGTTTCTACTGGTTTTCACCACATTGAAAAAGTCCTTAAACTCCACTTAAAATCCTTGAACTGCATATGATAATTGCAACCTCCAAGTGATAATTGCAAAATAAGAAAAAAAATTTGTTTCACAGAAGCGAAAATTAAGTTGAAAAATGAAAATTAAAACTTTTTGTTTAAAATGAAGCACCCCGCACAAAACTTGATGAAAAGTGCCCTACTGATGAAAAGTTACCATTGCACCAAGTCCCAAAACTCAATATTTCCCAAGATATAATGGGTCAAAGTTGTGGAATATGGCTATCCGCAGTAGCAATACGTATGTTAAAAGTGATATTTATTCACGAAATAAATGAAAATCAATTTTTATATAAGTATAATTATATATGTAATTATATTGTTTAATATTAGAATGTTGCCGAATCTATATATACAGTGTCTTTCATAAAGTTCGCACCATATGGGAAACTTTTTTACTATTGATAGTTTGAAAAATATTTTAGTGGGGTTAGTTGGTGCAGCGGTTGGAATGAAAAAGTAGCTAAACATGTTTCACCCCCCACTTGCTATTTGGCGGGAAACCGGAAATTTCAAATTTGTTATTTACGAAAAATGGTAATAATTTCAAAGTTATTGGTCACTTCCTCATGAAATTTTGGCATCCGATCAAAATTGGGTCTAGTAAACATATTCCGGCAGCTAAATACCATAATCTGCAAAAATAACGCCCAAAAAACCACTTTTCCAAAATACGACTTTAAGTGGCCCTAACTTCAAAATAATTTTATGAATTCTATCAAAATAAAAATTTTAGCATTCTTTAATATCTACTTATTCATAAAATCACAATTATTATCAAAATATTGTAATAGATATTTGTCTTTCAATAGAAAAATTTAGTTTTGTCTTAAAAACACGTCTCTGTAACATTGGAGTTTTAATAAACATAAACAATTATTATTATTGTATTTTCTTTATAGTTAGTAGCAAAGATACTTATTATGCTAATTTCAGAGAAAAATTTCCTAAGAATAATTCAAATAAATGAGATTCCAGTCCTTTAAATTTACTAGAATTTTTGGTAATATTTGATATTTTATTAATAAAATTTATTATCAATATAGCCATGATACCCAAAAATCACGGCAATATTGATAATATTAATAATAACTAGTTAAATATTAAGAAAATTTCTAGCAGTTTTAAAGAACTGGGTCATTTATTTGAATTATTTTTAAAAGATTTTTATATGAAATTAGCGTACAGTATATCTTTACTATAATTTACAAAGAAAATAAAGTGATGATAATTGTTCATGTTTATTAGAACTCCAATGTTACAGAGACATGTTTTTTTACGACAAAATTAAATTTTTTTAGACTAATATCTGCGGCAATGTTTCCATAATAACTATGATTTTATAAATAAGCAGACTTCAAAGATTGGCATAATTTTAATTTTGCTAGAATTAATAAAACAGTTTTAAATTTAGGGTTACTTAAAGTCGAATTTTGGAAAAAGCAAATTTCTAGGCTTTATTTTTCTATACTGTGGTATTTAGTTATCGAGATAAGTTCACTAGACGACATTTTGATATGATACCAAAATTTCATGACGAAGTGACCAATAACTTTGAAATTATTACCATTTTTCATAATTCGCAATTTGAAATTTTTGGTTTCCCGCCAAATAGCAAGAAGGCGGTAAGATATGTTTAGCTACTTTTTCATTCCAACCGATGCACCAACTAGCCCCACTAAAATATTTTTCAAAAAATGAATAGTAAAAAAGTTTCTCATATGGTACGAACTTTATGAAAGACACTATATATATATATATATATATATATATATATATATATATATATATATATATATATATATATATATATATATATATATATATATATGTAAAATCTGATTTTTATTTATTTATTTCTTCTACATAAATATCAATGTATCACTTATACGTATGATAACCATATTTCACAACTTCGACCCTTTATATCTTGGGAAATATTGACTTTTGGGACTTGGTGCAATGACAACTTTTCATCAGTCGGGCGAAAACTATAATATAGTGAAATTTCAGTCAATTTGACCGAAAACCATTTTCCATAAGTTTTGTGCGGGGTCCTTTAAATTCAATACGACATGACGTTTAAATTTTCTGATATTAATTGTTTCTTTATTTTGAATATTTTATATACATGTATTTATTAATATCTTTGAAATTGACACCCTTTAGATAATTCTGTCATGTATTTTGAAATTGAAAGAAATACTGTTGCGGTGGGGCTGGGTACCGTTGTTAAACCTTTGTGTAGTTTTAATCGAGAATATTTTTATTGCCTTACTTTTAATCACCAACAAAAATGATAATTGTCTTGCAGACAAACATCCGTCACAATCATTTTCAAGTGAGTGAATACGCGATAAATGTAATTTCATACTTAATAAATAAATTGTTAGAACTGCCATCTGCACGAGTCTTTTATATTACGTATTTTTGTGCATACATATTATACGGTAAGCGTATGCTTACAGTTTATAATTTATTCATAATGATTCTCATTTTACCAGTTTTGATGTTAACGTAAATTTTAATCACATATTATTACGACTACATTACGGCAAAGTTCAAGTTTAAATATAAAGAAGACATTTTGTTCATATACTGTTTTTACTTACAATTATATTGTAGAAAAGATTATAAGACATTAGAATACCTGTGAATGCAAACTTGTACACATGATCGTCAGAAACAGTGGCGTATACTGTCAGCGTGTTAAATATACAATAGTTCTAACAGCAATTCCTTTATTTATTTAATTTTTTTGTATGGTTTTTACAAAAAGATCGCTTTAGATGTGCTAGAAATAGGTTTTTGGAAATTTTTGTTCTGCGCGCCCCTAGAAAATATTTCTAATCATAAGTTAAATTTCGAAAAAAAAGCTACCTACTACTTTAAGTAATATGTAAAAAAAAAATTATACAATACCAAAAACAATTTTATTATGACGCTAATGAATTTACTTACTTTTCGAGTGTTGTTCATTGTCTTACAAATAATTTAGTAAATTTAAGTAAAGTTTGAAATTTGAAAATTTAATTGTCTCTTATAACTTTTACGATGAAATCAAAATACAAAGTCAACTTGTACGAACGGTACCTTATATGATGAGTAAAATAAGGTATAACATGTCAAAATTTTTTAGTAAATTAAATTCAGTATAAAGTAGCATATGCAGGCACCTTAGTAAAGAAGTAAAGCTTATCAGTATAACTTTTGTACTTTATAAAGAGTATTGTCAAAGCTAACTTAAACTAGTTATAATGTATGACCTAGCATAACTAAAAAATATATTCACTTATTATTATTCGAGAGGTTTGTACTTTTTCGAATAAATTTGGGTTTGTCTAACGAAAATTTGTTGCCTAGCAATTTAACGAGAAGAATTGTCAACTAAAAAAACGCGACAGCGGAGCTGAAGCGTTCTTGTTAGTTGACAATTCTTCGAGTTAAATTGCTGTTAGGCAAGAAATTTGAATTGTAGGAAACACAAATTTATTCAGAAAAAAATATAAATCTCAAGTATAATACGGTAAGATAATTTAATGAATAAAATAAATTAGTATAATTCATATTATTATTTAATACTAGCCGTACTCGTGACGTTGCTCACGCGAAACGTCTAGTAGTTTCTTTTTCCAATTTGTAGTTTTTTGCAACACAAAATGCATTAAATTGTCTCCAAATTAACAATTGTGTATTTATTGTATTTTTCGGTACACAATTAGCAACATTTTTTTTTATTTAAAGTTCAGAAAAATTTCCAAACTACAAAATTTATTTACAATTTTTGTTACTATAGTTATGAAATTTTTTATGAAATATGTAAATTGGCGTAATGTGTGTAGATGCTCAAAATAGTTCTTCCATTTTCCCGTAGGAATGAGACATTTTCCCGGAATAAAAAGTATCTTAGATGTTGACCCAGGTAATAAGTTATCATCACACCAAATTTCATTAAAATCCGTCCAGTAGTTTTTACGTGATGCGTGAACAGACAGACAGACAGACAGAGACAGATTTACAGTTTTATTATATGTATAGATATTGTTACTATGGTTCTGAAGCAAGTAAAATCTTTTTTATCGTGTTTACCTACAATGAAATGGTTTGTACCATTTTTATCACTGTAAAAGTCTGCTTTTTTCCATGGTAAAAGTGAAAAAGCTACAATATTCTTATGGGACTTGATACACATGAGTTAAATTATAAGTTAAATATTACACTGTTATAATAGTTAACCTAAAAGATTACAAGTACAATTATTTAGTATCAGTTGTTTATTTGTTTCTACCGACTTGAATAAGCAATTTTACATTACATTTGATTTTCCAAAAAATATTTTAAAATTTTAGAACTTCAGGAAAGAAACCGAATTACAAAATTCGCGATCTATTAGATTACTTTTGGGGTCATCCTCTGTTAATAAACATCATACTTGTCAAAATTCATCTGTGTAAAATTTTTCAAAATCAAATAAATAGAAATATTAAAGTTTTTAGGATGTTGTAGAATTTTAGAAAAAATTAGCTGATGACCCTAATGGTCAATAAATTGATTTATATTATTTAAGAAAGACAGTAAAGTCAACACAAAAATGAAATTAGTCGATTCATTCATTTAAATTTATGGTTACGTAAAAATGTATTATATCAAATGGTGTAAATAAAGATAAAGCTATTTTCAAATACTTTGAAAAAATATACACCCATTTCAACAATCTGTCTGCCAAGTCATCAGTATCCTCGGCAAAAATGCGTGCAAAACAAACAAATAACCGTAAAATTTCCGGTCTTCACTATAAATACGAACAAGAAAAATTACTTTTCTTTCATCATATGGACACGGAACATGGAAAATAATTTTCCCGAAGTATTGATAAAAATGAACAACATCCATTTTTTCTATTCATCCTCGCAATGACTTTTACATTTCACTTTTTGTTAGTTGGATACATAACGGAAGAGAAAATGTATTGGATTTAACTTACAAGCCAAAAAGAAAAGTCTCTTGGGAAAAGTTCATCATATCGCATTTACTGTTATCTATAAATAATACGTGTGACGCTATTGATCTCCCTTTTCGGTTACACGGATCGCACATCTGAACATGTTTATGATTGTCTGTCTCTCTCTCTCGACTAGTTGTTGGTTTTCATCTATTTTACCTTTTAATCAAATTTAATAGTACGTGCAAAAAGATAAAGATAGCAACAAGATGTAAAAATTACTTATCTGATGGAGTAAAGTAGGGAGATAGGGTAGAGTTGCCTGGATTGGACAATTTAAACGTTTTTTACTTTCCCGCCCATATGGGCTGTAGAGCGTAGTTATAGCTATATTTCCAGATTTTCTGGGACAGGAAAAATGACAACAGGCTGAAGATAATTTTATATGGGGGACATTAAAAGGAGCAAAATTTTGACACATTTTAGTCAGTAGTCCTAAAGTTATGCCAATTTTTAACTTTTTAGAAAGATCACTTAGTTGGAAATTTGTTTCAAAACAAAAACAATTTAGTTGCAAATTTGTTTGGGACAATTTTCCTTAAAAATTCACCCCTAAAATAATAAAATAAATTTTGATTCTTCATAATCTTGAAACGGAACGTTCTTTCTCATTTTTTGGCTATTATTTGTAATTGCTTAAGTATATATCCATTCTTATCAATTACGTAAACTTATGTTTAACTAGCTCTGACCCACGGCTTCGCCCGCATTGAATTTGATCCCTCCCCTCCGTTTTGTATCCCCCTTCTTCCGCCTGGGCACCTTCCACTGGGATAAAACTCTCCTATGTTATTAAAATTATTACTATATGTTAAAGACGGGAACGCGAGTGGTTTTCTTAACCCTTTTCCGCCCGCTCCCGATTTTGTTTAGCACTCCCGTTTACTCCCATTCCCGTAGTAAAATTTTTCCTTCCGCTCGCTTTCTAAAAATTAGTCCCATTCCCGATGGGACCCTTTTTGTTATTTCGGGTCCCGCTTTTTTGTATTATATAAATGAAAATAGAAGTGTAACACTCCGGAAATATTTGTTAATTCCTGTAAAAAAGTTCACTCCTGCCCGATCCCATTCCCTCTCGTTTTAAGAAAATCATACCCATTCCCGGCGGGACCTGCCGGGACCCGAGGGGATTTTTAAAACTATCCCGTCACGATTCTCATCTCTACTATACGTGTTCATAGTAAATAGTATCTGTATGTTATATTTCATCAAATTCGGTTCAGCCGTCTCACAGGAACCTTTAGCCGGGATAATATTAACCTATGTGTTAACTCAGGATAAATAGTGCCTATGTACCAAATTTGATCAAACTGAATTTAATTTTTGGGGGCGTGTCTGAATAATTGTTTTTGTATCCCTTAGGAACTTGCAACCGGGATAAAATTAAGCCCATGTGTTAATTCAGTGTAAAAGGAGTATGTGTATAAAATTTTGGCTCGGTTGTTTTGGCGTGATTGAGCAACAAACATCGAAACATGCAAACATCCAAATTTTCACATTTATAATGTTAATTAAGATAAGATTAAGATTCTTTTTTTAAATACTACACGACGTATCAGAATCAGTAGACTGCTTGTATTTATTGCAGTTGTTTGTGGGCTTTGGTAAGAGATTTAGGTTTCAATGAAGGAAATTTTCAAATTCATTGTAAGCAGCTTACTACAATCTAAGGATGGCGATCTGAGATCGATTAATCGAAAATCGATTTTTTAAGCTAAGAAAATCGATTTTTCAAATCGATATTTAACAACGAATCGATTCAGTGAATCGATCTCAGACCCTTAAAAATCGGGATTCGATTTTTTCTGGAAAAAAAAAAAATATTTACAATTAGCAGAATACCAGCACTGGTACTTCAGTTGTTGAAGGTGAATCAACATTTGTAAACAGGGTAAATAGTGATGCGTAATTTATTCATCATTTTTTCAGTTGAAAAATTAACTTACTTATACCTCGGCCCGTAAGTTTATTTTTGTGACCATGGATTCTTAAGAATCCCTAGCTTTCAGCTTCGGATTCTCAAACTGCATCCGATGCCACAAAAACTTACTGTCCTTGCCAAGTAATATACTATTTTATATTAGAAATAATTCTCAACTTTCACCTAATTATAAGAAAGATTTATACTTTTTACTTAAAAAAATATAGGATCGATTATTTTGGAATTTGTTTGTTTTCCATAAAAAAGTTTTTAAAAAAATCGATTTCTTAAAATCGATCTTCTAGACCACGATGTTTTGTGAATCGATTCTTTAGACTTCGATTCGAATCGATTTAAAAATCCATCTTTTTTTGGAAAAATCGCCATCCCTACTACAATCCAAACAAGGCAACTATACAGTACACCCTAGAAATTAATTTTTTGTAGCTAATAAAGTCTCCAAGTTCAATAATTTGGAAAAAATTTTACGCGAATAGAACCGTAGTGGGAAGAGGTAGAACTATAATCATTACCAATTGAGTGAATATAAAATTTCTCCTATTTTTAATATAGGGTAGTGGTCCATCGAGGACAATGACCTAATCAAGGCAATTTTCCTCTATATAGTATAGATATATAAACCCACGTTAATTAATTTCCGGTTTTTTTTGTTGATATAATTATATTATAGAAAAATAAGCAATATGATCCGTTCAATTATGAGAACAATAAATCAAAATGGGATAACGTTGACAATATTCGGATTAACGATGGTAATGGATTATAAATGGAGATTGGTATAATGAATGTCTGTGTAGCAGTTGTTAATTAAGATTTTTAATTAATTTATAACACAATATTTATACCTTAGCTAAGGGTTGTAACTTCCGTTTGATTTTGAGGTATTTAGGGCATTTTTCGAATTAAATAAAAAAAATTGTTTATTGATGTTTCGAGAATATACAAAAAGTTAAAAAAATTAAAAATTTCTGTACATACTCCGGACCATCGAAAACTTCGCATGGAGCTGGAAATTTTATATTCTTGAGAAAAAAGCGTTTCAGACTGATTTGAGAAAACTTTCAGACTACGGCAAGTTCACGTTGCTTGAAGATGGAAGCTAAATCGAACACTGAACTAAATTAACTATATATTGATGATATACATACATACATAATAATAACAATGGGGTTTAACGTCCGTTTTTCAGACAAAAGTTTGTAACGGACGCCACACACATCATTATTTTCCTAGCTTTATGTAATTTATTACATATTACAATTCATTATAATGTAGGTAGAGGACAAGGAAAGTTGTGTGACGATTAGGATTTGGTAGGTATGGGTGTGCAGTCGTCTTCTTAAGGAACTATACCGATATTCATCTGGATTTGTAAAGGGAAACTCCAGAAAATCTTCACGAGCATAGCCGTGTTAGTGTCTAAGCATGCTCGGCCACTCTGCTGGTTTTGACGATATACATATATTATTATTACATATAATTTACCTGTGAAAAATGTAGAAAATTCAAATAGTTGAGTATTATGCGCAGAAAATCGTTCAACTCAATCCGAGGGATTTCCAAACTGTGCGCCGCGGCGCTCTGAGGCACCGTAAAACATTGCAAAGGACGCCATGACAGCTTCGGTGCAAATGGAGGAAAATTTAAAACCATTTTTTTCCATTGCTTGCTGGGTTTGAGGAGAAATTGTTCAAAAAAGAATCCTGTTTTCGGGTCCGAACAGCGCCGTCAAAGAAGATTTGTACCTTAAGGACACTACGAGTTTGAAAAGTTTAGAAACTTCTGTTACTGAGTGTAACTTAATATTTAAAGTCGCTTACAATTAAATGATTTGTCCTTCTCGAAACATCGATTTCAGTAATCGATACAAAACTACATAATAAAAAAATTTGTGTTCTGCGTAAAAAAACTAGTGCTTAAAATTTTTGTGTTAAATAAGTAACACACCCTGCGTTAATGTAATATTTCGTGTTTGTGTTAAATGAAAATATTAACACAAATTTCGATTTAACAGAATAAAAATATTAACCTGTTTTGAACGACAAAGAAGTAACATAATATTTGTGTCGAGCAAAAGAATGTTATAAGTATGTAAATTAGATTAGAATATAAATCTACCAAAATATAATATATAATAAAAAGATGAGAGTATTTCTTATTATGAAACAAAACCGAAAAGTTTTTTCAGTTATTGACGAATATAGTTTTATTAAACGTTTAAAAATGAAACAATTTTCTTACATTTTAAGGTTATTTTGTTACAAATTCAGATACAACAAATCATGTAAGCTTACTTACATGTAAGATTGTATGTATATTATGTAATACAATCTCAGATAAGCTTACATGATTTTTTTAAACTGAATCTGTAACAAAATAACCTTAAAATGTAAGAAAATTGTTTTATTTTTAAACGTTTAATAAAACTATATTCGTCAATAACTGAAAAAACTTATAATTTTTCGGTTTTGTTTCATAATAAGAACTACTCTCATCTTTTTTATTATATATATTTTCGTAGATATATATGGACACAAGTAAGAATTGTTACAAAGGACTGACTTACTTTGCGTTCTTCGATTCTCATTTATAATAATATATGGACAAAATCGTTATAATTTTTTACGACTTTCAAATATCTTAAACTTCAATGGAATTAAAATATTGAATAAAAAAGTTAACAACTAACTCTGATAAATCTGAAAAATTAACACAAAATGTATGTCCTGTTGTGTATTAAATCATTGACACAAATCTTGTGTATAGATTTGACACATATGCTTTGTGTTAAAATAACACAAAAAATTGTGTGGGCCGTTCTGTTAATTTGTGTTAATTTTAACACAAATTTTTTCACTGTGTAGAAAATTTTAATAAAATATATTTAATTGAAAACAATGCTGATTGTGATACATACTGATAATAATATTCAGCATAGAGTTTATTAATTATTATTTAGTACATCCGATTAAACTCTAAATAATACACATCGATACCTGAATGAAACCATTTCATTCGTATCTGTACAAAGTAGATAACATTAAACAACGTATCAGCATCCTTGTACTACTACACACATGTAATAGGACATGTGTAGACAACAACGTACAATGGTGTATGTGATAAAATGATAATGGGACAGTAAAAGCACTTAAATATTCCTACTCTTCACTCTGTATGGGATACGAATCAATATTGTTTTATATTTAGAACTAGTATAAAACATATGTATGTATGTATGCAAGGTACTGTAACGAAAGTTGAATGTAGTAGATATGTTGTTCAGTAAACCACATCAAAAACATTTTTTTCTATCCGATCCCCCCCCACTATCTCTGTCACATATCGTCACACACTGTCACACAGATAGATAGATACCTAGATATTTATGAACTAACCGATTGATTCATTATCTGTCTGTTATGTTTATTTTTAATAATAATAATAATAATAATTTTGCTTCTATGCTCTAGTAATTTTCAAATTGTATCTAACATAAGGTGGTTAATATCTATTAATCACCCTCATATATTCTATTGAAACAAATGGGCGGAGTTCGGACTGATTTAAGCCGAGGTTTTTTGTTTGAGCAAATTTTTTTAAAGCTAATTATATCTGGAATATGTTATTGAATATCGGAATTAAGTTATGGGACGATTAAGGTTAGATAAAGTAGACTACGTGGTACAAATTAGTGATGAGCAAAATTAGTCTTGGTCTTGCAGTCTTGTCTTGGTCTTGTATTTTTTGCAAGACCAAGAGCAAGACCAAGACTATGTATACCAAGAGCAATACCAAGACCAAGACTATGTATACCAAGAGCAAGACCAAGACCAAGACTATAAGTATGGCTGCAAGATCAATACCAAGACTCAAGTGAGCAAGACCAAGACAATAGCGAGAAAAAAACAAGACTCTTGCTAAATTATTTAAATAGTTTAAAAGTATAATTAATACCGTAAAAAGAGAAAATTCTGATTTTAGAAGAAAAAAATTCGCTAATAAAAAAATGCAAGAAAGTGCAAGATTCTTTAGCAATACCAAGACGAAGACCAATACCAAGACTGCATTTTGCAAGACCAAGACCAAGACTCAAACTGCTCTAGCAAGACCAAGATCAAGATTCGTAATGCAAGAACAAGACCAAGACCAAGACCAAGACTTGGCAGTCTTGGTCTTGGTCTTGCATTTGCTTATCTACTAGTACAAATATAAGAACAGAAGGTGGTGGAGAGATTATTATACGGGCTAAGGATATTAGCAATATAACTACATATTATGTACAAATATTTTGATAAATGGTCACTGCGCATTTTTTTTTACGGATGCCTTCTTATTTTTGTCAAAGTATATAGATACATAATACAAAATAATTTTGTAATCAAACCCCAACTGATCCTGTGGACCTGATCAATTCAACCTGGTAATTTATATCAAACTCAATCAGAAATATTATTAAATCCGCCTTAAATATTTTATTATTTTATTATTTATGTACAACAGGTATAATTTGTTAAAGCGTACATACCTACAGTGATTTATTTTGTTGACCGGTCTCATAAAAAATTTTTTTGACACGTTTAGTGGCAGGGGAAGATTGGGTGAGTCGTAGCAATTGGTCAGTTATAAATTTCAGATGATATATACCAAACTACTGTGTACACATTGTGTATATCAGAATCTTCTAATTTTTTATCCAACAGTATAACAGCCATTTGATTCTAACACTAAACTTTTGGTGATTGTTTGGCCCAACTCTCCCCTACTAATATTTTTTTAGTCGAATTTTCTCCGAAAAATTAGACTTATACAGTCTATACGATAAGAGCTGCGAGAGGCGAGACCAGGGGCGCTATCCGTTTTCGGACCCGTAGAACACGATTATGTAAAAAAAAAAGATGTCTGATATATATATATATATATATATATATATATATATATATATATATATATATATATATATATATATGTCCAGTGTATAGTTTGGGAACACTATGTTTTTTTGGTAGGATATCGTGCGCCAATGTTCTAGCATCACCATATAACTTAAGAAAATGACTTTCTTTCAGAACTTTCTAAGAAAAAGGGAATTTTCAACATAACGTATAAAATGGGGATTTTCAGTGTAACGTTTTATTTAAGGACATGTCTCCATATTATACGTTATAATAGATGTCCTCATAATATGCGGGAGAATGTTAGTATTTTTTGTATATGCAACGTATACGTTGAGAACAAAGGAATCATACGCAATAGATATTTTGGGGACATAGAAGGTTGGCGTGTTGATATAATGTTGAAATTGAGGACATTTTTTAATGTATACTGTATAGTTCCGGAATTTATTGAATAATAATTGATTATAATTAATGTATTCAAATCGTCCACTTTGTACTCGATGCATTGATATTCTTTTTCTTTAAGCATTGGCGTTTGAATATGGAACGTTTATTATCCTTTGAAATAATCAGATTGGGTAGCGAGATAAGCATTGATAACTTTATGTGTAACCATTCTTCTTTGTCATATAAGTAAAAGACTATACGCAGTAGATATTTTAGGGACAGCGAAGGTTGAAGTATTGATATAATGTTGAGACTGAGGACATCTTTAGTAGTATATTATATAGTTTGCAGACATCTAAACTTTTACAACATAATTCTTTAATCTTCTTTTATTTCATTAAGAAACGTAAAACTTAAGATGATAAAAGCCTTAATCATGGCATTTGTAGCATGCGACGATCGGGTAATAAAGAAAATAAAAAAGTCGTAACGAGGCAACTACCATGTCTTCAAATAATACGTTGTACAAAGATGTATTTCTTTCTTCAATCTTTTTATTCAAAACGTAAGATATATTGACTGCCTATATAACTGGCGATTTTCTCGGTATCAAAAGTGTTTAAAAACGACAAGATTATTAACGTTTTCTGTACTGATAATTCTGATAATAAATAAAAATACTTATCCAGAGCAAAAATTAATATGCTTTCATAAGTGGCTTTAGTAACTATTAACTGATCATTAGTGCCAATTCATCTGAGTCGCTTGATTGGCATTGAATATCAGTTAATAATTACTAAATTTCAGTTGAAGTCACTGAAAAAATTAAGACCGAAAAAATAGATTAATGACAAAAAGATGAGAAAAATATTAGTCCTTTAATATTTTTCTACTTGAAAAAATTTTTTTTTTGGCCATGTTTTATATATCACCGTGTTTGTAAAGAACCACAGAACGAAATAAAAACCAAAAATGAGATTCGAAAAAAATTAGTTTATTAGTCGTTTCTGGCGTGAACTACCCCCCCCCCTAATGTGACCAACAGAATATATATGTATTTAATGATAGTTTGAGGACAGTTCTCATGCGTATTCCCTAATTGAACCCAATTTAAAAATTGTAAAAAGAATATTCCCTATGACTTTGAATCTTTATAATAATACTTTATTATTTATAAGTAACATTATATTTTCCTTACTGTGTAACTAAAAATGTAAATGTTCATGATGTTGACTAAAATTCCTGGTGGACGTCAAAGAGATATATATCAGAGAGTTTGAGGACACCATGAGATACGCAATGTTTAGTTCGGGGACTTTTGAAAATTATCTTTATAAATTTTTCGCTGCAGTTTATAAAAAGTAATACCGTTTAATTTCAATATTAATTGTAATGTTTATATAATATTTTGATAATACAATTTCGAACTCAGTAGAGAAGATTCTTAATGTGACCAACAGAATATATATGTATTTAATGATAGTTTGAGGACAGTTCTCATGCGTATTCGCTAATTGAATCCAATTTAAAAATTGTAAAAAGAATATTCCCTATGACTTTGGATCTTTATAATAATACTTTATTATTTATAAGTAACATTATATTTCCCTTACTGTGTAACTAAAAATGTAAATGTTCATGATGTTGACTAAAATTCCTGGTGGACGTCAAAGAGATATATATCAGAGAGTTTGAGGACACCATGAGATACGCAATGTTTAGTTCGGGGACTTTTGAAAATTATCTTTATAAATTTTTCGCTGCAGTTTATAAAAAGTAATACCTTTTAATTTCAATATTAATTGTAAAGTTTATATAATATTTTGATAATACAATTTCGAACTCAGTAGAAAAGATTCTTAATGTGACCAACAGAATATATATGTATTTAATGATAGTTTGAGGACAGTTCTCATGCGTATTCGCTAATTGAATCCAATTTAAAAATTGTAAAAAGAATATTCCCTATGACTTTGAATCTTTATAATAATACTTTATTATTTATAAGTAAAATTATATTTTGCTTACTGTATAACTAAAAATGTAAATGTTCATGATGTTGATTAAAATTCCTGGTGGACGTCATAGAGATATATATCAGAGAGTTTGAGGACACCATGAGATACGCAGTGTTTAGTTCGGGGACTTTTGAAAATTATCTTTATTAATTTTTCGCTGCAGTTTATAAAAAGTAATACCTTTTAATTTCAATATTAATTGTAAAGTTTATATAATATTTTGATAATACAATTTCGAACTCAGTAGAAAAGATTCTTAATGTGACCAACAGAATATATATGTATTTAATGATAGTTTGAGGACAGTTCTCATGCGTATTCGCTAATTGAATCCAATTTAAAAATTGTAAAAAGAATATTCCCTATGACTTTGAATCTTTATAATAATACTTTATTATTAATAGGTAACATTTTATTTTGCTTACTGTGTAACATAAAATGCAAATGTTCATGATGATGATTAAAATTCCTGGTGGACGTCAAGAGATATATATCAGAGAGTTTGGGGACACCATGAGATACGCAATGCTTAGGTCGGGGACTTTGGAAAATTATTTTGATAAATTTTTCGCTGCAGTGTATAAAAAATAATTTTTTTTTATTTCCATATTAATTGTAATGTTTATATAATTTTTTGATAATACAATTTCGAACTCAGTAGAAAAGACTCTTAATGTGACCAACAGAATATACATATGTACTTAATGATAGTTTGAGGACAGTTCTCATGAGTATTCGCTAATTGAATCCAATTAAAAAATTGTAAAGAGAGTATTCCCTATGACTTTGAATCTTTATAATAATACTTTATTAGGTATTTTTTATTTATAGAATTTTATTTGGCATTCGCAGTGTTTATTTCGGGGACTTTTGAGGATTAGTTTTATAAATTGTTTTTATATAAATTGTTGGCTACACTGAAATTTTAATTCGAGTTCCTCAGTTTTTCGTAACTCACGAATTATTCACGTCGAGGAATTAGACTACGTTTTCTCTTATGCCTTATAATTCGTGTATTAGTTTTCACAGCATTGTATCTGCTAACCAACCGTCAACATGTTGAGCATACATACTTTCTGAAAAGTTTTATTAACCTAAATTTTTTTAATCGATGGTCGGAGTTTAATTCTTTAGTTTACACGGTGTTATATATGGGTTAGTTCGAGGACATTTTATTTTAGAATACTCACAATGCCATCTGTGCTTTTGTATACGAATTATTTATATACAATTTCGGAAAGTTCTCATACTATACAATAGACTGAAGAATTTTTTGGAGACTGTCCTCATATTCTACAAATGTCCTCAAAAACTCCTATATATGAAAATTCTGTTCCCATACTATCCGCTGGACACATATATATATATATATATATATATATATATATATATATATATATATATATATATATATATATATATATATATATATATATATATATATATATATATATATATTTTCCCGCAACCTTTTAATATGTGTAGGGCCCCCCTATGGAAGTTAAGAGATGAAATTTGGTAAGTGGGGCTTATTCCGATGCACAACAATACTATCAAAGTGGGGTCAAATTTTGGGCAAATTTTTTTTCGGACCCGACCTTTAAGGGGGTGGTGGGGGGCGGAAAAGCAATAAAACTTTTCCAAACCGGTTTTAAATAATGTTTCGGTCAATTATCTACAACATCTCCAAAATTCAGCTTCCCAGGATGATATGGTGGGAGTAGAGGGGGGAAAAACGATTTTCGCTGGATCTAACAGGCGCCCAGCCCCCCAGAATTAACGTAGAGGGTTGAAATTTGGTGTGTTGATAAAGTTCGTACCTAGGTTGTGCTTTTTGGAGGTTTTAATATTTTACCCCCACCCCCCTCATTTTTAAGCTACAAATTCATGCATTTTCGACGTTTTCGAAGTTTGTACCACTCGCACAGGTCACCCGAATAAACCTAGAGGGCTGAAATTTTGTATTCGGATTGAGTTAGTATCAAGGGGGTGCCTTTTGGGGGTCTCGACTTTTAACCCCTACCCCCACCATTTTTATACCCAAAAGAACATGATTTTTCTTGTTTTTTAACAGTTTCGTTCGGGTCAAAATCTCCCCAAATAAACCTAGAGGGCTGAAATTTCGTGTACAGGTTAAGCTAATAGCCAGACACTGTTTTTTGGAGGTTTCAACTTTTAACCCTTACCCCCACGATTTTTACGCCAATATTTCCTTAATTTTTTTGCTTGTTTTCTAACGTACGTGTATTCAGTTAGTATCCAGCTAGTACCTTGTAGGGAGTCCGCATCACTTTTCCCCCCACTTCTCCCATTTTTACATCGGAATTGAATGCTATTGTTAAATGTGTTTTAAAAGCATTATGTTTATTCTAAATACAAGTAGGCGAATAGTAATTTTAAAAAATTTAAAAAAAAGTGAACTTACTTTTATGACAAATGAAATACATACATATTAAGTAATTTAAAAATGTTATTAAAGTCACTGTTTATTTATAAATTAGGAATTTTGGATTTTTAGTATTTATAAAATAGAAATTTTGGATTTTTTTGGAAAGAAAAAATATCTTTATAAAGGCCTTCCAGTTTACTATTTAAGGTCCTTTTTTAATTTTTAAAACTAAAACATAAAGGCAATTAGCGGATAAACATGGGCAGGAATGTCCTCGTACGAATTGTGTTGGCTTTTTTTCTGCTACCTGTTTTCGGCACAAAATTGAAATTTACTGATATACAGCCCTTAAATACTTAAAACCTTTTTTTAAAGCCTCGATCAGCCGAACACTCATCACCAGTTTTGAAACCAACAAAATGACAATTCGGTTGTAGACTTTCAATCACATTTCGCTTGTAGACATTCAATACCGAAGATGAAGGGGAAAATTCGACTACCGTGATGGGACCCCGCTGCTCACGGGTTTTTTCATTTACGTCGAATGTAAAAATGTTATGTAATTAATGTCAAAAAATGTACACAAACATAATAACAATAAAAAAATGAAAATTGACGTAATAAAAAAAATCTCGTTTTTTCATTTGGTGATTTTTTTTTCATTTTTTACGGTGTAATATAGTCTCATTTTTATTGTTAATTATTCCTACCATACTTCGATGCCAGAAAAGAGTTAGATACCATATAATGAAGATTAATACCATATGAAATAGTTAAAAATTTATTTGATGACGTTGCGTATATTTTTGGAAAATAAAAAAGAAATCACTTTTTTACAATTCTGATGAATTTCCACCGTAAAAAAGTAGATAAACAATATTCGTTTCTACTGTAACCTTAAAAAACATGTCAGTTATCCACGAAAAAGAAATATGTTATAAATTTTTTAAATATTGATGGCAAACTCTTCAGTAAATTCACCTTTTTATTTTCTATTAAATTTTTCTATTTGAATACAGAAATACAAAAAAATATTGTATTCAATAAAGGCCCAATGTTTCACTTAGTAATATTATTTGTTACTAAATATTTTAATATTAGTTTAAAATTTATTTATAATTACACAGTGAAAAAATTTATGTTCTGCGTAAAAAAACTAGTGGTTAAAATTTTTGTGTTAAATTTTTGTTACCCTGTGTTAATATAACATTTAGTGTTTGTGTTAAATGAAAATATTAACAAAACTAATCTGTTTTAAACAACACACAAATAACATAAAGTTTATGTAAAATGCGAAAGAATGTCATAAATACTCTTATTTGTGCATTTACAACACCAAAAAACTGGTTTCGCTCGTATCTATTGCTTTAGTTATAAGAACGGGAGTAGTGGTTACTGATACCATCGGTAGCATCATTGCCATAATCATGGAAGTATTGGGCATTGTGCGACGTGCGTTCAACAAAACATATCTATGTATAGAAGCAGACGGACTATTTCAAAATCAAAAACGTATTCCTAAGGTTAAATTGGTTTTAATTATTTAGAAATTAAATATTGGTAAGTTAATTAAAAATATTATAGATTGAATTCTTTTCTTTGTTTGCAGAATTTACTTCAATTAAATAAAAAATTATCGAATATTCGGCGTTCCAGAACACACTGAAAGGGCAAAGAAGATCAGGTAAAGAAGAAAGAGTAGTCGTTCCATTTTGACTTCCACGTTCAGTTTGACAACGATTTTCACAATTTTTGGTCATTGCTTCAACATTATTTTCATCAGTGCACAATTTTGTAGAAATATTAAATAAAAAAGTTTAAGTACTGAAAAATTATTTTTTACTGTTTCCTTTCATTTATATAATAAATAAATAAAAAAATACATACTAACTTAAAAAAAAAATATACCAACACATTTAGTGAGTAAACTTTTACATTCTAAATCTGTTAATTTTACACGTAATTGTGTAAAAATTATAACTAAGTAATTGTGTAAAATTAACACAAAATGTATGTCCTGTTGTGTGTTAAATCATTGACACAAATCTTGTGTAAAGATTTGACACATATGCTTTGTGTTAAAATAACACAAAAAATTGAGTGGACCGTTCTGGACCTGTGAAATGTGTTAATTTTAACACAAATTTTTTCACTGTGTACTTCAATAAATTTATTTCTATTAGTTAACTATTTTAAATATTATTTTGATGCAATAACATTATAATCACTTATAACACGAGACGTTTTTATTTTTTCGAATAAATTTGGGTTTGTCCAACGAAAATTTTTTGCCTAGCAATTTAACGAGAAGAACTATCAATTAACAAAAACGCGACAGCGAAGCTGAAGCGTTTTTGAGTTGACAGTTCTTCGAGTTAAATTGCTTTTAGGCAAGAAATTTGAGTTGTAGAAAATACAAATTTATTCAGAAAAATTACAAACTCAAGTGTAATACGGTAAGTCAATTCAACGAATAAATTAAGTTAGTATAGTTCACATTATTATTTAATACATTGTTACTATGGTTCTGAAATCAGTTAAATTTACCAATACGAATTTTTGTTTCATTTCTATCGTGTTTACCTACAATGAAATGTTTGGTACTATTTTTTTTTACTCTAAAAATCTGTTCTAACTTTTTTTCTATGGTGAAAGTGAAAAAACTACAATATTCTTATGGAACTTGATACGTGATAAGTTAAATTGTCATTATAATTTTATTTAAAAAAATTATTGACACGAATTTTGACAAAATAAACTCAAATGCAAAATTTTATTTTTCGCGAGCGAGTTTCGCGAATCTTAAGTCTCGAAAATAAATAAAATATCGGGTTCAAAGGACTAAAATCTGACCTGTAGCTAATGTTTGTAGCTATAACAATAAAAATAAAAAATGGCATTTAGCTGCAAAAAACACTATATATTTAACTTTAAACATCTATTCTCAATTTAACAATTTTATTGCTTTAATTAATTAATAATTTGAACAAAATATTGTATAAGATTTTTTGTTACAAACAACTCAGTTTATTTATTTGTTTAACCCGTATACTTATTTGAAAGTACTCACATTATATATATTTTGAGGGTTAGAAACCAGTGGCGTAGCGAAGGGGGTGCAAGGGGGTCTATCATGCACCGGGCGCCACTCGCAGAGGGGCGCCAAATGTGCGCCAAAGAGGGGCGTCAAATGTGCCCAAAGCCGGCAAGTCTTGGGGAGGGGGCGCCAAGAAAATTTGGTATGAGGTTTTTTCTTGCTCGTCACTTGTTTTTTGGGAAGAAAAAAGCAATAATGTTTTCTACAAGGGCGCCAATAAAGTGTCGTGCCCCGGGCGCCGGTTATGTTCACTACGCCACTGTTAGAAACCACAAAAACTGTACTCGGGTGGTTTTATGTTTTGATAATTTCTAATTTATAATAGTTTAACTATAACAATAAGCACAAATAGTATACTATAGTAAATGTCATTATGTAAAAACAGCAAACATGAAAGTTTCAATTGGAGCCGTTAGTGAGCAAGACTTTAAAAGTGAATAATAATTCAATAAATCATATCTAGATCGTTATCACTTAACTAAAACCGGCACTAGTTTTATAAATTAATTAAAATTAGTTGAATAAATTTTGCTAGCTACATCGTAGCAATATATATTTATATAAAGTACATCGTCTAAAATATATATGTAACATACAGAATGATTCAAATTGATAACCTTAATAAAATATTTCAAGTGCGTGTTGGACATACATTAAAATTGGGTTCCTAAATTACTAGTTTTTCATGGCTTAGATTCGACAAATTTAGATGCACATGTGTTGCCTACTAATATTACTGTAAGGGTCAGAACTAATATTGTTAAAATAAAACTAATTTCTATTTCATTTATTTTTGCCTTAATCAATAAATGAAGTTAAACAAATATATACGTTTTATGTATTGATAGAAAATTAGATAAACAAATTTACAAGAAATTCATGAAAATTTTTCATTTTCCAACGTTTCCCGGGCTGGTCTGGAACTGAATTTTTAAAGAATGCTTTTTAATACCAAAACGTATCTCGATGTAATATTTCATTTTTGGGGGACCACAGTTTCTACTTTGAATTACGTTTTGAATATTAGAAAATTAATTTGCTTATATTTTAGCAATTTAGCCGAAATAATTTCAAATGAGTTTATTTTGGATTTTTTTGATTAACCGCTAACTAATTTTACAAACAGTGGTTAACAATGTTAAAAGGAACCATATTTTATGAGCTTTTTCTGTCCCTTCATCTGCCCTTTTCCCAGGAATTTCATTTTATGAGCTCTTTCTGCCCCTTCATCTGCCCTTTTCCCATTCTTTTATACGAGATTTAAAATTAATTGAGATCTTTTTAGTGTCATTCTATTGGGAACCTATTGTGCATCTACCCACAAAAAAAAATATTGCGTCAAACCTTTTCGTTGTCAAAATACTGGTTAATAAAGTGATGAAACTGTCGACTCAAAAATTTAAAATGTACAAAATCGAGTAGAAGGCTGTGATAAAGTTTTTAACAAAGGAAGGGAAGACTCCGTCAGAAATCAAGCAACGTTTGAATGTTGTGTACGGACACTCAACACCTTAACTTTCCACTATGAAAGAATCTGAGAGGATTTGAGAGGAAAGGAATTTAACACAGATAATGAGGTTTAAATCAGCGGTTTTAGCGCATTTTGAGGATCAAAATCCAGACAATTTTTTAAGGGTATAGAAGTGTATGTGAGATGTCATGCAAAATGTGTTGAAATCAAAAGAGATTATATAGTTATTCGAAATTTACTGTTATTTTTACTATCCAGGCCAGAAACTTTTGGAACTACTCGCTACTTGCTACCTAAACCTTGCTACTACATACAAAGTTTCACGTTCATGGATCCAAAAGAGTAGGAATTATGGATAAGTGACAGGCGGATAGACAGATAGGCTTGATGAAACTGGAAGGGTTTCGAGATTAACACGCTCTGAACACGATATACCTGTAGAATCTTAATAACATTTTTTTGAGGATTCTAGTCCGACATTAGCGATCATTCGTGTACAAGTTACAAATTACGGTTTCGAGCAAAAATAGATCATTCAAATTTTAAATTTTAATTTTTATCTGAACAATTCTTCCAGTAAATCCGGGGCTTGGATTCATGTAGGTACATCAATAGCAAACATCAAACAAAATTCAAATTTTAAAGAGCAATTTTACCGAAAAATAGGTGTCCATAAATTTTCTTTGTACAATATGTAGCCTATACCAAGTTTCATCAAAATCAGGGACAATTAATTACCTGAGTACTTTTTTTTGTGAGACATTTTTTGAATCACCATGATATACATATGCACATTCTCCGTTCTCCCGTGATACATAAGTAGTCCTATTATTGCTCCATCTTTCTCATATATGACGTGATATAACTTTTAAATAAATCAATATTGATGTTCTCCTGTTAACAGTTAAGTACGATATTTGTGTACTTCGCTTTCTACCTCTGTGTATTACGTAGTGTAGTGTAGATACAAGATATTTATTATTCCAGGTGCACGATCAAAGCTGATTATATTTACTAGTTGACTGAGAGGGTGAACACTGGGAGATTTAAAATTAATCTGACGAAAAAACATTTTTTCTTTTTTTTTTTTTTATTAGATTAATAAAACCGGTTTGGAAGATGTGAGTTTATTAAAGGTGACTTTGAATTTGATAATCAATATATAAAGACGGATACAAAATTGATAAAATATAGTTTACGTAACAGACGACGGTCGTAGTATCGTCGGAGCACGTAAATCAGAATGGAGAAGCTCAATTACTTTGAGCTTAAAAAAAATTTTAGCAAACCCTTTTTTTATCATTACAAAAAAATAGTATATTGTACAATATGTGGCAAAAGAGGCTTATTTCTCACGAATATGAGTTTGTTGCGCGAGCCCGCAGGGCGAGTGCAACAATTCGTATGAGTGAGAAATAAGCTTTTCCCACGTATTTTACACTATACTTTTTCTACGAGCACATTTTTTTCTTAAAATTTAACATAAATAATTAAAATAAAATTTAAATAAGTAGTAAAAATTTTTTAAATTTATAATGTCAGTGCTAAGATGTTCAAATTTTTGCCAAAGCATACTTTGAAATTATGGAAACAATAATAAATAATCAACACACATATATGTATATTTTTAGTATTATTATTTCTATATATTATATATTAAACTTACGGAACAGCCTACTTTTTTATTATATTAAGGCGTGGGAAATAATTTCCCACTGTATTTCCGCACAGTGTGGGCAATTGTTAATTTTTACATATAGTTAGCCGTGCACAAAATGTTACTTTTAACAGTACGAGTAGAAAAAAAATATTTTTTGATTCAAAAAAGTCAAATTGTTTTCTTTGATAGTATGGGAAAAACACAACAGCGTAGATGGAGTGTGTTTGGATTGACAGTTTTTCTCGTTGAATTGTAGAAAACACATATCTTTTCAGGAAAAATATTGGAGTGTCGTACTATAAGACAATTTAACGAATAAAATAAATTAGTATAATTCATATAAGTTATTAGGTATCTTCTATTTCATTACTGCGGTTTTGAAATAAGTTAAATTTACCAATAAGAACTTTTGTTTCATTTTTATCACCTTTTACCTACAATGAACAGAGCAATGAAAAGTTTCGTACCTACCATTTCTTTCGTCGTACAAATGTGTCCTTGGCGTTTTTCATGATAAAAGTGAGAAAAATACAATATTATTATGGGATTTTAACATACACATGAGTTATTGTCAAAATTTGTTGTCTAGCACTTTAATAAAAAGTTAACTAGTAAAGACACGATACCGATACAAGACAAATATTTTTGAAATCTGTATCTACGTACACGCTAAATTGTCTATTGATTCCCTTTTAGTTAATTTCCAAATTGAAAAATTCAACTATTACGGCCATAGTTATCACGTAACCGGAACTATGGCAGAAATTGTTTTGAGGTCCCTAGAACCCGAAAATAACATTCACTAAAAGGACCCTTCAGAGCGAAGAGGGATAAAAGTGCCTAAATAGGAAATTAAAAAACTCATATTAGCATTAAATACGCTGTGACAGTTAGTTTTATATATCAATATTAAGGCTTTAAACGTAATCGTCTTCGAGTAAAACCACTTTAAGTGAAATTCGAATATTTCCAAGTCTTCCTTTAATGCGTGCTCGGATCTTTTTCAAAATCGACTTACATGTAGAATAGAGCGAGAGCTAATTTTTGGTGTATATTGAAGATCATCTCAAGGTCACGTACACCATGTGACCATGTGCAAAATGTGACCATGATTTTCTGATAAAACGTGTAAAATTAATATAGAAACCGATTTTCGTAAAATTCAAGATAGTCCAAGGTACTCATCTAAAACAATAATTTTCTGGATTACCAGAGTTGGCACTTTCTTAAATTCTTTTTTATTAAGTTAGCGAACGTATTGAGACGTCAGTTCAGTATCCTATTTTGCTGAAGCGAACCAATGTGCGTTGTCTTTAGTATTCCATCAGATTCCAAGGTGTCAGTGTTTAATCTAACTGACCATGTGATTTTCAGTATCTATGCAATTAATCATCTAAAAACCATGAAAAAATAAAAATCAATTTTATTAATATTACAAAATAAAGATAAGAAAAATTGACATATGAACAAATTAAAATGTAACTCAAATCTTGAATAAAATATAATGGACGAAAAGTTAAAAAATTAAAAAAATTAAATTGTATTACAGATATTATTTTATTTGTTTATATTATTTTTGTATACAATATACATATTATACACGGAATGTAAGTATAGTCGAATTAATAGTTTTAGATAGTCACGTCATCAATATGTTCAACTCTTCAAAGTAACATCATATGGATTTTAAACCAATAATTGAATACAAAATTTTTAATACTCTTTAAATAATTCCTCCTCGATTCCAACATAATTTTTTTTTTTAAGATGCAACTTAAGTCGTTACCTATTCTCAATAACACTGCAGAAGGAAACATTATTATAATGATTAGTGATTACAGTAAGATTTAACTTACTATTCATTATATTTTGCCGTGCAAATGAATCAAATAGTAATAAATTATGGCTATTTAATCACAGACAAATCAATCAGATTTTTCAATTGTACTCTATCAAAGACAATTTACAAACGCTTAATTTTTTAGCTTATTGTTTTTTTGAAAGAAGGCTTTTGCGCTCTGTGAAGAGAGCACAAAATGTCTATTTCCCAAAGACTCTCGTTGCCGAGCAACAATTTTCTACTTTGCGCTTTAAAGCAGAAAATTAATACTTTGTCGCTCGCTTAACGTATATTTAATTACAAATCGGGTAGACGTTGTTTATATTTTCTATGGTAACAAATAAATAAACAGATTCTAAAATTATTATGTTTATCGTAATCAAGTGAAATATTAATTTTATTAAAATTCAAAATAACTGCAAAATATTAATTAAAAATAATAAATAACTATAATTAATAAATAATTCGAATAAAAAATTTTAAAAAAATATGTACATAAATGATGGAAATATGTAATAGTGACAGTGATTTCTCAAGTACACCTCCAGATATTTCTGAAGCTGCAAAAATTATAATATTAAAATGAATATTAACGTCCATTATTATTTTTTCAAGTATATTTTAAATAAAAAAAAATTTTTATAGGATTGTAGAAAACATTTTGTGTGTAATTCGAGCACAAAATGACTTGCCGCTCTCATGAGAATAACGCGCTCTGCCTGGCGGTGTCGCGCGTCAACATTCTCAATCGAGCGGCAAAACACCATTTTGCGCTCTTAATACACAAATAACTATTAAGCACCGTTAAAATATACAATAATTTAGTACACAATTAAGAATTCGAAAAATTAACTGATAACATAGTCGAACAGCATTCTTAAGGAGTTGATTTTTTAATCAAATAGAACAGATATTAAAAAAATAATTAATTGTTTATGTTTTTATATAGAAATCACAATTTTAAGAAAAATATACTAAAATATATTGTTTTAAAAGCAATGGTAATGCTTCAATTATATTAACACCGCTACTGTTTGTTTAGAAAATGACGTCATTCATTATAAGCACGATTCATAATATGTTGATCAGTATTCTGGGAACTGCTCCTTCCTTTACGAAAAATATGTTTTTTGCCAAAATTTTTCAAAGTTTAAGAGTTTTTTCTACACTATTCCCACCATTGGAAGAGAGAAAAATTTTAAACCATTATTGTATGTACACTGGTTTTCGAGAAAAACTAATTTTGAAACGGAAATTCGTTATATTATGCAAGGGGTATTTTACTTTATCAGTTTGTTCTTCCTTAAAACTACCCATAAAGTGATGGTTTTGTGAAAATAAATAATTTTCACCATAATTCTACATTATACGAAAAATTTAGAAGCGTACCTATATATACCAAGTAAATCCCCCTCATTTTTTCGGAATTAAATTTTTTGTGTAAAAGAAAACTCATCGTTTTTTTTCTAATCCGTATGATTTTGATATTTTCAAACAGAAAAAGCTTTTTCTCTCAGAATCTGTTCAACACTGAGTGTTTGCCTAGTAGAAAGACGGCTAGTTTACGTAAGTTTTCCAAAAATAGGCCCGATTAATCTCTTCTCTCGGTTGCAGTATTTACAGTTTGTGTCATGTTCACAATGATTTTTCAAGGGATCAGTTTTTTATTCCGTTATAAGTTACTCCGTTAGAATATACTGTAATTAACAACCAATCACTGGCAACTGTACAAAGTCTTTCAATAAACTTTTATTTTAGAATACAAAAGAACAAGAAAAAAAAAGAATTGCGCATTGAACAAAAAAAGAAACATCATCATTAAATATTAACAAAGATAATTTAAAAAAAAAATGAAGAAAAACTTTTGTTTCTCAAACTTTATTCATTTATTTTAAAAACAGACGGATTACAATTTGAATTATAAGTGTAAAGATAAAAGAAGAAAAAAAACGTTAAAAAACAAAAAATAAACTAACTATTTCTTGCTCGTAATAAAACAATATGAAATAAGGGGTTGCGCGGAAACGTAAGGGGTACAAAAAGATATATTTATTTTTGTTTTGTCTACCTTCTGAGCGAAAATGATAAATTCTTTATAATGCACGTCGCAGCTCGTTGATTTGTTTGTTGTTTTCTATTTTAAATTAATTTCATTTTCGTGTTGGTAAACAATTAAAAATAGACAATTTTGTTTTGCAACAAGTTAATTAAATTGTTATTTTTATTTAAATCTTGTAAAAAAGCAAAAAATTAAATAAAAGAAATGTGTTAATAAATGTACAAAATGCTTGAATAAAACATACACAGAATATACATGATGTTAATTTAGTAAGTTTTTTACTAAATTAACCTCACCTCAATTCATTCAAAGCTCCTTATTGTAATTTATAGTTACGGTAAATTGTAGTTGGGCTATGCTTTTACCACCTTACCGTCAACCCAACCAGAAAATGTTACTTTGAACAAAACTATCGTTTAGAATTTAGACACAAATATGTAAACAGAGACAATAGGAATATGTAACATTACATTTTATCTACTAAATTCAAAATTACATCGAAACTAATTTCTAACCAACTATTCTTACATACAAGTATTGCAATTAGTTATAAAACAAAGGAATGCAAATGTAGTAAACTTGTTTAGATGATTCTAGTCCAAGAGCTCGATACACTTTTCATATGTTAAACATTTCATGATTTTTGTTTCTTTTTTTCTAAAAGTTCATTCTGATTCGAGAATTTAAATTCTAACAACTTAAGGTAATTATTAAAAAAAAAAATAGCGACTCAACAATGTGTTTTCAAGAAATTAACGACAGCTTGGCGTCATCAAAAAAAGTACCAAATAATGACAGAGTATTGTTCGGGGTCATTCTTATTTTAGTTTTACTTCATTTAACTTAGTTATTTGTGCGTTCAAAAATGAATTTGTCTAATAAAATTTCGCGATCATTAACATCAGTCATTGAAAATGATTTATTACAAAAGAATTTTAAGTTTATAATAGCTTTTTATTTCTTTGTATTTTTTTTTTAAGTTCATCTCTTTTATTACTCTTTGTAAATATAATTCCACATGGCATTAAATCAACATCTTCGGCGAGCAGAGGACACACCATGATCTGTTAATCAACCAAAAAAATGGCAGGAGAGGTTTTTCTCAATATTTATTAATGTAATCAAAAATGTCTCTGACTCTCGCACTATATTTTACAAGTGCACATAACAAAATTGTAGCTACTTACCAGTTTGAATTCAAATTTTCGAACAATTCGACATTGTTGAAACAATTGCACATATGAATAATTATTCTAGAATGTCATTATTCAAAATACGAAATTTTGTTCAAACTAATATGGCGTCAATGTAATGCGTAGGTTTCATATAGGGGAGACTGGGGTAAAGTGGCCACTCTAAGACAAAATGCTGTATAGTTTATTTATTTGAAAAGAAATATAGATTAGTAAGTATTTAGCATACAGCTGCTTTAGTGCAGAATCAATAACCATCAATATATCAACAATATCTTGAAAGGTATTTTTGCAATTTTTGTTTTTCGCAACATGTGAAAAGTGACCACTTTACCCCGTTATGTTGGGTAAAGTGGCCAGGGATACCCATTTTAACCCAAAAAGAAATCTTGAAGTAATATCATCTTGAAGTAGTATCATTAATTATTATATATCAACGGACGGACAGACGGACAGACATTGAAATCTCATCAAATGGGTTTCTTTTTCACATTGTTTCTCGGGACCCTAAAAACCGATTTCAGGCAATTCTTTTGTTTATAAAATATAAACAACTAAATAAAATTTCTGAATTTAATATAATATGCTAAAATATTCTAAGAATTCAATTTGAGCAGCGATCGGAGACACTGGCCACTTTGCCCCATTATAAGCCTGGCCATTTTACCCCGGTAGACGCCATTTCGGCAAACTACAAATAATTTCAAGAAATAATTTTCTGATTCATCGATCGGGTTTTTAGCTATCTCAATTAAAAAATTGTATTGGTAATTAATAAAAAAATAGTGAGAATACATATTAGTGATGCGACTCGAGTGATGTTTACTCGAGTGACTCGAGTGAATTTGTCAAACTCGTATTCGAGTGAAAAAAAATTTTTACTCGAGTCCAATTGCACTCGAGTTTCCGAGTCAACTCGGCACACCGAGTAGACTCGGTTAGGGCCAGATGTTACTTCACTAGTTACAAAGAGACGGGTTGAAACTTGCACTTGATACGATAACAATAAATTAATAGGTATTAGGTTGATTTGATTGAACTATTGAATAATTATTTTATGAAAGTGGGACATACGTGTGATTTTGAATTTAGCTTTCGTTAATATTACTAGTAAAGACTAAAGTATAGGTGTATAATAATGATGTTCCGATTCGATTATTTTACCAATCGATTAATCGATTATATACTAATAATCGTAATCGATTTATAATCGGTATATTAATCGAGGTATAATCGATTATACCGATAATTGACTTAAATATAATAACCTGACTTTATCCACTTTTTAGTCAATAAAATTGAAGTATTTAAAATTTACATATCTGTTTTCTAAAAACTAATATTTTATGATTTTCTTCATAATAGTTTCTTTATTCATTATTATTAAATAACATTTAATTGTAAGGTGTAAACAAAAGTCTGATACAGTTTGATTTTATAATTATAATGATTGATAATTGAAACTAATTATAAAATAACTAAGTTTGCATAAATGTTATTTATGGTCATTAATTGGTCATCCTTACATGGAAATTTTATTATTCTTAAGAAGTCATTTTACTTTTATTTGTTGATTACATAAATAAATAATATGTATACTAATCATATGTATTTTATTTCATATTACCTCATATTACTAATTCAATAAAGGTATTTAAAAATGCTTAAAAAATCTTACTCGAGTTAGAGGGAGTGAAATAGTTAACTCGGTTGACTCGAGTGACTCGAAAACTCGAGTACAATTCGAGTGACGTAGCAAAATTACTCAAGTGACTCGAGTCACAAAATCCCACTCGAGTCGCATCACTAATACATATATAACTATACTATAACTTACTTTACATCAACACTCACAAATTCAGAAAATTCGTTATAATTCATACAATCTAGGAAACTGATCATTGACGTTTTAATAGAATACTAACGGCTTGTCTACAAGCTAGTATTCAACTTCGCCACAAGACTGGAATGGTTTCCGATGAGTAAAGGCCAATGACCACTTTACCTCCACTGGCCACTTTACCCCAGTCTCCCCTAGATGTATATTGAACGTAAAATACTACAGGTAATTATTATTAATCAACGATAGAATTGTTAATTAGTACAGTTTTAATGAATATGTATATATCTAGCTATATTTGAATATGTACAGAGAAATAAATTGATGTTTGGGATGACATTCATTGTATTATATTTGTAATGAACTGGCTGTTTTAAAATGCACACATTTTTGAATCAGTCCACTCAAATTCTATTTTTGCATCTTTCCAGTATCAATTATAGATCTAAGTAACAAAATAAAATTTTTTTACTCAATTTGAAGGAGAATTAGGTATTGTGTATTGTTGAATAGAATAGATCTTTATTATCATTTGTAGTAAACCTTTGGACGCAAAGTATTTCATTTCTTCTGGAAATACTTTATATTATTTTTTCTATCTAAGGGTATACGAGAGTATTTTGTAAGTTTAGGTGTTACATCTAGTGGACTTATCAGAAAATTAGACTTCTTTTTGAAAATTTTTTTTTGTAGAAACGAAAAAGGTAAACAAAATGGGAAATTCAGGGTTTATACTACATCTACTCACAAGCAGATGCACCCAGAGTGAAATTCGGGATTTTGATGAAACTTCGCTGGTGTGTAGAATAGGCAAAAATAAGGGACCCGTATTTTTTTTTATCGGCCATCTTCCATGTTTACGGGATGAAACCAGCCCCTAAAGTTGGGGGTTCAAATCGTATTTCTTAAGATATCTCGAAAACTATAAGAGATAGAAGAGAATATTGATATGAGAATAAACATAAAAATAAGAAAATATTGAACGTATTTGCAATCAATAATAATGCAATATAATATGTTTCAGATACCACACATATTTCAAAAAAACGCAAAAACACGTATCCCCTAATTTTTAGTGCTCTTCCTATTTATGGTGGCCAAAATTTGATACATTGAACAATTCAGGCTATACAAGAAAATTTACCCCCATTTTTACCCCTCCAGCCCCTCTTATGAACCCGGCCCTGGTTTAACCTATACAGGTGAATAGGTCTTCCAAAGAGTAACATTTCGTCAATTTAAAGTTTTCCTCTATCTCTTATAGTTTTCGAGATATCTTAAGAAATACGATTTGAACTCCCAACTTTAGGGACTGGTTTCACCCCGTAAACATGGAAGATGGCCGATAAAAAAAAATACGGGTCCCTTATTTTTGCCTATTCTACACACCAGCGAAGTTTCATCAAAATCCCGAATTTCACTCTGGGTGCATCTCCTTGTCAGATATACTTACAAAAAAAAAAGAAAGAAAATGGTAGCCCAAGAGTGATTATATCGAAACTACATTTTTTACACATAGCGAAACTAAAACTGGGGTACATGTAATCTGAGTTTTTTCTTTTTAAAGGCGCATGATAAAAAGGGGCGCAATAAGGAAAAGAAATAGGGCGCAACGAAGGACATGACAAATTAAAAGAATTTGAAATTTTGTTATTTGAGAGTATTTTTTTGGTCTCTTTCTAGGGGGGCTCTTGACTTCAGTCGCTTCCGGGTGTAAAATTTGTAGTTACGTCACTGCTCATTTCGTTTGCTTTTTTTTTTCTGTTTCACAAAAAGAAGTCTGATTTTTTGGTAAGTTAGTTAGATGTAACGCTTTAGTTATTCAGTTTTTTATTGAATACCTATTAACAAATTTTTAGTAATGAAAAAGCAGAACTTTATTACTATAACTTAATTAAACAGAAGGGACTTTTTCTACTTTCAGAAATTCGACGAAAATAATATCTAAAAAAAAACCAATCCCTACAAATTTTTTCCTAACTTTATTCATAGAATTGATGAAAAAGAGTTCATCTCATATTATTTTTATAGATGTACGAATTATGGTTACATTATAATTCTTTCTTAAAAAGTTTGCTTTTCAAGTAATATAAATGTAAGTGTTGAACTTTTCGAATAAAGTTATTCGAATCACCTCGAAGTGGATTTATGTGTTGGTATTATGATTAATTATTCACTCAAATTCTTTGAAGTATTAACGAACACATCACGAACATTTGTAATATTTTTATTACTTTTTCTACACTTTCGGTTAGATAATAAATCTTTATTAATTTGGAAAATTTTATTCTGTCGTTACATATTTTAAGACAATTCAAGTATGTTAATTTTTGTTTTACTACAAAAAACTCTAGAGAAATGAAATTAGGAACGGATCGGAAAGACCATAATAGGGCCCTAATAAGGAAATGAAATCAGGGCCGGATCGGGAAAACAATAATAGGGCCCTAATAAGGCAAACGAGATCAGGGCCAAATCAGACAAGTAGGAAAATCCTTAATAGGGTTCTAATAAAGAGATAAAATCAGAGCCGGATCAGGAAAAGTTAATTAATGCCCTAATAAAGAAATGAAATCAGGGTCGGATCAGGCGAAACATAATATGGTCCTATTAAGGAGTCAAAATCAGGATCGGATCGGCAAAACCAGAATAGGGCCCTAATAAAGAGATAAAATTAGGGCCGGATCGGGAAATGTTAATTAAGGCCCTAATACGGAAATGAAATTAGGGCCGGATCGGGAAGACCATAATAGGGCGCTAATAAGAAAATGAAATCAGGGCCGGATCGGGAAAACAATAATAGGGTCCTAATAAGGCAAACGGGATCAGGGCCAAATCAGACAAGTAGGGCAATCCTTAATAGGGTTTTCCTGATTGGGTTCTGGTCCGGACCTTATTCGATAAACCTAATAAGGCATGCTCTTGATAAACCTGATGAGTTAGGGCTAACCCTATTTAATTTTTATCCGGGTATATATATATATATATATATATATATATATATATATATATATATATATATATATATATATATATATATATATATATATAAATTTTAGTGAATATTATTTTCGGTTTCTAGGGACCTCAAAACAAATTTCTGCCATAGTCCCGAGCTCAAGTCGCGTTATGACAGTGGCTGTAATAGCTGAATTGCTGAATTCCATTCTAGAAATTCGCTAAAATCAACATTCGTAAAATACATGCAAGACCAAACATCAAATTAGTTCCGTCAGTTTATCAGAATCTTCATGAAGTAATAAAAAAAAAATAAAATAAAAACAAACACCAAAAAGGCTCATCCCTTTTTACAGTACATTTATTTTTGTTTCAATAACAAAATGGTACATTAACCATTACCGAAAATTCTTCGACAAATTTCAATATTAGTTTTAAAATACATATCTTATCTGCTAGTTAGTACCTATATTTGTATTTTGTTAAGGTTATTAATGTTACACTGTACACAATTTCGAGATCATCGACCAACCTACGACTATAGACGAATCGAGTACTCTAACATTAATTACAATAAATTACCACTTTAATAGAAGAGGTACACTCAGCAAAAACCTATAAAAATTGATCTTGCTTGAAATGTTCTACATAGAGTTACGTATAATGAAATTACTATACAAAAAAAGGTTATCGTTATATGGGTAAATATATAGTCTGTAGTTAATACCCAGAGAGCTAGCCAGTATGGGCAAAATTTATAAAAAGACGCTTAACATAAAAACATTTACCAGCAATCTGGCTAGGAGGGTCTGTTCAAACTGGCTTGTTCAAAATTGTTAAAAACGATTGAATGTTTAAAAAAAAAAATATCACCTTTCTGTGATAATATGTCTGAACAGTCAGCAACCAACTTTACCGCAAAATAATCTTTAAATTTCTTACTTTTTCTACTTTTTGTTCGTATCATACGATTTTTACGCAAGGTAGAAAAATGAGTGGCCCCCTTAAGGTTTTTTTTTTAATACATAAAGAAGAATTTGTGATCTTTTGTTCTCTAGAAGTAGCAATTTTAATATTAGAATAATTTAGCCGTACCGTCAGTTGGAGCGAATCTGGATAATTTTTTCAGTTTTTTAGCAATGAATTGTTTAGAGTTTATCTAAAAAATTCTAAAAAAATAATGTAAAGGATTTAATATCACGAGCATATAGGGCAGTAATAAAAATATCAAAATTGGTACCTACTACAACATTTATTTATTTATTTTTTTTTTTTTTTTTGGTTATATAGTGTCCAGAATCACCCCTATGGGTGGGACGAATCTGGACAGTGCATTATTTGAAATATAAATCACATTCAGTCATGCATATGGGTGAAATCGGACATAAAAAGATAAAAATAGCTGCATTTCCAATCTGGAAATTCGCTAAGATAAATATCTGCATCAGCGAATGACTTTTGATTCGCTGGATTCGTGTGGATTAAAACATTTTGGATTTAAATGAATTTTATTTCGATTTGCCTTTGAGTCTATCATGCAAGGTCGATTTGGGAACATGGAAATATTCAGCAGCTTGTCTGAGCGATTTTTTTTTATTTTTAAAATCGTAAAGCAGGGACGCAACAACAACTACATATCTACAGGGAGTCCAACAAAAATTTAGATAATCAAATTTTTAGATAACGCAGTTCTCCGATAACAACGGAAAATGTTGTAATAAAATGTCGTCTCCGAAAATTTGATTTTCAAATAAAAAATATTAGTAAACCACTAAAAATTTTACTTTTTAATATAAATAAATTAAATTGAAGGAAAATTTACAGGTAATTTTAGAGGGTCTGGACTCCTTGAACCCCCTCGGTTGTTGCGCCTTTGTCGAAAAGAGACGATTTTATGTTATCTAGACTACAGTTCATGTAGTTTATGCCCACTTTCTTTTTATATTGACGCACTGTGGTGTATCAATTCGCCTCACCTATAGACAATTTTTTGTTAATTAATTTATATAAAAAAAATTAAGCACAATACAGCTTTCATTTTTGGTACATATATTGTCAACAAAACGCTAAACATTTGGTGCCAGCCACTACCTTATATATATATATATACATATATATATATATATATATATATATATATATATATATATATATATATATATATAACTGTTTTTTTTGTACAGCTGTTTCTTTATAAGATTTCAAAACGCGCGTTATTTTTTAAAATTATAAACAATGCGCCTGTAAAATAACAAAATACAAAATGTCACTTTCACCACTTTTCTTTGATGACTAACTTATAACTGACAAAATTCAGTAGCATAGATTGATCTATGACCTTTTGCGGTCAAAACACTGACGAAGAAATTTCGAGAGGCAGCTCTGTCTAGATTTGCCCCTACTGTCCAGATTCGCCCCAACTGATGGTATTGAAATTATTCACTTTGTAGTCTGAAGTAATACTTGACAACATTTAAATATTTTCTGCTAAGACAGATAGCATTGTATTTATTATTTGAGTTGTTTAATTGCATTTAATGTGCATTTAATGTCCATTGCCCACGAGACCAAAGTTGAGCGCACGATCGTAGTGCGTACGCTCATTCGCTCGAGTGAGCAATAGGCAATCTTGCACGAATTGCTTATACTATTTTTTATTACGAGTTTCACATACTTTTTTCCATTATTATTATTATTATTTTTTATTCCCTTTTATTTAAAATCATATTTTTGAATGTTTGTCCTTTTTTGCATTAAATATGGTTTAAATTATTTTGTTGGTGGTTTCCATAGAAATAATTATGAAATATTTATTAAATGAAAAATTCATTGAGGAGAGAATCGACTAGAGAGAATGCTGTGTATTACAAATACATTAAGAAATTGAGGCAAAAAAATTGACTGATGTGATTACTTTAATGGCGGCCAAACCATTAATTTAATGGTTTATCATAATATTTATAAACAAGTCTCCGTGGTTTCAAGTTGGGTTTTTTATAAAATGGAGTCATGCTTCACAATTTAATGCCTGTGGTATCTCTAGAAAACATATGTTAATATGTTCGATTCAATACTCAGTGGAAAAATCAAGAGGCGGCTTTGCGTGATTTGATTAAATTTTGCGTGCGGAAGGTAAACTTTGTAAAAGTATGTGGGAAGAGTACAGTGGGCAAACAGCTATTTTACCTACAAAAATGAGTGCGCCAATTTAATATATTTGTAATCGGTAAAATAATAATAAATATATTCAGACAAAAAAGCAAATATTAAATTATAAAATATTATAATTTACAATTAATTGTAAAATCTCTTAAAATTCCTCCCTATAAAGCAGATCAATTTGAACACGTTAATACATTTTCTCGTAGGAAAATCTCTCAAATTCCAAAAATACATAAATCATACAGGGACATTAAAATCGTATTCATGTTTAAAAATATTTAATTCGATCTGAGTGCGCCGGTAAGTATCTAATAAGTTTAAATTATTTTATTCCTCAAAATGTCATTTTACAAAATAAATTCTTAAGAGATTTACTTCTTGTCTAATACCTGATAACATAACATAAAGGTGTTTACTCTATATTTAACATCGCCTTCCTAGAATGAAAGTTGGATATCTAGGAATTTTACGATTTTCATTTTTAGTACCACGTAATAGATAAGTCAATTAGTTATCGAATAGCATATTTCACAAGTTCGTATGATATATAATTTTTGAAGAGTATTACTTTAAATCTCAAGGTCACCATTTAAACTAATGTATTATTAAGCTTTAAAATGCAGTTATCTCAAAACTAACATTTCCCAGATATCTTACTTTCATACTAGGACGGCGACATAGCTATTATACGAATGAATGTTTTATAATTATGTATGTAAACTTAATATCAACAAAATTTAATTTCCATTTCTTTAGGTTTCCTGTTTCTCTTGTTCTTCTTCACCAAGTTTGAGATGCATTTTAAAATTCATTTTCAAATCTGACATTTTCTTATATGTTTTATGTTTTACAAGTTTTGCGCTCTAATAACATTATTCCTATAGTGAATATTAAAATTAAACTCGCTGAAGGTAATATAATCAATCATATTTATTTTTAGCTTATAGGATAAATATCAAGTGAGAAGCATGTCAAAAATTTTTGACTAGTTGATGTAAAGTTTAACTTTAAATATCGTTTTATATATAATAATATAGTTTGTATTTTTTTTTAAACTTTCAAACTCTTGGAACACCCACCACTATCTCACACACGGTGCGCATGTCACGTAATAAAGTGTCATTGAAGGAATGATACATGTCACAAATTTGATATAAAAACTATACCACGTTTTAGTACCTAATTTGTACTAATTTTTACTCGTAAGGTGGCGGAGATATTAAGTGTGTATAACACAAAATAGGTAGGTACTAAATCGTGGTATAGTTTTTATATCGAATTTTCGACCGGGCCGGGCTGGCAATATAGGTACTAGCCTGGTCTTCGAATCCCCTTAATATCTTCGCCACCTTAGGCTCATTTCAGACCAAACCAGTCGAGTCTTCTCAAGCCCAGTCAAGTCACGTCAAGTCCAGATGCGTCAAGTCAAGCCAGTCAGGTGCTTTCAGATAGACCAAGTCAAGTCAAATCAGTCAGTTTAAATTAGTTATTACTTGATATTTGAAAATGGATGTCCATGTTTGACAATGATTTAAGGATTTAACGTTTGAATAATGTATTACCTATTTAAAAAAATAATATATACTACATTATATGCATACATAATATATTATACCAGAAATGACATAAGAAATATGCTCTATGATTTGATTTATACACAACCCACATATAATATGTATGTATCTCTTAATACGCGTGTACAATGGACAGATGACTTACGTTGACTGATGAAAAAATTCAACTTGTTGAGTCGTTGACTGGACTGACGGTGACTTGACTTGACTTGACTGGACGCGACTGATTATATTTGAAAGCAAAAATACAATTTATGTTGTAATTCCATTGAATCGGTGTACGTTGAATCAAGATGCGTCAGACTTGACGTGACTTGACTTGACTGGACGCGACTGGCTTGGTGTGAAATGGGCCTTACGGTTACAAATTTTGAAACTGGAGTACCAAATAGTACAAAATAGGTACTAAATCGTGGTATAGCTTTTTATGTCAATTTTCTAACATAACCAGGCCAGCGACATGTACCTGATACATCAGCGAAGAGCATAGTCCAGTAGTTAGGCACTTAGGGCCACGCCCAAAGGTGCCCGGGTCCGATTTAAGCCTCGATGTAGACTTTTCTTCTAATCTTAAACTACATTATTGTTCGTTTTCTTTTGAACGTCCAGAAAACAATACCGAAGTAATAAGAAGAAACACGCCATCCAAATGTAAGGAATATAATGCAACAGTGAACCACAGAGAGGGCAGTTAATCAATCGGAGTTGTACAGTGCATATCGGAGCGACATAATGGAGGCAGTGGAAATAGTCAGCGGTGTAGAAAGTGGTTACGACAAATTAACATTAAGGTACCATCACAGTGGGATCGGCTGAAAAATAGTCAATTTTCGTGATTTTTTTTCGGATGGATAGGATGATGGAATGGGGATGAATTTTTTTACTGATCGGATATTGGTGCCCACGATTGTGGCCGCAGTTTTCATCTGGGAAAAAAAATCAAAAAAATTATCAATCTGTAGATAGGCAAATATGTTTCTTTGGGAGCTTCTTTTTTGAAATTTGAAAAAATAGCGGCGGTTTGAATAAAAAGTACAAAATTTTTTTATAGTTTTTCGTGTGGAAAAATAGGAAGATTTCAAAAAAAGCTCCCATAGGAACATAGTGGCTTACCTACAGATTGATAATCTATTTTTTCTTTTTTTAGATAAAAACTGCAGCCGCAATCGTGGGCACCATATATTTTCCCTTTTTAAAGACACTTTTTTCAAAAAATTATAATAATTATGAAAAATAAATAAAAATGAATAAAAAAATATTTTTGTATTGTTAGATAGTAGCATTAATCCCCATTCATAACATTCATTCCCATTCCGTCATCCCATCCACCCGAAAAAAAATTGCGAAAATTGACTATTTTTCGGCCGATCACATTCTGATGGTACCTTAACAATAGTAGAGTATCAGTAAAGGAAATTTTTTATTAAATAAAACTATTACTGTTGATCGAATTTTAATCTTTTATTTAAAAGCATTATTTCTTTTTCAATGTTTTATATCATTCAAAAGTCTTGTACCTACAATATAACAAGAAAGGCGCTATCATAACAAAATTTAATTTCAAAAATATCTTGTCTCCAAAATTTCATACTCCGAAGTTTAATTAATAATAATGCAGATAACCAATTCAGAAGCAGTTTGGTGATTTATTAGGCAAGGAAACGATTACTTGTATGAAATCAAAGAGGATGTCCATATAAATTATAATATCAATTGTTTTAACCATACAGTTCATGATTACACACAAACTACTCTAGAGAAATTCTCATCGGATTTTATCCTTCTCGGGCGGGACGAAATCCCATGTTAATCTCTTAATATTGACGAACTACTTAGGTGTGATAGATCCGTATAAGTTGTAGTATTATCTTGCCGACCACAAACTAGTATATATTCCACATACAGACAGACCATTCATATTCACTTAAAACATTAAGGAGGATAACTATATAAATATAATTAGCACTTCTTCAGTACTTACAGACTGAACTGATTAAATCCGTAAAAGGGAATAAGAGTATTTTTAAATAATGATGTAATTCTTATTTATGGATAATGCTCCTTGCCACACGCTCCAGAAAAAGTTAATTACTTACGATATAATTTAAGGCTGTCTAATTTTTGCTGAACTACTCAGCTGGACATTAACACTTTAATGGTCACATGTCAATGTAGTTAAATTTCAGGGAAGATATTAGCAATATTCTTAAAAAACTAAGTATCAAAAATAAAACTTAATAATTCAACAATTAAGTGCAAAAACATACATTTTTAATAATAAGAAAAATACTAAAAATAAACACAATAGCAATAAAATGATAAAAAAATATAAAACAGTTACAAAGAATTAAATATTAAATTTATGGTTCAATAATATTATATTTACTAGCTGTACCCGCGATGTTGTTCGCGTAACGTATAGTAGGAGAGATAGTGAACCATCCAACTAACCCGTTTCCCACAAAGCTAGAAAATTTTTTAATGACATTTTATTATCGGTCAATTAAGCAAGTACCGGTCTGGCAAGTATCTTGCGGTTGTGTCACCGTCCCTTAAATATTTGAAAACGTCAAAAAAAATTTTTTATTAACCTACTTCTACAAGGCTAAAATTTTAATATATTGTAGTTTACATATGTTTAAGTGTAAAAAAAAAATTGACAACCTATTTTGAGGGTTGCAAGGATGTGCCAGATGATAGCAAAAGTGTCATAGGGATAGTAATTCATAACCTGCTCCCACAAGGCTGAAATTTTGAGGGAATATTCTTTCAATAGTTTGAAAAGTATATTATGTAAATAGCCAACCTATTCTTCCAGTTGCAATTATCTGCAGGATGAATATATAATAGTCATGACGCTCGATGAAAATGCGAGCGTGATGGATGTGTATGGACTTCAATTTTTTTAAATAACCAAAAAACGACTAATTTAACAATTTTTCTATATTATTTATTGGACTTCAAAAAATGGAAACTAAAAAATTATCTATCTGTATGATTTTTCGCTTTTATGTGATTAATAAATTGTGATATTTCATATTTTCTTTTTCTTAAAAGAAAAATATTAAAAGTCCATAATTACATTCAAAAGAAAACCTCATTTTTAGTCGATTAATTAACAATTTTAGTCGATTAATCGATTAACTGCTTCTCGGACCGATATATCTAGTACAGAGTAGTGATGTTGGATAATTAATCGATTAGTTGGTTTAGTCGACTAATTTTGTTTACGTTTAGTCATATTTTAGTCGACTATTTTACCTTCGATTAAATGATTAAAATGATTAATTTTTTTAAATGACTAAAAAAAACGACTAATTTAACAATTTTTCTGTACTATTTATTGGACTTAAAAAAATGGAAATTAAAAAGTTACCCATCGGTATGATTTTTCACTTTTATGTGGTTAATATATTGTGATCATTCGTATCTTTCTTTTTCTTAAAAGAAAAATATTCAAAGTCCATAATTAAATTCAAAAGAAAACCTCGTTTTTGAAAGAGTTACATAGGTTACCTTACCATTAATTCGACTAAAAATTTAGTCGATTAGTCGATTACTCTGTGCTCGATATTTTCGACTAATGACTAATATTATCTGAAAAACAATTTTAGTCGATTAATCGATTAACTGCTTCTCGGTCCGACATCACTAGTACAGAGACGGTCTAAAGAAAGCATCACACAGAGAGTGTGTTGGTATCATCACCCAATTGTGTGTCCGGTCTCTATAGTTCTGTCGTTCTGACTATGTGTGAGCGGACAGTTTTAACAATGGTTTAAGAGTACCCATTTTTTTAATATGAAATTTTGCTTCGTCTAAAAACTTCCTATCCAATATCACCATCAAATACGAACAGATTGTACAAATTTATAAACTGGTAAAGTAGTCGTTTTATCTCGTCCTAACTATTTAATCTTGATTATTTGACATTTTGTTTTCCTATTATAATTCTACGTCCGTAGTTACTGTCTTACCTATATTGTAGCTTATACACAATGTATATGAAGACGACAGTCGGTTCGCGTACGTGTCTGTACGGACGGACGAAACTAATCTCCGGTATCTCTCCGGATAAATTTGGCTCGGCTCCGGTAGCCATCAGATTGTTGGGTGAATGTGCGTATTGTGATGATCGTGCTACGTGCCCGTAAAATTTTCTTTTCGGTTTTAGTCTTTAATTATTTCTTCACTGTATTAAATCAAATTCACTTTTTACTGGAAGCGGTTATTTCTGATACGGTTACGTTAGCTATCGTTGATGAAAGTTTTTGAGTTTATATATTCAACTACGTGTGTTCAAGCACCTACATAGTATTGCGTTATAATGAAATTATCATGAACGAAAATGCTGTGTTTGAAGAAATTTAACTGGAAGAAATCCTTTCCTTCATTTACGCAATATACATACCTACCTACGAACTTGTGTTCGTGACTTCATTTGAGATATTGTTTTAGTACATATTCCGTTTTAAAAATTGACTTACCATGTACTGTGTAGATGATGTTCCTCATTCTAATGAGGGAATACTTCAGTCATGTTTATATAATTAATTATCACGACGTCTACAAGTCCGAAACATGAAAGCACTTTCAAGTCACTTTAAATGATGCAAAAGTTTTAAAACTAATGATCGACTGCTGTAAGTCCCTATTAAGAAGACATTTTTAACTCTAGAATCATACGGTGGCCTACGAGAAACGTTAATCATACATCGACGTCGTTTTGATGGATGAACTTTTTACGGAGAGTTTTAGAGTTTATTTGCAAAAAACATTATTTTTACATAACAATACAACAAAAGCGAACAAAATATTTAAAAAAATTGGATTTGGAAAAATTTCTTAATGTAAATATTTATTAATTTTTTTAATCTTTTTATCAAAGCATATGTTCATTATAAAAATTAAAAAATAAATAAATACATCAATTGTATCATAAAACATGTGTTTCAAATAATTAATTTATGAACTATTATGAGTCAGTGGACATGTGTGACTTTACAGAATGTGAAATTTCTCAGTCATAAATATTCCTATAGATATGTAGTTATTTCCCCATTAGGCACATTTGTAAATTTTCTAAAATTTGTTAGTAATTTTTCGAATAAGATCACAAAAAATAATAAAGATTAAAATATTTTCCACAAAATAAATTGATAACCTTTTATTAAGTCACTTGAAACGCATTCTTTAGTTTTCGATTCAATATATTAAAGATTCAGTATTATGTCGTCTCTATAAGTCAAACAGCTGTAATCATCTTTCACATTATCATAATCATTGAATAAATTAATTATAACATGCATATCTTTAATAAATTTTAGAAAAATTAGGAAAACTTTTATATGGAAAACTTTTAAATGTTTTATTCAATTCAAAAATGCTCCTGTATTTCACGATAGCTATCTATCGTAAGAATCGGAACACAAGGTTAATATCTACGTTCGTAACTAGATATTCAACGAAGTACTCATAAAATTTACGATAGTGTTAAAACAATTTCGAATTATTGATTATACGTGTCGTAAATATTCAAACAGCACTTTTCATCACACTAAAAGCACAACGAATTTTGCTGTCCTCGTAGAGCAAATATTGTAGTAGCTATCTCTTCAAGTACTTACTTGTTCGGGGTTCATAATTAATGCAAACTCTAATGTTCCATTTTCCGATTCATTTATTTTATATATGAATACGCCCGATACGGTGTCTACATAAACAGCATCCAGTGCGGAGATAAATTTCTGTTCAATAAATGTTCGTACAAGGATTTTGGTAGAGTATTCTTACAATCAGTATGGCAACATTTATTTTCATATTACCAACAGATTTATTTAAGGGGGAATATTGGATCTCCGATCCTTACTAGGTACTCTTGAAATCCTAATTTAGTTTCGCAATTGAACGTATAAATTAACAAAAAGATTGAAGATAGCAACGCAAAAATTCCCCCTCCCGCCTATCAATTTCTTAAGGGCAGGGTAAGGTATTAAAATAATTTTTTTTGCATTTTTTATTTTTTTAACTGAACGTACAATATCTTAAGAATATTGTTTCAAAATTTCAAGTTGATTGGAACAAAATTGACGAAGTTATAAGCATTTTTGTTGTTACCTGGCAGATGTTTCGCTCTCTATATATCTCTCTCTTTCAGTTATATTATAAAAAATTTCAATGGAAGTACAAACGTGTTTATACCTGTACTGTATATTTTGTCAGTGTAGGGTACAAAATTTAGTTTAGCAGTAAGTATTCTATATCAGTTTTATACAAGAATTTTTAAGTGTTCAAAACTTTAAAGCGTTTTCCCCACAGCTCACGTTTTCAAAGTCGGTGCCCCTCATAACTTCAAAACTACAGGACCGATCCATTTGAAATTTTGAACACTATTTCTGTACATAATTTATGAGGTAACGCTGGAGAGTTTTTTCCAAATTTGTTAATAATTTTTATTTTACAATAACAAAGCCAATTTTTTTCGCAAAAATCGTGTTTTTCCTTTCTAAGTGTTCTAAAAAAGTAAAAAATTGAAATTTCGAAAAACCCTCCCAGCGTTACCTGAAGAAAACTATTATCTAACGAATGAACTATATTTTTTTTTATTTTGGATGATCTAGCACCAAGTTATGAGGGGCACCGCAATTCTACTTTTTTCCGAGACACGTTCGAATAATTGCTGCCACTACTGTATTTTTTAATATTTCTTCGTAAAAATTTTATACAATATTCTTCGAATGTTATACTTTAATGTACCACTGGTTTTAATAAAGGGATTTTAACTGTGTCGTCACAAAAAAATAATAAAACATGCCTTTCATTATACGAATTAACCTTACCCTCTCCTTAAGGGATCATATACAGTTATGATAATCGGAAAAGTTTATTATCTTTTTATTGCATATTCTTTAAGTCTATTATCTAAAGAATACGCTCACTAAATTTCGTAGTCATCTACGCATTAGATCCGAAGTTATGGTTATATAGCGTACCACCTCGAGTAGCGCCCACGACTGCTCCTGTCCAGCTGTCGCTGTATCATGCTTATAACCGCAGGAATTTTTTCGGAACTAACAGTCGGGTCACCTCTCAAAAGGATAAGAGTTATTTCCGTTACACCCTGTATATAATATATATACACAAATATATATATATATATATATATATATATATATATATATACTATATATATATATATGTATGTGTGTATATATTATATACAGGGTGTAAAGGAAATAACTCTTATCCTTTTGAGGGGTGACGCGACTGTTAATTCCGAAAAAATTCCTGCGGTTTTAGTGTCTACAGAGTGCTATGAGTCACCCCACAAAAGGACGAGAGTTATTTGTTTTACACCCTGTATAGTCTGTTAAGCGGTCCTTACATGCTCAATAATATTGTGCAATTGACTTATACAATTTACTGAGGTTTTCTCCAGGTAGTTCAATAAACTGTAAAATAAATTTTTGGAATTTGTGCAATAATTTAATTCTTCTATTCAAACTGGTTCAAATAATAGTCATTATGACTACAAAATAACAAACCAATGGAAACTTAAAGAAATCAGGACAGCTTTGATCAATGCAATATATTGTACAACCCTACAATTTAAGCCACAGACGATCTATAATATTGTATAATCTCATATTTTGTGCAATATTGTTGTACGAGTAGGCAGGACCGGATTAACCCTGAGTACCGCCCCTACATTTTGCTTAAAGAGGAGAAAATCTTAATTTTTCCTACTTTTTTTCAAACTTTCTCTTAAAAAATTAGTAACGAGCAAAAAAAAGTAAACGTCAATTACTAATTTTGCCGACCTGTTATAAAAATCTCCCGCCCCTAGGCCATGGCCTATAGGTCGGGCTATTGGCTAAGCTGGCCCTGCCAGTTGTAGGGGCTGCTTTATATTACATATAAGGATTAGGATTTAGGACGGATGGGGTTTACAGTTGTCTTTTTACAGAAACTGGTCTGGTATTTTTACAAATTATTAGAAAACACCACCCACCTTTCTAAAACTGAATGGAATAAAATATGAAGGTTTAAGTAAAACTTTTAGAAAAACCTTTTTTTGCCCCAAAAAAATAGATTAAATTGGTAATTTTGAAAAGTTTATATTTTTTGGTCTTAATAATTGCTGGAACTAATCCTGTGGTAAAATTTTTCAACAATTATACGTACAATTTCCAAAAGTTATGTGTACAGTTGCATTCTCACACCGTATCCAAAGCTACAAAACTAACATTTACATATCTCGATTTAATATACATACTTTAAATCGATTGCTCCATAATGTTTTTATGTTTGCTATAACATTTTAATTATATTCAAACAAATCTATATTAAATAAATATAGTCTTTTACGTAGATATTTGTAGTACGTTCAAAACTGCACCGTTACGAGATATTTGAATGCCCGGGTATGTAAACTAATTACGATTTAACTACTTCTAATAATAATCAAATTATCTTTCTACGTTGTAGACTGAGTCTTCAAACAAACTAAATCGTTCAACTTTCATTAACTTTATTCATACAACTTTTAATAATAATCAACTAATATAATTATTCCTTATATTCTTTGTGATGTTATTATTAAATGTTGAGCTTAATTTCGAAAACTATAGTTCTAAATATTTAATTTAATACTTAATAATTGCGTATAGTAAAAAAAAAATTGACAATACATAAAAGAAACCGTATACGTTGATGTTTTCATTAAAATTTTTATAGATTTACTTTTAATGGACGCTACGGCAGCAGTTTCCAAACTGGGAGGCGCGCAATGTTCACCAGGGGGGCGCAGGTTAATTGCAAATATCGTTGTCGTTTTGACAAAATCATGGTTTTAAGAATAAGCGCTCAAACATAATTACCAAATAATGAACATTTTATATTAAGGGGTTACATGGGTCTTTTTTAGTAAAAGAAAACACTATTGTTTCGAATTTCTCGAAAAAAAATAATTAGGCCATTGGCAGCTAGTTTTTGAAAATCGCAGATTTTTCGCCGTAGGCAGAGTAATAGGTGAAATTCTTACCAAAAATAAAAAACAAAATTTTTTCTATTAGTAGGTGCTTATGGCCTATACCTGAACGAAAAATTACGGTTTCCGTTCATTCTGATCTCATTTTATGAGTAGAAAATCAATGAAAAACACGAAAATTTTTATCAAAAATCAAAATTTCTTGTCTAAACACTGTCAGAAGTTGATATTCCATTTTTTTTAAATCCCTTTGTTCAAGTACAAGCCATAAGCATTTATTAATACAAAAAAATTTCCAAAAATTGGAATAAATTAGGTTTTTTTTTTGCTAAAAAAAGACCACGTAACCCTTAACACTGATTTTTCTGCTCGCTACTATACATAATATTTTAACAGTAACAACTCTCAAGCAGTCAAAGTCATGTTAGCGCGTAATTATCTAATTCGTGTCTGATCAACGGTTTCCTCTAAAGTGTCGTATGAACCTGTCGTCCGCCAAGAATATGAGTTATTTCAGTAAAAAAATAGTTTGCGAATTGTTTAAAAATTTTTTTAAGAGTGAGGCGGCAGAGGTAAGATTTTTTATAGGGGGACGTTAATGCACAAAGATTGGAAACCGCTTTTCCAAAACTCTCTTTTGGAATAACATAAAATTTTTAAATTCTAGGTCATACATATTATATCCTTAATCTATCAAAAGCTAAAAATTTGACTATTAAAATAGTCTTAGGTAGCGGTTAAACTGAATACGAATTCATCCGAAAATTCATTCGTATGAATTCGTACGAGTTTATCCGAGTTTTAATTCGAATTAAACAAATGCATACATTTAGACATGCGTGGTTACACTGCTTACGACTCTTTCGTACGAGCTCGTACGACTTTTTGATACGACCAAAATATTTTGTTTTTTGATGCGAATTCGTACGAAAAAAATGATGGATTTAGAAAAAATAATTATTTTTGTTGAACAAAGGCGGTCTTTAAGGGATCAAAAGCATAAATATTATAATATTAATAGATTTGAGCGTTACTTTATGGTATTCCATATTTGTAAATAATAAACAAATTTTTTGCTTTGCAAAATACCACTTTTATTAATACCACTTAAAATACCACTTATAATAAAAGTGGTATTTTGCAAAGTAAAATATTGGTTTATTATTCATAAATATTATCATAATAGAAAGTTAAATAAAAATTGGTGAATGAGGTGGCAGAGAAAGTATTTAGATAATTTTTTAATTAAATATATATATTACGATATAATAAAACTAATCTAACATAACAAAAACATTTTAAGTATGTGTAATGAAAAATTAATTAACTAAATATTGAAGCTAAAATTCAGTAAATTTTAAAATATAACTGAATGTTCAAATACTCTATCCAGAATTGTTTGTTTTCTATAATTAGAAATTTTGAAAACGATGTTTCTAGTAAATAAGATTCGGTAGCTGAATCCAATGTTTGATATCATGCAATATGTATTAACGGTTTTCAGTTTTAATTTAAATACGAATTCGTATTACGATTCCGTATCCAATGTAACCACACAGTCGTACGAATGAATTTCGTACGAGCTCGTACAAATCATTTTTCGTACGAATTCGTATCCAATGTAACCGCAGCCTTAAACACTACGTACGACAATCTATGAGTATTTCCAGCACCACCACCTTTGTTCACTTAAAATGTTTGGCAAACAAATTAAATAAATAAATAAATTTTTTGAAACATTTTATTAGACTTTTTTCAACTATTTTGAACTGAAATATTATAATCACTCTCATAGTTGTGAAAAACAATTGTACTAATTTTTATATGAATAATGGGACGACATATTAACAAAACAATAAATAAAACACTTCGTGTTGAAATGAAATAATTTTTCTTTCGAAGTTTTCCCTCATTTCTTTCATCTAAATATTTATTTTGCGCAAATATTTGCTATATTTTGTTGCTACTGTTTGTTATACCTATAGCCCGGATAACAGAAGAGCAGACCGTAAATTAAAATAATAAATTTTCAGCAATTAATCATAGATATGTAGACCATTTTACTCGGATGTAGTAAAATTAATAATAAAACCCGATATTTTTTCGTTTTGTTTTTTTACTAACTATGGTCGTACAATTGTTATGTTATCAAGTGACATGGTACATGGAAGACAGACAAATAGATTATGAAAAATTAGTTATAGCATATAGTCATGATTAATGGCCCAAGAACTGTTGAACATTTCGTTTAAAGTTTTTTGTATCTATGAAAATTTTGTGTCTGAGATAAAGTTATATCGACAACTTAGCTGGACCACTCCAATCCTATAAAGACTTGTTGCAAATTCAACTTGCTTAAAATTTTGAACATTTAAAAATTTTTATGTGTACAGAATTCTTTGCCAGGAACCCTTTTTATAACGCGCAGACAATGTTAGCCGTTCTGCTAAAGGTAGTAGCCACTACTAACAAAAAAAGCAACTTCCATTTTTACTACTGTGCATACATATTTTAAGACGGCATCATATGTCGCTTGTTTCGATGTTGCTTACCAACCAAGTTGCTGTGCTGATCCCTGTGGTAGCTCGCTCCTCTGGGACGTTGGCCGCACACGATTTATATTTGTTCTGGGTCTGTAGATGCATTTTTCACCGGTAATGGAGATAAACGGGTTCCCACGTGACAAATGTGACTTTCTCACTGCTAAACGGCCAAATATAGCAGGGAAACAAGCATGAAGAATAGAACAGGTTTTATGTTTAAAACCCAGCAGGTGTTCTCGCAACGAAATTTACAACAAGCAGGCTTCTCATCCAACAGTAGTTCCAGAAGAAAATCTAAAAGGACTACAAAAGGACTACAAACATCCCCTAAACAGCTGTTCCAATAAAAACTACGAATTTCAAGTTTTACTATTTCATTGTATAGGATTACCATCCTCCATTTTTTCAAAGAAATAAAATGTGTGTCTAGCGTAATGAAAGTTGAACGATTTAGTTTGTTTGAAGATTCATTCTACAAGATACAAAGATAATTTGATTATTATTAGAAGTAGTTAAATCGTAATTAGTTTACATACCCGAGCATTCAAATATCTCGTAACGGTGCAGTTTTGAACGAACTACAAATATCTACGTAAAAGACTATATTTATATTTTAATATATAGATTTGTTTGAATATAATTAAAATGTTATAACAAACATAAATGTTTATAACATTATAGAGCAATCGATTTAATTAAAGTATATTACATCGAGATCTGTAAATGTTAGTTTTGTAGCTTTGGATACGGTTTGAGAATATAATTGTGCTCATAACTTTTGGAAATTGTACGTATAATTGTTGAAAATTTTATCACAGGATTAGATCCAGCAATTTTTAAGACCAAAAAATATAAACTTTTCAAATTTACCAATTTAATCTATTTTCTTGGGGCAAAAAATGTCTTTTTAGTCTTTTTAAAAGTAAGTATTACTTAAACCTTCATATTTTATTCCATTCAGTTTTAAAAATAAACTAAGATCTTACTTTGTTACATATACATATACATGAAGCTGTTTTTCTAAATTTTCCAGATTTTTATAGCCATAATTGGCTCCGCTATTGGCTTTTGAAAAAGTTATGGCCATCGATCCCTGCTTTACCCTATAGTGTATATCAAAAGATGCATGCTATATATATATATATATATATATATATATATATATATATATATATATATATATATATATATATATCCGTTTAGACCCGGACATATCAGTTTATTACACTATGGCCGCGATTCGTACCAGCTCTCTAACTCCCACTATCCATACAATATATTCCTGCAAGAATTACGCGGTTTATGCCTCCTTCTGGTGTCATAGCTGTGTCTGGTGAGAGGCATACTATGCATTGACCCCTCTACCTTCCCACAAAACGTTCAAACGTGACAGGTTCAAAGACATCAGACGATATAAAACACTGTCCTAACCCCGACGACAAAGGTTAGTTTGCATGTTATTACGTTATTTAAGTACGCGTCCGGGTCAGGACCGATTTAGGGTGTAGACCTGCACACTTATTAATAATTTTTTATTTTCTTTTTCTTACTTATAATGAAACAAATTGATCAGGGATACAATAAATAACGTACACTCTTTCTAATGGTAATACTTTTATAGGTAATATCTATGAAGGAAACATTAACCTAAAATTAACTTAAAAATAGCAAAAAAGTGTCCGGGTCTAGCCGGTTTTACGGCACAAAGAAAAAATATCACAAGATAAATTAACTATTTGGGTTATACCAAAAAAAATTTATCATTATCTTAATTTTACTAACGCTTTGAGACATAATTTTACTTTCTCTTAATAAAAATAATAGGGTACTTGACTGAAGTTACGAAAATATTCTAAAAGCATTGTTTTTCCATGTCAGTTAAGTGATTTTTTTTATTTTCGACAGATTCTGTAAAAAATCATCAAAAAAAGTAACCCTACAATTTTAAATGAGAAAAAGGCGGGAAAAACACCTCGCTATAGTGACGTCACAGTTTGAAGCAACGAAACATCAATGTCAATATTTATAACCTCAAAACTTTGATTATATTCATAAAAAGTCAAAGTAAAAGCAAGTATTTATTTGAATTCTGGTCGATTATTATTACTATATATATATATATATATATATATATATATATATATATATATATATATATATATATATATATATATATATATATATAAGCTAACAGAAATATTCAAAAGAAAACACAATTTTATCTCATCGATGAAAATTATCAAAATCGACTATATCTAGCTACAAAATGTTACGTCATTTTCAAGAAATGGCGCGTTTTCACTAATTTGAATATTGGTTGAAAAATGGCGATTTTCAAAATAAAATTTCTAAATAGTTATCAAACCTTTTTATGTTTCATCATTAAAATTGAACATATTATGTAATGATAATGCATAGAATTATTTAATATTTGACACAAATTTTAAATACAGTCAAGTACCGTATTCCTGTAAAAACAGACACAGGTGCTTGTGTGTAATTCATAAACGATTGGCTGATCCCATAAATCAGATAAGCGGACCTAAACCGAACTATAAAAATAAATCATGTCACACACTATGAACAAATTTCAGGAAAAAAAATTTTCGTCACAAAACAAATAGTTAATTTATTTTCTATTCGCCTGTTACTGCCTGGTTATTTGATTCTTGTAAACAGGCACAGACAGGAAACGAAATTTAAATAATAAAAACCGAGGTATAAGTAGAAACGCAATACTATTTTCGAATATATATTCGCTGAAAGAAAATCATAAATAAGGGAAAAATGAGATAAAAAAGGTGGAATTTATTACTTACTTATGTACCTACCTACAATAATGTTTGGAAAATTGTGTTGATAGCATTTTTTTTATTTTTTTGTTTTTAATGGACCTTTGTTCCATGTTTTGTTATAAATATTCTTAAAAATTACATTAAAATTTCCATATAACTTTGTTATGTTTAGACGGATATAGGTAGCAAAGTAGAAATAAAAAAGTATAATTAAATTTTTGGGAAGTTAATTATACATTTTTCGGATGTTATTATTAAATTCATTTTCCGCGGGTTTCATTATTTCTTTCTAATGAATAAAATTTGTTTATACTAAAACCGGTGCGTCGAATTGAGTGGGGGTGCGGGTAGAAGAGATATGAACATGGACTAACTTTTAATATTTACACCATCTTTGGTAAAACACAGTTACTCATTTGGGTAACAACTATTTTATAGCATAAAATGGAAATGAATAATAATTATAAATGTTAGTGGGGCATGATGAAAAAAGAAAACAGGCAGAAAAGAGATCCGGGAGGGTCACACCTGCACCACACCACTTTTATTTTTATTCGTATCGAAATAAAACACGTGTTATGTATTTGAATAAATAGTACAAATGGAGCTATTCGACACTACGGACATTTTTAGCCTTTTGTTTAACGATCAACTTCATCCTGTTAATTTTAATGTTACAGTCAGGGCTGGGAAAATGGTTCATAGAAACCATTTAAAATAGAAAATGGAAAAGGGTTTCCAAAAATGCATTTAAAATACAAAATGGAAAATGGTTTTTCTAAACATATTTAAAATAGAAAATGGAAAATAGCTATTTAAAATGGATTATAAAATGCAAAATGCTTTTTTTACTTTAAATTTATTCTATAAATTTTTATATTAATAAAAAAAAAAGTTAAGAAAATGTCAAACATACTAAAGTGAAATAAGGGCAGTCCTTTGAGAAAATTTTATAAAGTTTACATGATATGAAAGCGAAATTTAACTCTTGAAATATTGTTACTCAAAAATATTTATATAGCTTGAATATATTCAAACTTTAATTTAATAATTTAATAACTTTAATTTATTTCAGCTTTAATATATTCAAACCTTGAGTACGCTACAACTGCGAATTCTAAATTACATATAAAAATCATCTACTCGAAATACCAAAACATTTCTTATCGACGTGTCTTAAAGATAATACCACAGAACTTGAGTCTGAAAAGTTTGACTTGAGAGAACTGCAGCTCTAGTAATAAATTTAACTTAAGTGACATTGCAACTCAAATTATAGATAATTTGAGTCAATTGAATCAACTTATATTTTATTTACAATTTGTTAGACTACGTTCAACTCGAGTTCTATGATTAATATGAGTCATAAGTGTCATAAATACACGCATAAATTTGTGTATGCATGCATTTTCATTTTAAATGTAAAATGGATTCAAATTTTCATTTTAAATACAAAATGGAAAATGGTTTTAATGAACTTATTTAAAATAGAAAATGCAAAATGGCATTTTGTATTTTAAATACATATTTAAAATGAAATCATTTTAAATAGTTCCCAGCCCTGGTTACAGTGTTCTTGTTTCCCGCCAAATAAAGTATAACTTCAATAAAAATCAATTATTAATCAACTTTTATAACAGAATTTATATACATTATTTAATTATTTTAAGTATAAAATAAAATATGTGTCGAATAAATAAAACATATATTATGAAAAAAGTGTGTTTTCTAGTTTATTGATATTTCAGTGTTTTACGAGCATTGTGGCGAGCAAACAGAGGTCAACCAATTGACCGACCATGATCAAAACATAAAAATTTATGTTGGATATTTTTAATTTTAATCCACTTTTTTATGTACCTACTTCCATTGTTGTTAGTCGATATTTTATTTTCAAAATAAATTTTACGATACAAAAGATCGGTGGTAGAATGGCTCGGATAACGTATTAGAAGGCGTAACATTAATAAATTAGAAAACATATTCTTTCCCACTTCGTGTACATTGTCTCTAGAAAATCTGATTTTCTTTTCGTTTTTTTGTTTCTCTGTTTCAGGCATGTTCCTATCGTTGTTAATATTCTTCTCGATTGCCGGTAATATTTTGGTATGTGTTGCCATATACACGGAACGTGGTCTACGGCGTATTGGTAATTTATTTTTGGCATCACTGGCAATTGCGGATCTATTTGTGGCATCGCTAGTGATGACATTTGCCGGCGTCAATGATCTGTTGGGTTATTGGATATTTGGCGCACAATTCTGTGATACGTGGATTGCATTCGATGTGATGTGTTCAACGGCTAGCATACTGAATCTATGTGCCATATCATTAGATCGATATATACATATTAAGGATCCATTAAGGTAAGAGAGACATAATTGATTATTTTTTTCTAATATCATTTCAGCAATGCAATTCCATGAAAACATATCATTTTGGCGTCGTTTATGAACCTATAAAATACGTCGTTGCTTTGGCTTCGCCCTAAGTTTTATGTTAATTGTTGCTAAAGTACAGCACTCTATTGGCTCTGTTATGTGGAATGATTATGCGACCCATACATGGTTCAACTTGTTGTACAACATGTTGAATTGTGTGTGGGGCAGTTGGTCAACTATTTTGATAGTTGCATAAACGGTTGAAGTAAAATTAAAATATTTTGATTTTACGTGGGCGGAGCAAATGGTCTGTGAACATGTTGTACTGTGTGTGGGGTAGTTGAACAACAAAACCAGTACATATATGCTGTAAAGAGTGTAATCAACAAAATATTTACAGCGGTAACAATTGGAAAGTTTAAATATTTGATTTTGTTTGTTATTTCCAATAGCTTGCGGTGATACCGCATTTGAAAATTTTAAATTTTTGAAAGAATTTCACGTTGCAAGAAACCTTAATATAATTTCCAAGTGTGTTTTTGCAGAAATTGAATCACGCATAAACGTATCTTCTTTGCTTCTTAAAGGTGTTATTTTTACTAAAATATCATTAAAAATTTCTTCGTACATTCGCATATAATTTTTGTAATCGTTTGGTTCACACTCACTAATTTTTTTTAAATAGTTTTTCATTAGAAAATTTTTTCTCAACCACTCTTTCCTCTATTTTCTTTTTTTTCGTTTACTCAAGCTTTCTTTACTAATTTCTGCAATTACTGCTAAAGCAAGAATTTTATCCATAATCTTAACGAAGTTCTCTTTTTCAAAAATTATGAATAATTGAAGTTACACAACAAGTTGAATGAATAGTTTAATAGTGTATGGCAAACAGTTCAACTTGTAGTACAACAAGCTGAACCGTGTATGGGACGCATTAAGTTCGGCAGAACACAGCTCGGTGGGTTGCTTCGTTTTTCCGAAGGTTGTAAAAGTTTCAATTTTATGAAATTAATATGATATTTAGAAATTAGGTAATTGTCTAAAATATGACAAGCTCTTCAATCGAGTAATAAATTGCAAATTAAATCCTTAACGTAGCACAGAATTCATAGCAGGTACACATTGGTAGACTTATAATTACCTTCTTCTAGTATGTATACCAATCCAATAGTACGTACAATTAGTACACAAGAGGATATGACAGTATAATTGGTACTCCGACATATTATGCATACATACACTTTGAAATTTGCATGGTTATACGTAGTGATATTTATGTATCAGTAGCAAAGAACACTTAGATACTGGTCAAGTGTGCATTTCATTAAGCGGTCGTCGCTGTTATTTTAATAAATAACATGAAACTAAGCTAACAGTGCCAATCAGAGAACCTCTTGCTACACTTTGTGTCATGCGACTGATAGAGACATCAAATTTATACGACAAGGGACATTATAATTTTGTTTCTTGACATTTCCCAGGATTTACGTTTAAAAGAATAATTCCCTATCACATAGAATAAGTATGTATATATACTTAAAAACGCCGTGGGCAGCGGAGCCTCATCACGGAAGTCGAATTTTTCCTTTCATCTTCGGTATTGAATGTCTGCAAGCGAATTGTAATTGAAAGTTCACAAGCGATTTGTCATTTTGGTGATTTAAAAACTAATGATGAGTGTCCGGTTGATGGGGGCTTTAAAAAAAGGTTTTAAGTTTTTAAAGGTTGAATCTCAGTAAATTTCAATTTTGTGCCGATAGCAGTTAGCAGGAAAAAAGCCAACACAATTCGTACGAGGGCATTCCTACCCATGCTTATCCGCCAATGGGGTATTTGACAGTATCAAAGAAAAGCAATTAAAACAAATTTTAATGAAAATTTATAATAAAAGACAGCAATTTATTATACTAATTCATCTAACTATCATTATTTGATTTAAAAAAAATTTAATTAAAAAAGTAATTTTTTAGCTAAAATCCACGTAAGCAGAAACGGGTTGTGACGTTGCTTTCTCTTATATTTCAACACTATCACCACTAGTGTCGCTACTTAATTTCCGGTTAGCAAACATAACTATGGAAATTAATCAAAATTTAATTAATTTTTTTAAGAATCAACAATTTCTTTTCCTAGTTACAGAAAAAATAAACATTTTTTTTTCTTAGTTACAGGACACCTGTTGGTATCTAGAGAATGTGACGTAACTGACAGCTAGTAAACGTTTTCGCGCAAATTTTGAGAACAAATACTAAAACAATTTTTTCTAACAATTTTCGGCATTATTTTTAAAAATTAAAAACGTATACATGCATAATACATAAATATGTGTGTTTTAAAATAATTTCCCAAAATTAGTCAAATTCCCCATTGTCTTTGTGTTTTATTTTTTAATATTAAAAAAGGAACTTAAATAGTAAACTGGAAGGCCTTTATGAAGATATTTTTTCTTTCCACAAAAATCAAAAATTTCTATTTTATAAATAATAAAAATCCAAAATTCCTAATTTATAAATAAACAGTGACTTTAATAACATTTTTAAATTACTTAATATGTATGTATTTCATTTGTTATAAAACAGCAAATATCCGCTCTCGCCTCACGTCGTTCTTATCGTATAGGCTGTATAAGTCTAATTTTTTCAGTTGAAAAATTCGACTAAAAAATAAATTTTTCAAAATAATTACTTAGATAAAATTAAATTTTTAATGTTCGAATTTGTTTGGACGTTACTGTATATTTATTTAAAAAAATTCAATAGTAATGGTTCAAAAGATTTATGTAGATTTTTCCCTTCTTTCGGATGCTATAAACAAAATTCTAAAGACTTTTGGATTTTAGTAAAAAACCCACTTTTTGATGAAAAGTGCTCAAAAAACCTTGGAAATTAAACGTGTCTAGATGAACAAGCCAATCAAGTTCCGTAAAAGTAAGATCTTCGTTTGAAAATTATCATACTGACTGGTACATATTTTAGCAACTGTCATTTTTAGTTTCTAGAGACCTAAGTAGTCCTGGGCTCATATCACACCATGACACACATTGTAATAACTGAATTTTCTATTCGAAAATTCGTAAAAAATTTCTCATCTGTAACTGATCAAACCTATCACCAGCTACACTAGAAAGACATCAAAAACTTGTAAAGTAGCTTTATACAATTTTTTTTTTCTGACAACCTCCGTAAAATCTTTCCCAGATTTTCTTAGAGAAAATTTTTAAAAAAAATATTTATGAGATGTCTGTTGTATATTGAAATGTCATTCCATTCAAAGCATAACGTGAACATATAATTGAAAATAGGTACCCAGAGATGTTTTTTCTGCTCATGTCAAATACATGTGTGCGATTTTCATACGCAACAAAAGAGAGGAAAACAGAAATTATGATAGGAAAATTTTTATTCGCGAACTTTTGTCTCTGACATATATTGTGTTGAATGATAATCTATAGGTGTCATTTGTGTCATCATAAAATTTATCAAAATTTATTAAATGTTAAAATTTTTATCCAAATGGAAATCCGTTATTTTTTTTTTGTTTTTTTATTTTTTATTTTTTTATTTCAATCATACTTTAACTATTGTTGTTTGTATTGGAGAACACAATACCATTAATTTGGTACTGTTCTACTAAATATTTCATAAGAAAAAGTTTCTGATGGTTAATTGATAGCATTCTTGTAGAGGTAACGAATAATTCATTTAATTTAACTAAGCTCCTTTATCGTTTATAAAATCGCCATATTGGGACGCACGATTTATGCACATAAGAAGGCCTGAAGCCCCTCCCACTAACTTTTTTTTAAATTTTACTTCCAAGTCTACCAAGGCTTCAAAAAACTTTTAATTACTTTTGAGATGTGGAAAATTCTTGTCTTCCAAAAACAAAATTTTCACTTTCGTTTTCGGAGTTTTCTGGACCATTTTTGGTTTGTGTCGGTTAGTTTTCCGTGCTACGTGTCCATAAAATCTTTCAATGCACATAACCTCAGGTACAATTCGATCGATTTTGATGAAGTTTTTTGCAAAGGCTTCTAGGAGTTGATTTTTAGAGATGATTTCTGACTCACCCGGACTACACCATAAATGTGTTCATATAAATTCCTTTGCAGTCTTACTACTCATTATATGCAGGATATATTAATTTTTCGTAAGTCCAGGAGCCGCTAGGCATTTCATCTACTTTGCCTGTTTAGATATCTGGCTCTGATATTGATAATAACCGGACCGTTCGATTCAAAAACAATGATAAAATTTTGAAATAATTTCATAAACCATTTCCCAAAATAACGATGATGAACGTAGAATTAGTCGAAAGAAACATAGAACAAAGTTTTCTTTGACTCGCGATTTCAATTATTTTTCACTTTTTATTTCGAATTTAAATCCCCTAGATGTTACGTTTGGGTTATTACGTGTCTACCCACATAATACATATGTTGGAATGCATACGATGAGTTCGTTCTATTATACAGAGTGTCACACAAATAACTCTCGTCCTTTTGTGCGGTGACTCATAGCACCCTGTAGACACTAAAACCGCAGGAATTTTTTCGGAATTAACAGTCGCGTCACCCCTCAAAAGGATAAGAGTTATTTCCCTTACACCCTGTATATATATATATATATATATATATATATATATATATATATATATATATATATACATACATATACATATATACATATGTATGTGTGATATATATATATATATATATATATATATATATATATATATATATATATATATACAGGGTGTAAGGGAAATAACTCTTATCCTTTTGAAGGGTGACGCGACTGTTAATTCCGAAAAAATTCTTGCGGTTTTAGTGTCTACAGGGTGCTATGAGTCACCGCACAAAAGGACGAGAGTTATTTGTTTTACACCCTATATACATATCTTCGTCGTTCACATAGTATATCGTTATCCGTCCAACCAACAAACTTGGGGATTTATATTAAATTACGTGACTGGTGTTATCAATACAACTACATACATACATATGTATATTATTCATATTATAGAGAAATAGTGCATTCATGATTGAAACTGATGTCACCGATGAAATACAAAATAGATATCTAGAATATTATCGTGGAAACTTGTAAGTGCAACCCTGTATCAGAACAAGAAAATAATCTTTGTAGGTGGCTTTCGATGACGACAAATAACGATTTCATTCGCGTCTAACACTTGATAGATAGCGTCATTACATCACAATTTTTTGAAGTTGTGAGATGAGTAGGCTAGAATCAAATCGCACTTTCTCCAAGTACATAATTATTCCAACCGACCAGATTATTATTTGATTCAGACAATTTCACACTGAAATGTACAATAACCTCATTTTCGATAACTTTGTATAAAGTGCGGTTTGATTCTAGCCTACTCAAATTAACGTAGTTGCCCTGAGATAGTCAGGTACAAAAGTATATTTCAAAAAAAAAATTTATTTTATCAAAAATTAATTAACGTATTAATATTATTCAGTGATTATATTTGTATACCACTTGTTTTTTTTTTTTAAATTTCCGCTTGCTTCTGTTGTAGCAATATAAAAACATTGTTGAAAAAGCGTTGCAAAAACGTTGTAAAATGATGTTTATAAGTTATATTTCAAAAACGGCGTGGTGAATAATTTTTATTCCTAATTAAATATGGTTTGTAACTTTGTATTTTATAATGTATTAAATTTTTATCAAATTCCTTTGACACGTTTTCATTTTATTCAAAAAAAAAAAAAATAGAGCTTTCCCATAAGAGCCCGTGTTAAAATTATAAAACTCAAAATTGGGGTGGTCAATTTTTTTTTTCGGTAAGGGCTCGTATTATTGGTATTGAATTAAATAAATATCTAGAAAAGTTTCGTTAAAATCCTTTGAAAAAATCGTTTTATCGACCAACTACCTTAAGTGTCAATTTTTCATTTTTACTGTCGGGAAGAGGAAATTCTTTTTCGAAATATGACTGAGTCGAAAAAAATTTTTGTACTACTAGTCTTACATGCCTAATTTTGGTAAAAATGAAAACAACCACTTCGTAATTTCCTAAATTATAGTATTTCGGTTCCAATTTCTTCATTCTATCATTTTATTTACGTTTTTATGACTTGGAAAATTTTTAGGAAACCTGATGACGTCAACAAGTCACAAACATATATTTTATCCAAATATTGCTTCATAAAATTAGTTTTTAACCCGAGAATCATACGTTGGTCTACAAGTCAAGTTAATCATACATCACCGTCATTTTGACGAATGGACTTTTCACAGTGAGTTTTAGAGTTTATATGCTAAAAATTGATCTTATTGGGCGTATACATATATATTTAAAAAAAAATTAAAGTACGCATTTTCAATGGCGTAGAGGAAATACACAATTTTTTTAAATTTCACTGCAGCTATATATGCACATATTCTGTATACATAATATGCAAAATACAAGTGCAAAATGAGTAGCGTAAAATTCTAGAATATTCTAATCGTCAGCTAGCAGAAATATCAAAAAACAGACTTCGCCATTGAATTGGTCATCAAAAATGAGATTAAACAGTGTAGATTGGTAAAAATTCTATAATGTTCTATTTGTCAACTAGCAAAGATATCGAAAAATTAATTGTACCATTTAATTTTCCATTGAAAAAGAGATCAAATTACACATTTTGAAAAATGTTCTGGAATATTATATTCATAAGCTAGCAAAGATATCCAAAAACAGACGTCACCATTGCATTAGCTACCAAAAAAGAGACCGAATAGCACATTTTGAGAAATATTCTAGAATATTCTATTTGTCAACTAGCAAAGATATTGGAAAATCGATTGCAACACTTAATTCTCCAAACAAAACTAAACCAATGTAAACTAAATGTCCCATTTCGACAAAGAATTATTGCTATTTGACGAATAGATTATTCTAGAACATTTATCCAAATATGATATTTCGTCTTTTATTCGATGACTAATTAAATGGTGTAATCGATTTTTCGATATCTTTGTTAGTTGACGAATAGAAAATTCTAGAATTTTTGTCAAATTGCGTTACTTAATCTAATTTTTAGTGCCCAATTCAATAGTGAAGTTTGTTTTTTGGCATGTCTGCTAGTTCACGAGTAGAATATTCTAGAATTTCTGTCCACTTCTAGTATTTGGGGTCTTTTACGCTGATGAATGCGATAGTGAAGTTGATTTTTCGACATCTTTACTAGTTTTCTAAACGTCGTTACTTATATTCATTAGTATAACATTTGATTTTCTTTGTCTACCACAACCGAATCTTAGATATAAATTGTCTCTTAAGATAATTTTGCTTTAAATAAATTCAGATAAATAATATTTACGAACCAGAGTATAATTATTTGCAAAGCACACCCTGTATAATATATTTCTGTAGATTTTTGTTTAAAAATATTGTAAACATGTTATTGTTTATATAAAATAATTCCAACGCAGGTACAACTAGTAAGGGGTCTAACTAGTGATGCAGTAAAAAATTCTTAGCGTTTTTTTATATCCGTGTAACCGATACATACGCATTTTTCTTTCTCTCAATCGAAACAATAGTGTATTTCGTTTTTCAATAAAATCTTTATATGGATGCAAATTTTAAATTTTAATTATTTTCAGTAATGTAGGTATCTATTAATAACTCTTTGAATATGAATTCGAAACATAGTTTCAAAATTATTATTATTATTTCTCAATAATTTCGTTAATAATGAAATACGAGTCACATGTCTTAATTAAATTAATATGAAATCGTAATTCCAACAAAACTTAATTTAGATAAAATTTGAATATTTCGTCTACGCAATTTTACCTATAGACAAGTTTATGTCTACATTAAATTTAATAACACAGACGAAGAAAAGAGAAAGAAATGTTTTAAAAAAAAGATAGGATACATGGTGTAGTTTGAATTTTATGTTATAGTGAGTGAATCTTTGGTTATATGTATATTTAAAAGTTCCGGAAAGAACTTAATGGACCCATTTCACAAATTTAGTAATAGAACAGGACAAAAAGACAGTTGATATTATATCATTTAACCCTTTTAAACAAACCATATGGAAAAATGGTTTGTCTCAAAATTCCGGAATTTTTACTGCCAGTGATAAGTACAATAGACAAGGTTACAATAAAAGAAAATGGAAAAAAATAAAAGATTCCAACATTAAAAAAGTGAACCCTATCACGGAGAGAAAATTCCTATAAAAATTACTGTGCTCATACTACAATCGACGTGTAACAGGCGAATATATCCAATTTTTGTACGGTAAAATTATAAAAATTACAATAATATAACTATAATTTTTATTATTTTACCGTACAAAAATTGGATATGTTCGCCTATTACACGTCGATTGTAGTATGAGCACAGTAATTTTTATAGGAATTTTCTCTCCGTATAGAAATTTACAAACTATAAATTATATCAAACTAAATTATATTGATTAAATTGAACACTATTTAGAATTATACCTTATTTCGGAAAATCTGTCACAGATGGCGGTACCTGTACCAGTGAATATATACATATCACAGCATTTTGAGCCGCCATATTGCAAGACAAGTTAACTCGTCTTAATCATTTAAAGAGATAAAATATTACTGAAAATTGAAATAGAAATGAGGGTAAGAACTGAGATACAAGATTATCTACTGAAATTTCTGTTATCAACCGTGATAGGAAAGCTACTTACTGTAGCAATCAAAAATGACGTCCATGTTGGCTCCGTTACGAAAAAGCTTGCTAGATTTCAAACATAGAACCTTTCCTATTATCCGTACTTGTTTCTCTGCTATATTTGACCGTTAACTAATTAGAAAGTCGGATCTGTCACGTGGAGTTCCGTTTATTAACACAACCAACAAAACCATCTACACACCCTGATCAGCATCATACATCGTATGCAGTCAATTTCGGAGACGAGTCATCACAGTGTCCAGCACAGCAGTTTGCTTGAAACCCAGTAATGAATTCAAGCATTATGAGATGTCGAGCTTAAATTTTAGAAGCAGACTTTCTACACACACCGGCATAATTAGCGGAACATAAAAAATATATAAAAACTTATTTGTTAAACAAAGTTGGCGGGTTTTTTTCATTTTTACTTAAAATAATATTGAAGCAACGAATCAATTGACTTTCCAATTTTTATTTATTACTTACTGATGCAATTCTTTTTAAGAGGTCTGTCACTTTCGAATTCAAATGCCGTTTCTTCTCAATGTAGTCGAGCTTCAAACTGCCGTAATTGAAGAATGGCAAAGACTATCCCAGAAAACTATAGATAACATCATGCTGAGTATAAAAAAAAATGGAAGTTTTGATAAGAGCACGGGAGGAACCAGGCGGGATTAAAACGCTGTGTTTCATTTTCTATTTGTTAAATAATCTTTAACTTAAATTATTCTTAGACGACATAAGATTCCAAAAATTTGCCATTTTATATGGTTACTTGTTTTGCTACCAAAAGAAAGGTATATCGACATGTGAACATGTAATTTTAAGTGAATAATTAAATAAGATTAATATTTTCTTGAAATTAAATGGTTTGTTTGATTTTTACAGATTTTTTGTATGTTCCGCTAATTCTGCCGGTGTGTGTAGTTTAAAAAGTTCTTACAAACAAAGCTATCAAAAGTTTAAAAAAAAATGATAACTTTTATCTTATATTTACACCAAACTTGTCATCTTTAAGGTAGTAGTAGTCTGGTAACTTGGATTGAAATAATCGAAAATTTTTTTTGCTTAATTCGAAAGTACAATATATTAAGAATATACTGTGAAAATTTTAGACCGAAATTCGAAATAGGAACCGAGTTACAACGAATTTTCGAGAACGCCTCATAGGTGCGTGCCGAAGGTGGGCCGGCAGCTATAAGCAGTTGGGCTTCGACGATTGATGTAAGTAAGAGTTTAATTATGAAAATTTGTTGCTGAAACTTTAAACGCGTTGTTCTCAAAACAGCGTTTTCACGATCGGCCTGGGTCATAACTTTCTTTCTATTTAACCGATTTCTCTGAAACTTAAACTGGTTATTCGACACACTTGTAGTTCTGGTCGGAACTAGAATTAATTTTTTTCACTCCTAGCTTTCCATTTTACAAACCATTTTGTGGGAGAAACAAATGACTTTTTTTTCGAAGTTCGCCATTTTGTTATTTTTCGATAAAATATCATAATTCTAGTTCCGACCAGAATGACATATCTATAGATTAAGACTAATTAAGAATTTTTGAGTTCAGATGTCCCAAAGAGTCAAAATCACCCAGGCCATCCACTTGCTTTTTTTGAGACGCCAACTTCAAGTGATAATAATAATAATAAAACAAAATTTAATTTATTCAAAAAAATATTTTTTTTTACAATCTTAGTGGAAAGAAGGCTTTTGCGCTCTGTGAAGAGAGCGCAAAATGTCTATTTGCCGAAGACTCTCGTTGCCGAGCAACAAATTTCTACTTTGCGCTTTAAAGCGGAAAAATAATACTTTGTCGCTCGCTCAACGTATATTTAATTACAAATCGGGTAGGCGTTGTTTATATTTTCTATGGTAACAAATAAATAAACAGATTCTAAAATTATTATGTTTATCGTAATCAAGTGAAATATTAATTTTATTAAATTTCAAAATAACTGCAAAATATTAATTAAAAATAATAAATAACTATAATTAATATATAATTAGAATAAGAAATTTAAAAAATTATGTACATATATGATCGAAATATGTAATAGTGACAGTGATTTCTCAAGTACACCTCCAGATATTTCTGAAGCTATAAAAATTATAATATTAAAGTAAATTTTAACGTCCATTATTATTTTTTCAAATATCTTTTAAATAAAAAAAAATATTTGTAAGATTGTAGAAAAAATTTTGTGTGTAATTCGAGCACAAAATGACTTGCCGCTCTCATGAGATTAACGCGCTCCCACTGGCGGCGTCGCGCGTCAACATTCTTAATCGAGCGGCAAACCACCATTTTGCGCTCTTAATACACAAATAACTATTATTATCTTAAGATGTAAATAAAAACATTAAAAATTCAACACTTTTCATTTGTTCTTTCTTAAAAAAAAAAAAAAAATGCCCCTAAAAATAGGCATGAAAAGCAGCGTGAGTTACCAGACTACTACCTTAATTATAAATAGGTATATCTACCTCGATATCCAACCAGGCACCAAGTGAAATTAACAAATGACAAAGAAATTGTGAACGTGCCTCAACCATCTTGAACAATACACGCACCAGGATAACACTAACAACAAAAATTAAGTTAAAATATTCTCCCGAATATGTAATGTAAGTTTTCACGTAATTCACGCATACTTCATCCTTGCTTATCGCACATAAATTCACTTTTATGTTTCCTTCTCTGCGGTTCACAGAGTCTGTCTTGTAGTATAGGGGAGAGGTGTGTCAATAGTAACAGAGGGTCAATTGTAACTTTAACCCTTACACTACCAAACCTTTTTTTCTTCCGAATTATAATAATAATTTATTTAGCCAATTACTTATGGTCAGGATACAAGTGAAAAAATATTTTAAAAAATCCACTGATCCACGGAGACTGAGAAAAGCGGAAAATGTAGTGGGACAGAATGTCTCAATTGTACCCAGAATTGGGATAATATGTCCCATTGGTATTTAGAATAGTAAAATGTAAATATAGAGCTAAATATTCAGTTATTTATAAAACATAAAAAGTCGATTGATATTATGATAATACAAAAGTAAAAACCATATAAAACATTATAAAAAGACATAATTTGAAATTATGAGTGATATGGAGTAAAGCAGTCTTGACACAGCGGTAATGTACAATGTAATGAATGATCCACTCATTTTACTAGTGACTTTGGCTGTCTGCCGTCCAGTCAAAATCATGTATTCAGCAAGATTGACGAGAAATTTTAGAAATTATGTGTGTTTCTTTACCACCTCTTGATGGATTATATGAGCATTTACTCTTGATGGAATATATGAGCTTTAATCTTTATCGATCAACTCGTTAAACACGTCCAGCACTTATTTATCTATCAAATTTCTTCGACTCATTCGAAAATAAAAATATAACATTAAAATTTGCTTCCAATACCAATGGGATATAATGTCCCAACCAAAAATACCATTGGGACATATTATCCCAAGAATTGCATCTAAAATAAAAACTTTACTTACCCCCATCAATTTTTATGTATCTATACAAATGGTAGTTATAAATATAATAAATAATAACTATATAATTCCAAAACAAAATTTCCAAAAGAAAAAAACAGTAAAAAGAACAAATTTGATAAAAAAACGTGTTTTTTTGAAATGCGTGTGACAACAAAAACATAAAATGATAAGGACAATAATACCGACCAAGGTCAACAGCTGATTTTACGTCATTAAATATACGTTTCACTACCACTGGGATGCACCGCAAGGCAATTTAAAGCAACTTTTGTTCCATTGATCTTATATATTTTCTGTGGGACGCATTATCCCAATGGTAGTCAAAGGGTTAAAATTTACGAGACATATATCAATCCTATTTAGGACTATTTATATACCATAAAGTGGTTTTTAAAGTTGTGCTTTACTGAGAAAACTTTCAGTTAATATCATTTGGCGGTTTTTCCTCAGTAATATCAAATGTGTTTACATAAGCTAAACGTAAATTTTGAGTGCGTTCACAATTTTTTGATTTTTGCAGTAAATACCCCATCAATTGGAAGAAAAGTGGTTTTATTGGAAACACAAACAATCAAATAATGTTATCAGATAGGTAGTTTTACTTTTTTAATCATAGTTAATATTTTATGAATTTTTTTCTAAAATGAAACAGCAGTGGAACAATTGTAACAAATTTAGGAGTGTCGATTGTAACATGTTACAACTGAAAAAAAATTTTACGTGAACAAAATTAAACTTTATATTTTAGGTATGAATCGGAATAATAAAGATAACGACTTCGGTTAATAATTTAAAAACAAAAAAGAAACAAGATCCTTTCATTAATAGCAGGCCCGACGAGAGGGTGGGATAGCCGGGGTTGCAGCCCTGAAGCCCGGGCTGCAAGAGGGGCCCGTAACGGTCAATAAGGGCCCGGGACAAAGTAAAAAAGTAAAGTTTTTATTTATTCATAATTATTTTTTGGGGAGGAATTTTTATGAAATATGCCCCTTTTTTGGGGGCCCGGCATTTCTCTCCACGGCCCTGATTAATAGTTACACTTTGGCAAAATCAGTTGGTTTTACTGATATATACCTACATACGTACTATTTTCAGAATAAAAAAAATTCTATATAATATGCAAAACGAAAAACTAGGATAGGAACTCTCTTAAATGATGTATATATGAATTCCGATAAAAGAGTAATAGAGAAAAAATTCAGAGCTGTTGTCTAAGTCTGTGCTATTTGTCACCTTCCTCACTCATTATGTACGGAAAAATTTTAAAACTGGATTAATTAGAGTAACTAACGTGTAAATTCAACTAAATAACGAGTGTTACAATTGAACCTAAGCCCTGTAACAACTGATCCTGTGTTGGTGACGATTGTAACATTACACTTTGGTCCACATAAATGCAGTTATTTTAATTATAAGTCAACATAGACCATTTTTTTCAGCTCATTCAAAACCTGAAAAATGCTCCTATCTTGTACCAAAAATTTAATTCTCTGTGACTAATAAGTACAAAGTTACTAACCTGTATATATTTTTTGTTACTACTGACACACCTCTCCCCTACACTAATAACAGAGCAACAATACCATTCTATAAGGATTCATTCTACTTATTCTTAATGTAATTAGGTCGCGCAGAGGAGGAAAATTTTAATAAAAATTGGTTAAGATTCAGTGTTGAGGACTCTTTATCCGTAACGCGAATAATTAAGTTTAAAAATGATAGGTTTTCTTCTACAGAAATTTAAATTTAATATCTAAATATTAAGTATTTTGGGACCTTTTTCTAATTTAATTACCTCGTGTTCTGGGACTTTCAGGTCAAAATTCAAAACACACTGATTGGAATCGTATTTAATTGGCAAAACAACTTTTTAAAATAATTTTTTATAATTTTCAATTTAGAAAAGGATCTGTTTACTAGTTGCTATGGAAAAATGTAAACCAGGTAACAGAAAACTAGACTTTTGTAACATCAGAGAAACTAGCTGATGTGTTGCAATTGTTGTGAAACATTCTATCACATAACCCTTAAGTGATGTGATAAATAAACAATTTCATTTAATCTTTTCCTTTGAGAAAATGGTAGCCACAAAATACGGTCATAGAATATACTATTTATCTTTAAAATTTTTCTGTGTAATATTATTTTACGAGTCAACCGGTATTAATAAAAAGTTTCCTTCAAAAGTTTAATTAAAAGACACCACACGACTTGATTAAATTTTTCAGACTTTTCTCTTCCTATGTTAAACACAATTCTGTTTGTAACATTGTGGTTTTTCACATATAGATGATTAGATTATAAAATTTTAAAACAATATTTAATTTTTATGTTTATGTTTTAAAATACACATAAACTCAAGGCCGTAGTTCAAATTCAAATAGAGGCGATAAATTTTGCTTTATATTAATTTGAGTTTTGTACCCCCATTCTCTCATTGTTGGTTACGCCCATGTATAAACATATTATACCGACACAAACGTAATGATATAAAAATTAATTAACCTAAATATCATTAACAAAATGAAAATTAAATTTTATATGGCATTTAAGAAATTAAGGTATCAGTCTCTTCAGTGAGCATTAAAATTTTATTATAAGTATAATATAGTTTTGGTAAACTTTTACGGCTCCCTAAAAATGAATGATATTAAAATTAAAAAATTAAGCCCATTGATATCGGCCAAGAATGAATCGAATTCGCACAATTAGGGTTTCGCGAGCAGTGAACAGTCAATAGACCAAATTAAACTGCTTTTATCTATGTATATTTAAATCTTATCCAAATTTGCTTGTAATAAGAGAGTTTGTGATAGTTGAAAAAAGCGTAATTTGCCCCCCTTCCCGATATGTTTCTTGTTGTTATATTGTATTAACGAAAGAACCCTGAATTGTCCGAAAATCTATAACTTCATGTCTACTAATCCTATTAAGTTCAAAATTTTAATTTTAGAGATTGACAATTCTAGCAAATTTTGGACTACCTCATTGAGACCACAAGAACAAAAACTGTAAAAAATATATTTTTAAAATATGTAAGGAAAAAAGTTAGATGACTCATAATTTAATGAAGGGATAGGATATTAGGAGTTTAAGTCATCAAAATGAAAAAACAATTATTTGTCAGTTTTCTGCTACCGGTTTCGGGTTATTAACCCCATCTTCATGGCAGAAGCTTTACTACATAGCTTTATTACAGGCTTTGATGACTTAAACTCCTAATATTCTATCCCTTCATTAGATTAATTATTAGTCATCTAACTTTTTTCCTTACATATTATTATAATGGAGAACTATAAAAAAGACTTTTTGGACTTTTTAGACAATCTTGACCACAACACAACTCTTTAAAAAAAACTTCAGCTGTCGGTTGTAAAATGCGAGATTAAATTAGCATATAAAGATTACCGCCATCTAAACTTTGTAATCAACAATCAGATTGACGATCTTACAAAATCAATTTCTCCTTATGAAATTGATTATATTCTAACACATATCCATAAATATAATATTCTTTTAGATAAACGTATTAAAAACACACATATAAAAAAGGTCAGTAACCTTAAATGTCAAATATTAGATAACTTTAGCATCCAGACTTATTGGGTTGTCAATCTAATTGATATACGAATTCCTAAACCAGTCCATTTTTTATTAGCTTTACATCCTAAATTCTCATTCTCACACACCAACAGTAAAAATCGTAATAACACCAAACTCCTCTACAAAAGTCTAGCTGATTTTGATCTTGCAATTGACAATCTGGACAGCGCTGACAAGCAATTTTTGAAAATGAAGGTGACGGAACAGTTATCTAAAGTATTCAATAGAAAATCCTCTAATCAAATTACTGATTCTTTTCTTAAAAATCTAATAAAAAAACACTAACTCTTTCATAAAAGAACATCCAGATCTGATAATTACGCATTCAGATAAAGGCAACAAAACTGTTTTCCTCAAAAAAGAAACTTATACTAAAAACACAAAAAGCTTATTAAATGATCGGAAAATTTACAATATAGCAAGAAAAGACCCCTCAAATAACGTTATTAAAAAAATTAATGATTACGTAAATAAACTTACTAATTACAATTTTCTACCGAAAACTGTCGCATACAAGCTAAAACCCACACACCTTTCTCTTCCAAACATGTATTTTCTTCCGAAAACCCATAAAGATTTCAATTCCCTGGATGAACTCCCTTTCCGCCCCATTTGTGCCAGGAATAAATCCCTTTTTAGCAATATTGATAAATCTTTTAGCAACATAATAAGAAAATCCTTTCATAGCACCTATGATATAAAAAACTCCTTTGAATTCGTGGAAAGAATCAATAATTTGAAACTACCAGTAGGTTACAAACTTGCCTCACTTGACGTCCAATCATTATTTACTAACTGTCCCGTCGACATATTCATTGAAAAGGTTAAGGATAATTGCAACACAATAAAAAACAACACTGGTTTAGATCTGAATACATTTATTGAAGGCTTACATTTAATTTTAGATAATAATTCTTTACCACTAAATTCTCCACAGACATTTTTCACAAGGTTAGTGGCTTCCCAATGGGAGCCTCCTTGTCGGTTACTGCTTGCAACCTAGTTATGGATCATCTAACTGAAACTGTTCTGGACAGATTGGACTGCACTGTACCCTTTTCTACATCTTTTCTCATGACATTTTTTGTGCCTTCCCTTTTGACATGTTTGATCATGTTCTATCCATTTTTAATTTTTTTCATAATAACCTGCGATTTACCCTGGAAATTGAAAAAGATAATAAAATAGCTTTTCTAGATACGCTTGTCTACAACAACCATAACCAACTTTCCACTATGTGGTATAGAAAACCATATGTTTCCTCTCGTACTTTAAATTTCCACTTCACTCATATCTTCCAACAAAAATACAATGTTGCCTCTAACCTCATCAATAGATCTCTTAAACTTAACCATCATTTACACAGCCCAATCGCACTAAAAAATGCACAACATATTTTGAGACTAAACAATTATCCGTGGACTTTAATACGTAACATCACCAAAAAACTTGGGTTCAATCTTTACAATAATCGCTCCAACATTAACAAAAAAACCGACACAAATCAGCAATTTTTCTCCCTTCCGTATCTTGGACAGACATCTAAAAACATAAAAAACATTTTAAAACCTTTTAACCTTATGCCAGCTTTCAAATATCCAAATAATCTCTTTAAATTCTATTTCAATCTGAAACCACGTGCTCCTGTATCCAGTTGTCACGATGTTCTATACATGCTGCGATGCTCCAATTGTCCGTCGGCCTACGTAGGTAACACAAAACAGCGTCTTTCGCTAAGAATTGAACAACATCGAGGAAATGTCAAACGTGGCGACTTTGCATCCGGCTTGGTACAACACGCATGGAACAATGACCACCGTTTTGATTTTGACAACTCCACCATCTTACAAACAGAGGCTCATTGGAGGAAAAGATACTTTCTCGAATTTTCGTGGATCTCATCTATTTATCCAAATGCTAATCTGGCTGTTGATTTGTCGAAATTGGATAACACTTACGTCAATGTTTTCCAAAAATTTTCCCCTCAGCAACTTCAATAACATATAAAAAGGGTCATTTTATAATCGTATGGTCAGTTTCTTACCATGAACTATCATTATTTTTAAATTTTTATGTGATTCTTTTTGAAAAAAACTTTCTGAATAACTTAATTTTTAAAAATTGTAATTTTGACACAATTATTATTTTTAATAATGTAAATACTAACACAACAAAAATATTTTTTATGTAAGTACTGCATATTTTTTCAAAAAAATTTTTTTTAAATTTTTATATTTTTTATATTTTTAAATTTTTGACATTTCTAATGTTTTTGTTTACTTTTGTAATAAAGCTTCTGCCATGAAGATGCGGTTAATAACCCGAAACCGGTAGCAGAAAACTAACAAATAATTGTTTTTTTAAATATTGAAAAATATTTAAAGTTCGATTACTTTGTCTATTTCACGAATTAAAAGTTATTAAAATACAAAATAACTTAAAGTTATATAAAATAACTTTTAATTCGTGAAATAGACAAAGTAATCGAACTTTAAATATTTTTCAATATTTAAAATGGAGTTTCACAAGGTAAATCTCTCAACAGTGAATTATTTAATTGTTTTTTTTCATTTTGACGACTTAAACTCCTAATATCCCATCCCTTTATATTTTTAAAATCTTTGGAGGTAGCTCTGTCAAATGATATCTCAGACGATATATTAATGAAAACTTTCTTTGGGCCAAACTAATCCTCTCCCCCATTTTAGTCCAAAATAATTTTTTTTTATTCATTAACAGTTGATATATATGTATGTTATCAAGACATAATTAACATTATGCCAAATTTCAAATTTATGAGATGAAAATTAGAGGAAAAATTGAAAGGCAACTTTTCTTTCGTATGAGTATGGTGTGCAGGAAAAGTAACGATTCAACGAAACCGTACAAAAATTTACTTACATTGGTGGATGGAAGCAAGGGAAATATATATCGTTAGAAAATATAATAGATAAAATATAGTCTTTCACTCTAGATATAATTATTCGCTATGGAGCACGCAACGGTGTTCTGTGATATTAAAAATAACATTAATCAAACCAACTCTCCGTTTTACATCGTGAAATACGAAAGCACGGTAGGATCATGAAAATTTTAGGTATTCTTTTTCTTCACGAAAGCGAAACGTTTCAACAAACGGCATACTATAGCAATACCAAAAATTTGTATGCATACGATACAATGACGTTTTAACAGTTTCCATATTTATACAGGCTGAACCGTAACGACTTCCCAAATTACACCAATTAGTAATGCATGACAAACTAAACAAAAAACCTTAATACCACTTTTTACTAGAACGTATAGTTTCAAAGAAAATAACTTTTAACCCTTTGCACTCGATGGGCGTCACCACGGCGACACAATAAATAGTAATTCCACTCGTTAGACGCCGCAGCGGCGCCATAAACAATAGGTACGTATTTTATTATTTACAACACGCTAGGGGACCTAAGGCCCGATTTACATTAACGCTCCGCTCTCAGTACGATATCACTCCGCTCCCGGTTCGATAAAATATTCTTACATAATAAATAATGAGTCTATTCACATCATCGCTCTGATATCGGTCCGATATCAGTCATGGTTCGCTCTCGCTTCAATACCGCTCCAATACCAATATCACTGAGGTAATATTTTATCGGAGCGATATCAGACCCTATATCGATGATAGTGAACACGTTTTTGATTCTACTTCGCTCCGTTTCTCAGCCTTCTTCATTTATTTGAAAATTATTATATTAGGAAAACATGATACAACACAACGACGCGACGTCTTGCTACAATACATTGTGATACATACTACTAAAATTAACTAATAGATATATTGTATTATGGATATTATGTTCTCCTAATACAATAGTGTTTGCAGCGTTTTAAAACTACTGTCGAGTAGCTGAGTACCCATACTAAAAAATGGTTCGAGTGCAAAGGGTTAAAAAAATTTGAAATTTTGAATAATGTTTTTGTTATTAAAATTTTTGTTTATACATTTTCCAAGGGGTATAATTATAACAAATAAGTTGATAGCCCAAAATATCTACAATGATCACAACAACAATCCTTCTCTTACAGTAACTTGCAATCGGTAAGTTATTTTAGATTTTTATTTTCAGTTAAGGATAAATTGTCTGTGCAAATTTGTATAACATCATTCAATAATAATCGGTCTTAGCTTAGAAATTGTTTCAATATAAAATACAAATGATTTGTATTTAAATTGAGAACTCAACAGACGATAAAAATGTTCAATTTACTCATACATTACTTGGTAGATTTAAGGATACATGCCTACAGTGTGTCTAGTCTGACTAGGTACTTCCATTTAACGGGTTAAATGTCTCCATTTAATATTTTAATAGGAAAACAGACTTGAACTTGTACAGTAATAGCAAAATTTAAACAAAAAATACTCTAGTTTCGTATAAAATATTTGTAATGATTAAAATGTATCGTTTTGATGATATTTAACATGTAAAAATAATGCACCCAATGCGATTAGACGAACTGTACACATTTAACTGCAATGTAAACTTTTATCAACGTGAGTTATATATTTTTTTTACCGTGTTCTTCCTACATGCCCTCTTCGTCTTGAACAGATAAAATTTAAATTTCAAGTTGATTTGATCTTTCATCAAAGTTTGTTTCCAATTTTGCAAATGTTCGAACTCCATGCATCCCCAATGATAGATATGGCGGACAGAGAAAGAATTATGTGTCGATCTATCTTGTTTTTACTCTGTTCGATTTTAGGGTTCCAAAGAAAAAATTTTCGAATACTTATAATTTTCCATCTCTTTCATAATGAACATGAAATTTTACATGTACATGCTACAGATGTAGACCTCAACTGGGTCTTTGAAGAAGTGGAAAGATCATATAAGTTTTATAAGAAAACTCTTTTTAATTTATTTTTTTAAGTCATGTTTAAAAATTTTTATCAAATTAAAAATAAATTTTTAAACTTAGAACCGACAACGGGCCGACAGTTCCCGAGCGCCCATGTATGATGTCATAATGGTAATTTACCTGAAAATGCATTAATCTCTTTTTATTTTGGATTATTGTTGCTACGCATTTATTGCTTGCTAAAAACATTTTATATTGAATATCTTATTAAAGAGGTTATTAATGAGCTTAATTAAAGGAGTTATCAAGCTTGTTTTGTACACTTATATGGTACTAATAATACAAAGGTGTTAAATATTATGTGACAAGAATTAGCCTTTATAAATCCTTTGTCGCACATTGTTAATTATAATTTAATAACCACAACTAATTTGTCGAACTAAATTTTAATAATTTTCACAATATTTAAAAGCTGTCAATAATATTTAACGTATTATTATTATGGCGTCACAGACGTGAAGATCTTTTGTGGTGCTCCGTGCTGTTTATAACCGAATCAATTTTTTTATATGTTTCAATTAATTTATTATTTATTATAGTTATGTCATTTTTAAAATTTGTTCGCATCGATTATCAATATTATTTATGATGTAGATAATAGATACCTATTGAAATAAAAGAAATGATAATTATTTTTCATTCAAAAACCCAGTTTACATATAGTAAAAAAATTTTTTTTTATTATGTCTTGAAGTACTTTCCTTTATTGGAAAGCAGCGACAAAAATTTTTGCTCACGTGCTACACTGTATGGAGTCCTTACAAAAGTAAGGACTGGTAAAATGTACTTGAGGTTTTTTTTACTGCTTTACTCTTAATGCTACACGGAGAGAAAATTCATAGAAAAATTACTGTGCTCAGCACTACAATCGACGTGTAAAAGGCGAACATATTCAATTTTGTGCGGTAAAAATATAAAAATTATAATTAGTCATAGAAAACTTAAAGGATAGAATGTTCTTTCCACAATATTAGCTCCGTAAAATTTGTAAAACAGCACAGTAAAAAGTTCCATTCCCGACAAAAAAAATATATTTTAATTGTTTTTCTTACAAAAATTACCATGCTGTTTTATAATATTTCAAATGCTATCTGCTAATAGTAGAAAGAAAGAAAGAGAAGGTATCAACGCGTCACATAGCCAGGCAGGCTGCAGAAGGTATCAACACAATCATACATGAAGGTCACATAGCTGTATTTAAGTAACATAGCCAGGCTGGTCACTGTTGGTGTGGTGTCGTGTGCAATGCAAACAGTATTCATTAGAATGTCTTACAGGACGGTCACAGTTTAATTCATCATTTTGTTACTTCACTACATTCAGTATTGGAATATATTGTTGCCAATCATTTTATACGCATTATAAAGAATCAAAGGCCGGAAAAGATGGATTGTTCCTCAGTGCGTACAGCCCAAACAACATAAGGTTGCGGGTCAGATGCGCAAATGAAAGAGTACCACAACAAAAATTAAACTACTTATAACATATATGGAGAAGAGTGTGATAGAAGTTGTATATTTCAATTTAATAATATTTACATGATCGTAAAATAAGTTTTACTTTTGTCGTCGATCGCGCACGCATTACAAGAGAGCATGGTAATTTTTCGGAAATTTTATCTACAAAAGTTATATGATTTTTCTCTCCGTGTAGTGTTCGTAATTTTTTACGGAAAAAATTACGAACACTAGCGTTTGCTAAAAACTCTCAATTAAAATTATTTCAGTTAAGTTGTATTGAACAATTTTGGAGATACAGGCAAACAAGTTTCTGAAAATTTGAAAAGCTTTTTACGGTTGAGAAAATGCTCTCTAATAAGTAAAATTTTCCATCACAAAACCTTCTCTACAAATTCAATTCCAAATCATTAAGGGAAATGCTGAAAAACTCACAAAAATTTCTTCTCCTTGTGACTACTTTTCATTTTTAAGCCTCGTTTGTGACTTCAAAATTTATATGTTTCCTAATATAATAGTTTTGTACGAGTTAAACTGAGACTCTTGTCAATTTTCTTATCTGTATAGAATATTTATCTGTATAGTTATCTGTAAAAAAAACTGTAGTTGAATGTCCTACATTCTATCTCGAAAACTGTGATAGACATTCATGTCTATTTAGGAGCCCAGGCTTAATGTGTGTCCAACACATACTTGGTGAATTTTGTTCTATTATCTATCCCGTTTTCCAGTTGGGGCGCACATTGATGTGGCGGATTAGTAAAACTGATGGTTGCATATGTTGATTCAACGAACAGAATAATATTGAACAGACATGAATGTATTGTAGTATGTTTTTGTTCCATTCTGCACCGACATTACATGCAAGTAAAGGCTAACTATCATACATATCTGGTCTCTATCGATTTAACGGATTTCTATATACTGTACCTGTATGTCTGTGTTTTTCAATTCTTATAAGAATTTTTCCAGTGATTTCATCGTATTTTATTAGTTTCCCTATTTTCTTCTAGTTCCATGGTTCCATGTGTTACATTTTGTAAAAATTAATTTTATCAAAAGCATTTAGATAGAAAAAATTGCACATTTTCGACTGAACTGATTTTAAACTTTTGAATAGTTTCTATATGTATACATTTTGGCATCAAGATAATATAATACAATTTTTGAATTCAACTTTGTTTCCATATTGTTAGGATATAAAATTCAATTTTATGAAATGTAATTTAGTGCTTGTTAGAATTGAACTATAACAATGGCGCCCATTATTCTTTTACTTTCAAGACCGCAGTATATCATAAAAATAATATTTCATTTTTTCTAAACTTTTGCTACGGCTCTACTTACTCCATAGTAATCACTAAGCTATAATATGGTTTCACTGCTGAATTCCAAACGAGCTACTGTGTTGAACACTGTGATGGTGTCTCTGCAAAGTTGGTTGCACATGATGTGTGTTACTAGGCCCGGATCTAAGGGGGGGAGGCAAACCGGGTCCCCTGCCCCGTGCGTCAGATTCAGGGGGCGCCAAAATCATATCAATCAAATGGTCTAAATCAAATGGTATAACAAAAAAGTTGGTTCCTCGACCATTTTAGAAAAAATTAATTTTTTTCCAGTTGTTTCTATTGCATTTGAGGTATGGAAAAACAATTCTTAAAAAAAATTAACGTGAATCGCTTAAGCGTGGTAGCCATTTTTGTTTTTCAATTTGCGCTGATTTTTTTGTTTGCAGCCTTTTATGCCAATGCACATATTTCATAAACCGTTCATCCTAAAAGGTTGAAATAACAACCATTTTAAAGGTAATAAATCTCTCTTTATTTTAAGTTATGTCAATAGTTTACCTGTTTTCGTCCTTTCCATAAGAAAACTTTACCTAAAATTGGATATCAAAATTTAGCAAAATTCACTTTTTGAATATTTTATTTCTTATAGAAAGAGCTTGGTATTTGTATGGGTACAGCTGTATATGGGTACAACTACCCAAAAAATTTCAATTTTGAAACTTGTATCCTTTAATTTATACAAACTTCCGAAAATTGACTTTTTTCCAAATTTTGAATCTTTTATCTATTTTTTTAAAGAATAAGTGTCTTAAAATACGATAGCACCCATTAAAAGTTTAATTTTAAACAGATTAATGAGTAAGAATGATTAATATATTCTAAGTATTGTACGTACCTAGTAAATATTTCTGTGCATTCATTAAATCCCGAAATATTTATTGGAAGAGTTGGCAACACTAGACTAGTCAAAGTCTGTAGATCTAGCCCCAAACGCGGGGCAAGTTGCACCAACGATCTTTTTTTTTTAAAAAATGGCTGGCGTGAAGCACATATTAATAATTTTGATCTTATTTCTTTTGGATATGATAGAGGGATATAATAGAGGGAACTATCGACGAATACTTATTTAATGTTAAAAAGGCTAACAAATATTAAATTAGATCATTTTTTCTGAAGATTGTTACAACAAGCCCCTCTCTCTCCTAACGGAATTGCTTACGATATTTTGTAATAGAGATGGGAATCGGGCTGGCGGTTTTAAGGGCCTCTCGGGTCCTGACAGGTCCCGCTGGGAACGGGTATAAAACAGGTGGGAGTGGGATTGGATGTGAGTGAAAAGTTTTTACGGAAATGGTAGCGGATGAGAATGGAAAAACATTTCGAGAGTGTTACACTTCTATTTTCATTTATATAATATAAAAAAAGCTGGACCCGAAATAATAAAACGGGTGCCGCCGGTAACGGGACTAATTTTTAGAAAACGTGCGGGAGTGTTAATAGGTGGAGTGACAATTTTGCTACGGGAATGGGAGTAAACGGGAGTACCAAGTAAAATCAGGAGCGTGTGAGAACGGGTTAAGAAAATCACTCCCATTTCCATCTCTACTTTGTAAACTTTCAAGAGCAAACAGTAAAGATATCTGCTTCAATAATTGATAAAAAAAATTATATAGTAGGTAATAACGGAAAAAATGTTTAAAGTTTATATGCTGACAATTTTATTTCGCGAAATTGAAAGATTTATCATACAAATTGAATTAAAACAGAAAAATAAATTAAGAAACATTTATAAACTTCTTCAATTCAAATACATTATCTTGCACCACAAAAAGAAAAATATTTTTTCAAACAATTGTAAGTTACTTCACGATTTTCCACGACTGTTTATTTAATTAAAAAACAATTTACCTTGTGATTGTTTAAAAAAAGACTTGATTTAATCGACAAGCGAAAAAATAAAATGAAATAATAAAAAGATTTCCATCGTTTCACTACCTTCGTATTTATTTTAATATATTCACACTGCAAATATAAATGTGTTATAATCTCACAAATGTTATACACATACTGTATCCAGTTTAAAGTTTCTACTTTATAATAAAAAAAAATCTTTCAAATCTCATATTGGACTACTATTCCTTATATTATAAACTGATTCATTGGAAAGGGAGGGCAGATTTCGAAAAATTTCATAAAATATAATTTGAAGAAAATTCAATTAGCAACAATTTTGTCCCCGACAATTTTCCTTAAAAATGTACGCATCTACCCCTAAAATTGCAAAATAAATTTTGACTCTTTGTAACTTTTAAACGGAATAGTTTTTCTTATTGGGATTTTTTGGCTATTATTGACCAGATACTGACCCAAACCTCACCCCTTTTTCAGGTTTTAAAAATAAAAATGAGACGGGAAAATTCTACAAGTACGTTATCAGCTTTTTAAATCTTACATAGGTAATTTTTACGATTATTTAACTTATGTGTATCAAGTCCCATAAGAATATTGTAGTTTTTTCACTTTTACCATGGAAAAAAGTGAGAACAAATTTTTACAGCGAAAAGAATAGTACAAAACATTTAATTGGTCATTTCACTGTAGGTAAACATCACAGATCAGCGAACATATTATACGTATATTATATTATATAGACATATAATATAAATGTGTAATTGAAGCAGTCACATACGACCAAGTTCCGACCTTAATAGCATAATGTTATATAGTAAGTGATTTATATCCGTAGTTACGCTTTTAAATAATTATTGTCAAAATATAATATTGATAATAAAATTTTCCTTTTTTGAGAAGAAACTGCAAAATTTTGAAAGAAGAAAATTGGTATTCGCTTTATTTTCAAAATACGTACTTATACAAATTATGGCCTGCAATAATTATAGTCGCATTTGCTCAAAAATTGACATTATATTATTTCATTAAATTTCACCCGTCTCACCCTTGTTACCTGCTTCAAGAAAAATGTCAAGAAACTGGCTTTACGCTTTGTCTAGTAGTATAATATAATAGTGTTCATTGGTCTGTGGTAAACATGATAAGAACGAAACAAAAATTTCTGTTGGTAAATTTAATGGTACTGATTTCAGAACCATAGTAACAATGTATTAAATAATAATATGAATTATACTAATTTATTTTATTCGTTAAATTATCTTGCCGTATTACACTTGAGTTTTATATTTTTTCTGAATAAATTTGTGTTTTCTACAACTCAAATTTCTTACCTAAAAGCAATTTATCTCGAAGAACTGTCAATCCAAAAACGCTTAAGCTTCACTTTCGCGTTTTTGTTAGTTGACAGTTCTTTTTGTTAAATTGCTAGGCAACAAATTTTCGTTAGACAAACCCAAATTTATTCGAAAAAATGCACACCTCTCGTGTAATAGTAAGTGATAAATAATTCTTTCAACACACTTACTATATCAGTGTATTATACATCCAACAAACGTGATTGAGAATTCAAAGAAAAAATTAAATTCAAACGAATAAAGGCGGCAATCTTTCAAATACAATTTAATTCTTTAATTGAATGAATGTGCCCTGTTTTTACCCGACTAGATATTTTCCTCGTTTTTATCATTTTCAATTGATTACAACTGAAGGCAGTAGTACACGTTACAGAAGTGACACGTGTAATAAATGCAAGTTTTGTTTGTGTGTGTTCTTGTTTGTTCGTTACTGAATTTATGTCTATCACATAATAATGAAATGAAAAATATCCCTTGTTTGATAGATTTTGTTTTATTCAGTTGATTAATTCCATTTAGGGATGATTGTTTCTGTGCTGATTTGACAAAAATAATTTTTTAGGATTGTGTGAATTGTGTTATAACTTTGAACGGATAAAAATGGTAAAATTCTAGCTAGGGTTTTAAACTAGATTATATTTTATTTATCGATTTTTGTTTGGAATAGACTCCAGTTTTTCTATATTATATATATATATATATATATATATATATATATATATATATATATATATATATATATATATATACATATATATATATATATATATATATATATATATATATATATATATATATATATACATATATAATTTCTGCTGAAACTATTAATTTTTTAACGCATAATTTTAAAACTGAACAAAACATATGACTTAGGAAAATTCAGCTACATAAAGCTATTTTATTTCAAATTGAGAGTTTAACTAACTCATAAGAAAAAGTAGAGGGAGTTTTATAAAAAGAAGCATGAAATTATTATAAATCTAGAATTAAATAATCTATGATTATGGCGTTTGGTTTTAAAATTCCTCTGAATTTCAGCCTGAGTAACCTGAAGTCTTCTACATTTATGAAACTCGTACAGAATTAGAATTCCACATTAGATTGTAACAGTCTTTTCTTTTTATAGCGATGACGCCTATAGTTGATCTTAAATCCGATTTAATCCTTTTTGAGAAAATTTTAGAATTCAGAAAAATACATAGTTTATTAAAAAATTTCCAACTGCAGGTGGAGATGATAACGAAAAATTTAAGGGGTAGTTTACTCGAGAGTCCTTAAAAATTATGTATTTTTCTAGAATTTTTTTCTCAAGAACGGAAGTAAATACCAATTTCAAATTTTGTGCACATATTTATTAAGTATTAAACTACAAAAAAAAAAAAATTTCAAGAGATAGTGCATTGTGACGATCCGAAAATCCAATGACTTGTTGGTGGACATCCTAGCGCCGGTAATAAACCACCGAAATCCAAAAACAAAAAAGATTTATAAAATATATGAAGAGTACCGGCACCTCTACCTATAATATCACTAAATTGCTGAAAAAAAAATGACGGATGTTTGAACTTTTGATTACGATTTTTCTCTTATTTTTCGCTCTTTAAAGTAAATTTAAAAATAAAAAAATATTGAAAGTGTATCGAACTTAGGTAGAGGTGTCGAAGAATTGAATTATCTTTAAAATAAAAAATTTAAAAAAAAAAGATCCATCGAATAGTTTTTGAGTTATCGTGTCCACCAGTTCCAAAAATGTAGTTCTGAGATATTACAATATATATATAAAGAAACGTATTTTCAAAATTTTATAATTAATACTCATTATTGCGTGAACTACGTTTTTTGAATTTTTTTTTTATAGAAAGCTGGATTCGGTTAATGTGCAAGAATCTTGTTTTTTAAATTATTTTCAGTAAAATCACTTTGGGAACATATTCTACACATAATTAGCTACCAATTTCTGCAAAAAAATTCGATTCGACTTTCAAGTAAATCTCCCCTCAAGTACGTAAACCTGCAAATAAGCATCCCTATTGTCCGTAAAAAATATTTTCTTTTCAAAGTTGGAAGAAATTAATTTTGATTTCGAAATTTGGAAGAATAGGAAATAAATATACCGTAACTTGGAATTCTGACACAACTGAAAATTTTTATTTTTCCACAATTTCCAACTAACTCCCTAATATTTTTGTAAAATAAATTCGGATATTTCTCTAAAACAACGTATTTATAAACATTATATATGTGGAAACAAATATAAAATACAATGCTTTTAGCACACTTAGGTACATTTTGATGTGGTAAAACACAAAGATGTGGTGTCTGTTTGAATTAGTTTTATTGCGTCAATAATCCTTCAACAATCCGATGAACAAGTCCAGTCCAACAGTTCAAATAAAATCTAACCAAGCAGCACTTCGTAGAAAACATAAATAAATAAACAAACAAACAATCACTCACATAAAAATTTTATGCTTATCTTTTCAAAAATAATCGACCAAGAGTGAGTCGAAGTCGCACAATTAAGGTTCCGTACTGTGAGCAGTCAATAGACCAAAATAACATTTTTTTTTTAATTTCAATTTTTTTTCGTTAATTGTCTCACATTGTACTGAAACATTAACCCTATAATCGTACGTACACGTCAAAGCGACGAACGAACTTCTCTACCTGGTCCAATACTACAACTTGTTGGTACCTGCTTGCTGTGAAACTTCTGTTATCTAATTTTTTTTTTGTTATAACACACAAGACGCATTTATTTTGTTTATAGTCATTGTCGTTTTGTTTGTATTGAAATAGTGTACGTCAAAAGGACGTCGATGTATGATTACGCGATGTTTTCTTTTAAGATTTTGTGCTTCACATATAAAAGTGTTCCTAATTTTTCTAAAATTTATTAAAGATATGCATGTTATAATTAATTTATTCAATGATTATGATAATGTGAAAGATGATTACAGCTGTTTGACTTATAGAGACGACATAATACTGAAGTTTTAATATATTGAACCGAAAACTAAAGAATGCGTTTCAAGTGACTTAATAAAAGGTTAACAATTTATTTTATGGAAAAGATTTTAATTTTTATTATTTTTTGAGATCTTATTCGAAAAATTACTAACAAATTTTAGAAAATTTACAAATGTGCCTAATGGGGAAATAACTACATATCTATAGGAATATTTATGACTGAGAAATTTCACATTCTGTAAAGTCACACATGTCCACTGACTCATAATAGTTCATAAATTAATTATTTGAAACGCATGTTTTATGATACAATTGATATATTTATCTATTTTTTAATTTTTATAATCAAAATATGCTTTGATAAAAAGATTAAAAAAATTAATAAATATTTACATTAAGAAATTTTTCCAAATCCAATTTTTTTAAATATTTTGTTCGCTTTTGTAGTATTGTTATGTAAAAAAAAAATGTTTTTTGCAAATAAACTCTAAAACTCTCCGTGAAAAGTCCATCCGTCAAAACGATGTCGATGTATGATTAACGTTTCTCGTAGACCAACGTATGATTCTAGGGTTAATAAGTAAGTTGTCTATTATTTACTGTGTTTTCAGCCATTCCCCTGTGTATTGTTACTTCAAAAATGTAAAACTAACTCCAATTAACTTTTATTAAAAAATCCACAAAAACATAACAGAAAGTTACTCAATAAATTTCTTAATTGAATTTTTGTTAGTCTTATCCTCGAAGACAAAATAAAAATGTTTATAACTGTGACAATTTAACTCACGTGTATCAAGTTCCATAAGCATATTGTAGTTTTTTCACTTTTGCTGTGGAAAAAAATGTTCGGACACATTTTTACAGCGAAGAAAATGATACAAAACATTTCATTGGTCATTTCATTGTAGGACTCTAGGTAAACATGATAAAAACGAAACAAAAATGAACTATGGTAACAATGTATTTTATTCGTTAGATTGCCTTACCGTATTACACTTGAGTTTTATATTTTTTCTGAATAAATTTGTGTTTTCTACAACTCAAATTTCTTGCCTAAAAGCAATTTAATTCGAAGAACTATCAACCCAAAAACGTTTTAGCTTCGCTGTCGCGTTTTTGTTACTTGACGGTTCTTTTCGTTAAAATGCTAGACAACAAATTTTCGTTAGACAAACACAAATTTATTTGAAAAAATACAAACCTCTCGTGTAGTAAATAATAAGTGACAATATTCTCTTTACACTTTCTGTACATGTGTATTTATATTATCTACACCGACAAAAGTTTGTCGGCTGCTGTGTTCAATCGTTCTCTTTTTGCCATCGGACTTCGCCCGATTTAATATTAGAAACGAATCAATAACATCCAAATTCAAACCACCAAACACCGATCCGGTATTTTATTTGTAAGTGTGCGTATGTATGTAAATAGAAAAAGGGATTATAGGATAAGAAAGATGTTAAATATTTTTTTGTGAAATTTTATCCTTAAGGAAAGTCAGAAAATTTTCATTTCGATAATATAAAATATTGATTTTCGTGACAATTTATGAGTTTATAACGCAGTTAAAATGTCCAATACATATTAAGTTTATTAACTTTATCTGGCAATTTTTCCCGCGTAGAATTATCTGGCTTTTGCTTCAAATTCTATACAAAATCAGTTCTTTACAGTGTGTCACACCCCTCGCCAAACGACACTAAAATAGTCTAAAATAGTATATTCATTTTGATGAATATACATTCATTTTTTCGAATTCTCAGTGGTACTTGCGTAAAATTTAATCAAGATCCGTATATCTAGCACTGGCTCCAAAGCGTTGTGAATGCTGCAACACACTAGGCCCCGCGTTTTTGAAGACCCCGCGCTACGGATTGATAGTCGAATTTTGCATTCCAGAATAACAATTTTACAAATGTGTATTACAATATTTATTTAAAATGACAGTATAGCACCGATAATGAAGACATCAGTTTTGGAAATTTTTTGAGAGCATCAAATTAGTCAATATCACTTTTGGAAAGTTGCATCAAAAATGTCAAGTACATGCAATAGACTATGACGCATGAATTTATCAAAAAAAACAAATAAACATACCGGTAATGGTAGTGACAAACAACAACAGACCTCAAAGCGTGGGGATGTGGATTTTAATTATTGTATAGTCCATTTCAGTTAAATTTAACCCTGATTCATCACTTATGAATTTAAAGAATTTCCGTTTTCTTGGCTTTATCTCTTTCATTATTGTACTTACGTAAATTTTAAAATTGCAGTTTGTTTTTATAAAAGAATAGAAGGTTGATTTGTTTTGAACATAAGAATTTTTTAATTTTTTAACTTTGACTCATGATCAATTGTATTTGAAGCAGTGTATACATAGAATGTTTATCTATATGTATTCTGTTCTGTGGCGGTTTTTATCATACGTAAAATGTAAACAAAATTATTTCAAAGCAAATTAATAAAACGACAAATGAAAAAATATTTTCTGAAATAAATAATTTTTAATTCTTCACTTCTTTTCTTCTTTTATTTATTAATATTTAAAAAAAAAATAATTCAAAACATAATCTTACGATATTTGTGAATCACCCCTGGTCAAATAGCATCACTTTTGTCAAGCACCACTTTTAGAGACTACTTTTTCTTGACAAAACTGGTGCTCTACTGTAGGTAATTTATTTGAACTTTACTCAGATGTTGTTTAAGTCTGAAAAGTATATTAACTTTGCCAATTTAATTATTACCCTTGAATCTACAGAAAGATCTTTTTCAAGACTAAAAATAACAAAATTTTGCTTTGTATCTACCATTAGTTAAGATCGTATCACCTCTTTTGATTTTATCAATCAAATTCCTATTGGCGATGATCAGATTCCCTAGTGATAAGTCGCGGAACTAAGATATGACAGAAAATTTTCATACAGTTGAATTTTCTAATAGCAATTTAATAAATTTTTCACGTAAATTGTGCGTATAATAACGTGATTTAAAATGTTGAGATGAACAGTAATAAACACAAAAGAAATGGGAGTAGTTAAAACTGTGTTCCACAGTGCAGGAACTACAAAAGGGAAGCACTGAGTTTTCATCGTTTTCCGACCAGTGTCAACCTTAAAAAACATTGGGAAACTATTCTTAAAGCGAAAACATCATTAGTGTTTATGCGTGTTTGCTCAGAACATTTTGAGGTGTCAACATTACATTCCACTTCATGTGGATAACTTAGTACTCCAGAAGTTTGTGCAGCTAAACCCAGATATTTTATGTTACTGAAATTTCGTTCTTTGACACCAATACACATTAATATTTCACTTTTAAAATATTGTTCACACTCGCTAAGAGGTCTCGTAGTATTTTTTACTCTTTCATAAATGTCCAACAAAGAAATCATCACAAAATTTTTATAAAGCAATCAAATAATCATATGTCATATACTAATTCCACAAACGCTCACCAGGGAAATTTTATCATCGCCAATACCAAAAGTGATGACAGCAATTCCATACCAAAAGTAGTAAGGTTACAGCGATTCTGTGCCAAAAGTAATAAGGTTACAGCGATTCTGTGCCAAAAGTAGTAAGGTTATAGAGGTTCTGTGCCAACTGTAGTAAAGTCACAGTAGTTCTGTATACCAAAAGTAGTAAAGTCATATAAGTTCTGTACCAGAAGTAGTAAGGTTACAGCTGTTCTATACCAAAAATAGTAAAATTACAGTGGTTCTAAATTTTAAACTTTCTTCTTTGAATTTCGTCTCTTACCATAATATCCTTGCTAATTTTGCTCAATCGTAACATTAAAGCGGCGCTAATGGGAAATGATCAAACAGAATTTCATCAAAGTTGCACAAAAACAAATTTCCGTCCTATAATATGAGATTGCAACAGAGTACGTGGAGGTATAACGTCTGTTAATTATTAAAACAGGTGTATGTACCCATATTCCATTTGTATGACTCGAATCTGTAAAACTTCAATCAATATTACCTAAATACAAAATTACTATCGTCAAAGTAATTAGATTTCATACATCATCATAATACGTTCGTTAGGTAGGTATTGAATTATTCCACAGAAAATACTGTGTGGCACAATTCACAAATTTACAAATTTTCTGATTGTAGTTTGAATAAAATTTTGTCACAATAATGTTTCGTATACTATTAAACCAGCCATCTTTTTTATTCGGAAATAGCTCAAACGTTTTTTATGAAATTCACAATGAAATAGTTTTTGTGTCTCAAATCATAAACAATTTATTTAGATGATCAACTTGAGGTTCTGTTTCCAAGTGAGTGCCAGTTTCTCATTCCGTACCTAAATGACTTACTTTTTTGGGCATTTTTTTATTGTCGTGGAGTGTAGTTTCTTTATATAATTATTATAAAACTTAAGAATTTCTGTTTACAATAAATATGCTTTTATGGGGTGCCAGCACAACTTTATTTAATTAACGTAAAACATTTAAATGCAATTAAAGTTATTAAGTAAATTAACATTTACTATCTTTTTTATATAAATATTACCATCTTATTCTTTATTAACATCAAAAAAAAAAATATTCCTCGACTTAAGGAAATTATTTTCACATGGTATTTTATTTTTTTCAAGGATACCTAAATAAAATTCTTCTCAGCTTAATTAAAGACGACTATACCTATATAAATTTTTCTTTTTAAAAATTAAAAGTTCACAATGTTTTAAAATCTTAAGGAGCTATTCCTATGTGACACGTAGAATTTTAAGCTTATTTCAGGATTTTGTTTTTATACCAAAATAAAATACAATCTTTTCATTTTTTACATGTTTCTCTTTGGATTTAAATTTTGTTTTTTTCATTTTATTAAAGACTATGAAAGTTTAAGAGAGAAAAACGTGATCATTTAATTTTTTCAAAAATTCAGTCGAATAAAACAAAAAAAACTGCTAGACGGATTAAATTGAAACTCTGTGGGGTTTTTGTGGGTATATTGAACTGTAAAATGCACACTTAAGATTAATAGTTTTCTCAATATTTTCAATTCAGTGCTTGATTTTCCAAAAAGCCACCAAAAGCCCATTTTTCATAAGTTTTCAAATTCATGTATAGTATGCAAAAAAAATTTTTTCGAAGAAACATGGCTAATATTTTTAGAGAATTTATTCAAGTTTTTAAAACCCATCTTCAATTTTTTGTGCGATCATTGGTTGCTGAGATATCGATGGTCAAAGATGAAATGATCTTTTTGCATTCAAAGTCCGATATTTCAGTGAGAAGTGGTCGCATCAAGGTTTAAAAAAAAGTAAATTAAAGCTGAATGAACAAGTTATGAGCTCCATATGGTGGTTAAGCTGCAAAAATTTTTCCCAAGTCCATGGGCCAATAAAAAAAAAATTTCTCGGTATTTATTAGAATTAAGCGGTACACGTTGTTTTGAAAATTTTTTCATCGCTAGATCTCAAAACTAGAAACTCCAAGCTTTAAATTGCTATTTTTACGACTCGGATACCACCATTTTTAACGAAAATACAGCCGTTCGAAAAATCGCTAAAAATTTGGAGTTTTTTTTTTTTTTTTGTTCCTTTAATTTCTTGTGCTAGCTAGTGTATCTAGCTTAAGAGGCTATATCCACTCACATCGAGAAAAAATAACAGAAATTCACTATTTTTTTTTATCTCAACTAAAATTTGCTGTTAGTGCAAATAACCCCTTAATATGTTGAAGTTAATTATATATTAATTTTAAATGTTATCATTACCGTAACAATGTATCTCAGGAAATCTCTTATGTGCATAATATTTACGTATTTAGTTTAGTCAAATCGTTTCAATTTTGTAAGACTGCACCAGATGATGATAAAGTGCATAAAATTATAATAACAGCAATCTAATTAACATTTTAATTAATTAATTAATTAATTAATTAATGTAAGCTTCTTTCAACAAAACGGTTTTCCCTATAGCTTGAACGTTCGCCTTATTATACACTTTACATAGTGTCAACACTTCAGTTTTGCAGAGGATCATGAAATACAAAGCCTGAAAACACAACAAAACTACTATTTTCATGTAAAATATTTTTGATTTGAATTGCATTTTATATTTAAGAAAACGGTTTAATTAGTATTAGCTTTTTAATTAGCGATCTTTTTTGTACTATTTGATATAGGTATGTTATGAATGAAAAATCTGCGTATTTTTTTCTTAAAATCAATACAATCGTTTGAATGGAATATTTTTCATTGAATTCGATCAGTTCAAAATACATAATTTCAGAAACTGTTCGTGAATCATAGAAAAATAAGTCAGAAAATAAATTCTTTCTCATACTTTTGAAAATTGTGAACCAGATATTCACGAGTTGTTTTTGGTTCACGAGTCGCACTTTGGAAACCTATATTGCAATATATTGTCTAAATACGATCACTAACAGACGCATCGGCGATTATATATGTACATAGATAATGGTAAATTTATAAAAATATTTCATTCTTCCTCTAAATTTATTTTTTCTTCAGAAAGTTCAAAAAATATATTCTTTTTCTTCTATCTTTTAATTGCTTATTTTTTAGCAAGATAAGCTCACTTTGTATTGTAACAATTTCGTCCGCGGTAGAGTTACTGAAAATTCTAATAAGGAAATTTTTCTCCCAAAAATTGGTTGTTTTTTTTACATTAAATCGATTCGAAATGTCTTTTTAACAGTTACGTTTCGGTTGGTTTTAGTTGATCAGTTCAAAAACGTTACGCCCTTTAAATCTAAAACATTCAAATTATTTTATTCTTGTTTCAATGTCATCTTAATGACGTAAATCAAAAGTTTCAAATTTTTCTTTTATTTTCCTATAATTTGAGAAATTAGTTGTACCCGTTCAAAATTTTGATTTTCTTTGTTATTTAAATAAAACATATAACGTAAAAGCCCCTATACCGGAACGCGATCATATGTCCAAACAGTTTTGACATTTATATATTAATGAAGTTATTTCTAAAAGAAACCTCTGATAACAAAAATTATTATTAATAGAATGGGTTTTTTCAATTTAAATTCACCTCGCATTTAATGTTTCCTTACTTGGAAATTATAGCAATACATATATGTATTAAACAATTTTTGTTGAATACAGTATTTTGATCCTTTATTTACATCTGAGGCTTAAACCATTCTATGTTTCCTACTTTGACGTCTAGATGTCACTCTATGTCTCATATTACTCATAGTACACTTCTGTTTGTATATCGGTTCCCAACTCCTAATATTCGTTTGTTTGGATATAGATGTCAACATTTTGTAAAAGAAAAACAATAATAAATAAAAACTTTTGAGTTGTATTTTTTTAAAAGCATCTTCATTAGATTAAAAAAACTTTGTTTCATGATTATTAAGAAAAAATGGGTGTTTAATTTATTTGTCAATTTTTATAAGCCAGTTTAATTACACACCTAAAAATAGTGTTCCGGTATAGGGGCTTTTACATTAATACACATAAACTTAAACACACAAATATATTCACATAACGATAAATATCAACAACTTTAATAAAACGCAACAAGTTCTCTATTTAATGTTAATTAAGAAATATTATACGTTGCCTTATTAAGTTTTCCACCACAACAAGATTTTTCTTGTTTCATTCGTTTTCATTTACTTTTCGTTTGTGTCTGTCGCCCCCTGTTATCGCGTCATGTGATCAGAAAATAAATGGAATATGAACGAAATTATAAGGAGAAAACAAAAACGAAACGAATACGTCTTTATTAACTTGACATTATTTCTTCTCCAACACGTGCGTCTATGTTTTGTTTGATAACAAATAATAATGAAACAAACGAGCATAAAAAAAAAATTGATTAGGCGATTGAAAAAAAGAAATGAATGTTAGTTATATCATAACGTTTTATGGTTTGTTTTGCTTACGTTGTTGAAAATTTTGCGTGACACTTAAAAAAAAAAAATATTGTCCCCATAGTGTAAGTTGTGTCTATCCAAGAAACTTTTTTTGCGTTCAAAATTAAGATTATCTCTAGTCTCTAATAAAATATTTTCATCAAAATTTGTTTTTATTAACAATGGACGTTCATATAAATTCAACAACAACCCAATAAAAAAAATCATTTAATTTTATTTACATTTAGGAAAATGTTATCTAACGTTCATAATATAGATTTTACTTAATTAAAAAAAGGTTTTTCATTTGCCATTGTCGTTCGTATTGTATTACAATTTTCACAATTTTCATAGGTACATACGTTGGTAATAAAATACATTTTCTTCTCAATTCCCGAGGATTATGGTATTACCTTTTGTCTTATGTTCACATTGTGTTACAAGGAAAAATACATAAGATGTATAAATACAATAAAAAGAAACAAAATAGCCATAAAATATATTACTTTGTTGATAAAATAAATCGATTTAATTGTTTTCTTTAAAGATTATATACACAGTACTTGTAGAACTCACAACAGAGGCACCAAGACAACACTTAAAAATAAAAAAAGTACATATCTAGTCAAGGGCGGATCCAGCCTGTTGAAAAGGGGGGGGGCTGCCTCTAATCCTAGAAGAAATTTAGGGGAGTAGTGTGTTCTAAATTGTATGTTTAACTAAAAAAAGTAATCTATTGTAGGTAAAAGGGGGCTGCAGCCCCCACAGCCACCCCATGGATCCGCCTATGTATCTAGTTACATCCCAGTCAACAACACATATATACTTATACTGACTGTGTGCTCAATTAATTGTGTAATTACGGAATAGAACTTAGAAAGGGTCACTTCACACTATAGTGCTGATCACAGTTCGTACTCGGTACAGTCTAGATTCGGTTAAGTATTCATACTATCATCCGTGGTTGAACTGAAGCTGGACTGATGTTGATCGTGAGAATACACTTATTTATTTCTCATTTAAAAATATTTTACCAGACCGATACTATACCGAAGGTCAACTGTAATCGACACTAGAATGTGGAGTTACCCTTAAATTCTTAAAATTAATAAGAAAATAAAACGGAGTACATAGGAACTCCAATATAACGTAGTGGCCGGAACAAAATAAGGGGAAATAAATTATATCGGATCACCAGGGCCGTCAGTAAAATTTTTTTTAATGGGGTACAGAAACGTTTACAAGAACACACGTCTTCAGCTAAATGCATACATATACACAACTGTTGTACATTGTAGTTGTAAGTATATTAGAAAAATGCATAAGCTGCAAAATTTGACAACAATTTTAAAATACTCTTTTTATAAACCAGTCAAAATATTAAAAAACCGACTTCACTATTGGTTTGCAATTGAAAAATAGATCGAAGAGTGGAATTTAATAATAGTTTTAGAATATTCTATTCGGAAACTAGGAAAGATATCGGAAAACTAACTTTACTATGGGATTTTCTTATTTAAGCTTTTCAATTCTTTTCAATTTTTCTTATTTAAGCTTTTATTTGATGACCAATTCGATGGTGAAGTCAGTTTCCCGATATCTTTGCTAGTTTTCGAATACAACATTCGAGAACATCGCTAAATTTTTGTTATTTATACTTTTATTCGAAGACCAATTCGATGGTGGAGTTAGTTTTCCGATATCTTTGCTAGTTCTCGAATAGAACATTCTAGAACATTGCTAAATTTTTGTTATTTATGCTTTTATTCGAAGACCAGTTCGATAGTGAAGTTAGTTTTCCGATATCTTTACTAGATCCCGAATAGAAGTTTCTAGAACTTTTGCTGAGTTCCGCTGTTTAGTCCTTTCTTTGGTAGACTATCAAATGGTGAAGTCGGTTTTTCTACATCTTTGCTATTTTTCGAATAGAATATTCTGGATCTTTCACCGAAATTTGTTATCTGGCTTTTTTTCCATAACCAATCAAATCGTGAAATTGATGGGTACTCGTATATGCACACATATTTGTCTACGTATGCATATACGTGAAATAATATGTAAGTGTATGTCTGTATATTGGTGTAATTGTTTGTTGGTGTTGATAAATTTACTGTAAAAGTTCACAGGAATCTGAATATTTTTGAACAAGTTCATACATAGTTATAAATCTGTATATATTTACACTGATTAAATTTATATATATATATATATATATATATATATATATATATATATATAACTCACTGTTGAGAAATTTACTTTGTAAAATTTCATTTTAAATATTGAAAATATTTAAAGTTTTAATTACTTTGTCAATTTCACGAAAAATAGTATTCTTTTTACTTAACGCGTTTTCAGCCCTTTCGGCCATCATCAGAGTAAATTGATATTAATTTACTCTGATATCAATTTACTCTGATGATGGCCGAAAGGGTTGAAAACGCGTTAAGTAAAAAGAATAGTATTTTTCGTGAAATTGGCAAAGTAATTTAAACTTGAAATATTTTCAATATTTAAAATATATAACATTCAACAAACAGTGGAAGCGCTGTGTATAACGTTTTTAACGTTATTCATAGTGCTCCCACCGTTTAAAGTATTTTGTATGATTTTCCTTAATTTTTTGTTTTACAAAATTTTTGTCAGCATGGTCAAAGAACACCGAATTTACACCTAATTCTCCACACTTTAAATTACCCAAAACACTTTTTTCCCTAACGGACGGCTAGGTTTACGTAAACCTGACTAAGAAATTGTGAAATCTATTATAACTAAATATAAAACCTTTTTGTTTTCATTGTTTTCTCGAAAATGATAAGAACACCTAATTTTTTATTAGCTTACGTAATTTACACCTAAAGTACACCTATCTACTTTAATAGGATTTTGAAAATTTTTTTTAGGGACGGCTAACTTTATGAAAGTCATATCTCCACGTTTTAAGGTCACTAGAATCCGAATCCATCGTTTTTATGGTGATGTCTGTGTGTGAGTTTGTTTGTTTGTTCGTTAGTTCGATCGTGAATTTTTTTCGTATCGTATATGTCGATTACAAATGGTGATGTCGACTCCGAACTAATTTCACTAGATGCATAATTAAAAAATAAAGACCGGATAAAAGGAACTTCAGCAAATTCGGATTAGTAGTTTGTTTTTTATAATAAAAAAATGAAATTAAAATTATTTTTGAAAAATTTTTCGTCTCGCATATCTCGAGAACAAACGATGATATCATTTATTTGATGGGGGCAGAGTTCCCACGGGGTACAGGATGTGAAGCCTCCAGTGACATGCAAGGGGCGAAGCCCCTGTCGGGGATTAAAGGAGGAGAGCCCCCTGAAATGCAAAAAAAATTATTCATGTACAATTATCTCTAGTTTTTAAGGGCTGCCAAGGCCGGCAGGAAGGTGGGGCAGGTGGAGCAATTTCCCGTGTCTAAAATGGTGCCCGAAGTCTCGATTAGAGACCCAGAGACGGTGAGATTTTTTTTTGCTTATCAGTTGTTTTATTGGGGAAAAAATTTTGTTGTGCCCGGGGGCTCGTCATTTATCTCGCCGGTCTTGAGGAAACCCGTTGGGATGTTGACAGTGTGGATAGACCTGTCTCCCCAAATTTTTCACTGTAATTTCGACATTTTTGTAACACTAAAATTGTGTACAAGTACGTAACACTGAATTTTAATTTATCACACTATACCGTAAAAGCGTCTAGACCCGGACACTTTGCACCAATCTTCAAAGTAAGTAGTTTCTACATTAACCTGCTACAATAAACATTTGTTCTTGACGTTATTAGAGAGAGAAAAACATCCTTTAAACAGCTATACCAATAAAAACTACGGATTTCAACTTTTACTATCTCATTTTGCAGGATTACTATTCTCCAGTTTTTCAAAGAAATAAAATGTGTGTCTAACTTAGACATGTAATTTTCATCTTAATTGTTAAATTGTTTTAATTTTGATATGTATGTGTTCAGAATTTTATCGCGCACCATTTAATGATGTTTAAAGTTATATTCGATGTATATATAAATAAAAATACATGCTATATACATATATCCGTTTAGACCCGGACACAACAGTTTATTACACTATGGCCGCGATTCGTACTGGCTGTAACTTCCACTATGCATACGTTATATTCCCGCCAGAATTACGCGGTTTATGCCTCCTTCTGGTGTCATATCGCATGTTTACTTCATAGAGAGGCATACTATATATTGACCCCTTCCCACAAAATGTATTGAAGCCTTTGACAGGTTTAAAGACATCAGACGATATAAAACACTGTCCTAACCCCGACGGGAGAGGTTAGTTTGCATGTTATTACATTATTTAAGTAAGTGTCCGGGTCAAGACGGATTTGGGGTGTAGACCCGGACACTTACTAATTATTTTTTATTTTTGTTTTTATTTTTTTACTTATAATGAAACAAATGGGTCAGAGATATAACAATTAATATACGCTCTTTCTAATGGTAATACTTTTATTGGTGATATTTATGAAGGAAACATGTATAAACATAAAATTATACCAAAAAATGCAAAAAAGTGTCCGGGTCTAGACAGTTTTAGGGTAAAAGAAATTTCGAATCGAAAACAAAACAATATCCTAACATAAAATACATAAATTTTTACAATTTTATTCCTTTTTTTTAGCAGTGAATTTCAAAGCATGATTTTTTTATACTGGCTCGTTTTATCTCCCATTAAAATCGCCATTAACCTTTTCGTTTCCTATATAAGTTGATCCTTGATCTTCAACACAATTCACTGACGAACAAACAAGCTAAAAGCAAAGTATTCTCGAGCTTTTTTTGAACGTCTTTTAGGTATATATGTATGTGTTTGTATAGTAAAAGCTGGATGTTTCTTATTTATAATGGTTTTTACTCTTATTGTAAGATAAAAACTCAATAGATATAAAACCATTTTAAACATTTGTTTAGTAGTAATTGATAAATGATTGGTAGTGAATTTTTGCGACAAAAATATGAAAAATGTTTCCCTATTGTAAATCATTTCCAGTTTTATTAACATCATGAACAAAACAAACATTTATCAATTAATTAAACAGATTCACTATGTTATAAATTTTGGACAACATATTTATTACAGTAACTATATATACCTAATATCATTGGCACACATTCGAATTTATATCTGACCTATTATTGCAATACTCATCAAAAAAATTTAAGGAACGCCAAGAATTTCTTTTAAGTAATCGTGTTCCAAAGGAATAATTCCTAACCTACTCGCGCCTTTTGTTTTACGATAATGATTTATTAACTGAAAATATAGATGATTTGAGAAATTACGTTGGTTTTAAGGACGCTTCAAAGTAATATTTTTAAAAAATGTGAAAACTTCAATTTTTTTTAAACATTTTAGAATCGATTTTACAACAAAAGTGTCCGGCTTTTTTTCAAAAACTAGGCAGTCACAAATGTTTTTATATTCCAAATTCGCAAACGATTTCCGATCGACTGAGTACCCAGAAGCATATACCTATCTCAAAAAAAATATTTCCAGACACATCATTTGTTTTTAACTATGAAGCACCCGGAAAATAATTCTGAAAAAATCATAGGTATGTTTTATGGATCGGAGTAAGAAGCCGGCAAAAAAGTTTTGGTAATTGTATACCATAGCTACAAGTTGATGAAAAAAAAATTTAAATATTAAACAATTATGTTGGGTGGAGGGACCATATTTTTTTGAAGCTGACAATTTTTTCTGAGACATACTATAAAAGTATCTCAAAAGGGGGATTAGGTGATTTGGTTAGATAATTGATGGATAAAGTTTTGGAGAAAAATCACCAACAGTTACTAATAAAAATTAAGTATTTATTTGCGACGTTTCGAAAACATTAAATTTTCATCATCAGGCAAGTATGTTGTTTTGAAAAAACTAAATACATAAAATAATTTATAAGAAAATTAAAAAGAAAATGAATATATGCAAAATTAAATACTTGCATGTGCTAGAGATTGCCATAATTAAACACAGAAAAATACACATGAAATCAGAATGATAAAATTAGAAACAAAAGCTATAATGTTGTCAGTATAAAAACAAAAGTTAAATTGTTAAAAATTATAAAATTTATAAAATTTTTTGAATATTGAAATATAAGTAAAAGGAAATTTTTGATGCATTGAATACAAAGTAACACAATGAGTTTTAATAAGCTAGAACAAAAGAACCTGGATTTTTGCTTATGGGCGTAACACATGGTTTATTTTAGTAGTTGTCGTGCTGTACAACAGATGGACTTATAGTTGTTAATATATGAAGTGCTGGTTATTTATGTTCTGGTTTTCGATAGCAATCCACAAATTCTCAATATTGCATCGTCTTTTATAATTCTCTTCTTTTTGTAGTATACTCGCGTTGTCAAAATCAAAACGATAAAAACTTCAGTCAATTCCGTCAAGCCATTTGGAAAAATTTAAAGGCTTTAAAAAAAAGGTTAAATTTTTAAGAGCTGAATCTCACAAGTAACACTACCCAAGTGCCAATCGCCAATTTTCTTGACACTTTGCTGGTGTGTAGAATAGGCAAAAATAAGGGACCCGTATTATTTTTTATCGGCCAAGGCCTAAAATTTGATTCCACTTTTATAGTATTGTTGTGCATCGGAAACAGCCCCACTTACCAAATTTCAGCTCATTTCATCCATAGGGGGGCCCTACGTATTAGAGATGGGCAAAATACCCAATAATTACCCAAATGGGAATATTGCTGGGAATATTTCCGAAGGGAATTTTACTGTCGTCCATCTCTACGTACCATAAACGCGAGTTACCTGAGCCCTGGAGTGTAACTTGAGCCCAAAATGGAAAAAGTATTATTTTCTGTTTTGTGTTTCCTATCTTCTTCACCTATCTAAATGAGAACTCGATAAAGGATAGACAAAACCTATAGACAGATAACGAACCCAAGTATTTTCAAAATCAAAATTAAATTTTGACTTTAGGCGAGATACTGCTTTCGCATGAATTCGAAAATGTTACGCCACCAGATCTATGGTCCTGACCGTAGCGAAGATGACTATAGATTCAATTTTTTTGACAAAGAACTGTGACGAAATACGATCGAAAGATATTGAAAACCGTAAGACACGTAACAAAACAGTACTTGAACCCAACTCAACCGTATAACTTACATCCATCAAATATAACTAAAGAAAATAAATAATAAAGAATAACTTTTCAGAAATTTCAAAATATTTCCCTTTTTTGTTACATTCTCTTTCTTCTTGTTGCCTGTCATGGTCATTTTATTTCTATACGACAACGCGCAAGTGAAACGATTGTGCAAAATGATAAAACAGCCCCGTTGGATTTGTCAGATATCATGCCTTTTTTGTTCTTCAAATAACAACCACTTGTGTCTTGTATATGTATAGATGTAGCATGCTAGGTTACAAGAACTACTACAAATGTACCATGAGTTGGATAATTCTATTTTTGTCTTAAAAAGGTGGAAAAACTATAACAATATTTGACATTCACATATTTACGTAATATCATTTCCTCAACAAAACCCTTTTGGATTTAGACTGGATACCGTAAATGGACTCAAATATGGTCCAATGTTCTCAACTACTATAGAATATTATGTCGCAGAAAAACATAAGAAGCAGCATTTATGTTACAAAAATTGTATTGTTAACGAGTGAAAAAACTCGACTTTCCTAAACTATGCGAACTATTTCGGTTTTTGTTATTTTATAGAAAATTTAATTAATTTTATCTTCGTCTTTTTTAAACACTTGGCACATAAAATTTAAAGGGAAGCTCTTAGACGAAAGGCCTTCCCAAACGAAATGAGTGGATAACAGTTAATATTTTGGTGAAAAGTTACGATAGATGACTCTGGTAGTTGAAAAAAGTGTCTAAAAAAGTGCTTGCAAAAAAGTAAAAAGTAAAGTGTATAATTACTAAATGATTAGCTAAAATTGCTTGTAAAAACAAAAGTGCGAAAATTTGGATCATAATTGACTGTATTTACGGTATTTTTTGTGATCTTTGATCTTTTTCAGGTGGCAAATAAAATAAATATTATATATTTTATACAGTGTGTTTCAAGTAGGTAACTAAAATTATATATGGTCTATTTCAGTTAAATTTAACCATGCTTCGTAACTTTGAATTTAAATAATTTCCGTTTTTTTGGCTCTATCTCTTTTATTATTGCATTTATGTAAATTTTAAATTTGCAGTTTATTTTTAGAAAAGAATAGAAGATCGATTTGTTTCGAATATAAGAATTATTTAATCTTTTAACGAAAACTCATGATCAATTTTATCTGAAAAGAGGTATAGATAAATTTTAATATAATACGAAAAAATTTTTATGATCAAGGGGTGCATTATTTTATTTTTTTATTTTTTTTTAAAACTAAAATTAGGACACTGCTGCCGGTGGATGGCGCGGTCAGCAGTGGCCGGCGGCATCTCTATCTATGGGCATACGCCGCCAAAACGAGAAAAACGATAAAAACAACACATAAATGTAATAGACAAAGGACAAACATACACATAATAAAATCCATCGATGGGCCCTGCCATCCCAGAGCTTCATACGAGCGGACAGTCCTTGGTAGCGGTACGCTAAGTAACGTACTAGCCAGAACGTCCGGTCACCAAGGACTGAAAAACCATCGCTGAGACTCCACTCGAGGTGTAAAAGGCCTTCGGGTGGATAAAACCGACTAGAAAACACTCAAAAAATTTATTACAGATAATATCACAAAAAAAGAAAATCTTATTACGTCACTGGGGAGCCACAGGCCTACCAGTGACGTAATAAGTAGTTAAAAACAATACCGCTGTAGAGCCACAACAACAAGCCCACAGCGGCACAACAATATATCACAGATGAGTATAAAATGTGATGTACCACCTCGAGTGGAATAGGCCCTCAGTGGTACATCATTAAAAACAAAGCAGATTAAAAACAATCTTATTAAAAAACAAAAACAAAAGTACCACAGATTTCAGAGAATTTCTTGCTCTGTGACACGATTCCGCTCCCCACAGTCTCGACAATTCCGAAATGGCTTCGTCAACACCTAGGAACTCACACAGTGACATCTGATTACTGACTGAGCAACAAGTACTGTTCTGTCAGAAAACTGATTACTGGGTACATGTGCCGTTCTGCTAGATGTCGGGGTCAACCTGCACGGGAGACCGGTACGATGACTAGGCCACGTTCGTCCGAGTCGAGGCTACAGAGAACGGGACAATGCCACAGAGTATCACAGTATATCTGACTTATGTCCCCATGACCTCGACAGGGTAAAAGCGGTCCCAGAACGCTCAAGCTCGTATCCGTATGAGGGAAGACGACGCGTCTCCTTACTAAGCGAGCTCGCTCAAGCCGTTCGAGCAGATATCGACTCACACGGCTGGATGACGTGAACGAGTGCATCGAGTACCGCCGTCGAACCTCATCCTACCCGTCGAAGTCACAGGGACAAAAAATCAACGCAGGATCCCAAATGATATATCACGGTTGTGTTCACTGGGGTCCGGTGAACACAGAGATAAAAACAAAATAGATAAAAAATTAAAAACAAAAGTGCAAACTATCACAATCAGGCAAGACAAAAGACAAAAAAATCACAGTTAGATATCACTAATTCGACTAATCCGAATTCGAATCGAGACTTCGGTATTCACACACATATGGATACCTAACACATTCGACGCTACAGCCAGACATAGGGCGTGAATTCCAAGCATTTAGCAGACGATGGTATTTCTCACATATGGTGGAAACCTCTGTCGATCCTATGACGTTCGTCCTCGTCGAAAAATTTACCAAAGCCGCGATTAGCCTGCTCTCCGAAACTAACAGTTACCGCCGAGCACGTAGTCTAAGACTGGACGAGGGGTTGGATTTATGCCCGGCTTTTATTATTATATTAGGTTGGTTTAAATGAAATGGCCGTTTATAAAAATAGTATATACAGTTGGAACATGTATTTTTCAAATTTAAAACTTGCACAGCTAATCTAAATCGTCTTTATCTACTTTATTACACTCCTGCCAAAGTTACCCAAATGCATCAACGTCCTTTTTCAAAAAATCTGGAGAGCGTGAGTTGACAAATTTTTTAAATGCATTTTTCACACTTGTTTTTTTATTGAAATTTTCGCACCCAAAAACGCCTCCAGATATTTGTAAAGGTGATAACCTGTTAGTGAGATGACTGAAGAATAAAATTAAAATTAAAATAAAATTCCTTCCGTATTCTATCCGATTGCAAAAAACTGTAAGTAGATCTCAAAACGTCTCAATTTGTCTTTCTCTGTGATTTCATAGGGCACCTATTTATCCAACTTTTTCACCTTTCCCAACGTATCTAAATATTGAATGGCGGGTGAATGATCAACTTTGAGTTTTTTGGCAATCTTTCGGACTGTTAACCTCAGATTCGCTTCAACTATCTCCTTTAAAACAGCGTCATCAGTGGTGGAAGGTGCGTTTCCGCGAGTCAAATTGTCAAGATTTGTGTTCCTAGAACGGAATTTCTCAAACCAACGCTTCGTCGTTCTTTTACTTACAGTACCTTCACTAAATGCAGTAATAAGGTTACGCGTTGTCTTCGCTCAAGTATGACCAAGTTTCAATTTGTAAAATATACGAATTTCTTTACAATACAAAAATAAGATTATGCGCCGTAAATCACGTATTGATAATGTACTCTTCACAAAATATACATAAATCGTTATCTATATGAAAAAAGGGTAATCTGCAGAAGTGTAAAGTTCTAAATACTACAAACGGCCATTTCATCTGGACCAACCTAATATATTTAGCAAAAATTAAAATAATATTGCGCCAAAGTAATATTTAAAAATAATTAAAAGCCAAGAGCAGTAAATTTATTAATTTAAATATTTCATAGTGAATAATACTACTTATGTACAAGGAAAGGTTCCTAGGTGTCCGCCTCCGATTTCAATGCCGCTGAAATATGTTATTCTACGTCGAAATCTAAGAGACACGTATTTTGTTTTATCGGCGGAAAAACGGTCTAAAGGGGTGAAATCGCCCTTCAAAAATTGAGGTAAAAGTTTAATTTTTCAAATATCTCGAAAACAGTAAGAGATAGAGCAAAAGTTTAAATTGGCGATATTGCTCTTTTTCAAAGAGCTATCTATTGATATGCAATTTGTTCAATTTACATCAACAAGGGTGGTTGGGGGTTAACATTTGGGGGTTAAATTTGCAAGAAGAGGGTGAAAATTAAAAAATATAAAAATTTTGTTTACAGGTTTGAAATCTACTCCAATAAATCTAATTGACCTGTTTTGCTCAATATCCTAAGTTCAGTTATCAATATGCTCAGTTTTGCCTTTTTTGCTTACAGATTCCAACAATTTTTTTCATGTTAAATTTCTTATTCTTAACCTCTCTGAAACAGACTGTATGATTTTCATATCCTTCTATACAATCAAAATTTAGGAAAATTGTTATTGAAGTTTATACCTGCGTGTCCCTTAACGTGGCATACAACAAAGAAATTCATAACTTATGTATTAAATTTTTTTTCTTTTTGGTTTTATATGTTTTTATGTGGTTTACAGTTCAGTAAACAACGAATCATTTTAATCAAAACTTTTTTTTATAAAATTGGCAAACGTTTCACTACGTTTAACAATTTTACACGATAACTTTCGGTTGTTATTTTTTTCCATCAGCAATTTTTTTTTCGTAATAATTGATAAAATACAGCCCCCGAAAAAGTTAAGTTAGTCGGAGTAAATTTTTAATTTTCACTGGGAGTGAGAAAATTTGTTTATTTATTTTAATTGAGTCACTTTTTTATTTCGTTTCGGAATCACGAAAATTTAACCCTAGAATCATACGTAGTACTCGTCAAAATGACGAACGAACTTCTCTACCTGCTCCAATACTACAACTTGTTGTTGCCTGCTTGCTGTGAAACGTCTGTTACTTATCTAATTTATTTGTTATTATAACACAGCAAATGTATAAATTTTGTTTATAGTTTTTGTCGTTTTGTTTATATTGAAATAGTGTGCGTCAAAAGGACGACGATGTATGATTAACCGATGTTTTTTTTTTAGAGAGTTTGTACTTTACAAATAAAAGTTTTCCTAATTTTTCTAAAATTTGTTAAAGATCTGGATGTTATGATTAATTTATTCAATGATAATGATAATATGAAAGGTCATTACAGCTGTTTGACTTATAGAGACGACATAGTAATGAAGTTTTAATATATTGAATCGAAAACCAAAGAATACGTTTCAAGTGACTTAATAGAAGATTAACAATTTATTTCGTGGAAAATAATTTAATTTTATTATTTTTTGAGATCTCATTCGAAAAATTACTAACAAATTTGAGAAAATTTACAAATGTGCCTAATGAGGAAATAACTACGTATCTACGGGAATATTTGTGACCGAGAAATTTCGCATTCTCTAAAGTTACACATGTCCACCGACTCATAATAGTTCATAAATTAATTATTTGAAAGACATGTCTTATGATACAATTGATGTATTTATCTATTTTTTAATTTTTATAATGAAAATATGCTTTGATAAGAAGATTAAAAAAATTAATAAATATTTATATTAAAAAACTTTTCCAAATGCAATTTTTGTAAATATTTTGTTCGCTTTTGTAGTATTGTTATGTAAAAAAAATAATTTTTGCAAATAAACTCTCAAACTCTCCGTAAAAAGTCCATTCGTCAAAATGACGCCCATGTATGATTAACGTTTCTCGTAGACCAACGTATGATTCTAGGGTTAAAAAATATTGAGGTTGATTTTCCTACTATTTTTTCATCATTTGTTAAACATAATGGCCCAAAATGGGTTATTAGTTACAAAAAAAAAAAAATAATAAACGTAATTAATATCCTTTCTCGTCCCCTAAAAGTTTCGATGTATATTTTGACTTGTGTACAAATTTTTGACATAAGACGGACTTTTTTCTGTTTCAATTAAATTCTTACTTAACATTTTTACTTCCTTACAAAATTGAAATCAAAATTATTCAAAGTTGATTTTATTTTATTTTTACAATTTGGTGTAATTTGGTGTTCAAAAATAACATTTAGAATTAAATTTACTAACATAAAACTTACAGTCAAAATTCCGATCAGTAACTTGAATTATGAAATATACCTAATTTTGAAAGTTCTGCCTAATACCTTTGTATTTAGTATAAATTTATTATGTCTAAATAAAATTCGTTAAGTGCGTGTTTTTGACACGCACTAATTAATGTCACCTCAGTGAAAGTGCTAATTTATGATTTTTTGTTAACTCTATAGTTGTTAACTCTACAGCCCTCTTGCATTTATTCAATATGGATATACAACTCTATAATTATTCAATATGGATATACAGCTCTATAATAATGTTTCCCCCACTATGATTACACAACAATATTAATATGTCATCCTTCGATGACATAAAAATGAATCAATTATGTCTAAAAAGTAGGTTGCACGCATGATAAAAAGTTCCTAGAGACCTCTCAAAGACAAATCCGACCCAGGAACCAAATCCGAGCGAATCCTGGTTAACCATTTTACTGGCTAACCTGGTTAAAAAAAAAGAAGATTTTCGTTTCAAAAATACTTAATAAACCAGAATATTTGTATGTAAATAATATACATATTTATTTTACATAATTCTAGCATTTATATTCTTAATCATATCAAAACACAAAAAACCAGTATTCTAATTTTTCCATTGTGATATTTTGGTTACAGATACGGCCGTTGGGTTACAAGACGTGTTGCCGTCGCAACAATAGCTACAATATGGTTATTAGCTGCATTAATATCATTTGTGCCAATATCACTTGGTCTACATCGGCCACCGCAACCGCTGGTCTATCACGACGAACATGGCAAACACTATCCGACGTGTGCGTTAGATTTAACGCCCAGCTATGCTGTCATCTCCAGTTGTATATCATTTTATGTTCCATGCATTGTTATGATCGGTATGTATCTTCTAATAATATATGTAAATGAGCCGGTTATTGAGAAAGTGGTATTGAGTTTAAAAAAAAGTATTTAGTTATCTTTACATTTTCAAGAACATCACTAAAATTTTGATTAATAAGGTGATAAAACTCGGGTGTAATATGGTAAAACAATTTAATGAATAAATTAGGTTAGTATCTATAATTCATATTATAAAATAATATTTCGTTACTATAGGCTAGAAATTAGTCAAATTTATCAATAAAAATTTCGGTTTTATTTTTATTGTGTTTATTACCTATACAAAGAAATGATCCATGAAAATTTTGTACCATTTTTTTTTGTCACTGTAATAATATATTTGTAATGTAAAAACCTTTTTTCACGGTAAAAGCCAAAAAAACTACAAAATTTTATTTTTTTAAAAATAAATGGACTTGAGCTACTTTCAAAATAAACGGCTCAAATAGGTGTTATGGGTTTGTTTGCATGTGTGTTAATAATTTCGCTAGAGATATCGCTGAAGATCTTGTGGTTGGTTACCTGTCAGATATTTGGATACCTTAAGTAGGGATTGTAATACCGGTAAACCGTTTTACCAGTAAATTGCTAAAAATGCCTTAAAATTTTTACCGGTAATTCGATAAATTGAAAATAATATATTTGGAAATTTTTATAAGTTCATTTTATTTCATAGAAAAATGATCAAGTTTATTGAACGTAAATGTACGCAATCAAATTACCCCCTACTGTGTATCCATATCAAACTGTTCTATGATATAATAAAGTCACACAATGCAATGATCAGTTTTAAAATGCATATATATGCAATAAAACGTCCTTTTTGTATTTACTTACACATTATTTAAATCAGCTGTACTTTTTCCAAATTAATTAAACATTACGTTAAATGATTACATTGTAAGTAGCGGTAAGTAAATATTCATTACGGGAAGGGGGTAGGTATATATAATTTTATGATTATTTAACAAAATTTAAAATTATTTTTTCAATAAACAATAACAATGGGCGGTATATTTCTATGAAGGAAGCTGTAGATACCTACAAAGTCGTAAAATCAAACAGGTTATCATTTTTACATAATTTTTATCTTATTTTGTATAGGGTACAAGCTATACTCGAACCCGATTCAATACTCGAACAGTTTGTATAATTTATATATAAATGAAATTATATTTCTGATAGAAACCGATAAATATCAAAACTGTTCGCGTATTGAATCGCGTTCGAGTATTGGGCCTTTTACGTTACTGTATATAATGACCTTAATAAAATAATTTTACGTTTTTATTTTTTAATTTTTTTTTTTTTTTTTTTTTAATATTTATTCTTATATTTTCGATTTTGCTAAACCGGTTTAGCTAAACAAAATTTACCGAATTACCGGTAGATGAGGAAGTCGGTAAATTTACAATCCCTAACTTTAAGTAGGTATCTTTACATGGTTAGCTTTTGCACAAAAATAGTGTGCTATTTACATTTAATATGCACAGATGTTTATTTATTTCTTCAATTTTTAAATTTATCAGAAAATTGATTAAATTTTATACTGAATATGTTGATATTGTCCACGCGTCCATCAGAAATGATATTTTAAATATTTAATAATTTTTCAGTCGATAATTTTAGAACGCAAATATTTTTCCCAAAGAAAATGATCTAATTTACTTAAAATCCTCGTTATTTATAGAAAAATTGCATCAACGTGTACGCGTACTCTTAAAAGTTTTTCAAGAATACTTACCCCAAAATTTGGATGCATTAAGTTCAGAAAAACTGAATTTATATTAACTGCAGTATACTGATATCGGACATTAATTTCGATCGAGAAACAAAATTCTACACAAAATCGTCGCACTGACTCTTTGGCCTGGCTAACAAATAAAAATTACCGACATTCTTTTAACGTTAAAAACGAATCATTCTGTAAATTTAGTTATCAACATTGCAATATGTTTATTTATAACAAAATTAAAAAAATATTCAATTGAAATCTGAATCGGATTTCAAACAAAAGCGAAGAGATTAAAATAAACCAATCACATTTTAAAATCACGATTCTATACGTTTTATACTGTACGATGGGTAATCAATAAATAATATTTTTATGCTCTTTAATTTTTTATACGATTTGAAATTAGCTAACAATTGAATACGATGCAAAATGCTAACCTAGTTATATCATATCTGGTAGGATATACTTCATACAAGCAAAAATGATATTTTATAATAAAAAACAAAGTCGATCTAATTGACTGGCAACTTCGTTCTCTTCATTCAGGTGCAGATTCAAGCAGGCAATTATGAGAAACATCACCCCTCCTTCCAAACCGTCTTTTAACCCACCATCCTGATTCAACCCACTTTTATAAAAACTTGAATTGAGAAGAAACTTGTCAACATGATGAATTTGACACCGAATTAGAGGTTTTCGAAGTTGTTTGGTTCATTTTTACTAAATTTATACACGTAGAACCACTAAAAAGTAGTGATATCGGATGATTAATCAATTAATCGATTTAGTCGGCTAATTTTGTTTACATTTAGTCATTTTTTAGTCGACTAAATGACTAAAATGATTTTTTTTTAATGACTAAAAACGACTAACTTAACAATTTTTCTCTATTATTTATTGGACTTCAAAAAAATGAAAACTAAAAAAAATTTTATTAGTATGAATTTTTTATTTTTATGTGATTAATACATTCTGACAACTCATATCTTTCTTTTTTTTAACAGAAAAATATTAAAAGTCAATAATTAAATTCAAATGAAAATCTAGTTTTTGAAAGTATTACGTAGGTTACACTACTCATGAATTCGTCTAAAAATTTAGTCGATTAGTCGACTATTCTATGCTCAATATTTTCGATTAATGAGCAATTTGGTCTGAAAAACCACTTTACTCGATTAATTGCTTAACTGCTCCTCGGCTCGACATCGCTACTAAAAAGGAACTTCAATCGAATCAATCATACATATTTCTAAAAGGGATCCCGTCATTTTAACAAAAGAATGAAAGCTACGCGTTGCCCTCTACAATTTCCTTTCTATTTTCAAACACTGAGTATGTTCTTTAACTCTTTATCTAGTTTAATCTATACATATAATAAAACTGTAAATCTGTCTCTGTCTGTCTGTCTGTCTGTTCACGCATCACGGAAAAACTACTGGACGGATTTTAATGAAATTTGGTATGATGATAACTTATTACCTGGGTCGACATCGAAGATACTTTTTATTCCGGGAAAATGTCTCATTCCCACGGGAAAATGGAAAAACTATTTTGAGCATCTACACACATTACGCCAATTTACATATTTCATAAAAAATTTCATAACTATAGTAACAAAAATTGTAAATAAATTTTGTAGTTTGGAAATTTTTCTGAATTTTAAATCAAAAAAAATGTTGCTAATTGTGTACCGAAAAATACAATAAATACACAATTGTTAATTTGGAGACAATTTAATGCATTTTGTGTTGCAAGAAACTACAAATTGGAAAAAAAAAACTACTCAACGTTTCGCGTGAACAACGTCACGGGTACGGCTAGTATTGAATAAATGTCATTTTTGCTTGCGTGAATTATGCCTAGCTACCTATCGGTTTGGTGTGTTGAAAATACAGGTACCACGGATGTACATAATTGCATTTACATAAAGTAATTAATAAAATACTCATATTACTGCATCGTACATATAATTTAATTAAAGACTGTGCACCATACTTCTTTTTTGTGTTGGGATTTGTTTATATACATATAATTTGGAATATATAAAATTTTAATTTTTAATTTGATCATGTAAAATGAGTATGTATAAAAAATGTTTTTATCCAAATATTAATTTTTAGAGAGAAAAATTTTAATAATTATATGGACGTTATATAATTTTGTTTTTTGAATTTGTTACCTTTATTCTAATTTGTAATTTTTCATAGTTGCTAATTTCATTTACATGCCATAAATAAAAAAAAAAATTAAAAGCAGCTTTGGTAAACTTTAAATTATCCCAGTAAAGCTACAAAAATCCCGACGAAGTTTCGTCTTTAAGCTAAATAATTGAAATACAAAATAAAAATTGTTGTTCCCAGTTTAAGGGAGTAACCTGGTGTAGCGGCTTCAAAACAACTCTCGTTAAAAAACATTTAGTTGTTATTCTAATTCATTTATTTCTCATCAGACCAAAATTATTATTTATTTTACATTATTAGGCCTATAATAACTGCAAGAATAAACTTTATTGCTACTATTCTAGGTTATTTTATAAGGCCCGATTTACATTATCCCTCTACTCTCACTCCGATATCACTCCGCTCCAGGTTCGATAAAATATTCTTTCACAATAAACAATGAGTGTATTCACATCATCGCTCTGATATCGGTCCGATATCAGTCACGGTTGGTTCTCACTCCAATGTCACTACCACTCAGGTAATATTATATCTGAGCGATATCAGACTTGTTATGGCTTGTACCTACAGTGTAAACACTTTTTTGATTCCACTCCACTCCGCTTGCATTCAGTTGTTATGAAAAGATATTTGTATCGAACTGAGATCGAACTGCGTGCGTACCCGGAGTGGCATTATAATGTGAATAGAGAACGAATAGGTACCAGCATGTTATCAGCACTGTAATGTGAACACAAGATTATATTGAATCGGGAGCGTAGTGATATCGGAGTGAGAGCGGATCGTTAATGTAAATCGAGCCTAAAGCACTCAGTTCTTTTTATAAACCTAGAAGAAAATAACAACTCGAAATTATACCAACTCGAAATGGGAGTTTTGCACTTACGCAACCCCTTTTCAGACTATAAGAGATTAAACTTTTTCTTTGTCAAAATGCTTAAAATGACGACTTACCCCCAATTTCATACTCCCCCTTTCCAACCCCCCGGTAATGACTGTTCACGAAGGCCTCGCTGTTTTACTCCAGGCCTCACATTTTCTGTGGACGGCTCTGTCAAGTTAAAATATTAAATTTTCAAAAATTGGAAAATTTTTTTTTTACACTCTGTAGCATACAATTATTAATACTTGAAGTATACTGCAGTTAATTTAAATAATAAACTATAATTTCTTTTGGAGTTGGTTCCATCATCCTGTAGTGAATATTATTAAAGCAGCATGAGGTATATGAAATGAAGCATCGCACCATGCATTATTTTGCAATATTTATATGCATATTAATACAGTTGAATCTTGATATCCGTTGGTTCGTTGTGGATCAACTTTAACGATGTATGTATCATAAACAAATAAAATATTCTTGTTTTCGGATCCTTTTTCTCCGAATTTCCAGTTCCTGAAGAACTCTCGCTTTTGCAGGTTCGTACATCAATATAAGCGTATTGCTTCGTAACATATTGTACATTGAACAACCTGTATATTATCAATTTTACCAGGCCAAAAATTAGTTGAACTGAGTGAGAGTCAACTAACTCAGTGATAATATTATCAGCAGAGCACGCTAGCTAGGTAGGTACATAATATAATAGCGCGCTCATATTAATTGAATTTTGTCAGTACGTAACACGTTGATGTTGTTTGTTTGTGATAAATAAATAGTTTTAGATAATGTTATTATATTATCATTTCCAGACTTGGGAAAACAGTGTTCCCTAACAGAATCGCCATATAATATATTTTGAATTGGGGGCTGTAAATTTTACTATAAGGCTTAGCATTTTCCGCTGGATTTAAATACTAGCCTAAGGAAACTATGGAGAACAAATCAGTAAAAATTAAAAATTACCTATTTTTAATAATTTAATATATAATTCTAACTTTAAAAATAATTTTAAAAAATTAATGTTGCATAAGTAAGTGGTCAACTATAATAGAAATTAATTAAGTCGAATTGAAAATATTTATAATGTAAACATATCTCTATTTCCTTTTAGTACGGTGCAATTAGACCCAAACCTCAACGTCCAAAGTAACAGTTTCACTCCAACTCCAAATTGTTCTATACAGTCCACATATTGTTTGGTAAAAAGTTACACCATTTTGAGCGTCGGGTTTTGGGGGGAGGACGGTAGAAGTAGGCAAATTAACGGTTTTCGTCAGTTTTTTTTAAATATTTCGAAAACTATGCAGTTTAACGGAAAAACTGCCTATATAAAAATAATCTACATTAAATTGCGAACAAAAATAGTCCTATGCATAATCTTGCTGAAGTGAAGAGTTCCAGAATTATGGAGGGTGTAAAAGTAGCAGTTTTTAGAATTTTAAACTTTTTGGAAAAAATATGACATTATCACTAAGGAAACTAATTTTTTTATACAGGATTGTGTTTTATAAAAGGAAATTGCGATTAGTCCTCTTCAAACATAGCGCCTTCCTCTTCTAAATCTTCGTCTATGATGTTCGTATCCTTGTTATCACATCCTAGTCCTGAGCAATTACCGCATATGCTTGAGCAGTTTAGACCACTCTTTCTGCATTCGCAGTTACCGACGCATTCGTTTTTGCAAGCGCACACTATGAGGGAAAGTAATTCCGCGGGAGCTGCAGGATGTGCTGTTGTAGGTAATTGGTCTCTGGTGTTCGTCGATCTTCTTTCACCCCCCTCCCCCCAATCGAGCGAATTCTTCTTCTTATTCAGCCACTGCTACACCTGGTGATAGGTGCAGCAGTGGTTAAAAATACTAAAAATTGCTACTTTTACACCCTCCGTAACTCTGGAACTGTTCACTTTAGCAAGATTATGCACAGGACCATTTTTGTTCCCAATTTAATGTAGATTATTTTTGTACATGACACTTTTTACGCTAAACTCCATAGTGTCCGAAATATTTTAAAAAAAACGTTAATTTGCCTACTTCTACCCCCTCCCCCCAAAACTCGACGCTAAAAATGGTGTAACTTTTTGCCAAACAATATGTGGACCGTATAGAACAATTTGGAGTTGGAGTGAAACTGTTACTTTGGATGTTGAGGTTAGGCCGTTTTTTTGAGTAACTGCACCGTACTATTTGTGATTATTTAAAATAACATGTATATCTCACCTTCTTTATAAAAACATTTTACCTGATTAATATAAACATAATGTGTGTATCAGGTCTCCGGTGGTTCGCTCACATCTTTCAACATGGTTTAGTTTTTGCATGAGAAAAATGTAAAGATATGTATGTACAGAGAACAAACAAAATGATTCATAAATATTGGGAATTAAAAAACATAAACAGACACACACAACATAGATGATGTAGTATTAACAGTACAACGTTGTAAAACTGTAATATTTTTACGTTTTACGACAGTCCTCCAGTTTCATTCGTAGCCCCCCAGTATAAAATATTTTATATGGCGATTCTGTTAGGGACCATTTTTTCCCATGTCTGATCATTTCATAATGCAATTAGTATACTACATATGTATATACACGTAATTTAGGTACGCTAGTCACTAGTTTGCCGAGTGCAATGAACCATAATTTTATTCCACAGGGATCTACTGTCGCCTGTACTGTTACGCGCAAAAACATGTGAAAAATATTCGAGCGATAACGCGGCCGATCGAAATCCCATCGGACGACGCGTCCAGCAACACCACAGTCAATGATACCAACATCAATGTCAAATGTAATAAAAAATCGAAAAAATTCTATAAAAAACACAAAGGCTACCATCATAACTCGCGCTCACATCAAATGCAAATCCACTTACATAATCATCAGAGTTCACCGTATCATGTGAGTGATCATAAGGCCGCAATCACGGTGGGTGTTATAATGGGTGTGTTTTTAATATGTTGGGTGCCATTTTTTTGTATCAATATTGTGGCGGCATTCTGTAAGACGTGCATACCCGACATAACATTTAAAATATTAACATGGTTAGGCTATTCAAATTCCGCATTCAATCCAATCATCTATTCCATATTCAACACCGAATTCCGTGAGGCGTTCAAACGTATTTTGACCACGCACTATCCGGACTGGTGCGGGCGACTATGCGGCTACCAAACAATGGTCGGCAACCATCACACGTCATCGGCCACACGTCACTCGATCGACGCAATTAAAAAACAAAACAATGATCGATACGTCACCGATTACGGTACAAAAACAATGATTGTTTCGACCTCATTAAAACGTAATAAAACACCCTCGTCCTCGTCGTATGCGATCACCAGCGCTGGCGGTGTCACAACAGCCGCGGGCATCGGCAGCGGGGGCGGTAATCGTACATCAACAACAACAACAACAACCACAGTGGGATGTGGTAGTGGTGGTGGTGGTGGTGGTGGTAGTGGTGGTGGTGCTAGTGGTGGGGGGACAGTCATGTACAATGAGGGTTATAGCGGTAGCAGTGGGGCGATTGCCGGGTCGTACAGTAGTGGTATTGATAAAGTGATTAATACGCCAAGATCGAGTAGCGTGGACTCAATACGACAAAGTTCGAGCCGCGTCAATTCGGCCGATTTTAGTATTGCCATACAAACAACGACCAGCTCGACAGACGGAGGCTGCGGTGGCAATAATGATCAAATTAGTGCTATTTAAATTCTATGTACATATATTTTCGTAAGTAAATTCAATAAACACTTTTTTTTAGAAAAAATTTAAAAAATAAAAATAAAAAAATTCTGATGATTTTAAAATATATAAAATAAAGATATAACGAAGTGACTTTTAACACCACACGGAAACTGTACGCGCGGAAAATCAACAGAAAAGTTCTTTCAATTGTTTAAACTAAACTCTCCCAATTTTATACGGTATTAGTAGCATATTTGATTAAGGGAAAAATAATTTGAACCACTAAAACTACCCTCAAGTTCTAAAAAAACTATTTATCAGTCATTTTATTCACAGTTTTTAAAACATTGAAAAATTTGAACATACAGATATCCCCACGCCATTCAGGATGTGGAGATATCTGCAGGGCTGAAAAAAATGGTTCATAGAAACCATTTAAAATAGAAAATGGAAAATGGCTTCCAAAAATGTATTTAAAATACAAAATGGAAAATGGTTTTGCTGAACATATTTAAAATTGAAAATGGAAAATAGTTATTTAAAATGGATTATAAAATGCAAAATGCTTTTTTTACTTTATTTATATACTTTATAAGAAAATATTCTATAATTTTTTTATTATTATTTATATTAATTTAAAAAAAAAAAAAAAGTTCAAAAGAACTGAAATCAAATAAAGGCATCTTTTGAGAAAATTCTGTAAAGTTTGCATGATATGAAAACGAAACTTTACTCTTCAAATATTGTTATTTAAAAATATTGTAAAATTTAATTCGACCTTAATATATTCAAACCTTGACTACGCTACGATTGCAACTTTTAAATAAAATTATGAAAATCATCTGCTCGAAGTACATTTCTTATCGACTTGTCTTAAAAATAGTAGTACACAACTTGAGTCAGAAAAGTTTGACTTAAGAGAACTGCAACTCTAGTAACAAATTTAATTCAAGTGACATTGCAACTCGAGTTATAAAAAAATTGAGTCAATTAAATCAACTTACATTTAACTTAGAATTTGTTAGACTTCAAGTCGTTCAATTCAAGTTCTATAGTTAACATTTCATACACATAAATTTGAGTATACATGCATTTTCATTTTAAATGTAAAATGAATTCAAATTTCCATTTTAAATACAAAATGGAAAATGGTTTGATCGAACTTATTTAAAATAGAAAATGCAAAATGCCATTTTGTATTTTAAATACATATTTAAAATGAAATCATTTTAAATAGTTCCCAGCCCTGGATATCTGTATGTGCACTTGACTCGGACGCCATTACGTTACGTTACGTTAGAATAGGACAAGGCTAGGAGAATTTAATTTTAAAAATGTAAAAAACTTTTTTACTGACTAAAGCATTACTCGCGCATACACGATTTCCGCGTAGTGTCAAGAGTGTCATTCAAAAAATAAATGTAGAGGGCTCGGAGATGAAAGATAATTATTTTATATAATATAATAAACATAAATTTGTGATATTTTTTTACTTGTACAAACAAAAAAGACTTTTTATTCTTAATAAATAATAAATATTTATTTTTTCTAATTGTCAAAAAGAAAGAAAATTGAATTATAAAAAAATTATAAAATATATAAAATTGTTATTGGGAAAATTAAAAAATTTTATCACCTTTTGTTGGTTTTAAAAATTTTAGTGATTTTTATTACATAGATTAAATTTTTGTTGCAATATCATAATACATATTGCAAATTTCTTCGACTGTTTCTTTTACTTTTTGCTTACTCAAACTTGTGCAGGGGTACAAATTTTAATCGTAAATACTCACATAAATATCTATCTATTTCTTCCAAATTTTACGCTTCCTATATTCTAGTCATTTTACATTTTCCACAGCTGATATATTATGGTATATATTATCTATCGCATAAAATGTTTATTTGAGAGTACAACTGGTTACATGATCTCAAATTTTGTGAAGGAGGAGGCTTTCCTGTCTTATTATGAAATCTATTTATTTTAGTACAGTGAGACTGTAAATGATTTAAGATTCCATAACATGCTTTGAGTATAAATTCATTTCCGAAATCCTGTCTCTCCTTTCGTTTAGTCTTTACTAATAATAAGACAATTACTCAAAAATACTAAGAATTAATTTTATTTTTGAATAAATGCCCTACAGCTGATAAAAACTAAACTACAAAAGAAAAAATAAATCCCTAGATAGCTCACATTTAATCCTTTTGAGGATACCCTACGCGCCTAAAGTCATGTTACATTTAACATTTACAATGTTACTGTACAACACATTCCACAAAAATTGGTAAACGCACAAAATTGATCTAGTCTCTAATTGGCATAAGTAAAACTATATATACATGACAAATCGTTAGATTTAGATACACATGTATAACAATTAAATGTGAAAAGAATCGTCGTTTTCAAAAACTGGTTTATGTCCAAGGAAAAATATTGATGTTAATATTTGTTTTAAATGTATTTGAAAAAATGTCAAATTGGCATCTTTGTATAAGATAAATTTATGACATTATCAAAAATATTGTGATATGAAAGAGTATATTTTAAAATCATTAAATGAAATTATGTTAATTTATATCTTGTTATTAAATTTACAATGTTCTTGTACAAGTGACCCCCGGCTAATTAAATCCAACAATATACGCATATTTGCTAGTTTATTTTCAATTGGAAATATCATATTATGCAAATAAAATAATTTTAATTCTGTAATTCTGTGTAAAAATAAACATTCCATTAAAAACGAACGAGTAAGAACGCAAACATTAAAAATAATAATCTTTTAAAACGTTTAAAAAATAATAAAACTAAATCCATATGGATGTAATCGAAGCGTATCAAATAGCGACAATTGAAATAAAATATTGAAAGCTTGGGTATACACTTTGTCTACTATCGTATGAGCGGTACTAGCTAGAGTAGTTTACCAAACATTGATTCATGCATTAGCTAGAAAACTCCCAAAGAATTAGGTTATGTAGTTTAATCGTATCATTTATGTTTATAAATCATTCAGAAGAAATTTAAATATTATTACTATACCGTTGTAGATGAAACTTTTTAATATACTTTGTCAAAATAAAGCTTTAAAAATGTCGAGAATACGTCGTTTAAATTAGAATACCAATTCAAAGTTCAGTTGTTTATCCATATTATGTGTAGTATAAAAAATTACGCATCTGATGTCTTAACAATTAATGGTTTTTTGGAAGTGTTGAAGAAATATAAGGCATATGAATTAATTGATTCAGAAAACTACATAAAGTAAGATTATTCTGAAAATTTTTGGGATTAGTCAATTTCTGTGTGTCTAATAAAAATTTTAATAGTCCTAAAATAGCATATCCACACGGAGAAAAAATTCATAGAAAAATTACTGTGCTCAGCACTACAATCGACGTGTAAAAGGCGAACATATTCAATTTTGTACGGTAAAAATACAAAAATTATAATTAATCATAGAAAATTTAAAGGATAGAATGTTCTTTCCGTAATATTAGCTCCGTAAAATTTGTAAAACAGCACAGTAAAATATTTTTTACTTTAGTCGTCGATCGCGCACGTATTATAAAAGAGCATGGTAATTTTTCTGAAATTTTATCTACAAAAATTATATGATTTTCCTCTCTAAAAAAAATCCCTGATTAATCACATCAGTAGGTCCCGCGTTTTTAAAAATCTCGCGCCTCGGACTGATCTTGTAAAATCGAAAACTTAAATGTCACCTTCGAAAGACGATATTGATTTATTTAATAAAATCGAAATTTGTCGTGGAGTTTGACGTTCCAGAATCACAATTTTACAAATATGTTTTACAATATTTATTTAAAAATACGTAATTTATTTGAACTGTATCCAAATTTTGTTACTATTCTGAAAACT